>JAHLJT010004567.1:41811112-42039221 GCA_031308135.1 Acheta domesticus | reverse complement strand
CGTCATAACACCGCATATCTCTCCAATAACTCAATAATTTGAATTAGACAATAGACATCATGAAAGGTGTAGACGCTCAGTCAAATGCAGAATTAATACATATTAAACGACACTCGGGTTTCACAGACCACCCGAATGCACTGCTCGATTATGTCATTTTTACTTTCCCGTATACGTGCATACGTACAAAGTATATACGTAGTATAGGGAAAGTTGTGTAATGCTGCGCGAAAAAAAAGGCGGATTTTCGGCAGAAACAAATTCATTACCGGGCTTTGATAACGAAACAGTGCAGAAAATCCAGTTTCTAAATTAAGAAAAAAATTCCCTAACACGAGGTGTAGCCGGAATTCCCGAAATATCATTGAAAGCAAAACGTCTCTCCATCTATGAACACTGCTAGTGACTAAACGTCCAGCCGATTTTCTCCAAAATTGATATTCCCCAATCGATCTGACAGATTTTGTGGCCCCTTAAATTTGAAACCGATATTTTAATTTGGGAATACTTTACATGAAGTCCCAGGGACATTTTTTCAAAAAAATGGCGCCAACAATTTTGACTAAATATTATATAGTCTGAAGGTCATTTAAGAGAATTGCGCAGGTCTCGTGTTGGTTAAAAAACTGATTTTTCGAAGATTGAAAAAATTTAAACTTTTTTCGGCGTCTTCCGACAACTACAATTATGAAGATATGAGTATGAATTATGATTTTTTTCTTAATGAAATGTGTCCATAAAAACTTTAAATAAAGTCATGCGCAAATTTTCAAACACATGAGTATTTTTGCGAACTTTTGTGTCAAACATAGGCAAGGGCAGTTTTTATTTTCTTTTAAACCAGTTTTCTTAAAAATTGCACAGCTTTTTGATTAAATTTGGATGCTTAAGAGAATGGTGCAAGTTTCATTTTCGTTGAAATGTCTGATTTTTGCAATCATTTTAAAAAATTAAACAATTCTCGGCTTTAAAAATTATCTTTTTACATATCTAATTGTTAGAATACTTGTTTTTACAAATAATATTACGTAAATATTGTGCTTTTACAATATTATTTTTTTGCAACATTTGAAAATACGTTTGCTAGGGTAGACGATATTTGTTTTAAATTTATCGGAATTTTTACTGGTAGTACATTATCTATATTACTACTTTCCAATGCGTACAAAATTGATTAGAAAACTATGCAGCTTCGGCCATGTGAGAGGTGTCTCTGGTTTCAGGAACTCGGAAAATAAAAAAGAAGTTTCGGTTTTGACTAAAAAAATACAAATATTTGATAGCATTTTCTGCCTGTTCTCATAGGGCGCATACTGACTTGAGTCTCATAATCAGGCAGTTATTGCTTATACTGCATTACCATCGTCGAATATAATGTGACCAATCACATTGCAATGTTCATGCGGTGTATGCACAAGATAATTCAAATGTCCGCGCGACGGCTGTCGAAGCTGTAGACGCCACCTGACGTGGGAAGGTGCCGCCACTGACGCAGCCGGACAGGGGGGCCGAGAATAAACACGAGCCTTGGTTGGGGGAGTGGGTTAGAAGGGTGTGTGATTAGGAACAAAGTAGCCGACGGATGTTTTTTTGTGTGATGTGTCTGAGAAAGAAACATGGAAGTACGTGTGACGCCAGATAAACTTGTAAGTAATTTTGATACAGTTGGTGGAACTTTCGTGCCCGATTTTGCAAACGCGTGTGTCGTAAGTTGAATTACTTACCTCTACTAATAGAAAGATATTAGAAGTTGGAACTTGTAGTTAAATAGCTACCAAGCATGGTATGCATTGTTTTAGTGTGCATCGCAATGTGTGACTACTGCCAGTTAATGTCCTATGGTTTTTTTTTTTTCTTTTTGACAAGACATTCTAGCTTAATTTGAAGGCGTTAATGTCCAGTTACCTTTTGAGGGTGATGCTGGATGTCCCAACAATATTTATTAGATGAAACATTTTTTTTTTGTTTTCCGATAATGTGATGAAATGCATAATCTACTGAATGTTTTTAAATCCGGATGTATTTTTATGAAGAGAACTTATTTGAAAATTTGATGAAAACATGGAAACTAGTAATGTATTGAATTGAGTTTTGCAACGGATTGAAATGTAATATATGTCATAATTTTGATGCAAATTTTACTTTTTAAGGATGGCTGCATAATTTGTTGTTGTTTTTTTGGTATATTTGAAAAGATTTAATGAGAAAAATGGAAACTGGTAATCTATTGAATAGAGTTTGCAATGGATTCAAATGTAATATCTCACAATTTTGATGCAAAGTTTACTTTTTGAGAATAACTGCATAATTTCTTTGTATTTTTTTGTATGTTCCCTGTTATAATCATTATTTCTGGGAAATGTTATTGGTGTCATATAATGTAAGGTGTAATTTAGAATGTGTTTTTTTGGGGGGCGGGCTTACAGGTGTCAATTAGCCTGATTGCCTGTCCCTGATGCCCTGGGAAGTGGACTGACATTTTCGTTGTGGTTTTCCGAAGTTTCATTTACAGAGTCCCTTTCATACACCTATTTGTGCTGGTATTCTCCGCAAACGGTTCGGTACCTCCTAAGACACAGATCCTAGAAAAGGAGAAAGGTTACAATAAGACTTATACATTATTGTAGAATAAAATTTTATCTTCTATCTATCTAATCTGACGTAATCCAATTATTTCCCCGTAATAAATATTCAAAACTGATGTCACAAGAAAACATCAGAACATTTTATAAAGCTGTATCCAATTTACGAATCACTTAGAAATGTAATAATACATAATATCAAAACATCCTAGAGTTATTGCGGCTGAATGATCAGAGTAAACTACAAACATTGTAGAATTTCTTGAAACATGTTAAGAGTTACGTTCATATGCATTATCTGAATAATCTTCTGTCTAAAGTTAACTAACTGAAGTTTTATATTTTGTGGCCCTTCGCTATGAGTACGCTGTCTAAATTGTGAATTGGCTTTCTTGATAATGTAGGGGATATCTTAAAATAGCGTTCGTTTATCAGCGTAAGGCATAACCGTACCCGAAGGTATGATTTCAATTTATTTTTTCGTGAATTTCTTACCTGTCAACTCTCCGAATTTTCCGTTACTTCTTACCACCGTTGTGGAGTTGGTAAGTGTCGTAAGGACATAGATGGGAGGGAGTATGTGGCGGAGAAAGATGAACGCCGGGTTGACTAAAACAGAAGTTTATTATAAGCCCTGGTTGCAAGTACATGGTTTACATCCTAACAGAGGCTACGCAGTCCAGCACTCAGTCAGCCGTTGCCATGAGAGGAGGGGGGAGAGGTGGTAGGGAGCGGCGGCGGCGGCAAAGGCAGATAGGCTGGCGATGGGTCGCTCGGTTCGGCCTTGCGTCGATTCCCGCCTTGGTCAACCCGAGGGCAACCGTAGAGTGTGGACCGTCCGGCGATCACTACCATGCTTACGTAGAGTGGTAAACAAACGACAATCTCGGTGACCGTGCGCTGCCTTTACATACTACCAGGTCAGTCCTTCCCTACGGCATTGGGGGTGCCGTTGGCCCGGGCGGAGTGGAAAGCTTAAGGTGCCAGGGACCCAGGCGGCGTCACCTCACCACAAAATAATAATTGTAACTGTCCACATACAAGAATCTTTTTTACAGAGTTGGAAAAATGCAACCTTTCCCGTTTTTAGACGGTCATTTTGCCGTTTGTAAGGGGTGACCATAGAGACTCCTACAGGCGTGCACAATTTATGAAGTAAGGTCGTTCCTTATGCCTAATTAGTCGTTATGACTTCAAGGTCCGTCACGTGACGTTAGTGCATAACGCTAACCTTACGCGAGGCGTTAAAACTCCCTATTTATCCCAAAATGTGGAGTGCCTTCTTCCGCAGGGAAGGCGCTCTGAGAGATGCCCCTCTTCCAGGAGCGGCCGCTCGCGCGCGGCGGGTGAGGGGGTGGGGCGAGGGGGCGGGGCCGAGGGATGATTTACGCCGCGCGCCTGCCGCGGCGGTCGCTCGCCCTAATTATATCCGGCGGCGCGGGTGACCCGGCGCCTCGACCCGGTCCGCCCCTCCTAACCGACGCCACGCGGCCATTATTGAGCGGCGGAGCTCAACACTCTCTGGCGGAGGCGGTGCACGTGGCGGAGCGCGGAGAAGCACCCTCGGCTTCTCACATCTTTTTTTTTTTTCTTTCTCACTACGGAGTAGAGCCGAATTTTTGCCGAATTTCGACAGAAAAACTTTTATTGGCTGGCCTGGCAACGAAAAAGTGGATAAATGCAGTTGCTAAATTAGAAAAAAATCTGCTAAAGAACATAAATATAGAAAGAACGAAGGGAAGAAAGAAAAAGTAATATACGTAGTATAGGGAAAGTTATGTAATGGCTGCGGGGAAAAAACTGCGGATTTTCGGCAGAAAAAAATTCATTGCCGGGCACTGGGACAATGAAAATGAGGATAAAACCAGTTGCTAAATTAAGAACAAAATATCCCCCAATACGTGGTGCAGCCAGAATCCCTGTTTTGTGGGTCATTGATAAGGAAAAATCGAATGACGGGCAAAATATCTGTCCGTCCGTCGGTCTGTGAACAACGCTAGCGGTTAACCCTTTTAGCCGATTTTTCTCCAGAATTGATATTCCCCAATCGATCTGACTGATGTCAAGCCCCCTGAATTTAAAAACGGATACTTTAATTTTTGGGGGGTAATTTACATGAAGCCTGTGGAACATTTTCCAAATTAAAAAGTCGGCATCGTTTTTTATGGATAGTGTGAAGGACGTTTAAGAGAATGGTGCAGGTCGTTAAAACACTCATTCTTGGAAAATCGCAAATGTTCATTTTTTCAGTATTCTTACAATAAAATATGAAAGTTGAATATTTTTCCCTTAATGAAATCTGTTCCTTACAGATACATTTGAAAATGAGCCATGTGCAATTTTTCGAAAATTTGAGCACTTTTCGTGTAATTTTGGCGAAAAAATAGGGTGAGAAAGTACGTGTTCTAGCACCACTAATTTATTTGGCGCCTAACCTGTAATAAACAACTATAAGCTCTCCTTGACACAAATTTGGGTGAAGCTCGTGCATTTTCAAGTATCATGCCGTGGAGTTTATTTTTCTTCCAAAATCCCGCAAATTCAATTTTAGAGAGTAAAAAGTTAGAGTAAAAAGAGAGTAAAAATTATATTTACATTAAAACAGTATTTTGCAGCGTTTCTAATAGGGCGCAACACTGTCCAGGCAAACGCGCTAAAAGCTACTAAGAAAACAAAAATTCACAAGAAGACTCCGTTCGCTTGCCTTGTTAAAACACAAGCAGGGAATCCACAGGTTGCCGTATTGCTTCGCTCACACGGAGCAGAGAGTATTTTGCATGGTCAGGGGGTATTGATTGCAATTGAAGCATCAATACATTTCTGACAATCTTTCCAACTCACGTCGGCTCCATGAGGGGTAATTTCAAGCCCTGTGAGCAAATAAATCGTGGAATCCTAGCTGACGTAAATCAAGCGAATATTTGGTAAACATTGGGGAAATAAGCCGTCGGGAGACACATAATAATGCCGTTCTTAAAATATTTAGTGTTGGCAAACAGATTCTAACGCCAGCACGTGCAGATAGCATAATTGTTTCACTTCAGGAGCCAGAATCACTGGATGCTGTTGCAATGCATCACCCAAAGTTGTTTCATCTAATTTTCTTTCCCATTAAATGTTCACCGACTATGTTGATACCTTGACATCTATATATCTAAAAAATGTCTCATTCGATTCGTTATTCGATTCCCAGTATTAGATCCTGATTTTGGGCTGATTTCCGTTCCACGTGGCCCATGCCCCGTGACGTTGGTCCCCGGCGATATGCGAATTTGGCCAAAAACCCAAATGGCTGAAGCGCAATTGGGAATAATATAAAGAATTGTTTTGTCAATGTTTTTAATTAACGTTTGTTTTGTCAATGTTTTTAATTTTAAACCACCTCTGCTCTCTCTCTCTCTCTCTCTCTCTGCTTCTTTCCCTTTCCGTCTCTCTCTGTCTCTCTCTCCGCTTCTTTCCCTTTCCGTCTCTCTCTGCCTCTCTCTCTGCCTATCTTTCGGCCTATCTCTCTGCCTCTTTCTCTCTGCCTCTCTCTCTGCCTCTCTCTCTGCCTATCTCTCTCCGTCTCTCTCTCTCCGTCTCTCTCTCTCCGTCTCTCACTCTCCGCCTCTCTCTCTCCGCCTCTCTCTCCGCCTCTCTCTCTCCACCTCTATCACTCCGCCTCTCTCTCTCCGCCTCTCTCTCCGCTTCTCTCTCTCTCCGCTTCTCTCTCTCTCCGCTTCTCTCTCTCTCCGCTTCTCTCTCTCCGCCTCTCTTTCTCTCCGCCTCTCTTTCTCTCCGCCTCTCTTTCTCTCCGCCTCTCTTTCTCTCCGCCTCTCTTTCTCTCCGCCTCTCTTTCTCTCCGCCTCTCTTTCTCTCCGCCTCTCTTTCTCTCCGCCTCTCTTTCTCTCTCCGCCTCTCTTTCTCTCCGCCTCTCTTTCTCTCCGCCTCTCTTACTCTCCGCCTCTCTTACTCTCCGCCTCTCTTACTCTCCGCCTCTCTTACTCTCCGCCTCTCTTTCTCTCTGCCTCTCTTTCTCTCCGCCTCTCTCTGTCCCTGTCTCAGTCTGTCCGACTGTCTCTGTGTCTCTTCCTGTCTGTCTCTGCCTCTCTGTGTCCCTCTCATTCACATTTAGACTCAGATTATAACCCGACATTTTTTATATATGTAATATATTGTTTATACATATAATATATTGTTTGTACATGTAAGTTATTGTTTATACATGTAAGATATTTTTATATATTTATATATATATATTATATATTTTAATATATTTATATATTCTATATTTTATATTATATATTTATATATTTTATATATATATATTGTTTTTGTATGTAGAATATGATAAAATGACACAATTTATTCATAATTTAATATATTTCGTGCATTTTTTGAATTGGTAACAACAGTTCTTGAATTATGATTTATTTTAACAGCTTTTAGAAATTGTGCTGCTATAAAAATATTCTGTGCATGCAAATTTCTGAAACATTCCTCGATTTTTTGCTATTACGAGCGAATAGACATTTCCACGTCAAAATTATTTTTTAACATGTGAAAATTGACTCTCGAAAAGAACTCTCTCACAACTAAATCAACACAAATATGTCAAAGTAGCAATAAACGAATGCAAACGTTTTGGGATAAAATGTAGTATTAAGCTATATAATTCAAAAACTAAGTTTTAAAACAGGCTGAGTTCAAAGGCCAAGTTAACTCCTGAATTTCAAAACTAGCCAACATTAAAGGATTTGAATCAAAGTTTTTGACTAAAAAGTCTTGTTTTATTACAATTACAGCTGATTTTACACATACAGATTCGGATTTGCCCGTTTTGAAAATAAGGGAATCGACAACGCTGGTTTTGAAAGTTATATGTTTGGCATACGTACTGAACAATTTTCTAATACATTCTCAGAAGAATGCAAAACAAGGAACATTGTCTTTCACAACGAAAAAAATCAACAATATATTTACTCATAATTACTCTCTTGAAGGTTAACAATTTTAATTTTCACGAACCGAACACAGAGTTTCCCAGCTCTCCTTTCCATGATTTCTTCCGGGTGACCTGTCGCACTCTCCTAACGGCACGTCTCGTTACCGTCAAAATAAACAATGGCATCGCCCATGCATCGGTGGGGGCGTGGCCTGGGCAGGGCAGGGCAGGGCGGGCCGGGGCGGCGTGGGCCGCCACGCCCCGGGCGCTACAACAGCTGCCTTGCGTAGGGCGTCGCGGGACAGCGCGGAGCGGAATGGACCTAGGGTGAGCAGGGCGGGGTGAATATCGTGGCGCCAGCATAGTGTGACAGTAATTGGCTGCCCGGAGGCGCTTTTTCGCGGTCATCTAATGGCTCCCGGAAAACTGGACCGAAAGGGTCGGAGCCTCGGTGCAGCAGTGTGCATTGTGGTTCGATCAGCGACAGGTGACGGTCCCGATTAAACAGATTGTTTTACGGTACAATGCGGCTTATGAATCTCCACCGCAGAGAGTCAAGTCGGAGTGCGATGACCCTTTGAAGAGATTTAGGATAGCGATTGCAGTCATCGAACTTTTAAAATTAAAAATGTAGTGGCAGGATCCAATAGTGGCAGTGTTTAGTAGGATCTTCGAATCGAATAATTGATCAATTAGTCATGAACGTGGATAGCTGATAAAATTCTTAGCTTATTAGTCTTTCTTAATTTCATTAAGTGTTGTATTTTTACTTCTCAATAGCATCATTTAAAAATGAATTGTTAGACCTACACCTACCTTGAGTGACATCCATAACGTAAATAAAATAAGTATCGGAAACCTTTTTGCAAATAAATGTTAAATATTGGTATTTTAGGGATGTCTTTGCATTCGAAAAACAAGTTATATCCAATTAGCTGTTTATCTTTTCTTAATTAGTAATGTCATTTCATCGTTGATTTTAAATTAAGACAATTATCGATTTTTTTCAAGCAACGAATCATTACGAGTAGTGTGAAAAGTCAGCATTCGAATTTATTGCAGCAAACCCCACAGTGAATAGTAGAGTAAACCCTTATACCTCCTCTCGGAAAAACTCTGACCGGGAGATCGTAGGTTCGAGTTCCCACTGTGGCAGGATTTTCGCCACTAGCTAGTTTGCTATTAAAGGTCAAATTCAGCTGCCATGTGCAGAATAAGTTTGTATATAGTAGTTTGTATATCATTTTATACCGTCTGGAGGGGCCTAGTTTTTATTTCCTACGTTGTTCTAAGATTGTAAGGTTCAAGTGGGCGGGAATATAGATTGCGATTGAAGTCGAAGCTTAGTTCAAGGTTCCAAGCTCCATTCCAAGCTCCTTCCAAGGTTCCAAGCTAGCCGGCAGCGCCCCCATGAGGCGGCAGCTGAATTGAATGATTGATTTGATTCCGGGCGCGTCAACTGCTATGGTCGTTAATCCCGTAAATGCAGTGAATTTTTCCCTCGAGAGGTGGCGATGATCTTCTCTGGATGACGAGATCCGTCGCTGACCTACCGTCGGCTAGTGGGCTTTTCCTCAACCGGGTATCTCCCACCAGCGGGGCACCAACCTATCCGGATCAAGCTCTAAGATCCCTACCGGTCTCCCGGCATATGTGGTAGTGTAGTGCATGTGTGTGTATTTTTTTTTACGAGGGCAGGGGAAAATCTTCGAAAGACACTGCGAGGCCCGCACCCCGCAGCGTGTAGGATTCACAGCTAGTCTGTGCCTTCCCACTAAAAACCCCTCCCATGTCTGCGATCTCCTCCCCACGGAACCGCCGTCAGGCATTGCATCGCGGGAAGGGTTGATCGGCTTGTAGCTCTGTCTACTTGTGTCACGGGTTACTTACAGATACTGACGGGTATTCTCGGCTACTCCTTCGTAGGTGCTCCTCCAATCGTAACCTCTTCAAAACTAGGGCTGCATAGTTGGCTACCGCAACTCCAGTTATCTTCGGACACCAGCATCTCAGAGACGATGGTATCAGGAGTCATTACCTGGAGGAGTTGGCGAAGTTCATCCCTATCCCTAGAAAAACGTGGGCAGTGGAAAAACACATGCTCCACATCTTCCACCAGTGGTTCACAGGTGGGCATGAGGCGTCATCGTCCCAACCGGAAGCGAAGTTGGTACGCACGATAGCACCCGTGCCCCGTTAGCAACTGGGTCAAATAATGGTCCACTTCTCCGTGTTTCCTTTGGTTCCACTTTACAACGTCCAGAATAAGGCGAAATGTCCATCTACCAGTAGATGATATAACCCATCTCCTTTGCCATTGGGCCAATGTCACCTCTCTCTCTTCCTTCATGATGACGCTTTTATTACTAGCTCCTTCACGTTTACGCCTGTAGAGCCTGGCCCTTTCTTGAGCCAGGAGGTCTATTGGGGGCATGTCGGCTATCACACACACAGCATCGTGCGAGACCGTTCGGAATGCCCGGGCCACCCTCAGGGCGGACCTTCTGTACACGGACTTCACCCCGCGGGCGTACGATTGTACCCCTAAGGCATGCGCCCAAATGGGGGCTGCGTAGAGCAGCATCGAGATTACGGCCCCGGAAAATAGTCTCCGGCTACTTTGGCTTGGACCGCCAACATTAGGCATGATTCGTGCCAAGGCGGAGGCCATGCGAGACGCTTTTTCGCAGGCTACCCGCAAGTGCTCATCGAAATGCAGTCTCGCATCAATCTGAACTCCTAAATATCTTAGAGACTGCTGGGAGGCTATTTTACTACCCCCTACATTGAGAGTAATATCTTCTTTAACTTTTCGGCCTGTCACCAGAACAGCTTCTGTTTTGTGCTCAGCCATCCGGAGCCCCACCGACGTAACCACTTCCGGATCGCAGCCACAGCCTCATTGGCAACCTGTGTGACCTCCTCCTTGTATTTGCCTACCACAGCCACCGCAACATCATCAGCAAATCCGATAGCTCTTGCACCTTCCGGCAGCTGGAGCTTCAGCACAGAGTCATACATAATATTCCACAACAATGGACCCAGTATCGAGCCTTGTGGAACACCACCCGAGATACCATACGTCTTAACTCCAGTCTCTGTGTCGTACACCAAAATCCTCTCCTCGAAATAGCTTCTAACTATTTTCCTTAAGTACATCGGAACTCCCAGTTCTTTTAACGCAGCAAGTATGGAACCCCACCTAGCCGTATTAAAAGCGTTCCTGACGTCAAGAGTAACTACAGCGCAATACTTCTTCGCGCCTCTTCTCCAACGTTTGCCCTCGATAGCCTTGCGTACGATGTCGACGACAACCCCAATTGCGTCCACTGTAGATCTTGCCTTCCTAAAACCGTACTGATGGTCGGATAGTCCTTGTGGTCCCTCCGTGTATGCTTCGATCCGCTTGCAGATGATCCGCTCTAGAACCTTCCCTGCTGTATCTAGTAGACATATAGGCCTATATGCCGCCGGGTCGCTAGGTGACTTGTCGCTTTTCGGAAGGAGGACTAGCTGCTGTTTCTTCCACCGTCTGGGGAAATTCCCCTATCTCACGCACGCATTATATACCTCTAAAAACAGATCTGGCCGAGTTCTAATAGCGGTCTTAATAGCAACATTCGGGATCCCATCCAACCCGGAGGCTTTGCACTCTTGAACCTTGCCACAAGCCCATGTCAGTTCTTCTAATGAAACTGCCGGAACCTCTTGTGGATCTTCAGGCGGGTTCATAGGCTGCAACGTATCCATCTGTTGAGGAAACAAGGTGGTAACTATCTTCTCCAAGAAGGCCGGACAAGTCGGGGGTGGCCTGGACAGAACTTTGAGTCTGGCCGTTACCACCTTATACGGCCGTCCCCAAGGGTCAGCATCCACCTCGTCGCTTAACTCTCTCCAGCAACGGTTCTTGCTGATCTTGATAGCTTTAGCGAAAGCTCTTCTGGCGGCAATATGTTCTTTTTTGAGGATCTCGTATTTGGACGACCCCTCCCTCGTTGCGCCGACCTGCGCATGCGGTGGCATTCCCTGCGAAGTTTCGCGATCTCGTCAGTCCACCAATACACTGGAGGACGGCGCTCTTTCCTGGAGCTTTTTCGTCATTGACGCATCACAGGCGTCAAAGACCCGATTCATTAGAGTTCCCACCATATCCTCCGAGTTTCCGGCCATCGTAACGTTGCCCTCCATCATGACAGCGAAAGAATCTCGATCGAACGTCCTATAGTTCCACGTTGCTCTTCTCTTGTCTTTAGCAGCCCTCTCCCTACTCTTCTCACTGACCTCATATACAATAGCTTGGTGGTCGCTGTGTGTATAGTGATCGCTAACCTCCCACGCCGTAATCCTTCTAGCAAGGCTACCACACGCGAATGTCAGGTCGACTATGGAGCTGCGACCATTCATAGCAAAGGTCGGGCTGTTACCCGTGTTGCAGAGATAGACGTCCAAACTGACTAGGCTGTCCAGGAGAGCCGTCCCTCGTTGGTTCGTTACCCTGCTGCCCCACTCCGTGGCCCATGCATTGAAGTCCCCAGCAATAATAAGAGGTCTTCGCCCTCTCGCATCATCCAATAGCCTATCGAGTAATGCCTTGAACTCTTCTAGGGACTCACTGGGTGCAGAATAAACACTGTAAAAATATATGCCGCACCCCTTGATCCAAGTGAATCCATCCTCCGGGACTTGCGTAACCTCCTGGACTGGTTTATTACCGCAAATCCACACCGCAGCTCGGTCACTCGCGTCCGAAACCCATTGAGGACTGTTGATATTCCTATATTGCTCACACAGGATCGCCACGTCTATTTTCATCTCGTGCACTGTCTGACTGAGAAGATCTTGTGCCGCTTCGCAATGATTTAGATTAAGCTGAATAACTCTCATTCTCATTCTTTCTTCCCCCGTTCCACCTTCTTTATGGCCTCTTGGTAATAGGGGCACTTGTAGCTACCAGTTGCATGCGGTTCTCAATCTTTTCCCTGGCAGAGACAACAGTTAGGGGTTTTAGTGCAGGTCCTAGCGATATGCCCTCCCTCCTCCGCAACGATGACAGTTTTTGGACCTATCAGGCCCTTTGCAGTTACGCGCCAGATGCCCAAAAGCCCAACACCTGTAACACCTTGTAGCAACTATTTTCTCTCGAATGCGACACCTAACCCAACCAATCTTAATTTTATCCAATTGCACTGCTTTCCTGGCTAGATCTGCTGGTAGTGCAATCACCGCTGTTTGGGTGCCACCGTAGGCGGTACGAAGGGATTTAACTACAACTTTCCTTTCCTTTGCCGCCTCCAGATGACTTTCGAAGGCCTCAACAATTTCTTTTTCTGTTGTAACTTCGTCCATGTCTTTTATCTCCAGGAGCACCTCAGTTTGACAGGGTCTTTACCTCCGCTATTCCCTTAAGTTGCTCTGCCACCGCAGTCTGGAACTGTGCTGCCTTCGAGCCACTCGCAGGTCCCATCTCAAAAAGCAAGTCTCCGGTGCCTCTCTTTCTTATTTTTACCACGTTGCGTCCCAGTTCTTCAAGCTCCGGGGCTTGTTTCATGCGTCGCAAAATGTCCGCGTACGTGCCGCTCTCGCTGGCTCTCACTACCAGGGCATCCCGATGCTTGGGAATGGAGTGCGATGGTTTTCTTCCTCCTTGGCTCGACTGTCTTCCATTGGCTCCCGGGTGCTTCATTAGACTCTGGTGGGGTCCTCTGTGAGGTATGCGACTCCTCCACCCTGGGTAGCCCGACCATTCCTGTCGTCTTTCCTTTCCCCTGGGATTTTTGGGATTTTTCTTCTTGGAGGACACCTCATTGACGGTCTCTTCTGGCTCCTTAGCTGTGACTGACGGTTCTCTTTCGAGAACTGCCACAACTTCATTAAAGCATGTACGAATTTCATGCGCCAACTTTTTGATCTCTCCGTGCACATTGTGCCGAGGTTTAACAAACTCCAAAAGCTCTATGATCTTCTTCTTAAGGATACCGACTACCTTCTGTTTCCTTGTGGCCCATGCATTCAAGTCCTCCGCCGAAGCCGCCTCCCGCCGCTCATGTCGTTCCGGCAGATTCGAATCTCCCGCCGTACTGGGTACTTCCTCATCCCGGCCGCTAGTCTGCTCTGCCAATGCGACCGGGTACACATCCGTTTCGCTAGGGAGCGCTGTATGTGGCCCCCTCCTAATTATTCTTACACCGCCAGGTGACGTTACTCTACATTCTCCGCCAGGAGGCGTCGCTGTCGCAGCCCGCGTGGCGGTCGCTCCGAGCATGTGTGTGTATGTATGTATGAGTGTGAGTGTATGTGTGAGTGAGTGTATGTGTGAGAGTGTATGTGTGAGTGAGTGTATGTGTGAGTGAGTGTATGTGTGAATGAGTGTATGTGTGAGTGAGTGTATGTGTGAGTGAGTGTATGTGTGAGTGAGTGTGTGTGTGAGTGAGTGTGTGTGTGAGTGAGTGTGTGTGTGAGTGAGTGTGTGTGTGTGAGTGAGTGTGTGTGTGTGAGTGAGCGTATGTGTGAGTGAGCGTATGTGTGAGTGAGCGTATGTGTGAGTGAGCGTATGTGTGAGTGAGCGTATGTGTGAGTGAGCGTATGTTTGAGTGAGCGTATGTTTGAGTGTATGTGTGAGTGAGTGTATGTGTGAGTGAGTGTATGTGTGAGTGAGTGTATGTGTGAGTGAGTGTATGTGTGAGCGAGTGTATGTGTGAGCGAGTGTATGTGTGAGCGAGTGTATGTGTGTGTGAGCGAGTGTATGTGTGTGTGTGAGCGAGTGTATGTGTGTGTGAGTGTATGTGTGTGTGTGTGAGTGTAAAACACGTCTGGCAACCCTGGCTGGATCTCACCATCGAGCGGGGGAAAACCCAGCTACTTCCCGCGATAATAGCATGCACTATATTTACGGAACTGATGACCTAGTCGTTGATACGCCCGGAAACACAAATCAATTACTAGTCAATCAAAAGCCTCCAGGATTCGTTGCTCTATTATCCCAGTTGCTCGAAACCATGAAGGAGTTGAAATTACAAGAATTTTACGCTTCGCATTGATGCAGAGGAAAAGTCAAAACATTATTTCCACTACATTACTTCATGCATTTTTTGACATCACATTATATAATGTTAGTTTGGATTAAGTTTTTCTACTCTCATTGTATAATGCTGTCATCTGATGGCTGCAACCAGTTGCATAATGATACTCTTTACGTTACAGATTTCATTTTGTTACAGGTTATCGAACAATCACAGAGAAGTTTACAAACCAAGTGTTCTCAATTAATTATTGAGAGTCGTTCTAGTAAATGTTTCATTTGCTTATGTAGATTAAAATTACTTTGATTCTATATTATGCTTGTCAGTGCTAATTTCTTTTATTAGTAATTTTTTCGTCGAATATTATTTAAAATTAATTAGATCGTAATTTCACTTTGATCCTGTTTAACTAGCGCAGTACTCCCTCGCAGGCGGACTGGTAGCCACGATCACCTGCGACAGCATGTGAGGGTAGTGTTAGGGAGCTGTCCGATAGATGGCCTTGGCTTACAGTTCAAAAGAAAATAACATTATTTGGTATTTATAAGACAAAACAATAATTTGTCAAAAAGGGAACTTCCTGTCTACATGTACTTGCATCTATTTACTTGTATATCAGCAATTGAAAACTGCGTCTTCTCCACAAAGTACAGAATTATTGAGATATGATACAAATTATTGTTTTATGTTAAGTTCTGAAGTTATATAAATAGTATGTGTTTTTTCATCACAGTGCTTCCGACTAGTTTTTCAAAATGTGGTGAATTTTCTACAGCGGTTCAAAAGAAATATTTCAAAGCACAGCATTTTACTCGCAGTGTTTTCACGTAGTTAATGGAGATATTTGAGTGAGATCTGAAACCCGTCTGTAATAATTGAGAGTTATGTGAGAATTAATGTTAGTTACTCATTGTGTTGATTTGTAATATTTTTGTAAAGTTCTAAAACGTTTGATGTCCCCGCAACCATTTTATGTGCTATTCCTCCTTCAAAACGATGTGAAACCCTTCAAATCAGTTATATATCGATATTGAATACTACCCCAAGAATAATTTGAATGTTGGTTTTATTTATTTATTTACTGTAAATAAACATTTTACAACGTGTGTAAAGTACTCTGGAGAGAGGTGACGTTGGTCAGTTCTGGTATTACAGAACTAGCACCATAGTCTGCACTGTGTACAGTCTATTTAGAACACCTATTTCAACGTATATTTACATATTTTACAATATCTTACTATTTCATTTGAAGAAAAATGTCAAAGCCAAAAAAATATCTTCTCACTAAGGTGAGGGGTTCTCACATAGTTCCCTAAATTCATTAAATGTTAACGACACTAAAACTAAACGAATAATCTTTGAGCGTATTTTTCCTCAGCACGTTAACCGGTACCTGCGGGTTGTTCTTTTTATACAATTACAGGAAGAGCTATAAAAGGCGGCATTTATGCAGTAAGCAAGTGTCAATTTTTTATAATTATTTGTCGAATTTGTTAACTCATGGTTAATGCACGATAAACTAACAAAGTTATCAAAATCGTAGAGTGAACTACACTTTGATACACAAACCTGTTCATGAATTGGTATGAGTGATTAAAAATCAGAAATTACAGTTTCTCTCAAAAACATAAAGTAGTAAAATAATGTTATATGGAAAAATTACGACAGCTTCAAGAGCGATGCTGTTGAAGTTACGGAAGAACAGAGATATTAATTTTATCACGTCTTGAATGACATGGAAATATTTAAAATATATTTTTCTTGTATCAACAGACTATGTCTCTGAAAATCTTTTGAAAATACCTAATAATTCTGTAACAAATTGTAAATAAATAAATTAATGATATTAGGATAGATATAATGGATACAAATGATTACACGTTTCTAAATATGCACTGCTCAACAATTATATTATTTTATTGATTTAAAATATGGCAAAGTAATTGTCATAATACATTATAATATTCGTAACATATTCAACAAAAAATTTATTTTCGTTCATAGCAGTGTGAACCTCCAGTAAAGAGCAATAGGAACTCATGTGAAGATTATTCTACATTATTCTGCGAGTTGATGTGATCTTGATTTTTCGCCAGTGCGTTGAGGAGAGAGTAAACATAACTTCTGTGAGGCGGCAGAGCTAGGTCAGAGGGTCCAACCGACTTGTGGTTGGCCACAGCAAAGTGACAGGAGGGGTCGGTGTGGCAAGACACTGAAAAAAAGGAACAAAGCGTAATGAAAATATGTTTTCGCTATCTTAAAACCCTAGTAAATCAAATAATTTAAATACATTTATTAACAAAGGATTATCTTATAAACCTTTTCATTCGGATTGAGTGTTCATATTCCGAGTGATTTTATAAATATTGAGAACATGAAAAATATTTAAAAAATAATTGAGGTAGTAAACAGATTTTGAATATTTGAAAATAATACATATTCTCAGATAATTTAACTAATTACTATTTGTTATAGCAAAGCCACATCCACACCTTTACTTTCATTGAAGAGTTTCTGACTTCCAATAATATCCTAGACAGATGTGTGACAGATGAATAATTCATTGCACTAGTGATTTAATGCTATAGAATGGCACAAACTTTCCCGTATTTAGTTTTCTATTTCCTTTGGTTTGGTCCTAGATGTATGTATAGGGAAAAATAAAAAGGAATTACATTATGCGGTGCTCAAATTGAGGAGTCACGCAGTGTAATATTGAACACTTTTTGATACCAAAATTAACATTCCTAAGTTTTTCTTGAACCTTTGAAGGTATTCAGTCAAAGAGATTATTCAAGAACTTTAAATACAGTCCGAAATTGCTAATGTATATCGGGGGAATACAGATGATTTCTTTGAATTGTAGATTTTCTTAATAATTAACAATTTCGAGATAAGTTGGAATTAAATAAGAAATTCGAATAAATGGTATCATTGTACGTATTGTGAATATGAACTCAACAGTCAATTTACTCTCAATATTGAGCATTAGAATAAAACAAACGTTAGCAAAATTATGTAATGCTGCGTGAAAAAAAACGTGAATTTTCAGGAGGAAAACTCTTATTACAGGGCCCTGATAACGAAAGAGTGGATAAATCTAGTTGTTAAATTTAGAAAAAATCCTCTAAATCGTGGTGTAGCCAGAATCCATGTTTTGTGGGTCCTTGGTACCGAGAAATGGAATGACGGCAAAACGTCTATCCGTCAGTCTGTCCTTCCGTCTGTGAAGGAACGGAACCATTCGGCCGATTTTCTCCAAAATTTATGTTCCCTGATCCATCTGATTGAGGTCGCGGCCCCTTGAATTTTAAACAGGTAGGTTCATTTTGGGGGTTCTTAACATGAAGCCTCTGGGTCATTTTCAAAACTCAAAAAAAAGGCTCCGTCGTTTTTTATTAAATTTTGTTGTTGGATTGTGTAAAGAACGTTTAAGAGAATGGTGCAAGTTTCATTTTCGATAAAAAACTCTGTTTTTTGAAAATTGCAAAAATTCAAAATTTTTTCTGCGTCTTCTTGCAAATACAATTATGAAGATAGAGGTTTTCCCCTTAATTTTTTCAAATAAGGTCATGTACAATTTTTCGAAAATTTGAGTACCTTTCGCGTGAAAATACAGGTGAGAAAGTACGTGCTGTTTTAGATTTGTAGACGAGATATCATTTGTACTGATATCTCGTCTTGTTTTCTTGCATACATTGTCTCTAGGGAATAAATTTGTTTTAGAGTTGTAGAGATTTCTTGACGGGGTGCATCTGTAAAATGACATAACGTAGAATATTCTCTGTAATTTTGGATCAAGTGTTTTTAATCAGTTAGGGCTAATGTTCGAATCTAGATAATTTGCAAACTAACTGGCTAATGTTCAGAATCCTAAATGAATGTTAAAATCCGAAGTAAGAATAACTACGAAGCATTCTTTGGATATTACCCGGATGAACCGCACAATGACCATTAAGTGGCTGAGGTAAGAGATGTACAGTACAGTGACCAAGAACAGCAAAATCTACATGACAAACAGGAATCAGACAGTCAGTGGGACGTTTTTAATCCCAATTTCCAATTCGGACAACGAGGTGGGCCATTTTAAGGCGCATTTTTCGTATCGTTTTCACGCATTTGCAAGTTCCTGCCTTCACATTCGCAATTTACACAAAACATCCTTGAGTCTGTGTAACTCATTTGTATGCCAAAATATTTCTCGCGTACCCACAAGACGACTCACACTCGGGACAATCACCTTACTTTAGCCAGTGCCTTGTGAATAATATCAATATTATCCGTATAATGTTCGAAAGAAACTACTTAGCGTCATTCACAGTTTTATCCAATCCTTTTCGTCAGTGACGCACCCAAGGGGGCGGTCGGTCTCGTGAGGTTTCGGCCCCCTCCCCCCAAAGTCAATGACATATATTCAATAAAAAAATATTTTTATTAATTTTCTGTACTAACGAAAATTATTCAATGTGTGAATTTTTATAAATATTAACTCTAGGTCAACAAATAAAAATATTTTATATTCAACATCAATGAAAAATTCTTTTGTAATGAAACATCCAAGTTCGTGGTACACTATATCCGTAGCCCCCCCCCCCCATCCCACCTCAGAGAAAGCCGTGGGTGTGTCTCTGGTTTTGGCTCACGTCAAAGTCAGCTTACGGGGTTTCCCCAACTAGGTATCACTCACCAGGCCACCACCCTAGCTCACGACGAGTTCTAAGTTCCCGACAGGTCTCCCGAATTGTGTGGTAGTGTATACTTGGGTTTTTTATTTCATGGCGCGTGGGGGCTTGTCTTCAACTTCTACCTTGTGAAACAATATCACATGGTATTTTGCGTCGTTCTCGACCGTGCCGTTAGGAGTCGCATGATCGTCAGCACTGCTCGATACAATCGCGAGCATGAGCCGTGGCGCATGCAGACCTTGGGTGCAGCAGAGGGTGGTGGTGGCGCAGAAGCCCTGCCCGCCGAGGCAGCGGGGGCCCAGCGCGGGCTCCACGCAGGGCTCAGGGGAGAGGGCCTCGTCCTCGCAGGGCTTCGCCTCGGGCCCGCCCAGCAGGCAGCCCAGCTCCTCGGCGCAGCAGATGGACGGGCCGTAGCAGTGGCCCGTGTTGTTCGGGCCGCAGCGCGCGCACTGGGGACAGGAGATGAACGACTTCGTCAAGACAAGATGTTTTGGGTTCGATTGATTGATTCGCGAGCACGTTAACTGCTATGGTCTTTCTTCCCGTAAGTGTGTGGGGATGTTTTATGACAGGAGGGGCGGTGATAATCGCCTAGATGGATGGTGAGATCCGGCGCAGACCTACAAGTCAGCTCACGTGATTTCCCCAACTAGGTATCACTCACCAGGCCACCACCCTAGCACACGACGAGTTCTAAGTTCCCGACAGGTCTCCCGAATTGTGTGGTGGTATATACTTGGGTTTTTTATTTCTTGGCGCGTGGAGGCTTGTCTTCAGAAAATAATATCACATGGTATTTCGTGTGGTTCTCGACCGTGCCGCTAGGAGTCGCATGATCGTCAGCACTGCTCGATACAGTCGCGATCATGCGACACCCAGCGGCGTGACTGAGAACGACGCGAAATACCGTGATATTCCATCCTGAAGACATGCCCCCTTGCGCCAGGAAATAAAAACCCAAGTATAGTGCATGTAACTGTGTGCATAAAACTAAGGGGTAAAGATAAGACAGGGAAGAAAAAGCAAAGATCGCACACGGTCCGTAGCCCGTTTGTTAGGGTACTGCTCCGGCATTCGCGTTGTGATGAATGGAAAAAACAAGGAAACCGATGAGAGAAGGCGACCGCTAGAATTGTTCCAGATAGATGCTGAATTCAACCTATCTGCCTGGCTAATGATGAAAATCCTATCATTGTCGGGGTTCGAACCATAGGACCTGCAGTCAAAGGCCCCCGCATTGACATAGGTTGATGCCCTGAGCCACCTAAGCTGTTTTCTTGGCCAGACTGTATTTCTAGCTATGCAAAGATAATGAATAAAATGTGACAAATCAGTTGACTAGCGAGTGAATCCCAGATTGTCATTTTTTCCGCATCGCCAAAATTAGTTTGTCTTAATGGCTCCATTCTGGCGTCACGTAATGAAAGTCACAATATGGATTTACAAAATTTCACAATGTCTTTTATTCTTCGCGGGAAATATTCTTTGTAGACATCGTTGCAAAATTTTATGATTTTACAGCAAAAATAAATTTGGTCCAATTTTGAGACGTTGGGCACTTCAAAATTCGATCCCAATTATGCGAGATACTTGTACGTATGTCACCATCTTGTCACATTAAACCTTTCACACTATTCCGGTCGGGGAGATTGATGATTTGAACGATTTATTAAACATCGCGGTATTTACCTCCAAGGAACATCAAAAAGACCATATTAAGATGCCTCTTATGACTTGGAAGACAATAACACAACAATATGACAAAAATGTATCATTTCAAGATATGGACGGTGTTATGCATCAACCAGCTAAGCGCCATAAAAAAATAAGATATGGACGCCATCAGTTGCATTGGAACATGTTCTAAGTGTACGCAAAGTTTTGGCGCCAAATCTGTAAAATAGCCTTGTAATTAATGAAAAATGTAAGCGCCATCAGTCACATCAGGGATTTTATGTTTCGCAACAACCGGCTATAAACCTAGGTCTTCGAATCTGCTGTTATAATTTCACGTTAGGCAGGTAAGCGCCAGGTATTCCACTCATGTTTGTGTAGTTTGGCGCTTCAATGAATGAAATCATTAAATTACAGTTTTTAGAGCTTAAAATGTAATAAAGTATTTGAACACGATTATCTCAAAACTTGTATGATGTCGCATAGCCGGTTGATGCATAACACCGTCCTTACGACCTGGAAGTAAATAACACTATAATATGACAAAAATGTATCATTTCAACATATATGAGGTATAATGTGTGTCATGGAGTTAAAGGAGTAATAAAAAATAGAAGAATAAAGATGCTTAGAACTTCTGGGTTTGCAACTCACATTCCTGATTGGTAGAATTTCGTTGTTTTCCAGCGCAGAGCGTTTCCCTCCTCTGGGACAGTTGATGATCATGCAAGCGCAACTGAAAGTAAGAATCATCATCAAAACAATGATGTTACTGTGGAGCTTGAACTGTGCCATGTTCTTGGGCAATGGTCTTTCTTCGGTTCCTGCACACGAACTGGATCCTCAGGGCTTCGACGGGGTTTTTATACTCACAACTTACGTCAAGCAAATATCATTCTTATTCAGAGCATATGTGTTTTGATTCGGATTTCTCAGCTGCATTATTTAAATATTCTTTCTGTCCCGGACGGTCACAATAGGACCCTTCTCAAGAAGCTTTTCCCATTCAGTTGTGGATTAGAAAGAGTGCATTAAAAAGCTCTCTTCTGGGCATGTTTTATTCGTCCTAAGGTGCGCTATGCACACAAAACATTCTCACTTTCAAATACAAATTACTGTTTTTTTAATAATGAAAACTTTCCTGCGTGTCATAAGAACATTACGTATGAGTAATATTCACACATATAATATTTCATTTAAGAACTTCCGTTTCCCAGTAAGTAATTAATTTATATTATAAAATATTTAACAATAATACACATAATAGTAATAACAGATATTAATTTGTAAACTTCCTCCTGTTCATTCAAACTGGGACCCATCTAATCCGTAATAATTTTGAAGATCTTATTAAAGTTTTACATTCAATTCCTCATTCTGAGCCAGTGAGTAAATAATCGTTTTGAAAAGACGGAAGGAAAATTCTCTAACTCAAATATATTACATTTAAAATTGCAATGATACAAAACACATTGTTTCCATGAACCTTCTAACTAAAATAGTTATCTTCACAATAATTTTAAGCATGACTGAACAACTACTTCCTTTCAATTCTTTCTACAAATAGAAAAACCAGATGAAGATAACTATTGACAATAAAAATGGAATTCGTTCATGAAAATTCTCATGAAAACGTCAACCGAAATTAATCTATTATAATAATTTTCGATACGCGTTCAAAATTGAAAGAAACCTACGGAGCATCCTGCCTTTAAAGAGGGACCTGTGATTTTGTTAGATTCTCAAGTTCTCAGGAAAAAAGGATAAACAATAAACGTTTCGATTTTGACTGAAAAATGCAAAACATGTGATTGTGTTCTTCAACTTATTCTCATACCCCGCATACCTACTGAATTCTCTTAATCAGTATTTTCGTACTCATTGCTTACTTCACAATTGATGTCATGAGATGGCAAGTCTCCAAAGATGAGGCTGTCTATCATTAAATATTTCCCTATTCACGTGTCCGGCTATGAAAGAGCAATGTTTTTGATATTGGTGTGTAAAGAACCGTTGTACTGTGTGTCAGTAATACTGTGTTCGTAAATACTGTGGGGACATTCCATGTCATCTGATCTAGGTGATCCCGCAATCATTACGGATTTGAATGAAATTTGGTATGCCGAGTTCCACATATATCAAAGAAACATTTATGAAGTTGTAGATTTCATTCGGTGCAGAGATGTGGAACAGTACGACTATAAGGTTTTCCGCAAACTTGTTGTACAATTATTTCATTTTCTTCATCGCTAATGAAATGAAACATGTCTTACTTATACAACTTTCTTGCTCTAGTGAATTAAACTAATTTCAATTTTCTCTTTATTAATAACAGTGGGTACATTGCAGCAAAGTCAACGAAAAATTTAGTGTTAAAAGAATTCAAAGTAACGTTGAAAAGCTTCCGTAACATTTGCATAAGAAAAGTAAAACTTGGCTCATAAAATGTCACATTACGTTGTTTCTTAAACGCGTAATTTCAACATCCTATCTCTAAACATTACTTCGTAAATTAAATTTAAAATGGGAGATTTTGAAAAAAAAAACTCCAAAAGAGAGTTATTTCAGTCTTCTTCAGTCTTCACAGAAAAGCACCTTCTACATATTCTTTCAAACCCATTACATTAGAACAGGATTTTAAGCTTTTAAAGTTAATTTTATTATTCATTCTCAGTAAGAAAATTAAAATTTAGTAGCTTCTATCTCAACATAAACTTGCTTTTGAATGAAAAAATTTCAAAACTATTTCATCTACAAAAGCTACGACTACATAAATTATTCTTTGAGACATATGTGACTTGGTGTACAAAATTTCAACAAACTCCAAGATGGTCGGGAGAGAGCCATTTCTTCAGAATTAGACCGCTTGACATGGAATAAACATCTACTCTCAGCTGCAGTATTCATGAATATTTATTTAATTTATTGTATGAGAGTATGTTAATCGATATCACGGCAGTCCCTCTGACCGGGAAGTCCTAGTTCAAGTCCCACCGGTGGCAGGATTTTCGACTTTAGTCAGCTAGGTCGAATTCAGTTGCTGTCTGAGGAGAATTCTAGAGGCTGGCATCACTGATCAGTAGTTTTCCGTAGTTTCTTTCGATCAAGCACCAGGAGAAATACCGGAGCAGTTCCCTAACAAACGGGCCACGGACCGCGCGCGATCTTTCCCACCTCTTCCTTGTCCTACCTTCTCTTCATACACACACACACACACACACACACACACACACACAGTAACATGCCGCACATCGGTTATGAGCTGAGATCTTGGTCCCGGCTGGGCGATTCCTGGGTGGGAGATACCTTGATAGGGAAAACCCCGCTAGACGACAATACGTTTCGCCATCCAGCAGTGGTAGACCATCGCCCTCCCGAACAAAAACATTCACTACACTTACGAGAGACGAATAACCTTAGTAGTTGACCCGCCTGGAGCAACTAACAATCAATCAATTAATCGAACACTGTGCGTCCTACAATATGGAAAACCATTAAGTGTGGATTTTCTTCAGCAGTATTTTTTGTGTTGCAGGCCACTAGTTGCTACTAACAACGATGTGGTTAGAGGCGACATGTCGAGACATAATTAGAGGCGTTTTTTAGCTGAATGTATGCGTGAATGATAGTCAAGAATAATAAATATTACAGCTGCTGGTATGCGCTGGAAGTATTTTGTTTAATCCCGAATCATTCTTGGTTATTGCCATGCGAAATACCTCGATTAGCGGGTTTCTTCAGCCCTAGTTCTTACTGGCACAGAAGAGCGGAGCGCATTCTGCTCTTGTTTTCCGTCTGCAGAAAACGTGTTTTCATGAAAATGAAAATAAAAGTCGGCCTTGCTTTATGTGTTGATAGTGATCTTATTACTTCCAGAAATTTTATTAAATATTTGTAACTCAAAATCAGTTTGTTATACATACGCATTATATTTTAAATGTGATGAGTTCCCTTTCCTGTTGTGTTCTACAAATTCTAAAGTTCGTAGTTTCTCTTTTGATGTGGATTTTAATATTTGATGTACATGTTTACGATACAATATTAGTACTTCCACTAGCGGGGCACCGCCCAGCCAACAAGTTTTGGTAACTCCAGGCCGGTCTCCCGGCATGTGGGGTAGTACAGTGCATGTTAGTGTAAATGTATGTAAGGGGTGAGGATAGGACACGGAAGAAGAAGGAAATATCGCGCGAGGCCCGTTTCTTAGAGTATTACTCCGGCAATCCTGATGCTGATCAGAGAAAACTCCCCATAAAAGTAGCCGCCACTACAATTCGACAGAACATCCCTGCGACAGAACAGTGACAGCGACAGACACTCCACTTAGGTCTCTAGCTAGTATCAAAAATCATGGTCAGGGTTCTTACTAGGACCTCCCCGTCAGAGGCGGAGGAGAGTGGAGGGGATTAGAGGCGGCGAGAATAGTGAGGGCAGTGGATGCGCGCGACGGGGGGGCGGGCGGGGGGGAGTGGATTAGCGGAGACTGCGAGAGTTGTGGGAGCGAGGTGGGGGGCGGTTGGGGCGCGAGGACAGTGGGAACGGCGGAGGTGATGAGGGGCCGGGACAGGCGGTGTTCGGGGATGACGGAGGCTGCGGGGACGGCTGGACGGATGTAGTGCGAGGACAAGTGGGCGGCAGGGGTGAGGAAGAAGGAGGCTACGGAGGCGGCCGGACGGCGGGGGCTGCGGGGGACGGCGAGGGCGGTGCGGGCGGCGTCAGGGGGCGAGGGCGCCGCGGGTGGTGCGAACGGGATGGGCGGCGCGGGCGGCGTGGTGGTGCGGGCGACGTGGGCTGCGCGGGTTGTGTGGGGTGGTGCGGGCGGTGTTGGCGGCCGTGGGCGGTGCGAGGGGCGCGGGGGCGGATTCGGCGCGGGTTGCGTGGGCGGCGCGGGCGGCGTGGGTGGTGCGGGGCGGCATGGGCGGCGCGGGCGGCGTGGGTGGTGCGGGCGACGTGGGCTGAGCGGGTGGCGTGGGTGTTGCGGGCGGCGCGGAGGCGTGGGCGGCGCGGACATCGTGGGCGGCGCGGGTTTGCGTGGGTGGTGCGGGCGGCGTTGGCGGCGCGGGGGCGGGGGCGACGCGGGTTGCGTGGGTGGTGCGGCGGCGCGGGGGCGTGGGCAGCGCGAGTTGTGTGGGTGGTGCGGGTGGTGTTGGCGGCGTGGGTGGTGCGGGCGGCATGGCCGGCGTGGGCGGTGGGGGGGGGGCGGGGGGCGCGCGGGTTGCGTGGGCGGCGCGGGCGGCGTGGGTGGTGCGGGCGGCGCGGGTGGCGTGGGTGGTGCGGGCGGCACGGGAGCGTGGGCGGCGCGGGCGTCGTGGGCGGGCGCGGGTTGCGTGGGTGGTGAGGGCGGCGTGGGCGGTGTGGGCGGCGCGGGGGCGGGGACGGGGGCGGCGCGGGTTTGCGTTGGTGGTGCAGGCGGCGTGGGGGCGTGGGTAGGGGCGGGCGTCGTGGGCGGCGCGGGTTGTATGGGTGGGTGCGGCGATGTTGGCGGCGTGGGTGGTGGGCGGGCGGCATGGCCGGCGTGGGCGGGCGGGCGGCGCGGGTTGCGTGAGAGGCGTGGGTGGTGCGGGTCGGCGTGGGCTGCGCGGGCGGCGTGGGTGGTGCGGGCGACCTGGGCTGCGCGAGTGGCGTGGGGGCAAGGCGGCGCGGGTTGCGTGGGTGGTGCGGGCGGCGTGGGCGGCGCGGGCGGCTGTGGGTGGTGCGGGCGACATGGACTGCGCGGGTGGCGTGGGTGTTGCGGGCGGCGTTGGCGGCGTGGGCGGCGAGGACGGCGCGGGTGGCGAGGGTGTCCGTAGCAGATGGAGGCTGGACGGCTGAGGCGCGATAACAGTGGTGGCGACGGGGGTGGTGAAGGCTGTGGGGGCGAGGAACGGCAACTTAGCCGGTGGTCCTGGCACGCGCCGCGGGCGTTGTGCTGCAGTGGAGACGTGCTCCTGGCAGCCCCGCCCGCCAGCCTATGCGCTCGCGTGCGTCAGGGGGCCGTAAAGCGGTTAGCGCCCGCGACGCGCCAAATGCCATCGCCCGCGGCCAGCGATGCGCTCATGCAACGCAGTTCTGTTCCATTGTTTTCCATACAATTAACACAGCAATTGCAAAACTCATTCTTCGGTACCCGCTAAGGTGGCATAGGCATCAGCTGGCGTCACTGCGGTGCCTCTGATCGAGAGGATCCTAAGGTTCGAATGACGGCCTCTAGAATTCTTTTCCAGACAGCCACTGAATACGACCTAGTTGACAAGCTAGTGTCAAAAAAAATCCACCAACCCGCCGTCGGGACTCGAACCTAGTACATCGCGTCCACAGGGACTGCAGTGACCTTGGTTGACGCACTGAGCCATCTCTCCCGGTAATAACAAATAATATATCCTATACCACAAATTAAATATTTTAAATCAGTCTTCATGAATTCTGCAGTGATAGTATGGTTTTATTCCGTGTCAAGTGGTCTAATTCTGAAGAAATGGCTCTCCCGCCCATCTTGGAGTTTTGATGAAATTGTGTACGCCGAGTCATATGTGTCTCAAAGAATAATTTACGAAGTCGTAGCTTTGTAGGTGAAATAGTTTTGAAAATTTTGCATTTAAAAGCAAGTTTATATTGAGGTAGATGCTACTAAATTTTTATTTTGTTACTGATAATGCATAATAAAATTAACTTTTTAAAAGCTTAAAAACCTGTTCTAATATGGTCGCGGAGAGGATCGCGGAGAGGGTCGCGGAGAGGGTCGCGGAGAGGGTCGCGGAGAGGGTCGCGGAGAGGGTCGCGGAGAGGGTCGCGTAGAGGGTCCCGGAGAGGGTCCCGGAGAGGGTCGCGGAGAGGGTCGCGGAGAGGGTCGCGGAGAGGGTCGCGGAGAGGGTCGCGGAGAGGGTCGCGGAGAGGGTCGCGGAGAGGGTCGCGGAGAGGGTCGCGGAGAGGGTCGCGGAGAGGGTCGCGTAGAGGGTCCCGGAGAGGGTCCCGGAGAGGGTCGCGGAGGAGGTCGCATAGCGAGTCGCGGAGAGGGTCGCGGAGCAGGTCGCGCAACGGGTCGCGGAGAGGGTCGCGGAGGAAGTCGCGGAGAGGGTCGCGGAGAGGGTCGC
The DNA here is from genome assembly GCA_031308135.1 of Acheta domesticus. Classification (NCBI taxonomy): domain Eukaryota; kingdom Metazoa; phylum Arthropoda; class Insecta; order Orthoptera; family Gryllidae; genus Acheta; species Acheta domesticus. The sequence goes on along the minus strand of JAHLJT010004567.1, from coordinate 42,011,267 downwards.
GGAGCAGGTCGCGGAGCGAGTCGCGGAGAGGGTCGCGGAGAGGATCCGGATAGGGTCGCGGAGCGGGTCGCAGAGAGGGTCGTTGAGCGGGTCGCGGAGGAGGTCGCGGAGAGGGTTGCGGAGCGGATCGCGGAGCGGGTCTCGGAGCGGGTCTCGGAGAGGGTCGCGGAGAGGGTCGCGGAGAGGGTCGCGGAGAGGGTCGCGGAGAGGGTCGCGGAGAGGGTCGTTGAGCGGGTCGCGGAGGAGGACGCGGAGAGGGTCGCGGAGAGGGTCGCGGAGAGGGTCGCGGAGAGGGTCGCGGAGAGGGTCGCGGAGAGGGTCGCGGAGAGGGTCGCGGAGAGGGTCGCGGAGAGGGTCGCGGAGAGGGTCGCGAAGCGGGGTGGAGAACGAAACGGAACGGGATGGAGCTGGGTGCGCTAACGGATGGGCTGGAAGGGTCGCGGAGCGCGAGGTTTGGCGGGCGCTGGGCGGTTTGCGTTGCGGGACGGAGTGCAGGATGGTGCGGGGCGCAGAGCTTGATGGGGCGCGGGGGCGCAGGTTGTCCGCGTGGCGTGGCGTGACGTGGCGGGGCGGTGTGGGGCGGAGGCGAGCGCCAGGCCACCCACGTCGCGCGCGGCGCAGATGGATCATCGCGCCCTCCGACCGCCGGCCGGCGCGGCGGCCACTAAACCTCTCGGCCGAGTGGCCCATTGACGCCCCGGGCGGCGACGCCCCGCCCCGCCCCGCCCCGCCGCTCCCCCGCCCCTCGCCGCCTGCTGACCGGCCGCTACCGCGTGCGCTCATGCACGTAAGAGCACCAGGGCTCATCCGAGGTTTGGCGCCTCAGGCGGGGCTGCTCTTGAAAATTCTTAAAAGGACTTTATAAACATCGTGCATAGTAATGAACTTTTTATTGTGGCATTTTATTCTCGTTTTCCAAGGGGTTGCATCGGTGACGCCCGAAAGCTGAACCGACAGATAACCATGGTAGGTAATAATGATGATGTAGCAATGAAGTTCAGTGCTTCGGTTGCACTGAATAGTCAGACCTGGACCTCTTTCCACAACCTCCCAGGACAGTGCACTGTTGCCTGGCCAATCTATCGTTATGTAGCATGACCTAAAAATGGTAGGTCCTCCTTCTCTATCACTTGATAGGTATGTAATATTTTTAAAAAAACAACAACTAATAGTGTGTGTTTCGCGAAACCATGTGTCAGCATACACATTACAAATGGTCGTCTCAAACTCAGTGTCACCGTCGGCCTGAAAATTAAGTTCTTCGGGATAAAATCAAAGTTCTTGGTTGTATTATTAGATTCCTGCATTCTTCCATACTCTATGTATTCATAAAATTGCTCTTTTGAAAAATATTGTTACAGGAAATCTTTATATGTCTTTTAACTAGCGTATCATAACTTTAAGTCTTGTACATCGCGTTGTAAAGCATTTTTTGACCATGAAGTATTTCGTGATTTCATAGAAGTACTGATAATATAATGGAATTATATGTAAATATAACATCCTTTTTGATTAAAAATAAAAATAATGGAATGAATCAGGAGGTGCATAAAATATTTCAAACATCCAAGATATTTAGGGTGTTTAAAGACGATCACCAATCAATACGTGCTGGGAAATCGCATATGCTTTTTTGAAAGCGCAATCACGACCAACTGGCAACTCATCCTGCATTGATGTGAGGCAGGCATTATATGAAGTACTATATTAATGGACGCGAACCACCAACGACGCCGGAGGGTGAGTAGCCTACAAATCACAGCTCACAATGAAAAAGTGAAGTTGTGTAATTTCGTTACGTGAGATTTCACTTATGTGCATTGAAAAAGAAAGAGGGTGTCATTTAGTTCCTTACATATCACGCAAGTTTGTAACATATGTTCTGAACCTCCTACAGAAGCATTTGCACAATTGAGATAATAAAAAATAGGTTGGTCGCTAATGACTTAGTAGTTGATGCGACCTTAAATGACAAAAAAAATGTAATAGGTAAATAACAAGAGAGATTTTCCATTTGCCGAGGGCTTCAGAGTCGCAGGTTCTCGTTCCGCCCGTCAGAATGTGCTGGAGTCTTGCGACGTCGGGCGGGCGCGTGCACAATGGGCGCTGGCAGCCGCCGGAAGGCGCGCGCTCAGTATGCAGCCGCCAACCGGAAGCGGTGCGCATTTGCCTCCGCCTCCACCTCCGCTTTCGTCGCCGCGTGCGTCAACCATCGGGTGTATTGGCGTCAAGGGGGTGCTTTCGAAAAGCTTCGGTCTTGCTTTGAATACATTGCATAGCTCCCCTTAGCTTCAATCTTAAGACCAGGTCATAGACCGGCTGAGGAAGCTCAGGAGCATTAACTGATGTCACTGGAGCATCTCTGACGGGGAGACTCAAGGGTTCGAGTCATGACAGTGGCAGGATTTCCGACACTAGCTAGATGGCTAGGTCGGATTCGGTTGCTGTCTTGAGAAGAATTCTAGCGCCCGGCTGTTCTGATCTATAGTTTTACCTGAAATCTCCGATCAACACCAGGCGACTGGTGAGAATAGTACCCTAACAATCGGACTCGGACGCTGGCGATAGTTTCCTTACTCTTCCTTATCCTACCCTTACTCCTTACACACAAACTCACATGCACTACACTACCCCACATGTGGGGATATTAGTCGGAAGTTTAGAGTTTGTCCCGTCTGGGGAGGTGCCCTGGGACATTCTGGTTGGGGAAAACCCCGCGGGCGCCGGATATCACCATCTAACGAGGAATGAACACGGCCACTTCCTGTGATAAAACACAAGCTACACTTACGGGACTAATGGCCATAGTCGTTGTCTCACCCGGAAAGTCGGAAAAATCAATCGAAAATCTTCAGTTATGCTTTGAAGGGCTCATTTACTTAGATCTCCTTATCTTGAGTCTTACGTATAGGACATAGAGGTCTCAGAAGCTCTTAAAAAGGCATCTGACATTTTCAATTTGAAAAATTGTCACAAATCAAAGCAAAGCAAAGAAAAAAGAAAAAATAACTGTTTTTATTCATAAGTTTTCAAATTTTTTAATGTTGTCACAGCAAGGTACTAGAAGATTTTCAATGTTTGAGGATAATATGTACTTCCAGAAAAAGTAATGCCTTAAATTGTATATAAATCACAAATGATCATTCTACATCAATAGAGGTATGTAATGGCGAAGCAGATACTTCTGGCAAAGACTCCCAATATCTTAATTACTGGTTGATCATTAATAATTCATTAATTCTGGGTTCGAGTTAAGCAACTCCTAATTGCAATTGAATATTTTCAGCAATTTTTCAGGAACAAAATTCAATAGTAAAATTTCTATCTGAACGAGTTTAAGAGTGTGATATGAAATAATGCAAAAGTCATGCAAGCGTTAGGAACGACTTTTTTCTGAGATTTTGGATACGTAAAATGTATTAATGTTGATACATACACTCAATATAATTTGCGATACATGTTTTTTGCCAACGATCTTCAGATACCATTGATACCTCATATTGATATCTCGATACATGACCAAAAGGTTTCAATTTCGATGAAAACAGCGCAGGCACTTAATTAAAAGTTAATTTCATTTGTCGCGTATAAGAATATGTTAGTTAGATTGTTTATCGAAAGTCTTTTCTTCTTTTAGTGCCATACGTCTCAAATGGTTCCTAGAAAGAAGAAACTCCCGATCTCCTTTCCAAAATGGATTTCGCCAACATAGATCAACCAACGAGCATCCTAACAAGCATCGACACAGAAATCTGTGATGAACTAGCAATAATCCATAAGCAATTATCCGCATGTAATTGTTGTTTTGCTTGATATTGAGAAAGCGTACGAAATGATTTTTAAACCTCGACTATTACGTATTGTCATCTCAGTAAATATTAAAGGTAACTTATTGGCTTTTTGTAAAGGTTTCTGCAAATACAGGTACCTGCGTGTACGCATGTTTAATAAAAGTCAACACACAGAGAAATAATAAATGGCCTCTCTCAAGGCTCAGTTATTAGTGTGCTTCTTTTCTTATCTCGATTATTGAAATAAGTAGTATCATGGAAACTCTAAGTAAATTATTTCTCTTCGCTGGTGATATTTCCAACGTATGCTGTAGCAAAGATCTCCGAATAACATTTAATAAAATAATCCCAAAAGACTTGAACAAAATTCAAACATGGACAAATTATTCTGGTTACTACTATGAAATCAAATTTCTATGAGATTAACAATAATAAGTTCTCTGTGTGTTAATGCAATCAAATTTCAACGATATTAACATTAATATGTGCTATGTTAATAAATTTACAAGCTATTAGTTTGGAACTGCAAATCTTTGGATCGAAGTAGGAATATTTACCAAAATATTTATTTTTGGGAAACTGAGACAAGTGGTATTATATAGTGGTGGGGTAGTAGCAAAAATAGTAAATAAGTAACTTCATTTTTATTTCACAGAATTTCATAAATGAAAAGTTTTTTTCATTAAACGTGTAGTGCCTTTATGACTCATCCTTGGAAGAATATTATAAAATATTAGTCCTTCAAGATAGGGTTTCCACCCATTGTTTCGACTGCCTTTGGTTTAGTAGCCAGGGAAAAGTTGTGGGTTCATCGTGGTGCAAAATTCTCGCCCCTGCAATCTGCAAAATTACGTCTACTTAATCTCTCAGGAATCCGTCCTTTGGTATCCATTATTTCCTATGTCAATAATTTCTGGATTTTTAGATTTTTGTTGATGAATAATTGATATCTTTTATTGTCCTTTTTTTGAAAAAATGGATAAACGTGTGGGAGACAATGTAGGGTTACTCATAAATCAGATGATATTGATTATATTAAAATCTGAAATGTCAATGATCAAGAAACATGAAATCACGGTCATAATTCTCTTCTAAATGAAAAACAAGGAAATTTCATTTAGAACAATCCTTGCATTAGTATAAATAATATTTAAATATTGTTTCTATCGAAAACCAATAGAAAGTTAATATACATAATTACGTTTAGAAATACGTTTAATAAAATTACAATGTTAAATTGATAATCTCGATTTTCCTTCAATAAAAAAAACATTAAAAATAGTCGCATTGAAAGAGATAAGTAGGTCGCGAGAATTACTTTGTCAGGGCAGTTGGACAAAGCAGGAGCGATGATGAATAACTTGATGAGAGTCCTTCCTCTGTAATCAAATCATATAATGAAGTCACATTACAGCAAGTCTGTAGAAAGTCTCTCTTCTGAACGGATGAACAATAGCTATACCGCAATCACCTACGTGCAGTTTTTATTCGAAGAAAATTAAAGTCATGAGATGGAAGAGAAAGCCGCTGTTGTAAGCTTGGCGGATGCATCAGACACCAGGGCCGGTAGAAAGGAACGTGTATTATGACGTACAATCATTATTTTCCGTTCCTGCAGTGAGTCTGCTATTTTATCAGGAGTTGGATGGATTCTTGAGTTGCACTGATTTGCAATTATGTGTAGTTCAAATTTTCTTCGAGGAGAAACTACACAGTTTGTATAAAATCGTGTGTAAGTTGTCTCTTCAGGCTATTCTTCGATTTGAACATATGCAGGAGGTCAATCTCCATTGTAATACTCGATCACTAATATTTTGCAGAAGAACAATAAATGTTGTACAATTTCTTAAACTATACATTACAATAATATGGCATTAGAACATTTTTTGTTCATTTTACGATTAAAATTTAGTTTTCATACCGGTTAATAAGAGCAAGTGATAATACATCTAGGACCCAAAACCTTTCATTAAAGAAAAAAAACACAAAATTCAGGCTTTGTAGAAAGTTTAGAATTATTTCTAAACGAAAATCGAAAGTCCAAAGGTTTTAATGAAATTCGAATCCATTCCGTATTATTAAGCAAACTTAACTTTATTTTAGTCGAAAATTAAAGCACAAAATTCACATTTTTCAGCACTTTTTTGTCGTTTCCAGTTTCTCGTTCTTTTTTTCCTTCAAGACTGTCGTCCGTATGACGCTCGAAATCAGCACCGGCTGCTCGGCAGAGCCACAAGCACACACATGCACACGTACTCACACACACACACACACACACACACACAGCACACAAGCACATAGTCACACATGTAGGGCACACTATACCGTGAAATAGAGATTTCTCAAATGAAAAGCTGCCTGCATTTAGCCCAGAGGAAGCATTGCCAATGACTCTGACCGGCAGGTCCTAAGGCTGGAGTCTCCGACGGTGGCAGGGTTTTCGACACTAGCAAGATATTGTACCTAGCCGTAATCTGCAGAAGAATTCTGCTTTGATCGTTAGTTTTCTGTTGTTTCTCTGATCAATGTCAGGCGAATTCGGGAGCAGTATCCTAACAATCGGACCACGGACGGCGCGCGTTCTTTCCTTTCTCTTCTTTCTCCTAGCTTACTTACACACACTCCTTACATGCACTACACCAACACCCATGTCGGGAGCCCAGTTGGAAGCTTAGAGCTTGTCCCTACTGGGACGGTGCCCCGCTGGAAGGCGATATCTGGAGAGGTAAATCTCTCTCAGCGAGTAGGTCTCCCCATCCAGTGGGGGAAGAATACCATTTTCCCGGAATAAAACATTCCTCTACCGATCCGGTGGCCGAGATTGCTAAGCCAGTAGTGCCGTAGCGATCTTGGACCCAATGATCGCGGGTTCGAGTCCCGCCTCGGGCATGATTGTATTTCTGTTCATCCTTTCACACCCTATCATCACCACAACATGTCATCTTCACAGTTACCATAACGTTAAATCGAATAGTGGTCGCTAATGAGCTAGATGTTGTTGCGACCTTCAATAACCAAAAAAATCTATACTAAAGGGACTAATGACCTAATCAGTTCACATGTCCTGAAACATCAATCAATGCATCGTATTAAAATGCAGATGGTAATATTAATAGTGATCTTTAGTTTAAATGTACAGAGATCTATTATTATCAAGAATGCAAACTTCTTCTAGGTTGTCGGATATTATTGGAGAATGTGTTATACATTACTACTGAGTTCATGAGGCAAATTATACTTTTCAGTATTAATGCAGCCAATCACAGCTTAGTGATGGTATTGATGCCCATTGCCTCAACTTTCCACTAAACCGACAACCGCAAAGAAGTTTCTCTATTCCAGCTGAATGTTTCGCCGATACTTTCAACTGTTTTAAAAATATTTTCGATGTTGAAAATATCTACTATGCAAGTTGTAATTAAAAAGATATATTAAACATACAATTTTTTTTTCCAGCCTCGGACGTACTCTGTAAAAAATAATCTATTAAGGAATAAAATTAAATATTTAAAAATACGAAGCAAATGTGAGACTCAACTCTTATTGTCGCATATTCTTTTGGGAAAGGCCACTACCTACACCAGAATATGGTGTTGAGAACCTTATCCCAGGATCTCCTGAAAGAGTTGTTCTGAAGTGATCATTCTTTCAGTGTATTGCCAGGCGGCTTATTAAAGACATTTGCAAGGGCTCACTGGACACCAGCTTACGTGGCTCAGGGCATTAATGCCAATGTCTGATATCATTGCAGTGGTTCTGATCGGGAGGTCCAAGACTTCGAATCCCGACAGTGGCAGGATTTTCAACACTAGCTATATTGTTGGGTCGAATTCAAGCTGCAGTCTGGGGGAAAATTCTAGCGACCGGCTACTTTGATCGGTAGTTTTCCGTGGTTTCTTCGATCAACACCCGGGGAAATGGCAAAGCAGTACCCTAAGGAACGGGCCACGAACCGCGTATGATCTTTCCTTCCTCCCAAGCTCCTTCTCCTAGCCTCTCTTCTTACTTATAAGCACAACACTAACACGGGTGCCAGGAGACCTGTCGGGAGCAATGAGCTTGTCCCCGCTGGAACATTCCCCCGGATGGAAGATTCTTGGTTGAGGAAAACAGAGCTAGTCGATGTGTAGGTCGGCGCCTTATCTCAACATGCATCATCCATTGGGGGAACATACAGGCTATTGACCTTAGCAGTTTGTTCGCCCGGAATCACCAATCAATCAATCAATTGTAGTGCGATTTTTCTAACTTTACCCCTCACGGCCCCTATGGTCACAATGAAATATCACACGGCATTTCGCGTCTTTCTCCGTCGTACCGCTAGAAGTCGCATGATCGCACGCCCTGCGTGATAAGGTCGCGATCAGCTCGTGAGTGAGTGAGTGAGTGAATGGGTAAGTAGGTGAGTGAGTAGGTGGGTGGGTGGGTGAGTAGGTGGTGTGGGTGAGTGTGTGTGGGTGGGTGAGTAGGTGTGTGGGTGAGTGGGCGAGAGTGGATGGGTGAGTGAGTGGGTCGGTGAGTGAGTGTAAGAGGAAAGGAGGGGACAAGGATGAGGAAGGAATGATCGCGTGCCGCCCGTGACTAATATGTTAAGATACTTATTCGGGAGCCGAAGGAACACTGCCGAACAGAGCAGCCGGCCTCCAGAATTTTCCACCAGACAGTGATTGAATTCGGGCCAGCTATATAGCTGATGTTGAAAATTTCCCACCATCATGGTTTCAAACTTAAGAGCCATCGCAGAGTGTTGATTAATCCTATTACATGACACTTTGCCCTCAATTTGTTTTAATGAGCATTTCTCAAATGGCAAAGTTCACGACAGCACGAACTAACTTCCGAACACCGCGGTGCACCGCAAGGCGAAAATACGGTCCCCTCGTGGGACTCCATCGCCGAAGATCTGATGAAGCGTGAGAAGGCTCAGGTGCGGGACCGCCGGTCGTCCTTCTCGGCGGGTGGTCCGCCTTCGGACGTCGGAGCCCCCAACACCCCCGAAAACTCGGTTGGCGCTCCGGCGGTGGCGGCGATGGCGGTGGCGGGAGCGGGGGCACGGCGTGGCGGGGGGCGTGGCGGGGGCGGGGCGGGGGCGGGGCGGGGCGGGGCGGGGGCGGGGCGGGGGGCGGGGGGGGCGGGGGCGGGGCGGGGCGGGGGCGGGGGCTGGGGGCGGGGGAGGGGGCTGGGCGGGAGCTGGGCGGGGGCTGGGCGGGGGCTGGGCGGGGGCTCGGCGGGGGCTGGGCGGGGACCTGGGCGGGGGCTGGGGCGGTGGCGGGGCGGGGGCTGGGGTGGGGCGGGGCGGGGCGGGGCGGGGGTGGGGGCGGCGTCGGTGGCGGTGGCGTGCGGGCGCACGCGCGAGGGCCGCGAAGCGTGACTAACGGCGCCGTAAACGCCAGCGCAGGTGCGCTCCGAGGAATCGGCGGCAAGGAGCGAGCGGCCGTTTGGCGCAGTTGGCCATAGAATTTGCACGGGGCCCCCCAGGGGGCGGGGAGGGGAGGGAAACAAAAAAGGGAGTGATGCACTTCGCAATTATTGTGCGAAATTAATTAGAGAAGCGAATTGCGTTAATTATAGTACCTTGTTTCGTTAAGATGATGTTCCAGGGTCGGGGCGAGAATAGGGTAGTTCTTGCCCCTGGATTAAGTTTAATATGTGAGTAGTGAATGTCCCAATTGCCCGTCATGTCAATGTTCCAATATAGCAGTCTCGCTAACTGGGCAAAATGTAGTCTCTGACATTGTCGAGATTCGATGTTGTTGAGTCATCTATAAAACATTTAAGAAATTCGTTGTTGTTGAGTTATCGAGAAGAAATTAAGTGTTCATTTGGGTAGAACCTTGTTCTATATATTGCAATGTTTCATCAAAGCACTTTAGATCGTTCTTATATTTTCTTCATTGCCTTGTTGAGTTATCCACAACTCAAAATTGATACAAGGGAATTATAAGACGGAATGCTCTTCTTTGTGATAATTTGTAATTTAATAACGTAAGATAAATAAAACACTAACATAGTAAAATAACGAGAATTAATATCACGCAGTTTCATAAAACAATTGATGTGCGTCAAAAAACTAGACAAATTTTATGAATTAAACAAAAATTAAATATGATGGAAAAATCTCCGGATTGTTCTTTCATTCATTTTTCTTCTTGAATTCCACGTCTGGATGCCTCCCCACGATGTCGAGAAGAAATTAAGTGTTCATTTGGGTGGAACCTTGTTGTATATATTGCAACGTTCAATCAATGCACTTTATACATTATCTGTCGTAAATTAATATTAGGCTTATCCTATAAAATTATTACTTTTAAAAAATTTCTTAGCTTTTGAATTCTATCTAGATTTGTGCCGAGCCGATATTTGACTTTTCAAATACTCGTGAAAAATGAACGTGCCACACTCTCCGAGAAAAATATCAGATTCGAATTAGAATTTAAAATACGCAACAGCAAATTTAAGATATTTCAATTTACGTCGTAGTTCTAATACTTAGATCAAGAATGTCAAAAATATTCCAATCTTTATTATTCGTGATAATTCAGTTCAAAACTATTCGAAAATATTCCAAGAGGTATATCGACGGGATCAGTGTGTTTGATTTACCATAGTTGTTTCTTTCCTCAAACAAATCGTTGAAAATTTAAATGACTGCGCAAATACATGTTCAGTATTTAAACAAAGATCCTACGTGACCTTGAATTCATAAATTTCTTCAGAGTAATGTTTTGAACGTCTTAACCACCGCTTTAGCTTAAAGGCGATTGCAGGCTGAGCCAAGATCTATCACCTTATATCCACTTGTCATTTGGAATTTACATAGTAAATGAGGCAAGCTTTACATTTTGTCCTTATTTCGCAAGTAGTAAATAGAAAGTAATCGTAATCAGAAAAACTCTTACTGTCGGGCTCTGGTAAAGAAAAATTGGATAAAGCTTGTTCTCTGAATATAGTAAATTATTCTCTCTAACACGTTCTGTAGTCACAATCAAGGTTTTGTGAGTCCTTGATTCCGAAAATAGATTGACGGTAACAAGTCTATTTGTCTGAATTTGTTATTTTTTTAATTTATTGATTTTTTCAGAGCTTATATAGATCAGTACATAAAATACTTTATATATGAAGTGAAGGCCTACGTTCTAATTTACTTAAAATTAAACTACAAACTAATTTGGGTGAGGAAGTCTCCTCCAGACACCTCTAAAAACTATTTTTTTCAGAAAATTTTACTAGGAATGCCTAGTAGGGATATCTATTTTTCATTCTGGTTCTATGAGAAGGGAGTTTTCCGGAGTCTCAAGTTGACTAGGTGGGAAATTTGAGGTATGGAGTGATAGAACTGGATGGAGAGATATGTTTTATGGTGTTGTATGGAGTCAATTTGGAATTCTTCATGGGGCTGTAGGTTTATGACAAACCAAGGAGTATTTGTGATAGTTCTAAAAAAATGGCTCTGGACTATTTGAAGCTTGTTAAGGTTTGTTTTTACGGTGAAGATCCAAACTGGACAGGCGTAAAGAAGGAATTGTCTAATGATGGTTTTGTAGATAGTTATGGTTGTTGGGAATGGGAGGTGGGAAGATCAATTAATAATGGTTGTTAGTTGATGTAGTTTATTTTTTTGCTTGTTATATTTCACTTTTGATGTGTTGATTCCAGTTTAGTTTAGTATGCATATTAAGACCGAGATATTTCACGGTAATATTTGTAGGGAGACAATTAATGGGTTCATGTCTTTGTCTGACTGGGGTCAAAGATAGCGCCTAAACCGTTAAGACGGTTTTCTCAAAAATGTTCCTCGGTCGATCTGAAAGGACTCGATTGATTAGTGATTCCGTGCGCGTCACCAGCTAAGATCCTTAGTCCCGTATGTGTAGTGTATATTTTTATCTCGAAAGGTGGCGGTGATCTTCCACCGCTGGACCTACTCTTCAGCATTCAGAGGTTTTCCCCGACCAGATATCTCCCTCCAGAGGGACACCGTCTGCCGACTGGTCTCCCGACATGTGGGGTGGTGTAGTGCATGCAAGTGTCAGTGTAAGTGTATGTATGTATGTATGTATGTGTGCATGTATGTATTGTGACGTTTCATAGACATCACACGTCTCACAAACGCCCATGCAACGTGTGAGTTTATGCAATTATGTAGCTAGCATCGAAAATTGGCCTCCGTCGGAATTTGGCGGTGAACGGTGACTCTTTGAACCCTAGGACGCCGCGATCAGGGTCAATGCAGGGGCAAAGGATATTGTCTCACACAGGGGCGGATCCAGCCGACCACTGGGGGCGGGGGGTCATAGAATTTTGTTAAATAATAAACATATTTGTTGTAATATTGTGTATTATTGTATAGTACACAATATTATTTTTAAATAATTACATAATTATAACATAAATATATAAATCAATTTTGCCAAATAAAGAAGGTAACAAACAAAAACCCTAAGCTTTTCGGGAAGGCGAATAGCCCCCTTAACCCCACCTTGGATCCGCCATTGGTCTCACACGGGCACTACAGCGTCCCAAGAAAACTATACCTTTCTCATTATTTAAATTTGAGGGGACATTCCCCTCCTCCAGCACTGGGGTCCGTAGGGACAATATAACGTATTCTCTCTTTGGAGGCGACGTTGAAGTGCCACGTGAGCGCGCTCCCCCCCCCCTGCCACCTCCATTATCGCGCCCAGCCGCCTGACACCGGCCATTACATGGAATTAGTTGTCATATTTCGTCGCGCGACCGCATCGTGTCGAGACGAGAGCTCCCGGATTGGAGGTGGAACACGGAGCAATTTGTTGTGACATGCAGTTGGGGCGCACCGGACAGTGGGCCACGACATGTTGTGGGCAGTGAGCCAATGTCACAGAATGTCACGAAAAGCAGCGTGTATGCTCTGTGATATCTAAGCAAGCATTTCCACTAAGAAACGTATTTTAAAGGTTTAATTAATAAATAATGTCAACGTTTATTTATTAAGATAATTTTTATTAAATACTGCAATGAATCTGCCTAATGGTATTTGTTTTCATGTTGAAACATGATGAATACCTCTGGAAATGACGTTAACCTTTCTGACGCACAGAATGAAACAAATTTCCCAAGGGATTCTCATCTTTTTTAGGTTTTTTTTCTATGTAATTACTTGAAGTAGGTTCTGTTTTTTACAGATTTATCAAGGTATTGTCATTTTAAAATCTGCTTCTGGCTTCATTAAAATTTGAACTATTGCCTCACATAATATATTTACAGTTTAACCTCACAAAGCATGTATCACAAGTTTTTTTCATCTTAAAAAGATACTTTAAGAAACTAGATTGAAAACATTGATTGTTAATTTTTATGATATACAAATAATTTTTAACAAATGGATTGATTTTATGTTTATTTTTTATAAATTTTATGGTTATTTATAAATGATTAGTTATAAGTTATTAGTTATAATGATTAGTTAGTAAACACACACTTTGGAACAGGCCGCTTCGGACCACGCAGGCATGCTCTGCATGCAATTCATCAGGGTGGGATCAGCATTACGCTGGATCCTATTTTTACTCCCCAGATTTTTTAGCCCTGGGTGTACGGAAGATAAATAATGTTGATAGTGACGGGTGAAAGGGCGGCACACACACATATAGCCATACACAAATACACCCATGCCCGAGGCGGGACTCGAACCCGCTACACTGCGGTCCAAGATCGCCACGACACTACTGTCTGTGCCAATCTCGGCCAAGGGGCCGTCTATTATTTTAATTATTACTTACTATAATACATTTTTGGTATTATTTCTTAAATTACTTATAAATTATAATTTATTTATACAATGAGTATATCTCTGTTTAGCTGTCCTTTGGGAGGCGGCGTGTACGGAGCAGTGCGCGCGCAAGGGGGCGTGTCGCCGGAGGCAGCTTTACGAGGCGGGAGGTGCTTCGAGCGGGGAGGGCGGAGGTGTCCGGGCGAGTGATGGAAGCGGCTGGCGATGAGCTACGTGGGCGACGTGTGCCGCACGGCGACGCCAGAGATGACACTGGACGGGAGGCGCAGCTTGAGAACGGTGGTTTCCAAACGTGTTTTTCCAGGAACTCGTAAAAATCCACGTCGGTATGTTATGGCCCTACCGACTGAGTAGCTGAGCCGTTGCGACGACACGTCTCCTCGTCGGGAATGTACAGACTCGCCTCAGCTTCTCTCGAGATTCTCCGGTTTCCTTCACTCTTGTTCCATCGTTGATTTAGAGTCATTTGGCGAATTGCAAGGGCGTACGAAGACTAAAACAAGAGGGGGGCAACTAAATGTTTGGCCCCTTTTTCATTAAACGTTATTTACATGTAATTTACACGTATCAACAACCATTTTTAGTCCATTTTCGAATTCTTGACCTGTATTCTGGGGTGATTGAAGGAGGGATCAGCCACGACTTTGCCTCTTTTTTTTGGATGATTTCGTACCTACTTCGACTTTGTAACTGTTTTCTGAAGATTTTTTTGGAGTCAAGGAGTTAATGGCTACAGCACAGCAAGCCTTGACTTCGATATAAAAGGCTGAAATGTTTGAAATCTTATATTCTTAGAAAATGACGCAATAATGCATACTTTAAACATATGAATACTATCGTGAAAGCATCGGATAAACAAATGAGTCCATCCATTTCCCCTCATTACATTTTAAAATGTATTTATATTTTCTCTACAGGTTATGTCATTTTTATCTGGGACAGCACGTATTTACGGACATAATTTTTTTTCGCAAGGCTACGTGGCCCCTTCTCAATTTTTCAGGGGGCCAGGGCCCCCTGCCCCATCTCCCTTTGTGCACACGTCGCGTCTACGCCGAATCGACATTTCTGCGTTGGTTCCGTTCTCCATAAGGTGATGCATCTCTTCTTACTTTTTAGTTATCCCCATAACTTCCTAATACGTAGTCCCCTTTTCTGGGAAAGTGTACATCAAACAAGCAATCTCATTAATTATGTTTATAAACTCATATACCTACTCGTATGTACTTTTTCTCCTGTAGTATGATTATATGCAAAACACCTAAACAAGTCTGAGAACTTCGTGATTAGCTTGTAAGTGGTTCGAAGAAACCCAAGCAGGAAAATGTTATTAGGCATTGTGACATTGTACTATGACACTGACAATGTGACGCCAATGCGACAATATACGTATTATGTGTACATATTACGACAATATACGTATTACCTCCTACAGGACTGTTGGGATTAGGAATTGTTCAAAATGCAATGCTTAGAATGCAAACCGAAGAAAAGTGAACATGAATGTTTGTAGTATTGGTCTATATTCCATGTTTTTCCCGAATATTATCGAAAAAAAATGTGAATCGCTCTTACTTTTTACTCTCTTCAGTCTTTCTGCATGTTTGAGGCATTTCTATTTTATTCATTACAAATTTTTATTTCTTCATGGTTTGTTCTGAATCTCAGGAATGCCGAAAATCTTACATTTCAAACGATTCTTGGAAGGCATTAATTTTATTTTTACTCATTCTATGTTATCTTCCATTTCCGTTTATCCAGAAGTTAAACTGTTCTCGTGATTTCGAAGATTTTACAACACAGTTATTACTTTTTTGTGCCCGACTTAAAACATCTCGAACGCCCGCTTCTAATACCACGCAACGCGACACTTCCCTCTCGACCATAAACGAGCGCCGTCCATGTCCGCGATTGTTCGCCGCAGACAAAAGAAACTAAAGACGCGGGACGGTATTCGGAATCGATTGGCGAACCCAACCTATTGGTTTTTGCCGCCCACCGCCCGGACAACGGCGTCGCGTCTCCGAGCGCCCGCTAGGGATTCCGCGTGGCTCATAAACCTGTTATTATTTCATCGATTCCGCGCCAGCTGGAGTGTCATAAAACGGAATTGGTGGCTGCGAGCTCGAATTCGTGCCTTCCATTTTTGGGGAAGGTCGACTTTTCTCGGTCTGCTTCTGAGGAGTGGCGCTCGTAAAATATTGTCGTCCGCTGGTGAGGCGGGGCCATTACCGGGCTACCGAGCGTGTGCGCAGGCGGACGGCCGGGCGATCCGGGACGATTTCCATAAATAACGGAGCCTGTGTTTCCAGCGCCCCGGAGGATGCCTGGGATTTTTGATGAGGCTGTGGGGCGAGTTGTGTGGTCGCCGAAGTAGCCCTTGCTCCGGCGACACCGCTGCCGTCGCCCCTGTTCGCCCTTCTTTTGTTTCGTTGGTGACTCACCCTAAATGGTGGTGGAAGGTGAAATAGACGACAGCTAGGAACGCTGCCACGTAAATATGAAAATGCTCTTTATGAGTTCCTGCGTCAACGAAGCCTGTGTGATAATTCCTTCACCCTTCCATGCATAGTTGAAGGATTGTCTAATTAGCATACGCATTTTATGTATCCTTCTCTTTGACCTAATTTTCTTCTACATTAATAAAATATTGAAATAGCTATTGAAGTATGGCCGTAATTTCACAATTCCTGATTTTTTATAAACATATTTGGTTATTTTCATGATATAAAAGCCAATTCAATTGATTTTACAATAGTTGTGTTTGTGTTTTTGTCCAGACTAATCTAGAATGCGGCGAAACCAATTTCGATAGAAATTTCATTGAATGGTAAAATATTTTTTGTAAATAATTTGGGCTACTTTTGTCAACTCATTATCTAGTTATGGAAAATAATCATTCTTTGTTTTTACATAAATCTACACTTTTATTTCGTTTTTAATATAATTGTCCAATTATTGATGTTGCCATAAAAATATCGATATTATTAACTTCAATTCATTGAAGACTATATTTTACATCGACATTTTTTCTCTATTTTTATGTAGATATATTATTTTCAAATTCAAAGAACCATAAAAAAAACCTGTTGAAGAACATCGATGGTTTGGAGGCGATGTGTTATTAACGTTGGTTGTAATTTTGAACATCGTTGTTTTGTAGCAATCATCAATGGTTTTCTCGCGGTGTCACATCCGAAGCCAGGAATTTTTTTCTTCTGTATGTATATGGTCCACGTTTCTTCTACTGTATATGGTCATCGTCATAGGACACAGAATCGTCTAGAGCAGTGTCAAGGTCAAAGGTCGATTCCATTCCGTGGCACGAGTGCCACAAAGAAATCGCCCCTTCACTTAGTTCGTCACCCCACCATCGGAGATAACACCATCCCTATTGGTACAACGGCGGGGTTACTAATAGTTTCCTTTCCGAACGCTAGTTGCGCAGGGAAGCTCGTGGCATCGCACGATGCCAGAACAGTCGTGCCACTGCCACCAGTAGCAGAACTTGACACCACTGGTCTAGAGCTTCTTGTCTGTCTTTTGTAATAGGTCTAGCATGACAAAGAACGCTTTACCAATTATTGATTCAATTCTGTTTAAAGCGCATGTTAATTTTAAAGTTTTCTTGATTATTTTAGAGAAATTAATAAACATCAATTACTCTCCTTTAGCAGCGTTAAACTGTGTTAATGGTCGGCATTGAGGACTAACATTTTAAATAAAGATGTGAAAGAGAGCCTTCCGAATAAATTTGATTTTTCAATGGTTTCAAACCATTGATATAAATATAAAACAATGATATAAATAGTATACCACTATGAAACAAACTAATTTTTCAACTTCAGTAACGTAACTAATTTTTCTTAGTAACTGCACTAAATATCACTATTTCAAAAACAAAAAGGATATGTCCGCTTTTACTGCTGTATGATGGAAGCCAATGTAACGAAGATTTCTAAATTTCTACTCATTGAAAAGCGGTCGCCAACAGGTGATGTAATATCGTGGCATGTCAGTGGCATTCGTTTTAATTACTTCTTTCATGGTTTTCTTTATTACCCTTTTTTTTTTTTTTTTTTTTAATTTATTTTCTTCCTGTTCGGCAGTTTTGCCTTTCAGGGGTTTTAAATTTTACATAACATTTCTTACATAACATTTTGGGCAAACAACCTCTTATTATTGTATTTTACTACTAGCTATTTTACAAGTTTTCATGATTATATTCTATCACATGTAATCAATTTACATACAATACTCAATTTTTATCATTAAACATTCTTAAATCTAGATATTTCTATAAACATTGAAAAGAAAATTTATTTTAAACATACAAAATTATTGAGGATACTTATTTTTTTTTTTTTTTTTCATGGGGGTTTATACATGTCCTTCGGGTATCTTGAACGTATTCTCTTGTGATTATTCAATGTTTTTCCCATTGTAAATTTTGTACAGCAAGGAGAGGACGGAAGAAGTGTAAAAAATTTATCACAGTTCTTTCTTATATGGTCGATTAGGGGCTCAATTTGAAGTTCTCTTGAATTTGTGAACTTTGAGAGTGAACCAAGGAGCCTTTGCACATTTTCTTAAAAATTTATTCTGTATTTTCTGCAGTTTTTTCAATGTTGCTATTTGCTGTGTTATTCCAGACTGGACAGGCATATGTGAGCGATGGCCTAATAATCGATTTAAATATTAACATAGCACATTCCAATTTAAGGCTGAGCGAAAGTTAATTAACGGATACAGTTTCGATATTTTGGCATATGTTGCACTGGTTATTACTTCCATGTGCTTTTTCCAAGTTAACCTGCTGTCAATGTTAACCCCAGAGATATTTTACTGGGTATCAGATGCTAGCCATGGGATGATAGTATTATTTACTACTAGTGGGCGCGGAAACTTTGGTTTACAGAGAGTAAAGATTTTTGCCTGTGTTTTTAGTTGGGTTTATTTTTATTCTCCACTGATGAGCCCACTTTAGAAAGCATGAGACATCTGCTTCTATGTTATCCTTCGCTACATTTATATCTGCATGCGTTGTGTATATTGCAGTAATCGTCTGCGAATAATGCAAGATTTGAGTCACCTAATTTGGGAATGTCTGAAAAATAAACATTGAAGAGGAGCGGCGATAGCGCGGAACCGTTGCGGTACCCCTGCTCTTATTGTTCGAGTTTGTGAGAGTGCGCGTTTACTTTACTCTGTACGTCTCTGTCTGAAATAAAACTATTTATAATGTCCTGTAAGTAGAAAGGTACTCCCAGATGTTTCAGTTTGAAGCAGTAACCAGTATGCCAGACTTTATCAAAGGCTTTCTCTACGTCTAAGAACAGTCCAATTGTATGCTGTTTGTTATGGAAACCATTTGCAATTTGTTCTACTAGGCGGATGAGGTGTATGAGTTGTACAGTAATTTTGCTGAACCCGAACTGCTCGTCTGGTAATGCCCTTATTTCTAAGAGGTATTTGGTAAGTCTTTTGTGTATCAGTTTCTCAAATACTTTGGACAAAGATGATAATAAGCTAATTGGTCTATAGCTCGTTACTTCCTTCGGATTTTTGCCTGGTTTACTGATTGGAAGGACAATGGCCTGTTTTCGCCATGATTTTGGATAATACCCAATTCTAAGTGCAGGAGTTTATATATTGCTGCAGGGTTGCAATCGAACTTCTTGGTAATTCTTTCAGGACTCTGTTTGTTATACGGTTCATGGCCAGGAGCCTTTCTAATTTTGAGCTTATTTATTATTAAAGCTATTCGTGGGGGCTAATAAATTTAATTTGCGTGGGGACTCTGTAATTTATGTCTGTCATACACTCCTCAATTTCTTTATTATGTTTAACATCAATTCATGGGGTTAGGTGTAAAAGTATTTTCAAAAGTTTCGGCGATGTAATCAGCCTTTTCTTGGTCTGTGTGTATATTATTTCCTGTTTGAGAGTTCAGAGGGGGGATATTTGTTTTTTCCCCTGATATACTTTTTATTGTTGTCCACAGTCGTTTTGAATTAGGATGTATTTGGGATAAATGAGTTTGGAAGTTAGAATATCTTAAGTTGTCTAATTCGATTTTAATTATCCTCGCTAATTTGTTTATTTTTCTTTGGATTTGCGTTTCTATTTATTTGCCATTCCCTTCTTAGTTTTCGTTTTTTCATGAATGAGATTCAGTAGTTGGTTTGGCAATTTACTACAAGGTCTTCGTGCTGGAGGGGATGGAATAATGCTTTCATCTAAACTTGTTTGAATTGCATTATTTAGTCTGGTTATCTCTAATTCAAGTTGATATCATTTTTAATTGAATTTGGAAATTCTAGGTTTTGAGATATTAGATCACGGAATTTACTCCAGTTGATGTTTTTGTTTATTGTTTTATTTACGTTGTCTTGTATTGAAATTTTCCCTTGAAAGGAGCAAATCACTGGATTATGGTCCGAATCTAGATCCGGGACAACTGTTTGGTAGATTGGGAAGTTTATTCCTTGAGAGATTATTATATCTAAGATATCTGGGTGATTCTATTGTTGTAAGGGTAGTGAGTTGGTTCAATGGGTGCGTGTATATCTAGATTGTTATTAGTTATTAGTTGTAACAGCTTTCTACCATGTGAGGAGGTAGAATTGCATTTCCAAGCTATATTTTTACTATTTAAGTCCCCTATTATAAGAACTTTCGAATGCTTCTGGAAAATATTTTTATAGATGTCTTGAGGGAATGGGTAGTTAGGTGGTTTATATGCACACACAATCACTGTTTCCTCATTATTTACGTAAGTTACAATTGCTACGGTCTCTAGCATTTTGTCAGATGGAATGTCTATTTGAAAATGTTTCGTACTTTTGTGAATTAAGATTGCCACTCCTCCCGAAGCACAGTGCGTTAATCTATCGTTTCTGTATATTGCATATCCATTAACTTTAAATTTTTCCCCAGGCAATAAATGGGTTTCGGTTATGCAGGCAATTTTTATTTTATTTTCATTTAAGAAGTGAATGAATGAGTTTGTTTGCGTTTTATGCCATTGGCATTCCAGTTTAATAACCTCATATCATCATTATTATTATTTAATGCCCATTAATAAGAGCAGGAACTAACGATTGAATCATTGTTTGTAACTGAGGAACAATTATTGCTAATATTTGATTTACTATTGTGCTAATTAAATTGCAATTATTAGCATTATTGGGGCTTTGGTTTCTCCAATTTGAATTTGGATTTACGTAACTTTGAGAAGGCAAAGGCTATTTACATTACTCAGCGGGGGAAGGTTTGAATGTTATCAACTGGTGGCGGCCTCACTGAAGGTTGCCTACTCCCAGTGGTTTTTTTCAGAAGTTTGAGCGTTGTAATGGTCTTGCCACTGCTTTCGTCCTCTTTCTGCCTCTTTGAATTTTTTGCAGCACGATAATTCGCTGTGTGGTTTTCACCACAGTTACAACAAATAGGTTGTTCTCGTTTTGATCTATTACATTGTGAATAATGATGTGAATCCATCACAACGAACACATCTTGGATTTAGTTTACAGTTAGCTTGGGTGTGTTTGAATCTCTGGCAACGCTTACACTGTATTACCTTGTTTGGAGCGCTTCGCATCCGTACTTTAATTACAGAATGGAATAGTTTAGTTTCATTAAATATTGATTTAGCATGTTCAGTATTCATTAAATCTACTGCACAGGACCATAGAGGTTCTCTATTTTTACTATATAGCCTTGTTACGCCAGTTACTGGATACGTAAGCCTTGCTAATTCGTCAAATATTTCTTTCTGAGAGTAGGCTACAGGTATACCATGAATTATAACTGAGAGCTTAGAATGATAGGGGTCTCTGAAGGAATGATATTGTATATTATTTCCATCACAAAATTTTCTATAACCTCTGTAGTCTTCAATTGTTACAAAGTTCACTTGGTAAAAATCTTTTTGGTGTTAATAGTAAACTCGTTTTTGGCTACTTTTTTAAGGTCATTAACTAGAAGTAGATATCCATAGTTGTTAACATTATGAATGAATATTGGTGGAATTTTTACAGTTTTATCACTTACAAAATTATCACTATTGTCTAAATTTCGAAGCAAATCATAGCGTGAACTTACTGGTACGTTGTATCTAATATTCTCATCTGAACCATGGTCAATGCCAAACCTTTTTCTCTTGTTTGAGTCGGAGCACGCATTTCCGTTTGAACTCACGTTCTGTGATGCGTTTTTCCTGATGTTCACCCACTGTTTGTGGAGGTGGTGATGGTGGTGGCGGTGGTGGTGAAAAGACGCCCACTGATGGCGATGGAACGCCTGTCCGTAGAATTCACCGCCGTTTGGATTTTCATTGATCACTTCCATTGACTGCACAATTAACCCTGAGGTTTCAAGTAGCCCCCCAGTGGGGGCACTTTCCACACTCATTTTAACGGATGAATCGTTGCACTATTTGTTGGTTGTTGCTTTACTTAAAGAACAATACAGAATATCACTCAATATCACTGCTGAGAAACACTGTTGAATCACATCGCACAGTCACCTCGGTCACCGCAGTTGTAACTGAACCAAGACTACTGAGCGGAGCGCGATCTGCACCGTGCCGTGGTCAGCAGAGGAATCTTTATTACCCTTACCCATTCATTTCTTCATATCCGAACGGCGGTTTTATTAGGCAACCTCGGTATTGTAATTAATGATATAATGGATTCGTACTCTTCTTTCTTCGCCTTTCATAATCTTAGGTAGGTGTCGCCTCCTCCTTTTCGTCCTCTTCTACTTCATCTTTACTTTGAAACCTCTCCAATTTTAAACCTTTTTGTACTACCGAAATTTCTATCTCAATTTTAAATTACTCGTAGATCTGGTTTCTTTATCATTCACAAGATATCTTTTCAATGCGCCTTTATCTAAATCGTTAATTGAATTAACCCGCCAAAGAAGATTCTTAAGAGCCCTCTCTTAATTCACTTGGAATAGTCGGAAGGATAGTACCCCAACATGATTCGTAATCCTCGTTAAAGCTGCATTTCTAAACTCATTAAGAGCTTGAGGTTCTCCATATGCAAACGGCGTTGTCGGCTCATTGCGATGTCTCGGCTCGGAGGAGTTTACGCGTCTGTTGAAGGGCGCACCTGCTGAGACTCCTCCGGGGAGCGAAGTCCTCTAACGAGGTGGTCGGCTGCGCGCCCCGGGGGCGGAAGACAAAAGCCTGCTGGCGTCCGCCGCGCCGCGCCGCGACCGCGTGGGTGGCGCATGCGCATTGCACGCGGGGCAAAACGCGGAATGACCCGGGATGAACGTCTTCTGCGGCCGCGGGCGGAGTACAGTGAGCCCAATCGTCACAAGAAGCCAGACTGGTATTATATTATTGATTTATGAGTGATTCCGGGCGCGTCAAGTGACAAGGCAAATATTCCCGTAAGTGTAGTGTATGTTTTATAGCTGCAGAGTTGGTGATCATACCCGTTGAATGGTAAGATCCGGTGCCGACCTACAGGCCGGGCTAGTGCGGATACCCCAACCAGATGTTTCCCCCAATCAGAAGGGCACCGTCCCAGTCGGGACAAGCTCTAATCTACCGACTGGTCTCCCGATTGATTGATTGATTTGTGATTCCGAGCGTGCCGACAGCTAAGGTCATTAGTCCCGTAAGTGTAGTACACGACTTTTCCTCGGGAGGTGGCGGCTTCCCCTGTTGAATGGTGAAATTCTGAGCCGACCTACTCGGATAGTGGGGTTTTCCCCAACCGGGTATCTCCCACCAGCGGGGCACTGTCCCAATCGGGACAAGCTCTAAGCTCCTGGCTTGTCTCCCGGCATATGTGGTAGTGCATATGTATGTGTGGGAAATAAGGGGTGAGGTTTGGAGAAGGAAGGGAAAAGATGGATCGTGCCAGGGTCGTGGCCCGTTTGTTAACGCTTTAAGCGTACAAATAGCATTATCATTTAAATCACACGGAATTTTTCAAAAATTAATACATTTCACACGACATGACTCAACGTTTTTGGACTTGCGAATTAGTCTTTTTCATTTTTAAAAAAATTAAGGATATACTCGTATTTTGCGAAGCTCCTAGGATAATATCAAAATTTTTTCTCAAAAACGGTTTCAGACTTTCTTTAAGACTCGCTTATGTAAACCAAATCGCGCTCATACATATGATAAATGTCCTGTTTTCATGAAAGTCTCTAATATTTCGAAAATTATGAAAGTTCAACTTTTTTCTAATCTCTTTCACCTTCATTATCGAATTTGATGAATTGAAACTCATTACTGAATTTGTTTCTTAATGCAATCAATTCATCATGATTTCCTGTAGTATAGTTATTTCAAAATAGAAATTTTTCGAGAAGTTTTGAATCAAACTGAATCAACTTTCCCACAATTGACAAAATGTTTCAAACAAGACTTTCTGTAAAACGACTTCACTTTTGTCTAACATTTTTACATATAGAAATCCATGCACTGAATTATTTGGCAATAGTGCTGTTTTCATTTAACCTTTGAAATTTTAATAATAACAAAATATTGAAATGAGGGGAAAACTTTTCTGTTTCCTCCACAGCCATTGCAAAGTTTTAATAAATGTAAATCCGACTTCGAAATGAACTCTTAATAGTAAAAAGTGATTTCAAGCATACAATGACTTTATTTAACAAAACTTTTCCACGTAAAATCATTTCCGAATTGAAAGACTAGCTAAGAAACTTTGTATTTCATGACTTCAAATAAGTAGACATGTAGGCTGATAAGAGTAACAAAATGTTCCTCACTCCTACTAATCAAAATACATGCTTTACAAAAGTCCTTTGCATCTTTTCTCTTTCGTAGATCGCTTCTTTTCTCTTTCTGTTTCTTTCGTTCTTCCCTCTGTATTTTTATTTACGAATATTTATTTATATGCTTATTCCTATTTATCTTTTATATGTATCTAAGTATTTATTTATATTTTTATCTATGTATCTAAGTATTTATTTATATTTTTATACCTATGTATCTAAGTATTTATTTATATTTTTATACCTATTTATCTATGTATCCAAGTATTTATTTATATTTTTTATACCTATTATCTATGTATCTAAGTATTTATTTATTTATATTTTTATACTTTATTTATTTATTGGTTAGTGTTGCACCCCTTAGTCCCCAGGGCCCACCGCGAGGCGCGGCGGCGTGTTTGTGGGCGATGAATCCCGGAATGTTAACCGGCTGCTGCCGGGAAGCCGATGCCGAAGCCAATGAGCGTGGTGCGGGAGGGGGGGAGGTCGCGGGAGCCGGCAGTGCGCGTTGCGCGCGCTCCCATTTGCATAGAATAGGGCGTCGGAAGCTCAAGTTGTGCTCTGGCCGAAGCGGTAGGCCTGCCAGATTGAGCACGGGAAACTCACAGTGGCCTCCTCGGTCCGACATTGCACCAACGTTCAATAACCCGACTTCCAGTGTTCACGTCAACTTTGAAGATTTCAGTTTCGTACTGGTTTCGTTGTGCAATGTAGAAGAAGGTTGCCTATATCGCCCCCACTTTTCAGTTTTCATTTTTTTTCACAAAAGTAATGCGCTATCCACATTTTGAGCGATGATTGTCCAGATATTTTGACACTTAACCCTATTTTTTAAACAGATAATTTTGAGATTCTAATAGTTTGAGAAGCACTTTCTTAGTAACCTGCAAATGGGGCGATTTGGGCAACAAGTTTCCTAAATCGCCCCTCTCATATTTTAAATGCAATGACGCATACAAAATACAGTGTTCTTTTACGCTACTTTATCACGCAAAATTAAACATACATCAAAACAGTTTGAACTAGTTTTAGTCATAAATACAGACTTAAATATAGATTTAATTTTTTAATCAAATGTCAAGTATCTAAATGTAGCAACCACAAAAAGAACAATAACAAAAATCAGCTTTCAGTCACAAATATTCATCCTCTGCAAAAGTCAAAACATATGGAATTTTACTGTCTGAACGAATATCTGCACATGCCTCATGAGCCTACTTGGAACATAGAGAACACTTTACCATATCTTCTACATAAGCGGCATCACACAAACAACAATACCAGTCTTCGTTTTTTACATCAAATGCAACATTGTCAGAAAACATTTGTTGCGCGGATTCTCGACCTCCCTTCTTTTGTTTCATTGTTTTATCTATGTTCATGATTTTATTGGTTTCTTGATTTTTGGTGCGCTGTCCTTCTTGCCGTTTCTGTTCTAAGTTCCTTTTGTATGGACTGCAAGTGAGAACAACTGCCTTTTGAGCTCCTTTGGCTTTTCTCTTCCTGTAAGAAGTAGAAGGTTTAGGGATTGGGCTTATTTCTTGAATTGGAACTACCAGTGTTGAGCTTGTTGATGGAACACTTTTTTTCAGTGTTTGCTGGGGTAATACTTTCATTTTCTGCCAGACTTTGGAAAATGACTTGGGATTTATAAACAAAAGGGGGATCATTATTCTCAATTTCAAGGGACTCTAGTTCAGTATTTAAATTATCACTAGCAGCAAAATCTGACGCAGTAAAAAATATTTCGGTCTACTGGCCATATCCCAGTCGCTCTAAAGCCACTTGCAGCATTCTTTACTGATGCAGCATTTTCGTATGCTTCTCCAAGTAATAAAGAAACCTCCATTTGTGATATTGTTCTTCCAGGATTGCAGCGCAACCACTTTTTCACTGCATCGTTGTAATAAGTTTCAAGGGGACCAAATATGGAGACATCTAGAGGTTGTAATCTGTGGGTGGTGTGTCCCGGCAACTGCAACATTACGATTCTATTGTCACGTGCTAGGTTGATTGCTTGCAGGTTTTTGGAGTGGGTGGAGTGTCCATCGAGAACAAGAAGTACTTTGCGTTCAACTGATGGTTTTACATGTGTAATGAAATGCTTCAACCACTGTACAAACAGATCAGAGTTGATGTAACCTGTTTCAGAAACTTCCACTATGCTACCAGGTGGTGCACCATTTGCTAGAGCAGGATGATGGCGCATTCTTTTGAAGATAATCATTGGTGGAACAAATTTCCTGCAGCATTAGTACAAACCACAAAAGTGGTGTTGACCCCTCTTTTCCCCACTAACTACAGTCCCAACTTGATGTTTTCCCTTACGAGCAATAATTTTTCCTCCTTTACTCTGAACTGTACTGTAACCCGATTCATCAACGTTATAAATTGTCAAAGCATCAAATTTGTTTTCGACAACCAATTCATCTAAAATGTTAAAAAAATACTTACGCTGGATTTGTTAAATCCTTTAGCGCGAGCCATGGAAACATTTTCTGGTTGGCGCAGACTTAAGTTGGGATGCCGCGCCATAAAACTATAGTACCACTATTTTCCAGTTAATTTAGATTTCGTGTTAAATCTGTTGGGTAAATGCAGATTTGATTCCAGAATATCAAAAGCAAGTTTCCGTACGTCTGTGATTGTTAACCCAAAGAGCATCTCTTCTAATGTCAATATGTGTTTCACAAGCTCTTCTTCAACATCTGGGGGGAGAGCAGTATCTCTTCCATTAACGTTTTTTCGTCCTTCACGCTCTGGTTGTAATCCTCGTTTTACTTTCCCTGTCAAATGTCTGGTAAATGTTTTCTTAGGAACGTTATATTTTCTACAGCACTCATTTATACCTATTGTATTGTTTCTGAATTCTTGAATGCATTGATCATGTCTTCAGGTTTCCCAACTCCATACTTTCTTTTCTCCATGATTGATTTGTTTACCTGTAAAGCAATGAAAGAACAGTTTGTGAGTTGCTCAAATCGCACTGGTGCGATTTTGGAAGCCTCAAGTGAGGCGATTTTAGGAAACTTGCGCATTAGACCATAATAATGATATTAACCTCAAATTAGGTTTTGTGTTAATTGGAAAAAGCACCGTACACATGATAAATGATTACTCTTTAAAAATAAACACTTTTACTGTAACATTTTCTACTTACAAAGGCACAGAAGTCTTACATCGATGGTAAAAATATTACATCACAATTCTCACGTTTCTAATACTGAGGATAACACTTCAACCACTGACTTCCTAGAAGTGCAACTAACTGTTCTGTGGAGTTTAAATATAAATACGTTAAGTTTGTCATGTAATCGCCAGAGTGCTCTCGCGTGTTCCATTCTCCTTATATTAACAGAGGGGCGATTTAGGAGGCGGTGCGATATAGGAAACCTTCCCCTATAAGTCCTGAACTTGAAGCAAATGCACGTGTTTTTGTTATTTTGATACTTTCAATATCATTTGGGTTCTAACAGACACAGGTACTACTCAAAGCATTCTTTTTCTTTTCCTTACTATTTCATGGCTTTGTTTTTAAATATTATTGTTTAAAAATGTCTGTACACTTAAGAGTTTATGGGAAAATAAGCACTTCATGAATCAAGAGAAATTTGGCAAAAAACTGACTTAATATTTGGTATTTAACGTTCCCAAAACAATATTTTTAGAAACTTGGTTCTCCGGGAGACACCGCATTCTAGGTATATTTGTCATACTGTCGTCATACTACATCTTTCCTCAGGAAGAAATGAGGAAGATCGTCTCCCGGACAGCTAAGTTTCTATCGACTTCGCTCGTGGAAGCCATGTGTTCAATATTTTACTTATTGATAGCCCGACACCCTTTGAAAACAGAGACCTTCTCATAGTAGACAAACTCTTTGGTTCGTTTATTTGTGGTCAAAGTTGCTATTTTTCTTAATATTCTTTGGCATTCAAATTTGAAATCTGCTGTTTCTTTCTGAGTAGTCAAGCTTAACTAGTGATGCTGTATCAGGACATACTTTCTTATCCACTTCTTCAAAATCAAGGCCTCCGCTATAGGTTTTTTCGAACAAAAAACGCCGTTTTCTGCTGCAGCCCTTCTGTTTACTACGTAAGCATGTAATAGGCGAGAAAGTAAAAGAATGTTTATATTAGAACTTTATCATCCAACTACATCAGTTTTTCAGACCGGTAGTTTGTACTGTAGCCTTAAGAAAATTATATCCAAATATTTCACATCGTACCCAGCTGTTGCCAATTTACTGTAATAGTTATAGCCATATTATTCTTTGAATCAACCAAAAGAACTTTGATCTTTCTATTCGATGAAGCAGTTTAAATTTAAGGCTTATTCCATTCGTAAACTCCCTTGAAAAGTGCCAATCATACTTCTCTTGTCCAATACCAGAACCTGACCCAACTCGTTGTCTAATCTTATTTGATTCAGAAACCACAAATTATTGAGTAATCATGAACAAATTACCCTTGAAAATTACCCGCGACCGGTTGTCCAAAAACGCATTTCAGGACTTCGTGAACTAAAGCCACTTATCCTCTCATTACATTCCCTTGACAGCCTTCGATGCCAACGAGTCCCGACACAATTTTCGGCAACGGGCTTGGGCAGTATCATAACTGTGCATTACTCATAGTAATGGTTGCTCTGGTGCTTACCATACTTATTCCTCTCAATTAAAAGCAATACACAATGCAATTGTCAAATTTGAAGTAATTTAAAAATAGTACCTCAATATTTTTGAAATTTCGCATTTAAGAAGATTGAGGAGGAGGCAAATAGCCACAAATATTACTTCTCTGAACACGTACTTTGAAGACGATTTAATTTATAAGATATTAGCGAAGTACCGTTATGACGGAAAGTAACACAACCGCTTATACAGGATCATTTGTAACATTTCAATTTTTTATTTAATCCTTGCTCGATCTTTTTGGTCTTTCGAGGTTTTGAACAAATACATTAAGTAATACTCCATTAATTATTATTAATGGGGTATTGCTTCATGTATTACAATAATTTATAATGAATTTTCAAATTAAAGTGCAAACTAATTAATGAGGAGAACTCAATTATTTCCAGTCTGATTACAGCTAGTATGTATATTTTTTTAATTTTTCTAAAACGTTAATTTTTATTACATTTGTTTTAATGGAGTAATACATTTTTTAGTCAGACGGGAGACCTGATCCAAAGGCTGAGCCTCGTCACCAATACGTTTATTTATACTATATTTAGTTATTTACGTTTTGTGAGATAATTGTCAAAAGAGCAAAGAACAGCTTTGATTTTGCTGTTCATTTCATTCAAATTGAAAGGAGTGCACCAGAAAGATTTTGTTATTCCTGTGGAGCGGATGTTCTCGTAGTTGAGTCACCACCGAAGCTTCCTGGGCCGGGGCATCTTCGATCTGAGTCCCGACGGAGGTGTACTGGCAGCTAAACAGCTCAATGCGTGGTTGAGAATTTTAGACGAAGTTTGGCTCTGATCGTATAATTTCCCATAATTTCTGCCGATCAATTTCAGGCCAATTTCGGAGCAATTCATTGAACTCTGGGCTGCGGACCTCTTGCAATCCTTCCTTCCCACCTAATTTTATCTACACCCTTGTTCTCGGCGCCGAGCGACTCTGGCAGAGATGGCTGCGCAATGCCTCTGACCGCGAAGTTAAAGGGTTCGAGTCCCGTCTTTAACAAATTTTCGACACTAGTTACATAGGTGGATCAAATTCAGCTACTCTCTAGCGGCCGATGACTTTGATCGGCAGCTTTTCGTTGGTTTGTCCGACCAATAGCAAGCGAATGCCGGAGAAGGATCCTAACAAACCAGCCACCAACCAACCACACATTCTTACACGTACTTACACTTACACTCACCCCACCACACAAGTCGGGAGACCGGTCAGAAACTTACAACAGGGCCCTGCGGAGGGAGATACGTTGAAGAGGAAACCGAGTAAGCCTACGTGTTAGTCAAAGCCGGATTTCATTTTCTAACGGACAAGAAACACGGTCATCTCCCATGCACTACACTTCCGCAAAGCAATTAAATAATCGATCAATCGAACGTCATATCGCGGATGACTGAGCAAGTCCCTGAAATGGACTCGAATCGAAAAACAAATATTGTAAAATAACTAAATTGAATGTGTAGGGCAAGTCAACATGTGGCCAAAAAAGAAAAAATCACCTTTGCGAAACTTCTCATGACTGTTCTTAAGCAAAGCAATTTTAATCTTATTATTTTGCTTACACATCAGAAATACGATCGCCCTTAGAATACTTTTATTTTTTTGACGTTCGGTATCGCTTAGAACATTCATGAGATAAAAGTCAAGAACTCGCAAAAGATCAATGGCGTTTTCCTTCCCTTGTATCGGACGTACATTTCGTAGAAAGGCTTGAGATGCGTAATTACCATTTTATTCTCTCTCATTGACTGAGCAGGCGCTTCCCAGTGTAAGAATACCATCCTTCAATTCTTCGACGAGAAACATTTCCTTATAGTTCAGGATATAAGCTGATAGAGCTTGGTTCTCTTGGAATAATTTCATTAATCTGTCAAAGCACACTATTTATTTGCTATTACTATTTTTATTATTAAATTATTTAAAGACTTCTATATTTCAATCTAACAACGTAATGAACTGTAAATGTCATTGATTTGTGTTTGTATGCGGGCGGGGGCGGATAAAAATCTTCATTCTCTTTTCAAATCCAAAGCAAAGAACCACCTCATCTTCTGCAGAGTAGGAAATTGATATGCTTGTTCGTCGTTTGAATGTGGTAATGATGGCATAATACGTAATTAATCGCCAACTGGGGAACAGTGCGGCAAATTGTAGAGAAGAATTCGGGGTGAGAAAGATTCAAACGTCTGAATCCTTGTTGAGCATCCTGCAATTATATAGTGTTTTCAAAACGAGAAACGTGTTCTAAAGACATATTTGATGAAATTCATGACAGTCTTCTTGCTTAGTGTAATGTCACACTTTGAAGTGTTTGAAATTTAAAATTTTTTTCAAAATTCGGTGGTTTATAGATATAATTTCTATCCTCTATTTGAGATTAGTTAGATCGTTCGGAGATTATTTATTTTGGTAAAATATATAGTGCAGGCTCTTGTGTTATTCACAGAGATAGGTGGATAGGTAGACGTTTTGAAAAAGCTCTTTTTCGATACGATCTGGGGGGGGGGAAGCGTATTTCAGCGTATTAAAATTTTGACATCGGGTTTATGCAGAATTACTTAACTCTTTGTATGAAACAGTAAAATCTTTCTCTTAATGTTGTTTAAGACTATTCCACTCGCGAAATTAAAACAAATAGTGTTTAACTAGGCATACAAAATGCTCCAATCAGGACGATGTATCTCAAAAAGTTTATCACTTTTTCTATCCGAGTTTTCTTACCGATTCTCCGAAGTTGAACATAATTTATTTTTTTGAATTACCTTTTAAATTCCACTCGAGCTTTGAAAATTCTCAGATAAACCCCCTCCTCGCTATGCAAGTCGGGGATTTATCTATAATTTTCAAAGCACTCTTGGTATTACCTATGATAATCTTTCTTCTCTCATTACTGGGAGAGATGGCTCTGCATCAACTGATGTCACTGTACTCTCTCTGATCCTGAAGGTCCTAGGTTCGAGTCCCGACGGCTGCAGGATTTTCGACACTAGCTTGTCAGCTAGGTTGAATTCAGTCGCTGACTGAAGGAGAATTCTAGCGACCGGCTGCTCTGATTGGTAGTTTTCCGTCGTTACTCCGATCAAAACCAGGCGAATGCCGGAGCAGAACACTAACAAACGGCCATGGACCGCGGGCGATCGTTCCTTCCTCTTCCTTGTCCTGTCTTCACCCCTTACAGTTACACTAACATGCACTACACTACTTCACATGCCGGGAGACTGGTCGGGAGCTCAGAGCTTGTCCTAGCTGGGACGGTGCCCCGTTTATGGGGGATACCTGGTTGAAGGAAACCCCGTTAGTCAGCGGTAGGTCGGCGCCGGACCTCGCCATCCAGCGGGAAAAGATCACCACCATCAGAAAAAACACGCACATCACGTACGGGACTAATGACCTCAGTAGTTGAGGCGCCCGGAATCACATTCAATCATCATCATCTCATTGTGGTCCCTCACCATTCCAGCCATTTATTTAGACATTCGTTGCTCTAATGTATTTTATCTTTTAGCCGTAAATATGAAATCTACTGAAAACACCTTAATTCAACTCTGCATGGTGAGTATCAGGATAAGCCGGCAGATAATCCGTGCTGTTGCTCGTTGCTAAAGCTTTATAGAGTGGTTCTTAAGAGAGAGGGATTTATATGCAAAGTCGGTCATGAATTTTTCAGCTGAAGATAATTTTGCAGTTTTATAAGAGGTGGTGCGAAGCCTCGAGGTGGCAGTCCACTCCTGCCTAGTGAAAAACAGACTTGCTGCTTCGACCTTCAAGAACAGATTAAGAGCACTTACGATCACTAGTAGAACGAGTTATTGCGTGGCGTACTGTACTGGGATAATTACAGCCAATATTACATTAATCATATTTAAATGTGATATAAAGAGTGTACGATGTCATTGAGTGGGTTCAGTTAAAAAATATTATTTTCAGGCATACATCTCAGATTTTAATGTGGAAATTCTATCTAGAACTTCGAGGCAATAGTTTACGACCTTGAATCTCAAATTGAATTATTACCTGCCATGTGTTTATTTTAGACTGCAGGCAACGTTTCAAATTGCCTAGTGTACGTTATCTAAATAAATAAACTCCATGATTTTTTCTTTCAAATCATCGGCAACAGTTTCAACTGAGGCAACTAGTGTGAGTGAATGAGCATCGAGGTGATTGTTTTGATGATTGTTTACGTATGTTTGTGTTTTCGCCATTTTCTAAATAAACTATACCGCTACACCGCAAACGAGAAGGTGAACGAATCTCGTTCCTGTATGTAGTAAATTACTTCCTTTAAATAATTACTTCCTCTAATTTGTGGGGACGTCTAGGGAACCCAAGAGATCCTAAAATGCCAAGGAATTACTTAGTTACCATGACTTTAAGTGGAAAGTGTATGTTATTTAATATAGCATATAGAAAATTGTGCAGTCAGAATCCATGTTTCCGTGAGTCCTTGATACCGAAAAATCGATGGACGGCAAAAAGGTCCGTCCGTCCGTCCGTCTGTCTGTCTATAACATTTTCAAACTTTTCTCAAAAATGGCTCAATTAAAAAAATGTATTTATGTCTTCGGGTAGCGTAAAGGACGCTTAAAAGCTCATTTTCGTTGTCGTCCCTGATTTTTCGAAAATTGCCAAAGTTCAAAATATGTTTCGACTTCTTCCTACAACTACAATAAGGAAAATAGATATTTTTCCTTAATCAGTTCTTCAAACAAAGATCTTGAAGTAAGGTTAGGTTAAAATTGAGTAGTTTTCGTGTAATTTTGCGTGAAATTTCGATCATTTTCTTAACAATTACTTTCTCAAACACCGCTGCATTTTTTTAAATTAAAATGTTTACTCCTATATTTGAAAGGACAGTAAAAAGATTGGTGCTAGTCCCATTTCTGGGAAATCTCTGTATTTTCGAAAACTGCAAAATGTGAACATTCCAAAGTTTGAAGAAAGAGAGATTTGTCGAAAATGAAAAACGCTTTTAAAAAAATAAGCTTATTAAAGAGGTCATGAACAATTTTGTGAAAAGTTAGTAGTTTTTGCGTATGTAAACATGAAATTAATGCAAATTATAAACAAATCACGTTCTCAAAAACCGCTCTAATTTGTTTCACGAATCGAACATGGGACGTTTAAAAGAATGGGGCCGGTCTCATTTTCGTTCAACTCTCTGAATTTTCCAAAAATGCAAGAAGTAGAAAAATGCGAGAAAGATGATGTGCTGTTGACTACGCCACCACTGATTGAAAATTATTTTTACGCACCTAAGATGCAATCAGTGATCACCACAAAATGAAACATTTGAAGAAAAAAATGACTTAGTGCGTTTTGCAATCCACCTCAACATTTTAGTCATTAGGTCATTAGAACCAATGATCCAACAAATGGTTTACAAAACATACTTTTTCAACAGCAAATTAACAACATAATTTTCTACTTTTTCAACCGCAAATTCTCTGCCAAAATTCGTGGGAGCTGTAAAAAAACTAAATCATTGTATTAATTTTTGATTACTGAATGATATTCCCACAATTTAACAAAAGCAATTTCGCATTAAGCATTTTTTTGGAGAATTTACGGAACCATTAAAAAAAATATTATAACATTCACATCACAAGAGAAAAATTAACTGAAAAATGTGATTAAATTTTACTTCATAATCACTTTAAAACTTAATTAGTATTTTACTGTATGGTCAAATGTTTGCAACGTGTCCTTCTTATGACAAATCATACAATGCTACTTTTGCTATTTTAAAGCTCTTAAATTAACTAAAGAAGACCATATTTAGACTGTTTTCCTAAGCAATCGATAAACTCCCTTCATTCAATATCTTAATGGCGTATTTTTATAAGATCAATTCATTATTATCAATAAAAAAGGTATTCGTATCTATTGCATCTTCAGTGTATGGAAAGTTTAGATGACCCACCATTAACTTTATTTCTCTATTAAGTAGTGAGTTCAATACAATTCAATTGCAGAAAAAGTGTAACAACCAATATTTTCAGTGATTAAAATGTTAGTGAACTTTCCTTGAACTACGTTTAATGGACACTAAAATAATCAATGTTTTGAAAATTGTTGTTCTTTTTAGATTTCTGGCAGTTAATGATAGAACTCGGTCTTCCTCGTGTACTCATGATCACTTATTGCACTGTAGCAGCAACAGGTTAATTACAAAACGCGGGATGTCCAGGGCAGCACGCGAGTGGCAAGTCCCGTTTCTGGGGCCTCCCGGCGCTTTCTACCCGCGTAGGAAGAACGAGAGGGGCGCCTGTCGTTTGTTGCCGCTGGAGGCCATGACGTCGAGCCGGACTCGGGAAGATGGCGCCCCGTTAACCCGGCGTTCAAACAAGCCGCTCGTGTCCACGGGAAGGAAACAGGAATGCGGCCCCTCTTCCTTTCGGTTTCATCACTTTCTTATGTCCCCTGGCGGAGAAATGAGTTGCATTAGCGGCGTTTCGAAAGTAAAAGGACGATTCTCTTGTCGCAGGGAGAGAGGGAAGTTTCTGTTTGCTTGATTGACGCGCGTCAACGAAATCCTAACCGTACTAGGGACAGAAGTGATGGAGGAAACAGCTCTTATGTCGTGGAAATAAATATTTATCGAGTCCATTAAGATAAACACATTTTCTAAATTCTTAAATGACGTATAAGAATTAGAGACATTTAAGTGACAGTTTCGGATCACGAAGACTCTATTAAATATTGTTTACATTGTGAGTTGGACCACAAGATCTCAAAGTTCATAAATATTTTAAAAAAATACGTTCCAACGGATTGCAAAATATTTATTTACGAACAATAATTTGGTTGAATTATTAATTATTATCCTTGGACAATGAATTATAATATTGTACTAACAAAACACTTAAAATTTCAACAAATGATACTCTTTCTTTTTGGTAGTTTTTTTTGTTGTTTTTTTAGGGGGTAGTATGGAAACTGAGAGGCTCGCCATGAGAGTCGGGGGTAAATTTTCAATTATTTGTAACAAAAGAAAATTATTGAATGAAATTAAAAAAGAATAATTAAGACAATTTAATATTGCCATGCCTGTGCCATCAGTGTCATTAGTTACGATTTGCAATGCATAAAGAATGGAACTATTCTGCGGAAGTAAGGTGAAGAGGAATTTCAATTATTTGTATAAGAATTATATTTTAAATTAATTTTCCGCTCACATACTATGTGGTTTTAAGAGAAATCTAGCTGACAATTTGATTGGAACGCGCGTGGAACTATACTGGTCTCTGAAAACTCACGATCGCCTCGAAGAGTGCGCCACCAAACACACCGGCCTTTGAAGTGTGCTTGAAGGGAAGAAGACATCCTTTGCAGTCCACAGCACCTCCAAAGTTCGACTTATCTCGGTGGTTGCTACGATAACCGTCACATCACTGTCCGTTCGTCTGTCCGTTCGTCTGTCCGTTCGTCTGTCCGTTCGTCTGTCCGTTCGTCTGTCCGTTCGTCTGTCCGTTCGTCTGTCCGTTCGTCTGTCCGTTCGTCTGTCCGTTCGTCTGTCCGTTCGTCTGTCCGTTCGTCTGTCCGTTCGTCTGTCCGTCCGTCCCTCCGTCCCTCCGTCCGTCCCTCCGTCCGTCCCTCCGTCCGTCCGTCCGTCTGTCCGTCCGTCCGTCTATCCATCCGTCCGTCCGTCCGTCCGTCTGTCCGTCCGTCCGTCTATCCATCCGTCCGTCCGTCCGTCCGTCTGTCCGTCCGTCTGTCCGTCCGCCCGTCCGTCTGTCTCTCTGTCTGTCTGTCCGTCCGTCCGTCCGTCCGTCCGTCCGTCCGTCCGTCCGTCCGTCCGTCCATCTGTCTGTCTGTCCGTCCATCTGTTTGTCTGTCTGTCCGTCCGTTCGTCTGTCCGTCCGTTCGTCTGTCCGTCCGTTCGTCTGTCCGTCCGTTCGTCTGTCCGTCCGTTCGTCTGTCCGTCCGTTCGTCTGTCCGTCCGTTCGTCTGCCCGTCCGTTCGTCTGTCCGTCCGTTCGTCTGTCCGTTCGTTCCTCTGTCCGTTCGTTCCTCTGTCCGTTCGTTCCTCTGTCCGTTCGTTCCTCTGTCCGTTCGTTCCTCTGTCCGTTCGTTCCTCTGTCCGTTACATTAGATGAACTACATTGAATGAAATTATTGTATATTTCATAATTAAGAAATACTTATGATATGAATGGTTTATTTCAGAAACAACATAAGTCAGGTTTTTTGCCATTTTGACTTTTTAGTGCAATCATATCTTCTGTTAAACGTGAGAAGCTGTTTCACTTTGGAGTTCAAAGAGCTGATAGATTTTAAGTTTACAGAACAGTGTATTTGCAGTGTGCATTGACGGAAATTTTGAACCTTCCTACAGTGCCAGTCCAAAACGTGCGCCGACAGCGAATACTTGTGTCTATTATGACTCTGCCACATTCTTCGTATGTCATGAAGGAATGGTGCCTAAAGAGCCTAGTGAGATGGCGAATTTTACTGTGGAATATCTATGCACCCCAATGTCCAACTTCGAAAACTTCCAAATGCCTTCATATAGCTGTGGAAATAAAAATCGCACAGTATGGAGTGTCACGTCAGTCTGTGTTTATATGTGTTTGACCCTTCAAGTAAAGTACTCTAAATAATTAAAATATCCTGTTGAAACTCGCAAAAACGCGAGTTCGTTCAAATCAATCGGGGTATATCAATTTTGGTGAAAATCGGCTGATCGGTTTAGCCTCTAGTGTTGGCCAAAGACAGACGGACAGACAGACGATTCGCCCTAAATGGGTTTCGAGCCCCTCAAAACATGGATTCTGGCTACAGTGCATGTTAGAGGAAGTAATTTAATACTAATAGAAAGAGGATTATCCTCTTTTGCGTTATCAAGGCCCGTCAATAATAATTTTTCTGCCAAAAAGTCGCCATTTTCTGAAGCACAATTACATAACGTTCAGTATATAAATTGCAGCCATTCTATTAAGACATTGTAGCATGTTTTCAGCCTTGATGGACAGAAGAAGTGATTTGGTATACAAGAAATAGGTGAGTTCATATATTAAGAAAAGCGCATGTAAATTAATTTGTTCGTACTAGCTCTTCTCTTAACTTCACAGCCGTGAGCCGTCATGTGTTTTCGAAATGTCGTGTAAAATTCGTTTTGAAGAATGAGCACTATTTAAAATAATCTATTTATCTATTTGGGGTTCATATTGCGCAGTGTTGGGGTTTTGTGTGATACATCCTTGACTAAAGTCCAAAAATGCGACCGAATCGTCATTAATTTAATAAATATTAACATCCCCAAGACGCAACCATTTTTTTAATTCTAGAAGAATATTACTATTACAGTAATTAATACCACACTACGAAAACAAAACATTATCGATTCTATGAGAACGTATGAGGTACTTTAGCTGGTGCCCCACTAGTTTAATATTACAGCCATATTGCTATATAGCTATGCAACATTAGAACTATATAATTATGTAATTTTTATGTGTTATGAATGTCCATTTCGTCACCAGTAGACGTAAACGTAAACGCAAACAAAAACAAGTTTTCGAAAAAAAAGAAATAGATACAAAAACTTTCCGTGTATATTACATAGTAAAACGTGCTCAATGTGGAACGTGTGTAGCGGAAATGTGTCCGTTATGAATAGAAACCGAGGTCCTGACGAACTTATAAGTAAATTCTATAAAATGTCATTGTACAATGCAGAATATCTCCAACGTGGAAACGAAGACAAATATATTCTCTATTTTGTCGAAAAGTAAATCCTTAAAGCGGAAAAACATCCATATTTCTGGCATTTTCCTCGTTTATTGTTTGAAGGCGCGCGACGCGCGAGCTCTGGTAAGGATAAAAGGATTTCGCGGAGGCGTCACAGGGGGTTTCTGAAAGATTTCTTCGTTCATTTTTGAACTGTTTCGTGGAAAAGATAATGACGTGCTGGGTTTTGTTGTGGAGGGCAGAGGAATCTCATCGTCACAGTACGAACGGAAAAATTTAGTCAGTAGATATTGAGGAGCCGTAATGTAAAGATGGCTAAATTGTATGCGTCTTTCTCTATAAACGATAAGTTAAAATAATTGAAGCGAAAGAAAAGGAACTAACTGTCAGTGCAGGAATTAACGTCGAAGTTCAAATGTGGCAAAATTCAAATGGACACTGGAGCACAAGGAGAGAATAATGAAACAGCGAACGCACGGAAATGGTGAAATGAAGAGAGAGTGAAGAAAACCGCCAATGAAATAAACGAAATATTGTGGGAATGCTTTACGAGTGCAAGAAGTACTGTAGTGGGAGTATTTTCAAATAGTGTGTATATATGTACACTATTCACTATAAATCAACAGTAAAAATGTATCAAAATTATTTGTGAGTAAACTTTATTCTTCAAGGTGAGTAAATAGAGAATTTCCTTTGAAATGTACATAGTTTTGTGCTGTATTCTTTAGAGAAGCTTTTGCTTCACTTGTATAAGGGCTGTGCTAAAAATAACAATTCGACCATTTTAGGAGATTCAATATTTTTTATTAATGTTGGATGTGTTCATCATTTATGTTTACACCGCCGTGTCCCGTGGCTATCATTTTGAAGAAAATTGAATTTTCAGTAGGTACATTAAGATATTTATTGAAGAGAACCTACAAACATTTGATACTGTTAATGTATTGTAGTGTAAGCCACGCGATGCCTTCCAGAATATTACTCGGCTGTTCCAACGTTTACGCGGAGAGATGAGGAAATGCTCCGCACAGGAGACGCCGCATCTGCAGTGTCGTAGAGGCTGGTTTGTATTTCGCGCTCGGAAGTGATTTTTAAATTCAATTTTCTCAAAGACAAAATTTTTTTCGGATAAACTGGACACTCCATTCTTCATGACTGGCAACATAGAATATGCGGTATTTTTTTGTAAGGGCAACTTCTGGACTGCTATATAACAAAGTCGGGTTAGTTACATCATTTATAACTCAAGAATGGCTGGATTTAATTATCTCTGTTTTTTGGAATCATCTCCTTCCCGAATAGCAGAATAAATATTAAAATATCGGGAAATGGCGCTGGATAGCTCTGTCGAATAAAAAAGTAATATTCAAGTCAAATGTAACCCGCTACACTCGGTAGGATTCTTTGAATCTATATCGTTAAATAACTCAAACGAAGAATTCTAGGGCATTAAAAACTAAAATTTTGAGGCCAAAGGACTCAAAAGAACGTTTCTCACATCATAAGATCTTCTTGAACATAGTGTTACATTTTTGCAGGTTCGTCGCTTCTGAGTATAACACCATCTGTACAGACACGTGCAATATCTGTAACTAAATGTAATTGAGGACAGAGAGAGACACTCAAAGACAGTCAGACTGACTGAGACAGGGACTGAGACGGAGAGAGAGAGAGAGAGAGAGAGAGAGAGACGGAAAGAGAGACGGTAAGGGAGACGAAGAGAGAATCAGAGAGGCGGAGAGAGAGGGGCGGAGAGACGGAGAGAGGGAGGCATGGTGAGAGACAAAGAAGGAGAGAGAGGAGAGATGGAGAGAGAGGAGAGATGGACAGGGTTAGAGACGGAGAGAGAGGAGAGACGGAGAGAGAGAGGAGAGACGGAGAGAGAGGAGAGACGGAGAGAGAGGAGAGACGGAGAGAGAGGAGAGACGGAGAGAGAGGAGAGACGGAGAGAGAGGAGAGACGGAGAGAGAGGAGAGACGGAGAGAGAGGAGAGACGGAGAGAGAGAGAGACGGAGAGAGAGACGGAGAGAGAGGCGGAGAGAGAGACGGAGAGAGAGACGGAGCGAGAGAGACGGAGCGAGAGAGACGGAGCGAGAGAGACGGAGCGAGAGAGACGGAGCGATGAGAGACGGAGCGAGAGAGACGGAGAGAGAGAGACGGAGAGAGAGACGGAGAGAGAGACGGAGAGAGAGACGGAGAGAGAGACGGAGAGAGAGACGGAGAGAGAGACGGAGAGAGAGACGGAGAGAGAGACGGAGAGAGAGACGGAGAGAGAGACGGAGAGAGAGACGGAAGAGAGAGACGGAGAGAGAGAGACGGAGAGAGAGACGGAGAGAGAGACGGAGAGAGAGAGACGGAGAGAGAGAGGACGGAGAGGAGAGACGGAGAGAGAGAGACGGACGAGAGAGAGAGACGGAGAGAGAGAGACGGAGAGAGAGAGACGGAGAGAGAGACGGAGAGAGAGACGGAGAGAGAGACGGAGAGAGAGAGAGACGGAGAGAGCAGAGAGGAGAGAGACGGAGAGAGAGGCGGAGAGAGAGACGGAGAGAGAGACGGAGAGAGAGACGGAGAGAGAGAGACGGAGCGAGAGAGACGGAGCGATGAGAGACGGAGAGAGAGACGGAGAGAGAGAGACGGAAGAGAGAGGACGGAGGGAGGAGAGACGGAGAGAGAGACGGAGAGAGAGACGGAGAGAGGACGGGAGAGAGAGACGGAGAGAGAGACGGAGAGAGAGACGGCGGAGAGAGACGGAGAGAGAGACGGAGAGAGAGACGGAGAGAGAGACGGAGAGGAGAGACGGAGAGAGAGAGAGACGGAGAGAGAGACGGAGAGAGAGGACGGGAGAGAGAGACGGAGAGAGAGAGACGGAGAGAGAGACGGAGAGAGAGACGGAGAGAGAGACGGAGAGAGAGGAGAGACGGAGAGAGAGAGAGACGGAGAGAGAGAGACGGAGAGATAGAGAGAGAAGGAGACGAGAGAGACGGAGAGAGAGACGGAGTATGAGAGAGAAGTGGGATTAGGGGCGGGGAGGAGAGAGGGAGAGCAAGAGAACGAAGAGACGGACGAGGAGAGAGAGAGACGAGAGAGAGAGACGGAGAGAGAGAGGGACGGAGAGAGAGACGGAGAGAGAGAGACGGAGAGAGAGACGGAGAGAGAGAGAGGCGGATGAGAGAGACGGAGAGAGAGAGAGAGACGGAGAGAGAGACGACGGAGAGAAGAGACGGAGAGAAGAGAGACGGAGAGAGAGACGGAGAGAGAGCGACGGAGAGAGAGACGGAGAGAGAGAGGAGAGAGAGACGGAGGATAGAGACGGAGAGAGAGACGGATGAGAGAGACGGAGAGAGAGACGGAGAGAGAGACGGAGAGAGAGAGGACGGAGAGAGAGACGGAGAGAGAGACGGAGAGAGAGAGACGGAGAGAGAGACGGAGAGAGAGACGGAGAGAGAGACGGAGAGAAAGAGACCGGGAGAGAGAGAGACGGAGAGAGAGAGACGGAGGAGAGAGAGACGGGAGAGAGAGAGACGGAGAGAGAGGACGGAGAGAGAGAGCACGGAGAGAGAGACGGAGAGAGAGAGACGGAGAGAGAGAGACGGAGAGAGAGAGAGACGGAGAGAGAGAGACGGAGAGAGAGAGAGACGGGAGAGAGAGAGAGACGGAGAGAGAGAGAGACGGGAGAGAGAGAGAGACGGGGAGAGAGAGACGGAGAGAGAGAGAGACGGAGAGAGAGACGAGAGAGAGAGACGGAGAGAGAGAGAGGACGGAGAGAGAGAGACGGGAGAGAGAGAGAGACGGAGAGAGAGAGACGGAGAGAGAGAGACGGAGAGAGAGAGACGGAGAGAGAGAGACGAGAGAGTAGAGACGGGAGAGAGAGAGACGGGAGAGAGAGAGACGGAGAGAGAGACGGAGAGAGAGAGACGGAGAGAGAGAGACGGAGAGAGAGAGACGGAGAGAGAGAGACGGAGAGAGAGAGACGGAGAGAGAGAGACGGAGAGAGATAGACGGAGAGAGAGAGACGGCGAGAGAGAGACGGAGAGAGAGAGACGGAGAGAGAGAGACGAGAGAGAGACGGAGAGAAGAGAGACGGAGAGAGAGAGACGGAGAGAGAGAGACGACGGAGAGAGAGGACGGAGAGAGAGAGACGGAGAGAGAGCGAAGGACGGAGAGAGAGACGAGAGAGAGACGGAGGAGATGAGAGACGGAGAGAGAGACGGAGAGAGAGAGACGGAGAGAGAGAGACGGAGAGAGAGAGGACGGAGAGAGGAGAGACGGGAGAGAGAGAGAGACGGAGAGGAGAGAGACGGAGAGAGAGAGACGGAGAGAGAGAACGGAGAGAGAGAGACGGAGAGAGAGAGACGGAGAGAGAGACGGAGAGGAGAGAGACGGAGAGAGAGAGACGGAGAGAGAGAGACGGAGAGAGAGAGACGGAGAGAGAGAGACGGAGAGAGAGAGACGGAGAGAGAGAGACGGAGAGAGAGAGACGGAGAGAGAGAGAGACGGAGAGAGAGAGACGGAGGAGAGAGAGACGGAGAGAGAGAGACGGAGAGAGAGAGACGGAGAGAGAGAGACGGAGAAGAGAGAGACGGAGAGAGAGAGACGGAGAGAGAGAGACGGAGAGAGAGAGACGGAGAGAGAGAGACGGAGAGAGAGAGACGGAGAGAGAGAGACGGAGAGAGAGAGACGGAGAGAGAGAGAGACGGAGAGAGAGAGACGGAGAGAGAGAGACGGAGAGAGAGAGACGGAGGAGAGAGAGACGGAGAGAGAGAGACGGAGAGAGAGAGACGGAGAGAGAGAGACGGAAGAGAGAGAGACGGAGAGAGGGAGACGGAGAGAGAGAGAGACGGAGAGAGAGAGACGGAGAGAGAGAGACGGAGAGAGAGAGACGGGAGAGAGAGAGACGGAGAGAGAGAGAGACGGAGAGAGAGAGACGGAGAGAGAGAGACGGAGAGAGAGAGACGGAGAGAGAGAGACGGAGAGAGAGAGACGGAGAGAGAGACGGAGAGGAGAGACGGATGAGAGAGACGGAGAGAGAGACGGGGAGAGGAGACGGAGAGAGAGAGACGGAGAGAGAGACGGAGAGAGAGACGGAGAGAGAGACGGAGAGAGAGACGGAGAGAGAGACGGAGAGAGAGACGGGAGAGAGACGGAGAGAGACGGAGAGGGACGGAGAGGGACGGAGAGGGACGGGAGAGAGACGGAGGGAGACGGAGGGAGACGGAGGGAGACGGAGGGAGACGGAGGGAGACGGAGGGAGACGGAGGGAGACGGAGGGAGACGGAGGGAGACGGAGGGAGGACGGAGGGAGACGGAGGGAGACGGAGGGAGACGGAGGGAGACGGAGGGAGACGGAGGGAGACGGAGGGAGAACGGAGGGAGACGGAGGGAGACGGAGGGAGACGGAGGGAGACGGAGAGGGAAGGAGAATGAGAGAGATAAAGGGCCAGAACAATGTCTGCGGGCTCCGCTCGTTAAATATAAACTCAAGAGCGTATTAAGATTCCTCCTGACTCGTAACACTGTCATGAATAAAATGGTTTCAGCGTGGCTGTGTGACCTCTGACATCAAATCCAGGGTGCCAGAAAGATGATTACCATAAGCGTCGATCTCGTGCAATGTTGCAAGAAGCAACAACCACTCAGAATCCTGCTGTTATCTTTTGCTGTCATCGTCACCTACGGAGAACGCCCCACATGAGGGTATCTCCGCCGCACCAGATGGCATTGCCCGTCTGCTCGGCCACCAAGTACTAACCAGTGGCGCAGCATAGGACTCACGCCGCCGCCCGAGGCGCTCTCAGAGTCTGCCGCCCTTAAAAAAGGCGGAGCAGGGCAGGACGCTTAAGCGGCCTGGAAACAACTCAAGCGCAGGTGGCGACGGAGGAGAGCGGCAATGGCGGAGGAGATGCGAGGAGGGGGCGTGGTTGAGTAGCTGAGACGTTGACTCCACGGCGGAGTGACTCGGAATGACGCTCAACTTCCAACCAGAGGTTCATAATCCCAGAGGATAGCGAAGTTATGCTTAGTTAGGACCAAGTGACGACTTGTACTGGGCTTTTATTTCTTGGCGCGTGAGGTTCTTGTCTTCACGATATCCGAGTGAACAATGCCAATGAAGGTGGCCGTCCATGATTGACGGACAGAACCCTTAGTTTGGTTACAGCAGTATACTTGTTTTTATTTCCTGGCGCTTGGTGTGTTGTTCTTCACGATGGAATATCTCACGATATT
Source organism: Acheta domesticus (assembly GCA_031308135.1). Lineage (NCBI taxonomy): Eukaryota > Metazoa > Arthropoda > Insecta > Orthoptera > Gryllidae > Acheta > Acheta domesticus. The sequence goes on along the minus strand of JAHLJT010004567.1, from coordinate 41,966,327 downwards.
TCGCGTCGTACCCCGTCGTGCCACCAGGAGTCGCATGACCGTGACTGTATGAGCAGTGCTGGTGATCATGAGATTCCTAGTGGCACGACAAAGAACGACGGGAAATACCGTTAGATATTCCATCGTGAAGACGAGACCCCAAGCACCAAGAAATAAAAACCCAAGTAACCCAAACTAAAGGTTCTGTCCGTCAATCATGGCACACCTTCATTTGCATTATTTTACTCGGATATGACTTCGACAATTATTCTTTATGCGATTTCATCGTCTGATGAAGATATAGAGCGCTCGGGAAATAATTGAAACTAGGAAGTGCTGTGCTATTTATTCGTCTGTAACAATTTCACATTTTTAAACGTTATTTTTTTACTATTATTTTCGTGATTAGTATGGGTATTTTAAAACTGTCTTGATTGTGAGGTGCATACGTGTACCTCCTTCCTGACCACAAACAAGGTTTACCGGAGCCACACCACACGAAGAGGCATGGACTGAACAGCTGTGGAGACGGAGAGATCTGAAGTAAACATGATGAGTTATTTTTCGAACTGACACTTTGATCCTATCTAATCCCTCTTCTCTACATCAATAGGTTCATGTTGCGGTTGATCAATGTGTAATTTGTGATGAGCAAAGAGGGTTCGTAGCCTTGGGACACACTACTTCCCTTCTCCCATTGTACTATTGCTCCATCTTTATTGAAAGCGGTCTTTCATCATCATCATATCGTCATCATCATTGCCGTCGCCGAAGTAATGACTCTCCTATTACAATCAGTCATCTCAGGTATGGTCAAAAAGCCTAAGAACAAAGAATCATAAAGAATATTCTCACCCCCACAGATTTTTTTTATGATGGCAGATGGAGAACGTAGTCATGGGAGGCCTCTGATGAAATAAGCATTTTAAAAGTATTTCGGAATGATTTAATAACTAAGAATACGCTTGTTCATTTCCTTACGCGCGATTCATGGAGGAATTATTTTTCAATTTTCTTGTAGTACAATAAAATGATTAATTACTAAATGGAATAGACCTTATTTCCATTTTTGTTTGAGCAGTAGAGGTTGAAGAGGAGGTGATGAGTAGAGTATAACCAGGGGTCCATTTTGATATAAGATAGTTGGTTACTAGAGTGTCGGGTTAGACAAGGAACCATTTCTAATATAAGAAAGAGAGGTTATTTAGCAAACCAACGACCATGAACAAACTCATTGCAACATTCAAAGACGATTCATTCTTCATTTTATTTTATCTCTTATTTACCCCTTTACCTGATAGCGTCATACCTGAAGAAGTCATATTTTTCACAGTAGACCAGTATTGTCAAGGTCGATGCCACGAGCGGGAGTCCATGGCACGAGTGCCACGACGAAATCGCCCCTTCACGCTGTTCGTCACCCTGCCACCAGACACAATGCCATCCCCATTGAAAAACGGCGGGGTTACTAATAGTTTCCTTTCCCGACGCTAGTTGCGCCAGAGTAGCTCGTGGCATGCTACGGAGCCACGATGCATGCCACTGTAGAAGACCTTGACACCACTGCCGTAGACTTGTGAGTTTCATCTCGCCTTCACAATTGTCGAACTAATTAAATCATACCGCATACCGAATGTATTTGCGCATACCGCATGTCGATGTATTTTTAACTTGGGAATAATATAGGTCGTAATAAAGTTACATAAAAATCAATATGAGTCGAAATAACTAGGTAAATCATTCAAGATCCAACACCAATTCACTAAGTTGACATTATTTTCGAATGGGTAAATGGACTTTTATGATATAAAATGGAATAGCTCTTTATTTATCGTTAGAGTGCTGTTGAGTAGGCTATGTGACATCATATCAAAACAATGACGGATATTCAGTGCCATACCACTTTTTATGAGATAAATTTGCTTTTCAGCTCTTCAGACTGAAGACCTTAGACATTTTTATATGTGACATCGTTGGACACGTCTTCATCGCGGATATAAACGAGCTACACTGTAAACTCTGTTTAGATCTAATATACCTTACTTTGGAGCTGAAGATAATTTAAACGGATCAAACTGCAGTGGTTTTTTTGAATCTTAATTTAACTTTTGTTTTCTCCGAAGAATGTCGCTGCCTTGCTTCTCGCCCCCCAGCTACGCTACAGTACTAACTAGTGTAGTGCGTTCACACGAGAAAACCTGTTTACCCGCCTGCCCGGAAGATGCAATCTGTCAGCGGCGCGGTGAGCACTTTGATGGCTGCACACCACGTTGCCTTTGCCCCGCCGCCTCTGACGTCGCGCCCCGCCCCCTTTCTCCACGCCCCGCCCCCGCGAGCAGGCCCCAGATGCCTCCCACAACCCCTTCGCGCCAGAGGATCACACGCGCCACTGCCGGAACTGTTCTTTGGCTGCAGCTCTCCCACTGCGAAGAGTCCATATGCAGCGGACGTATTTGTGTGTGTTTTAACGTTTCTCAAGGCGTTGCTATCTATTACAATTTTTTCTGTTCAAGCTTCATTTGATGTCGTCTCCACATTTAAATTGTACTTTTGCTAAACTTTGACATTGACTTTTACCAAACCAAACAACTTTTTTTAAGTTGACCTATTATTGGTTAATTTAGGCTGCGTTTTCATATTTTAATAAAATTACACAATGACTAGGACACTAATTTTAACTATTTCTTCACCTGATAATCATTCAATTAAGAAATAATTCAGTGCACACAGACGGACACAGCTTTTAACAGACAAGAATCTTTTTGTTAAATGGCCTAATAGGAACGTAGAACGTTAATACTATTATATCACTCTTAAGTAAACACTATTACAAAATCAAGACACTTTCGATTCAAAATGTTTAATTTTTCTCTCGTTTCTGAATTTGAAATCTGACTATTGTATTATTTCATTTCAATGGTTCATTACTTTGCTTTAAACATAAAATGGGAATTAATATATATAAATTTGTAGCAATCACTGGCAATTAACGTCTTTCAAACACTGTCGTAGGCAAGGTACCCTACGATTTACCGCTACTCCGAAGCAATTTGTACAACCTTTACTTTTAAAACGCGCCAATTTCTCTGAACGCACGGTCCACGTGCTCTAGGAAGCTTATTACTTTGCCCGCGACCTTATCCCTGCATTAAAATGAAATATACATCAGTCAGATTTCAGTTGTCAAATGAGAGTACAATTAAACATTTTGAATCGAAAGCATCTCGATATCGTAATCCCTTCACTCAGAGGCGTATCTAGGTATACAGGCGCCCATGGCAAGCATAGAATTTGCGCCCCCTGTCATGTTACTTCAAATTAGGGTAGTTATTTGTTTTCGTGTGTACGCTCTAAATTTCCCCGCTTGTGAGTGGCGCCCATGACACGTGCCATACTTGCCATACCGTAGATACACCTCTGCCTTCACTTAAGTAGGCTATAATTGCATGAACTTGTTACGTTCAGATTAGGAGATATAACAAAGATTGTCTGTTAAAAGAACTACAGATATAAGCAATCATTTTTAATTTGTAGAATCTTCTTAATTTACATTTACATTTTAATTTAATTTTTTAAATTATTTTATTACATTTAATTTACATTTTGTGATAAGCATACATCAAACAACTGAATGATTTAATAAAACATAGTCAAAACAAAATCAATGAAAGAATTTGTTATTCCGACTTATTCCTGCCACCTTGCAAAAATATTTATACCAGGCAGAATTTAAAAAGAAAATAAACATGAAATAGTAATAAGAAGTACTTAATATAAACCTAATCGTAAATCTCGTTTGTTTGACAGACCGATCTGTCGAACATACTTCCATATGAAGCCTCTACCCCAGCGTCGCGCCGCTTCAGCTTCCGCATGCATTTCTAGATTAGAAGAGGAAATAAGAGCGGTGTCAGGGGAAGTTGCCCGTGCTCGTCGGAGCGTCGGGCTTGCCAGGCGAGCAAGTAGCTCGTGCAAGCGCCGTTTGACATGCCCCAAAAAATCAAAACATCAACATTATAGAAAACATCATAGTAGAAAATTCCAAAACAGAATTATTTTATCGTGTGTCCCGGCACTTAGGACGAGTGCCTCTTGGCCTGGAGGGAAGGCGGGCCTGAGCACGCGGGCGCGGCGAGCGCAGCGCCGCGGAGGGCGGCGGAGGCGCGCGACAACAAACACGCGCGCCATCTGCGGCGGCGCGCGGAGTGAAGCGGAGGACCGGCGGGGCGGGCGCTCTGCGGGGAACAGTCACTCCCACTGCTCTCACCGGCTTAGGTGGCTCAATTGAGGTCACTGCAGTGCCTCTGACCAGGAGGTCATAGGGTTCCAGTCCCGACGGTGGCAGAATTTTGGACACTATACTGCGATTTTCATAACTTTGCTCCAGACAGGAATCAGCTGTTGACGATTTCATCCAATCGGGAGCTTGAACGTCACCATAGTGACGTCACTTTAGCGAAATATAAGTTCCCGATTGGATGGCAGCGAAACAGCTGATTCCTATCAGGGGCAAAGTTACAAAAATTGTAGTATAGTGATAGGTCGAATTCAGCCGCGGTTTGGGGGAGATCCCCAGCAGACGGCTGCTCTCATCGGTAGTTTATCCGTGGTTTCTCCTATCAAACCCAGGCGAATGATGAAGCAGTACCGTAACGAACGAGACACGGGCCACGCGCGATCTTTCCTTCCTCTTCCTTGCCGTATTCCCATTTATTTCTTACACACTCCTACATTTTGATGCATTTCACAACCAGACATGTCGGGAAGTCAGTCGGGAACTTAGAACTTATCTCGGCTGGGGAGATACCTGATTGCGGAAAACCCCGCAAGCCGACGGGTAGGACGGTGCCGGATTTCGTCGTCGAGCGGGAGAAGATCGCCGCCACCTGCTGCGATAAAGAAATGAACTACATTTACGGAACTAGTAGTTGACGCGCCCGGAATCTCTAATCAATCAATAAAGCCAGTGCTCTTCCCTTCTCGTCAGATGGCGGTGGAAAGCGCCAACACCCCCTCGCATTTGTTCTCTCTTTCAAAACTTCGATTTTCCTGAGACGGCTCAGCGCAACAACTGTTGCCACTGCAGCCAGTGTCTGACCGGGTGGTCCTAGTTTTCCGTGTTCCTACGGTGTCGAAATATCCACACAACATAACAGGTGGAATTAATCCGCTGGCTGGAGGAGAATTCTAGCATTCTGCCATCAGGAGTTTTCTGTGATTACTCCGATCAATACCAGGTAAATATCCTTTTATCCAAGTAATTCCTTAACCAAAGAGTCACGATCTTTCCTTCCTCATCCTTGTCCCCTTCCCTCACACACATATTCACACACACGCACACCCGTTCCTCTTACTTGCACTACACTATTGCACATGTCGGGAGACCATTCGAGAACTTAGAGATTGTCCCGACTGGGGCGGTGTCCCACTGGCAGAGATACCTGGGAAAGGTAAATCCCCGCTAACGTGCACTATAGTTACGAGACTAATGACAAGTGTTGAAACGCCCGGAAACAAAATAATTAATCAAAACGAAATTCGGCATTGTTATAGTTCTAAAAATACCAGCGTGTAAGGTAATATCTAATGCAGAATACAACTCTTGAAATTTTCGGTTACGACTTAAAAAAGTTCAGCTTCAGAATGCCAACTTACGTCACAGAATTTACACATGTTATTTCCATTTTACTACATAAAACAATACACGACATTGACATATGGGAAGTATTAGCATTAAATCAGTGTAGGTTAAAACCTAAAGAGTCGGAGACTTAATTACCACCATTACGTTACACATGTGGAGAGAAAATACAATGCATACAGTTCTGCGAACGTCGTATAGAATGCACATTCTGAGGGCAATACCCTTGGGAAAGAGCAGTGCAACTATACATTATGTAATCAGCTATAATTCAAGTAAACGACCACTGCGCCTTTGTTTGAAGGTGGCTGAGTATCTGAGGCTAATCGGGGAACCTGGAGGGAATACGAGAAATGTGCAGTTGAGCACGGCGTGCCTGTCGTCGGGACGCGCCTGGGGAATGCTGTGCAGTCAATGCACTGAGGCGCGCCGTTGGCGGTTCGCATTTTCAGAGACGAAATAGTGGAGGGCAGAATGCTGACTTTTCATGCACTAGCTTTTTGCGTGCTCACTCACAGCAAATGCGCAAAGACACCAAAAGAATAGTATCTTGACATGCCTGAAAGTGAACTGGGTAGGGTTTTATTGGTTAGTGCGTTATTGGTCAGGGCGTTATTGGGTAGGGTGTTACCGTAAAGGGTATTGTTGGATAAGATACTATGGAGTAGGGCATTGTGGTGCTCGGTGTTGTTGGGTTCGTTATCAGAGAGGACATTATTTAGTACATGCTCTTAAGAACATCTACTCGCCTGGTGGGAACGCCTCGCCAGCTCGAAGTGTATCAGCTGTTCGGGTTGGTACCGAACTCTTAGGTCATTCACATATATCGGGAGGAGTCCCTCAATTTTCCTTGAACTGTTCCAAAGTCCCGATCCCACCCGCAGAGGATATGTCATAAAATGAATTACACTTTGCGATGAAGGATTTATGTTCTAATATCACGTCCGCAGTTAATGATGAATTATCAGAAATACACAGTTATTCACACGTGTATCGGACTGTAATGTCATCCTCATAGAGAGCATTATGTCTCATTAATAGAACTAATGAATAGATGAAATTATCGAATTACTTGTACAATGTGATTACGAGCATAACGAAGGGATTTTGGAAAATGTTCTTGAGTTATCGCTGAATGAGCCCCGAAAGACGCGCTGTCTCAGAGATGACGTGAGTGGCAATGATGACACACGCATGGAATGAATGATGTTATTAAACAAAGTTATCTTACAAACTGCTTTACGTTCAAAGAGAGAAACAGAATTCTTTGCATGTAAGCAAGCGACATCCTACTTGTACGTGAGTATGTATTCTCCCTTGAATATTGTAGTGGCTGATTTCTACGTAAACAAGGACAGGGCACTGTCGTCTATAAATTAAATTTGTAAAATATAAAATGCAAACTTAATTTATCCGTTCGTCTATTTTCCATCATCTTTATAACTCATGGGGTCGCTTAAATGTGAATTTTTTGTTATTCTTGCGTATAAATTGAGTGTCAGATCTTAATGTTGCATGTGAAGTCACTTGGCCATTATTTCAGATGTAATCTTTGTCAACCCCCATTATCAAGGTCCGTAAATGCTAAATGTATGGGAAATAATTCTTTGAAAAAACTTTTAAGAAATACTGGCATTGTATTTGCGATTCTCTTCATAAATGAGGCAAATGAATTTATATTTGCTGCAAAAAAAAATAGTAAAGTATTTACTTACCAAGTCAAGTGACACTTGTTTGGCGCGTTACAATTTCTTTTCAGTCGTTATAACCATTTCCTCCACGTAATAACGTCGTCAAATATTTACATTCTTATTAACATTATCTTATCTAATAGTCACTTATGTTCAAAATGAGTAAGAAGGCAATGACAGCTGCAGGTTTAAGTATAAATATAGTTTAGTACAGGAATGATAGCTGCTGGTTCACAGGTCCAAAATTACTATTCCCGACTTCAAAGAATTTAATACTGGATTATTTGTATATTAATTACTTTATTTTCATTACTAGCATCAATAATTAAGTAAAAGTACATCAAACGTTGTTCAGAATGATTGGTGACCTAAAAACAATTGATTGATAATTAGTGTTTCCTTGCGGGTCAACTGCTAACGTCGTTAGTACTGCAAGTGTAATGCATTTTGTCGCGAGTGGTGGCGATGACCGTACCCCGCAGGGTGGCAAGATCCGGCGCTGACCTTCCGCCGGCTTTCGTGGATATTCCCAATCCAGATATCTCCCAGTAGCGTGGCAATCCCCTGCCAGCCGGGACAAGCTGTATGCTCCCGAGCGATCTCCCTCTAAGTGTGATAGTGTAGTGCATGTGAGTGTAAGTATGTGTAAGTAATGGGTGAGGACACGGGAAGGAATGAGGAGAAAAGATCGCGCGCGATCCGTGACCCGTTTTTTAGGGTACTGCTCCGGCCTTCGCCAGGTGTTGATCGGAGAAACCATGGAAAACTCCCGATCAGAGCTGCCGGCTGCTAGAATTCTCCTCTTGACACCGTCTGAATTCGACCTAGCTTTGTAGCTAGTGTCCAAAATCCTGCCACCGACGGGACTCGAAACTAGGCCCTCCCGGTCAGATGCACTGCAGTGACATCAATTGATACTCTGAGTTACCTCTCCCGGTGACATTAAAACGTTTTTGTGTTATTTTTAAAGCAAGATTTTGAATAATACCGCGATTCAATATCGCAATTATTTGAACATTTATTTGGAAAACTCGTTTGTACAAATATTAGACATGAAAGAGGTATGTCATGAATTCTCCAAACCTCGTAACCAGCATGGGTTTGGATCACAGTGTAATAAATATAGGTGTGTTCACTCCCAGTCTAAAACTGAAGTTTACGTGAGGCTAGTTCTCACAGTTCTCGCATATAAGCGTTGCGATCTTTGGGTCTCATTCGGGCAAGGTCGTGATTGGTCGTGGTCCATTCAACAGGTTTGTGGCCAGCTGATTTATAATTTCAAGTCAGTGATTTCTCTTTTCTCGGTGGAATTGGTAAAGTCGAGAGCGAACAGTTACAAATGGGTAGGAAATGTTATGTAAAACTGTAAAAGCCACAGTTTTAGACGTCATCTTAAGATGTATATCTTACACCGTCACCCAAACCGATCGTGTGCACCGTACGGACAAACGAGGAACTGGCCTCAAACTGGCTTCAGAAAATGTACCCCAAAGGCGGCTAGTTAACACATCTATATATCTTACACCGTGAGGTGCAAGCAGGAAGTCTACAGGAAGGAGATTCGACTCCGGTGTTGGAGGCATGGTGGGGGTATGTACGAAAAACGTCGGAAGCTCCTTGAAAAATAATACAACAAAACTAGACTCCTTTTACTTCAGCGACATCACGCAGTGGATGAAGAAACGCACTCACGAAGGCGCCGGTCAATTGCAAAATGTCGCATGTTGGCCTATTGGCGTTAGGCACTGCTGGGGCGGTCTTTGAGCGTGCGGTCGGTGAACGTTGGGCGTTCGTACACCGTGGTTTGGATTGGAAAATTGTGATTGTAGGCACAGTGGCCGGTGGAAGCGCGCGCATGTAATCTGCGATGCGGCGCCACCGTTCGCAAAAGGAAGACCGGGGGAGATGGCTCAGTGCATCAACCTGATGTCACTGCAGTCTCTCTGACCGGGAGGTCCTAGGTTCGACGGCAGCAGGATTTTTTGACACTAGCTTGTCAGGTAGGTCGAATTCAGTCGTTGTCTGGAGAAGAATTCTAGAGGAGAATTCTAGGCTGCTCTGATCGGTAGTTTTCCGTGGTTTCTCCGATCAACACCAGGTGAATGCCGGAGCAGTACCATAATAAACGGGCCACGGACCGCGCGCGATCTTTTCTTCCTCTTCCTTGTCCTATCCTCTCCTCTTACACACATACACACACTAACATGCACTACACTACTACACATGCCGGGAGACCGGTCGGGAGCTTAGAGCTTGTCCTGGCTGGCACGGTGTCCCGCTGGTGGGAGATACCTGGTTGAGGGGCAAACCCCGCTAGACGACGGTAGGTCAGCGCCAGATCTCGCCATCCAGCGGGGAAAAAATCATCGCTACCTCCCGAGAAAAAAACATGCACTACACGTAGGAACTAATGACCTAAGTAGTTCTCGCGTCTGGAAACACGAATCAATGAAAATAGCAAAAGGAAACTGTGATTGCGCGCGGGCGCAGACGTGCGATCAGATAACGTCGCGGCCGCCTTGGACCCCAAAAGCATTTGCTGCGTTCGCTGCGCAAGTCGTAGGTTACGGATATGTTGCGCCGATGTATTTTACTTATTTTCTTAATCAACTGTGTTACCCGCGCCTGATTACCGAAATTCATGGAAGAGATTCGTGTTATGAATCGGGTGAGAGCACTGTTATCCTTGCAATATCGTTGACCGGAAAGACCGCAGTTCGAGAGACAACGCTGCCGCGTTTTCGACATTAGCTAGTTCAAATTCGACCATTTGTCTTCCTCTTACACATATAGATGTACCTGATAAACTAAACATGTCGCGTATTGGGCGGTGCTCCGATCGAGGGAGCCTTCGAGAAAGGGAAACCTTACAAATTGGCGTGTAGATCGACGTCGAATCTCGCGTTTCACGGAAGTAGGAATACCGCCAAGTCCTGGGTACACTAATTACGGATCTATTGAAATAAGTACATGATGCAGTCGGAAGCAATATATACTACTCATTCACTTTGGAGATATGTTTGCTAGACATTCATTGCAGTTAAATGAAACATATTTTTATTCTAAGGATTCATTATTATATCTTAAACGCTCATGATAAAAACTACCAATACTTTCACAGAAATGTTCATAGATTTCAATTCAAAAAATACTTTCATTAAGTTAGTAATATTCACATAATGAAGTAATGGTTCAGTTCACGCCTTAGTTTACGTGGCGGGACTCAGCCCCATTAGACCCGATTTTTATAAGAACGATACAACTGATATGCACGTATGGTAACTTTACTTCTTAACAAAATGATGATAAATTAATATTTGTGCTTATTTTAAAGTATCAATATACACCGGAATATGTGGACGTGCTTTGTCCACCAAACGTTGAGATATTGTAACTCCTACGTGGATGGGTTCAACACTTTTTCATATTCGCAATGATTCAGCATTGGAGTCTGGAAATTAAAATGTCAGTCTGACAAAATTTTTTTCCTAAAGTGGTCCGAGTTGATCGTGTCTCTACAAATATTTACATTGACGTTTCAATTTGTATTTGTTCCTTAATCAGAATTATATATCAATCTTGAAGATGTCTTCATGTCGACAAGTCTGCAGTGCAATGACTAAGCACGTTATTTTCAAACTTATCGTAGCTGCCAATGCTACTTTTTTACTGAGAATATTTATTCATACGTCAGTGTGCTGATAACCACCTTTAACATACTCTTTAATTGCAAACAGTGCCATTGTTATAAATATTTCAAAAAAGAAAATTGGTTTAATTAATGAATTTCTAATAATTGAGTCTGTAATTTTTTAAAGAAACTCAACACACAGTGTTCTAATTATCAGATTTTAAAGTATGTTAAAAGGCGTTAAGTCTATGCGGATAACCAAATAGATTGACTGGAACTCTGTTCAAAGGACTACGAATATTAATGGATATGCGCATGGATGTATGTACTTTGGTACTCATAATTGCATTTTATTAAACTATAATAAATTATAATCCATTACGTCCCTTCAATTTCAACGCCTAAGTTCATTATAAATGACACTGGATATGTGGTAGTTGTTTACTTAGACCCTAAGAAACTTTCAGCGTCCGCGAATAATTAATATTTAAAAAACAAAGGAAAACTAAAAGAATAATTTTTTCTACATTTCCAATTGTATACTCCTGATAAGTAGGGTCGGATTTTAATGAAATGTTTTTCTTTTCCCTTGAGAACAATGCCGTTTATTACAGAAATTAATGTTATGTCATGACAAAAAGAAATGATCCATTTTAAGTCTTTTTTTTTTCATTTTTTGTCGAATTCTACTAAAAAGTCATTTTTACTTTCCCCTATAATTTTTCATGCATTTTGCTGATATCATCGTTTTCAATATTTTTGTAATGGTACTTGCTCAAATGAATATTTCCGAGACCAATGTTCACACAGTTCCTGATTAGCTTATTCAATTTCTTCGTTCAGAAATTGTAATGACAGTCGTCGTGAGTAACCTATATATTGTAAGATTTGTGTGACTCCATTCGTCTGTCCGGACGATTTTGGGATAACTAAACACAGAGATTTCCTGATAAAAACTGTTCAAACCAAAAGTGTGCAAGCTGAATTCAATTGAACGAATGGAAGAAGCCTCGATTACATTAGTAAGTATCCAATAGCTTGAGTTATTCATCCGAACTGCTATTGATCACTTTTTTTTCACTTTTATTTGGTTTTAGGGTATTTTTAAAAAAATTTAAGAGCATTTTATTAATCATTATTGGCGGTGCCTTAAGTATCAAAATCCGCCCCCTAATGGTTAGGATGGTGGCCTGAAAGTCTATCTTCCCAACGATTTATAACTGACGGTCATCGACCGCCTTCGAGAAGCAACTTCACGGTTTCTCGATGGGCGGTGGCGCCGCGGCGAGGCGGTCGTCAAAAGCACCCGCGTGTTCGCTTCAGCGCCGGAGCATGTCGCCCTTCAGCACGCGCCGAGTCGCTATATTTCACACGCTGGCCGCGAGAGCGAGCGCCGAGCGCTCTCAAGTCACGACGTTGAGGGAGCGGGAACAAAAGGCGGGGAAGTAAATCAGACGGCGCAGGTTGGAAGGAGATGTTCGTGAATGATGTAGAAGTTTGAGAAATCAGTTTAATAATTTAAATTGACTTACAGTATTCATTGCGTGATACTTTAATCGCTTGATCGAAATGCTCAATACGAAATGTAAATGAACAAAAAGATTCACGGAATGCACAGACACGCACACAAATTCAATAGAATGTGAATTTGATGTTTACTGAGGTGACTGTCGAGAAGTGAACTAAAATACTATGATATCAGCCCTCAATGTGCTGAATTAGCCGCAGGTGTTATCTATTATCTTACTCTTCATAAACACGCATCTGTAGAAGTAATGGCTTTTTCTCATTATGCCATTAGACAAGCTCTACAGTCGGAGAGGTGCGTTGGTTGAGACAGACATGTAAAAATAATTACTCACTTTCGATTTCAATTAAACTTTTTTTAAAATTTACTTTATTCATTGATGAATATATAAAAGTTCCAAATAATTATAGACAGTATTAATGATAATATATTTAAAATCTTGGCAACGTTTCGGAGACTATATGTGTCTCCATCATCTATATGAATCACCCATCATGAATTTGTGTGCGTGTCTGTGCATTCCGTGAATCTTTTTGTTCATTTACATTTCGTATTGAGCATTTCGATCAAGCGATTAAAGTATCACGCAATGAATACTGTAAGTCAATTTAAATTATTAAACTGTTTTCTCAAGCTTCTACATCTTCAGGAACATCTTCCAACCTGCGCCGTCTGATGTACTTTCCCGCCTTTTGTTCCCGCCTTTTATTCATTGATACTTAAAATATACAACTGCTTTGGAGTTCTGACACACAAGATCCTGAAATGTCCGGCTTCGAAAATATTTAGAACTCAGCATAGACAAAGTAAGGTTTTAGATCATAGACACTTAAGATTTTACATCGTAGACAAAGTAAGATTTACATCATAGACAAAGTAAGTCCTTGGTGCTCTGTGGTACTCATCTCGAATATGTCCTTCTGTTCCTCGTTCCGTCCGTCCGTCCATCCATCCATCCATCCATCCATCTGCCCGCCCAACTGTCCGTCCGTCTCTTCCTCCATCTGTCACTTTGTCCGTCTGTATGTTTGTATATCCGTTCTCCGTCCGTCAAGATGGCTCTGAACAACGCTATCAAAAGCATACACAGGATTTTCATCAAATTGCTTGATTTATGTGAATGATGCCGCGGCACCTTGAATTTGAAAAGGATATTTTAATGTATGTGTGTGGGGGGGGGGAGGAGGTTTGTACAAGAAGCCCGAACGAAATGTTCGAAATCTTCTCAAAGATGGAGCAATTAGTTAGTTTGATCCTTCACTCTTCGTCAGCCAAAACCTTGAAACAATCAATAACACAATCAAACCTTGACAATCTCCCATACAACTTTCAATTAATTTAGTTTGCTTCCTGAACGTTGCTTCATTTTGAAATTCCACAACAAACAAGCTAAAGAAGCAATAGAGAAAAATGTATACGCCTTGACCTGTACTGTCCCTAAAATTAACAATTTGATTATCTTTCTCCCATTATCACTTACCGATGCTTCCTCTATTGATCTCTGTTTCTGGAACTAATGTCAAAATTCTTGAAATGTTCAAAAAATAAATAATAAAGGGATAAACAATAAATAATAGAATAGAATTGTTTCTGCGTTGTGCGCAATTCAAAATGACAGTAAAATCTGAAATCGTACAATGTATTCTTTCCTACGACATTGAAATGAATCATCCTTTCATGATCTTTCACAAACTTCCCAGTCCCATATGTTAAACTTGTCACAAATTCTTCTGTCCACACAAAAAGAATGAAATTCCTCGCGATGCAGTATCCTAATAATAATAATTCTCAGAAATTCATATTATTTCTACTTCAATTGCAACTGAATAATAAATACGAGTAAACAAATATTTTCTCTAAAATCACAAGCCAGAACCTGAAGATCTTCATTTAAAATATTTTCCCACTGTAACACATAGATTTAAATTCATTAGCTGAAAAAATACGCAAAAATTTTAAAAATGCATTGATTGATTCTAACTACAATCATTGCACATCAATTTTTTTAGAATTGAAATGTTATCGAGGAATGTATTGCATTATTAAGCGAGAGAAACAAAATTTTAAGGAATTGTTCATTCTACAAAGACTCTCTATCATTTTTGATTCTCTATCATTTTTGATTTTCATAATTCATACTTTCAATCTAACTGCCGAAAAACTGCCTTATCATAAAAATTCATCTGAAACACTATACATATCGGATCTTGATAACATTTTTACTCAAAATGTCTCATTGATCGACATTTATCTTCATATACCTGTGAAAAAAATTACTGGTTTCCATAATTTCTTTTCCAGGTTGAGTGGAAAAAGGCGTGCTTACCAAAAGTCAGAAAGAGTGCTAATTAAATCAAAAAAGGAATGTTACGAAACAAACGCCTGATTATCATTCACTATAACTCTTCTGATTGCAGAAACGATGTTAATATATCAATGTAATTGAAGGGCAAAATCTTGTTTAAAAAAATATGACATAATGAGCGATCCATTCCTATCAACATATTTAAATTCGTGGGGTTCAATTGACTATACCGAGGCCTGTTATTCTTTGATTCACATTAACAGTCGAACTGAAAGTACATATGTCACTCGGATAGTTATTTCATGGTTGTCTGCCATTACATGCGTCATTTACTGCATAATGTGTTCCTTTTTATTGCAACTCATTACACAGATTGTTTCTATCGCATTCAATGAGCACAAATCAGTCGTCGATTTTATCCATTGAGCTCCATCATTTATGAGCCTTCTTTATAATTCGGTCTTCATGAAAAGCAGCGATCGCCACTGCTGGCCGCGTAGACAGATTACGCAATTCAGCTCGGCCTTGTAGCGATTGACGACCCGATACACACAGCCTCAGAAAGGAGGAAAAAAGTTCTAAATTAGAGTAATAACGAAAACTGCCCTACCGTGGGGCAGAACCTACAGAGGTCCGCTCCGTAATTGAAGCAGTATAATCAATAAGAGACCACCCCGAAAGAGTAGCCCCGAGCACGTTAATAGGTAGCATTGTCGTCATTAATAAAGCGAGGCACTCTACATTGACGCACTCGAGACCGTGAACACGAGGTCTCCGGCGTCCAGGTCAATTGGTCCCCAGGATAATGTCTAAAAAATACAAATACAAAATTCACTAAATAATGTCTACAAGTCAAAATGTCCATTACGCAAGAATGAGTAATGTCCAGTTCTGTTCGTTCATAACACATTGCTTTCATCAATAACATTCATTAGAAGGTGGTAATACTAACTAACAATGTAGTGGAAATGTTCCATTCTAAATTTCAAAGAATATCTTCGGAACACCATGTGAACAATTGAAGATGATCAGAAAATATATTCAAAAGAACAAAATAAAACAGGACAAATCTTGATAGAGGAATACTTAAGGCCAAAATTAATACTTAATGTCATGTAATAATACTTAATACTTAATGTTAAGGAATTCATAATGTTAAGGAATACTTAATGTCATTCAAACAGAAATACTTAAATGTCGAACATCTCATTACAAGAAATATGAAACGAAAAAAAAGCACTTTGGATAAATAGTGTCTAACAAAGATTATCACATTAATATGAAACAGTATCTACATGTCGTATCATAACACTTGAACAGCATGCTGACCCGTAGAATGAAATACAAAAATATGGACATTATTGACATTATTGGACATTATACTGGACATTTAGATCTGTGAGCATATTTGCAATGGACATATAAATAACTTTGACGCAAAAGTATTGAACCTCGAATGAAATGGACTTTTATACTAATGAACACTTCCAAGAGTAGACATTTTTTCAGTGTACATTTCGCTGAGGACCAATTGACTGATAATCGGTCTCATCATCATGCATAGACTACAACAGCTCTGTGACAATATCTGAATCAAGGAAATGACGAGCGCACACATGTCAACACCCAACAGCCACCTGTTAAACGTGTCAATTTTCGTGTAAGAATTTCTTTGATTTTCACTACACTTTGTAATTAAATGTACGTAAATAATGGTATTTCAAAACCCTCACGTGTCAATCATGCTTTGAATACATTTCAATCACTCATCTTCACTCAATTTTCAATCAACCTCTCTGGACTAATTCACTTTTTTTCGTTTGGTTCAAGAAAAATATATTGAGCAGAAGCAGAAACTAATTGATTTATTAGAATCACCGATTTCACAGCTCAATGTGATGACATGCTAATTAACATTTCTAAAACAAAAGATCAACAAAATTCGTACTACTTCTAAAATTGTTTTCGAGATTCTTTCCAAGTGTTAATCGCAAGAACGCCACGTTTGACGGCGATTGAATGTTACATGCTTTATTTGGAATGTAACACCATATTTTGTGCATTTATTGATAAAATCTTGAATAGAGTGAACTGAGTGAGTTATTTTACTATGTATCAACTATTTGCGAATTTTCTTTTCTTAGGGATTGAAAAGCGATTTCCTCTCCAAACGCGAAGACGCACTGTATTATGTAATTGGAATTGTTTATAATGTCATAAAAAGACAAGGCAAAGAGAACTAATGAATTGATGAAAATACGATCAGCTGAATGATTTCTGAGATAACTTGGCAAGTCTGATTAATAGGCTCGAAAAATAATTACAAACTACTACTATAATCTCCAAAATGGCAAAAATTTAAGCAAGACATAATTATGTTAGAATGCTACGTTTTTCGGAAATCGATTTAGGTGCTCAGGGTATGAACTGATGTCACTGAAGTGCCTCTGACTGTAAGGTCGTAGCGTTAGAGTCCCAATTGTTCCAGGATTTTCGATAGTAGCTAGATAGCTGTTTCGAATTCAGCCGCTGCCTGGAGGAGAATTCTAGTGGCCGGGTTATCTGATCGGTAGTTTTTCGTGGTTTCTCCGATCAATACCAGGCAAATGCTGCATTCTAATAAACGGACTACGGACTGAGAGCGATCTTTCTTCCCCTTTCCAGATCCAATCCTCACCCCTTACTTACACACACTTAAACTTACATGCACTACACCACCACACATGCC
Organism: Acheta domesticus; assembly: GCA_031308135.1. Taxonomy (NCBI): domain Eukaryota; kingdom Metazoa; phylum Arthropoda; class Insecta; order Orthoptera; family Gryllidae; genus Acheta; species Acheta domesticus. The sequence continues at coordinate 41,948,824 of JAHLJT010004567.1, read as the reverse complement.
GGGAGACCGGTCGGGAGCTTAGAGCTTGTCCCAGTTGGGGCGGAACCCCGCTAGTGCGAGATACCTGGTTGGGGAAATCGCCACTATCCAACAGGTAGATCGGCGCCGGATCTCGCCAGGCAGTCGGGAAAGATCACTGCCATCTCCCAAGAAAAAACATGCACTACACTTACAGGATAATGACCTTACCGGATGACGCGGATCGAAATAAAATCATTTTGATGTCGCTGTATCAAACCGATTTTCATCGAGTTTTGATTTTTAAAACGTTTCTACTGCGTAGAATGTCGGGATTGCGACAATCGTTGTTGACGTTTCTGTAATTGCAAAAAATTAATATTTTTAAATCTAACCTTTTGAATCAAAATTGAAGGCGAACACTGTCCTCCCTCACCACAGACACTAATATACGTTGGAGGAATTGAAATAATGTTCATGACGAAGTTCATCAGAGCGTCCCAGCATGACTCATTCGAAGTCTCCGGCACATTTCCGCTGAGATTGCTCTCGCAACCGTCATTTATGAGATAGAATACTTTAATAAACGACAAATTTCTACCCTAAACCCATTTTTATCACTTCTGCATCAGAACTAGTTCTTGCCTTTACTGTTTATTAATTAGATAGTGTTTCTTTGCGGTCGGCGTAAGGCAAAATCTATTTTGTCGTACGCGTACCGCAAAGAAGTCATGGCCATGTAAAACAACTGAGTACTGCAAAGAAAACAAAACTCTCAGGCAACTTGAATCATCATGGTTGCCACCTCGTGTATTGCCGTGTATCGTCGTGTATAGTCGCCGTGTATTGTCGACAGTCGGGTCCTTGCAGAATTCGGCACATGTCGATGGTTGGCTTAACTCCCTCTTAACCTTCAGAGTACGGGTTCGATCCGGCTGTGGTGTGTAGATTTGAGTATTGCCCCGGCATTCGTCTGGGATTTGATTGGAATAACCTCGGATACGATCGATAAGATGGCTGACTTCTAGAATTCTTCTCCGTACCGCGGCTATCTCCGAACTAACTACTTAGTGTCGAAAATTCTCTTTCATGGCTCGAACTTATAACCTTCCGTTACAGTTAGCTTCAGGTGCTCACACGCATCTACATACGTTAACACACCGGTAAGAGAAGAAACAGTCGCCATTATTTGAACAGCTGCACTTGAGAGAGTGCTGCGTCTTACATTAACAACACTGTATCTTCTTCTACAAACGACGAAGCTATGTTCAGACGGTATCTCGTACCCAGAAAGCGAGCCACAGGACTGTACCCACAGGGCCATGCGTCATCAGCTTTCCAATCTGGAGCGCCCTTGTACCTGTCCATCCCTCGGGAGTATTAAGCGGATGTCCCCTACTGAATTTCACGGCCACCCGAGCGGCGGCCGAATGTAAATTGCTCATTTTCGAAGCCGGGACGCTGTAACATTTTAACGACCAACACAAAAGCTTGTGTATCCTCACTGACCGTTACATTTTAAATAAAAATGACGGACGATTGCACGATGCGCCGCCAAAAAAAACAACAAACTTTCCATCTGAAAGTAATTTTGTGTATGCGTAGTACGTTCATCAATGTAAAAGAGTCTTGTTACTTCGTCTATACGTGACCACCACCGCCGCCATCACCGCCATCTTATCACGTAATAACGAGTCAGAAGTGTCGAGTCACATCTAGGCCCCTGGAAATTGTGGCGGCTGGTACCACTGCCGGCCGAGCGGGCGAACGGGCAGGTAAATAAACTATTATGCTGTCAATAGTAATAGGAATTGATTGTCCCCGAGGAATGCTGAGGTTTTTCGTAGTCCTCCGGCACCGCTACCGGGCGTCTGCCGCCGGTCGACCCTCGACGTGACGAGAAATAAACGAGTGATGGAGGAATTAAAAGGCCATGCCGCGTCCCCTTTGGTCTCGGTTATGGCTGCCGCATCGGAGAAAATACTGCCGCTGCAGGAGTAGTCACACTACATTATGGGTTCAAATTGTTATTTATGCTGTCAGATTCCGAGGGAATGAAATGGGTCTTTCGTGCAGCTCCCTCTTAAGATAAAATCATAGACTCAAATAACGATATTTACGCTGTTATGTCATTGCCTTTCGGTTGTTAATAATATCACTAGGGATTAAAGTATTATGTAATTTCCTTCGAGTAAATATTTAACTCGTTCCGATGAAAATGTTTACAATACAATTATCTAATATTAACGCAATGTCGCGTGGAATAGTTTTACTTCCTATTTCAAATTAAAAGCTAGCAAATGAAAAAATTTCCCGTACCCTAGATTAAAGAAGCGACTATTATATATAAAACGTTTGTTTAATACATATCTCTCCATAGAACGTCACAGTTTATAACCCTTTTTTGACGTTAAATAATTAAATAAAAATGTATACTATTGCAGGTCAAAACCAGAGTCGGCAATTGCAGTGCACTGGCACCAAAGCACTGGTTTCCAAAGCCAGTTTGCGAATTCAAACTCGGCTCGAGGCGTCGGCTCTCCGAAGGGCATTCAACAGTACAGATTGTGAGAGCGTCACCCGGGATGGGGAAATGAAATTACAGCCACCATAGGAGACACTCTCCAGGCGCGCCTTCTCCACAAATCCTCTAATAGACCCACGACGATTCCGACCCAGCTGAACAGCTGGGTTGAAGCCGAAGAAATTCCTTCGAAATCAGGTTCGGAAAAAGCCTCCACCAACTTTGTGAAAGGCGCCTAATAACACACGTTTATGAGGAAATCTTTTGATATTAGGTCTCCATTATTTTGGGAATGTTTTCTTGTGACTGAAAGCGCACGCTAAGCTAATTGTTAGGAAGGCCTACTGAACTGATCAAACTCCCGTTTCTAAATTAGAGCTGCATATGCCACACATACTACGAATAAATTCTTTTGTGATAATATTTAGGTTTCTTATTTTGACGTTTTTTCTAACCTAACAAGGAACCCCCTATTTGTTTGATATTCATATGTTAAAGGTCTATGTGAACACTTGAAAGGGCGATGGTTACTTGGATTGACCACTTCTTCCGATTTTGTATTTTAAAATTTCTACCTGGCGCTTATTATCTTTAAAATGAATTTTCATATTTTGTCCTACCTTCGTACAATATTTGGAATACAGCTCGGATATAACCATATCTCTCAACATTTTTGAACGAAATTGTTGGATGATATTCATTTTTTGCTCGGGGTGTAGGGTACGAGTGTGGACCAAACTTTCTGGCCGTCGGTTTATTAATTTATTTATTTTAAACTGTGAGTAACGTATCAAGAGAAATGCTATGAGTACACCTGATCTTAAGCTCTGGAATCATTACCCTCACTCTAATAACAGAATAAGTTGTATTATGAATAAAGTTACCAAGGAGAATTTTTGTCAAAATTTGGTAACATTAAATATTCGCTCCCACGTAATAAAAACCATTTTCAACCGAAAATGATCTACATATTTGTGCTCTTATCTTATCGTGCCCCCGTGAAAGAAAATACTTCTTGTCACGACATGTACAACAATAATTTGATGTCTCTGTTCATGAAATATCTATAATCCCTACTAAGAGATGAAAGAACTCAAGAAAACGTGTGTAGGTAGTGAAGCTACAATTTTTATTATTTGGATGGTATTATGCATCAACCGGCTAAGCGCCATTTTTTGAAAAAAATGAGATATGGACGCCATCAGTTGCATGGGACTATGTTCTAAGTGTACGCAAAATTTTAATGCCAAATCTGTAAAAATAGCCTTATAATTAATGAAAAATGTAAACGCCATGAGTCACATCAGGGATTGTATGTTTCGCAACAACCGGCTATAAACATAGATCTTCAAATCTGCTGTTCTTAATTTCACATTATGCAGGTAAGCATATTTCACTCATGTTTGGGTAGTTTGGCGCTTCAATGAGTGAAATAATTAAATTACAGTTTTAGAGTTGAAAATGTAATAAAACGTTTGAACACAATTATCTCAAAACTGTATATGATGTCGCATAGCCGGTTGATGCATAACACCGTCCTATTTTATAACTCTTTTGTTTTCCGATAGGAGCGCTTTGTTCGCCCGTGGCGAGCGCGAATCTCGTTCCGCGCCAGCGACGTCGCTCGAGTGAGCGCTCGCCACAATTAGCGACTGTAATCGCCTTTTTTCTGCGTGGCAGGCGACCACACGTGGCTCTTATTACAAGAAGGCCGCCTCCCGACTAGGGACACTCCACGCACGCGATGTTTTTATTATCGTTACGTACATGTGTTTGGCCGTGTCGTTCATGGTTGTAGAATTGCGCGATAAATGTTTCATTTGCAATGACTCGAAAAGTATTAACCAACTTCGGAACAAAAAGTCATGTTTTGCGCAATTTGTGGATGGTCTTAACTTGAAAATCCGATATTTAAGGATAGTAGAGGGTAGGTAATTGTTTTAGAATGCACCAAAGAGTAATTTTGGAAATTCAATATAGTCCGTCAATGCATGATGAAAAAAAATGTACGTTACAAATTGTAACATTGTTTAGTGCAGTTTTAAATCTTGAGGATACAAATTGATGAATTTAATTTCTGTGTTTAAATGTTTGTAATTTAAAATTCTTTCATATTTATATTAGATGGGACCTTAAGTACGTATATTAATAATTTCTTTGTTAGTTTGTAGAAGAAAGAGGATGCTTTTTTTAAATTATCAGATTTAAATTACATTTTGATTTAATCTTTATTACTGGTAAAGTTATCAATTTATTCAAACACATAAGAGACAAACATTTTAAATTTAAGCAGCATAAATCAATATTACACGTTCTTTACAAGAACAGTACACACACAAATTGAACATAAGAACCAATCTTGCAGAAAGTACGAGTAGAAACGCAATAAATGCAGAATAATAAAGCAATCAAATTTACTGCGTGGGCATACTGTAGTATTCACATCATCTCTTTTGTCTCGCTGAGAGAACTGGTGAATTTATGATGCGTCATTTACAACTGGCGTTTCTGTACATGAGCTATTCCTCCTTTTGTTTCGCAAAATAAACTTCACAGCTACACGTGTCATTTGGTCTCAATCTGTTATTGAACGTGAATATTGGAAATTACGCGCTGAAAGAGTTTTGTTGGTGTAAATTATTGTTTATTTATTCGTTGTTGTTTTTCGGATTGTAAGTTTTCGTTTTCGTGAAGGAAGAGTACGTGACTACATCTCTTCAGCAGGTTCAATTACGAATCCACCTCCAAAAACATCATTCGCGCAAATGTTACGTTGAAACACACAGACAAAGAGGGATTTCCAGCTAACAGACACAAAAAATGTAACTGAATAAAGCTTACTGTTTTCACTTATTCTGTAGCCAGTGTGTAATGTGCAACTTCCCTTACTTTTATTCTTCCTCTAATTTCAATTGTAACTCTCCTTTTATTTTCTCTCTCTCTCTCTCTCTCTCTCTCTCACTCGCTTACATTCTCGAGTAAACATGAATTTCTTTTCTCGTAGGGTAGTCAGAGAGTACCTAGTAGTGAAAAATTCTGGTCCTGCAATCAGTAGAACACAATATTTAAATCCCTTGGCAATGTCTTGAATCGAAATGCAACAATTATGTCAACTGAAAATGTACCACAGATTAAAAAAGGGTTGAAACCAAGCTATTGAGTTAATGTCTAAAATCCACCAATGTCGAGACTCGAACCCTAGACCCCTCGGTCAGAAACAACACTGGCAACAGATGTGGCTCTTAGGCATCTCAGCTTGTCTGTTTTTAAATGCAACATTTTGTCAACTCAGAATCGAATGAAAACAAAGATGCAAGTACTGAAATCATTGAATATCAATTAACCATGTGGTGTGTTCAGATGCATTATACGTAAATTTATTTCTAAATTCCGCGAACAATCTTAGGAAACCCAGGAAGATATTCCTTAGGTTCCAGAACGAGTAAAGAGGACGGCTGTAGTGAGATTGATAACTTCGCGCTTCCGGGCGCGTCAACTGCTATGATCATTTGTCCCGAAAGTGTAGGTGAATGCTTTATCACGGAGAGGCGGTGTTATTCCCCCGCATGATAAAATCGGGCGCCGACATATATGTCGGCTTGCGGGATTTTCGCCACCGAGGAACCTCCCACCAGCGGGGGCACTGCCCAAGTCGGAACAAGCTCTAATCTCTCGTCTCGTCCCCCCAAAACAAATCCACTACACTACACATGTGTGGTAGTGTAGTGGATGTGTGTGTAAGTTCGGTGATGATAGTACTAGAAAATTTTATCCTGGTGTTGATCGAAAAAAACCGCGAAAAATTACCGATCAGCGCAATCGGCCTCTACAATTCCCCTCCAGGTACCGGCTGAACTCGACCTAGCTATCTAGCTAGTGTCCAAAACCCTGGCACTGTCGGGAGTCTAACCGTAGGGCCTTCCAGGCAGGGGCACTGCAGTGACATTTGATGGCCTGAGCCACCTCAGCCAGTGGAACGGAGGTGGCAACGCAGCCCAAAAGAAGGACGCCGGCAAGGGCGGGGCGAGGCGGCTCCGCCTCAAGAGGGTCTCCGCGGCCGCGGGTGCTTTGCATTTCAAAGGGGCGGAGGCGGGCCGGTGACAGGAGCGGTGGGGGTGGGGGCGGAGGCGGTAGCGATGGCGGTGGAGGTGGCGGTGGCGGTGGCAGGGCGGGGGCAGATGCGGGCGCGGGGGTGGGGGCGGGGCCTGAGGCAGAGGCGGGGGCAGGGACGGGGGTGATGGTGGGGGCGGGGGACGGAGTCTGTGGGGCGGTGGTGGCAGAGGTGGTGAGGGTGGAGGCGGCAGCAGAGGTGGTGGGGGGCCGGGAGTGGGTGGCTCGAGGTTTTTGCAGGGCCGCGTCTTTGTCCGCGCGCGCGAGACGTGTCGATTCGTAATGAGCGCCTCCGACGCGCCATCCGCTCCTATTTACATTGGCCTCCGCCCCCGGGCACAGTGCGCATTTCGCTCGTCTCTTGCGGGAAAGCCATTTTCCGAGCCAGTAGGTAGGATTCGGAATTCGAAGCTAAAACTGTAGAAGTTTATTTCAGAAGTTGGTAAACGGATAATACTGGGTTTGAGAAAAATACTGTCAAAACGTGCCAATTCGAAACAAAGACCAAACCTCTTCGAATTGTAGACGTTTTGATGCGCTGAGTTTTTAGATACATCAAGGGTATGGGCATAGATTTCTAATGCCAGAAACTTATTTACTTCTTCAAATGTTGGATATTCAGTTTTATAAATGTTATAAGTTAAATTACAGATTGCATTGCATCCCTTTTCTGTAAAATTTCTTCCCGTACCGTAGGCTTATCCCATTCCTTGCAACAATGGTTTAAGTGTTTTAAAGTCACAAATATTTTGTTTTTATTTGTTTTAAAATAAAGATATTTCAAAAATTTCGAAAAATATTTTGTAATATCTTGCAATATTTCCTTGCAATGAATTACAATTGAATTACAAAAATAGTATGACCAATACACTAATAAGAAAGAAAGAACGAGACGAAAAGGAAACATGAAAATGAAGAAGTATAACAGAAGGAATGAAAGAAGTGTAGTAAACAAAAAATGAGCACTAAAACACTGCCGTCGGAAACGACGGTAAATGTGTTTAATACCATCAAATGTGCAACTACGTGCCAGGGTTATTGTAGATCAAGAATGTTTGAGACACTGATGCTCTCAATCGGCTTCTACGAGAAACTTAATTGATTCTGAAAGAAAGAACGTTTCTATTGATGGAGGATATGAGCATTATATTATAGAAGCAGAAGAGGCGATAAAAAGCATCATTGAGTCTTAAACATGCTTCACCTACAGATATGCCCTGGCACATAGTTATACCATTTGACCGTCCACGACATTTTTACTGTGCATCACCAAAAGGTAATTTTGCCCTCGTAGAAACAGCGGGCGTGTCACTGCATGGATTTTCCGCATCTTCTCCGGCGGAGGCAGGAGACGGCGGGGGCGGCAGCCTTCGCGACGCGGGCAGCGCGTGTCGCATACGAGATGGGCCGCTCGCTTTTCGGAGCTTCTCCCGCCTCCTCCCCCCGCCATCGACCCCGCTCCTGTAACTGCCCCCCCGCCATCGCCCCCGTCGATGCCATCGCTACCACCCCGCCCCCGCCCCCGCCTCCACCTCCACCTCCGCCAACGCTCCCGCCCTCGCCCCTACACCGCCTCCACTCCCGCCTCCGCTCACGCCCACGCTCACGCCCACGCTCACGCCCACGCTCACGCCCACGCTCACGCCCACGCTCACGCCCACGCTCACGCTCACGCCCACGCTCACGCCTACGCTCACGCCCCCGCTCACGCTCCCGCTCACGCCCACGCTCAGGCCCCCGCTCACGCTCCCGCCCTCGCCCCTACACCGCCTCCACTCCCGCCTCCGCTCACGCCCCCGCTCAGGCCCCCGCTCAGGCCCCCGCTCACGCCCCCGCTCACGCCCCGCTCACGCCCCGCTCACGCCCCCGCTCACGACTCCGCTCACACCCCCGCTCCCGCCAACTCCCCCTCTCACGCCATTCGTGAAAGCTGCCGCCCCGGCTCCCACATCCTTCCCCGCCCTCGCCTTTGCCACCTCCCTTGCCACCCCCATAGTGGGTGGGTGGGGGCGAGGGCGAGTCTAGGGTGGGGGCGAGAGCCGGCTTGCCACCGTCACCGTGTCGCCGCCCTCTCCACATCTCTCCTCGGGCTGGCCTTTTTTGAGGAGGCCGCGTTTCGGATGTTTTGTGGAAGCGCAGAGGCGGGCCCCACAAAAGTGCTGGATATTTACACGTCCGTCGAAACTTACTTCCAAGACGTTTCTTTGGGTGTTTTTTAAGCGACGCCGCGAGTGAAATAGCACCGCAGTGCATTTGCCGCGCGGCGGAATGTACTGCAGCAGACAACGTCGATTGATAGAAGACGCGGACGACATATGAACTGCTGATCGTTTTTATTCCTTGTGAATAAATGTTCAAGGTAACTTTGTGAATATCAAATAGAACGCCTCGTTCTCACAGACGGCAATAAGAAGGCTATAAATTCAATTGATTTCGTTTTCAAGAATTCTAGATGTTGAGTTTGGAATATATTTACATTGTACTGGTGATCAGTTGTATGCATCAACTATCGTTGTCTGAAACATTAATTAAATATTAATATTTTTAAAAGAAGACAATGGAAATTAAATTGTATTTGAAAGGTATTTCATATTACTTACACTTGTTTGAGTAAGTTGAAAGCAAACCGGAGCGACAACTTTCCAATATTTTATTTAAACTGACCTCTGCTTTGTGAGTAGCAAATATTGCTTTTAGAAAGGTGAAATCATTAAAAGGTTCAGAATACTATTTATATTCAAGTATATTTTACTATATATTCAAATATGAGTTTTTCGTATTTTTAATACAAGGATGCTTCACTGCGGGGAAACTGTACTACAGTCTGTACGAAGTTGGATATTCCTAGTAAAGTATAAAGGTTACTTTTTGAAGTAAAATAGTGCCATGCGAATTTTTTAAGTACTAGTTATACACGTTTTCAACTTCTGCTTCAACTACCTGAACAATGCTATCTTCTTGAATAACAAATAATTTCGTGACATGCGTAGGTTTCAAGAATGCGCCCTGAATATAACATAAAATTTTAAACGAAGTTTGTAAGTCCACTTTATTAAAGACAAGGAATTAATTGACTGAAGATATTATTGAATTCTAAAGTACTGATATTGCAAAACCACCAGCAAACGAACTTAAATCAAGAAAAACAACAAAAGTGTAACGTATTCAAAAGTCACCCTTTCCAGCCTTTCTTCAAGGGAAGCCACGACAGAACACATTCTCCCGCCCGCACCCCTGCCTACCTTGAGGCCAGGTCGCGTTCACCCCCGTCATCTCGCAGCCGCGGCCAACCCTCATAATTGGAAGGGTTGGCGGCCGTAGTAGACCTCAAATTAATTCCTCCGCTCCATTTTCGTGTTGGGGCAAACGAAGGGTTGACCGGCAAATTGTCGTTTATATAGACGGGAGATTTCTAAATCGATATCGCGATTCGAGCTGAATTCGTTATGACAAGAATGCTCCTCCATCTGCATTCGCGGCATTTTCCCACGAATTCCACGAGCGCTGTTCAGAAAGGCCGAAGCGGAAAGAAATACGGGCCGCTGCTGGGGGAACACTCCGCCCCGATGGCCTATGTAATGAATGCGCTTTGGGCTGGTACTCGGTGTTTTGAAGAAGAAGAAGAAGAAGAAGAAGAAGAAGACGAAATAAGAGAAAGCGAGGAAAAGAAGGGAGAAGAATAAAAATAAGAAGAGAGAAAGATAAGAATAAGAAGAAGATTGATTGATTCGTGTTTCCGGGCGCGTCAACTACTTAGGTCATTAATCCCGGAGGTGTAGTGCGTGTTTTTTTCTCGGGAGGTGGCGATGATCTTTTCCCCGCCGAATGGCGAGATCTGGCGCCGACCTACCGCCGACTACTGGGGTTTTCCCCTCAAGCAGGTATCTCTCTCCAGCGGGGCACCGCCGCAGCCGGGACAAGCTCTAAGCTCCCGACCGGTCTCCCGGCATGTATGGTAGTGTAGCGCATGTTAGTGTAAGTGTGTGTGTGTGTGTGTAAGAGGAGAGGATAGAACAAGGAAGATGAAGGAAAGATCGCGCGCGGTCCGTGGACCGTGTGTTGAAGTACTGCTCCGGTATTCGCTTGGTGTTGATCGGATAAACCACAGAAAGCTACCGATCACAGCAGCCGACCGCTAGAATTTCCCTCCAGACAGCGACTGAATTCGACCCAGCTAACAAACTAGTGTCGAAAATCCTGCCGCTGTCATAGAATAAGAAGAGGAAGGGAGAAGAATAAGGAGGAGATGGGAGAAGAATAAGAAGGAGATGGGAGAAGAATAAGAAGGAGATGGGAGAAGAATAAGACGGAGATGGGAGAAGAATAAGAAGGAGATGGGAGAAGAATAAGAAGGAGATGGGAGAAGAATAAGAAGGAGATAAGAGAAGAATAAGAAGGAGATGGGAGAAGAAGAAGAAGAAGGAGATGGGAGAAGAAGAAGAAGAAGGAGATGGGAGAAGAATAAGAAGAAGGAGATGGGAGAAGAATAAGAAGAAGGAGATGGGAGAAGAATAAGAAGAAGGAGATGGGAGAAGAATAAGAAGAAGGAGATGGGAGAAGAATAAGAAGAAGGAGATGGGAGAAGAATAAGAAGAAGGAGATGGGAGAAGAATAAGAAGAAGGAGATGGGAGAAGAATAAGAAGAAGGAGATGGGAGAAGAATAAGAAGAAGGAGATGGGAGAAGAAGAAGAAGAAGGAGATGGGAGAAGAAGAAGAAGGGGATGGGAGAAGAAGAATAAGAAGGAGATGGGAGAAGAATAAGAAGGAGATGGGAGAAGAATAAGAAGGAGATAAGAGAAGAATAAGAAGGAGATGGGAGAAGAAGAAGAAGAAGAAGGAGATGGGAGAAGAAGAAGAAGAAGGAGATGGGAGAAGAATAAGAAGAAGGAGATGGGAGAAGAATAAGAAGAAGGAGATGGGAGAAGAATAAGAAGAAGGAGATGGGAGAAGAATAAGAAGAAGGAGATGGGAGAAGAATAAGAAGAAGGAGATGGGAGAAGAATAAGAAGAAGGAGATGGGAGAAGAATAAGAAGAAGGAGATGGGAGAAGAATAAGAAGAAGGAGATGGGAGAAGAATAAGAAGAAGGAGATGGGAGAAGAATAAGAAGAAGGAGATGGGAGAAGAATAAGAAGAAGGAGATGGGAGAAGAATAAGAAGAAGGAGATGGGAGAAGAATAAGAAGAAGGAGATGGGAGAAGAATAAGAAGAAGGAGATGGGAGAAGAATAAGAAGAAGGAGATGGGAGAAGAATAAGAAGAAGGAGATGGGAGAAGAAGAAGAAGAAGGGGATGGGAGAAGAAGAAGAAGAAGGAGATGGGAGAAGAAGAAGAAGAAGGAGATGGGAGAAGAAGAAGAAGAAGGAGATGGGAGAAGAATAAGAAGGAGATGGGAGAAGAATAAGGTGGTAAGAATAAGTATGTATTTGGCTTTTTAGGATGGGAATAATCCGGTTTTTGCCAACTAGCGGTGTTTCCAAGCCTAGGCCGTGTTTTTTTTATTACCCTCGCCTGAGGGTAAGGGAGACATTGGCAAACATGACGTATTCCATCACGATACACGGCTTACTTGGCCTCCCTGATCTTTTTCTTTCGTCACTAAGCTATCAATCACAGAATACAAATATGAATATAGATTGCTTGCTCTGCGTTATCAGCAATGGTCATCTACAGTCGTGTGTGCATGGGCACGTGAACTGACTGCAATGTTTTATGGCGCTATCAATGAATGCTTTGGACTTTCAACCAGTAGAAGAAGAGTTCAGTTCTGGAGAAACAACAGAAAAAAAATGTTTCATTGTGATCCTTAATATTGACGTTTGTTCGGTGTTCGTCGGTGACAAGACCATTGATTGCTGTAGTTACGTTCAAATCTCTCATTGCCACCACTCTCCTCTCTCTCTCTCTCTCTCTCTCTCTCTCTCTCTCTCTCTCACACACACACACACACACAACCCTCTTTCCGCAACAGTCTCGGCACCACGATGGCACCTTCCCCCAAAGAAACAGTTGCGAATGCTGCTACAGGAAATATTGTCCGTTTTAATTCATAATCACATGTTAGAAAGTATGGTTTTGTACTCAAATTACTATCAAGATATTAACATTTGGTTTATCGTTGCATTTCTCTTTCTATGGTCTATCCTTAGCTAGTGAGAAAAATATGTAGTTCTATTTAAAAAGTGAAGATCAATAGATTTCTCAAAAACTAAAAGTATTTCAAACAATATCTCTGTGGCGTATTACTTGATCCATGGCTCCACACTGTTGAGCGAAAACTGTATTTCGGTATCGTGAACCGTTTACAAGTTATAGGGGTGGCCCTTTGTTGTTGGGATACCTGTGTATTTTATTTGTAGTATATACTACGTTATCATTCTTTAAAAAAGTGGTGTACATTTGTTTACCAATAACTCAGTAACATATTCAGGTAAATTTTTAGGTAATATATTCAAGAAAGTATACTCTAGAAAGATACAAGGGTTGATTAAATTTTCTTTTACTCTGTAGCATTTTTAACACTTTAAACTTCCCCTGAAATCTACTGATTGTAATTATTGATAGAAAATCGTCACCTTAATCTTTCGTGAAGTCAATATGATTAGTATTAGATCAAGGGGTATGAATCGTGCACAGTAATCTATAAAATGATGGAGTATCACCTTCAATGAAGTTTTTAGATTATCGTGTTGGTTGGCATGAGTTTTATTTAGCATCCTTGAAACTGTGATGCTTGCGGATTGCCGAAACGAAGTCAGTTATGCCAGTGAGGAAATATTTGACGCTCGTGATTCTGACACATGGTATTTATGAAACTATCAAAATCAGTGGCACCTTACGGCGATATAAAGAAGTTATTCTTCATGGACATTTCTGCAATAGTTTGAAATATCATTTGAAATTCATGTTTGATATATGCAACTAAAAGTTATATTTTGTTTTCATTTTTAAATATTATTTTAATTGAAGGTTAATGATTACAACAGATAGACGGAAACTTTATTTTTATAAACCTTAAGTGTATTATGACATCGAATGAACAATTCCTCTTGTGTGTTGTTTTAATTAAATCAAAAAACGTGTTCTGTAGTAGAAGAGATTATGTTGAATGGTACTTGACCAGCGTTTACCACTGAACGTTTCCATTTCCCCCCCCCCCCCGAAACTGCATGATTTGTCTTATGTCATGTATGCGAAAGAAATGGTTTGACACTAAACATTCTTATTTATATAATGAATTTTGAAAACTTGAAAGACAAAATAAAGATGAATTGTAAAAAATGCATGAATTTATACAAGTGTAGGAGACTTACATACTAATACTGATTAGATCTGTAGATTTCTCGTTTAGAAGTATATTTTTTCTCTCCATCTGATCTTTCATTATAAACACTGAAGGCAGTAGATACTTCCAAACACGCTGGAAAAAATAGGAAAGTCATTCTTCGTATTTGAGACTTTCATTTTCTTACATTACATTATACTTGTACTTATTTTCTAAAATAAGTGTTATGAATACTTTCTAAGTAAACTGAAAAACTCATATGATGTAGAAAGTAGGAAATGTAACTAGGACCATTGTTTCAGTTAATATGTTTGGATACTTTCTGCAGCTCTTTAAGCAAATCAATGGTGGAAGTTATTTGAAAACAACACGTGTTAATGGTTGCATATCGATTAATGCACACATGTAAATTAATGTACCTACATCTTATAACACATAAGTAATTGAGTACACTAATGTTTGAGTGGAAAGCTAATGAAAAATGTATAGATGTTGCAACTAGATTAGTTTTCATTACGACAGGTATATGTAAGTAAAATTCATTGTCTCAAATTACAATATAAAAGTCGTTTAAAAGCATAAAAATGATTTGACAAAAGATACATTTGGGCTTTCATTAACTACCCTATGAATTAATTGTACTATATAAAAAATCAAAATAATTGTACCTTGAATGCCGGATGCCTTTGCGAGAGCTAATTCATTAAATGAAATAAAAAATGACAGTGAATTGTGTTTTAATGAAGGGTTGACAGAACTATTAGTTTAAAATGATGGCAAAAAAGTAATGAATTCTTTCTTCTGTCGGTACAAATGTTTACTCAATGATTTTCGCGAGATTGCGTTTCGAGTTTTAAAAATTGGAGGGAACATCATAGTTAATTAATGCATGGCCAATTTTCTTACTATTTTAAATCTACTTTCGTATAATCACGCCATTTAGAATGATTACTCGAGGACACATTTAAACACACCATATGTCTTGTGCATTTTTTTCTTCTCTTTTTATCAGATGCTACGGATAACGAAGTTGTTTTCATTTTCTTCTTTGCATACAGCTTAGGTTCATTACTTCGGCCACGAAATGACAAAATTAAGCACTTATTAATAATAAATTGAATTCATCATAATATGACATTATTACTCTAAATAATCTCAATTATCTTAATTGTCAAGAGTGAGATATAATAGGAAAAGTAATTGCACTCAATAAGCTCATGGCAATATCGTGTTTTATTCTGTAAACTCCAACATGATGACGGCCATACTAATTTGAAATCAGTTAAAGAATACATAGAACGATTCTATTTAATTCAAACTTCTTTAAAACCAACATTGTAGGATTGATTACAACATTGCATCATACACATAAGAGAAAATCATTAATATTTTAAATAATGCTTTCAAAATCAATACTTTTTCTTCGATTTATTCAGAAATATTTATGATATAGTACATATGGTCAGTGATCGTTAAAAAAATTGACGGATTTGTTTTCGGATTTTGTCAAAAACACAAATGTGTGTATTTGGCTTTTTGGGGATCGATAGTCTGACTTGGCTTGCCAGGTAACGGTGTCCCCCCTTGCCTGGGCCTAGTTTAATTCCCACGTTTGGAAGGTATGAGCGAATTCCCTTCACCGTAACTAACAAGATCCGCCTGCTTCGCCATACATCTACAGAAACTGAGACAATTTTAAAGGAAAGCTACAACTCTATATTATTGCCTCGACCAGGAATCGAAGCCGAGACCACACAACGGGAAGGTAGTATGCTGTCCATTAACCATCCTAGAGGTTGGGACACAATTATTTTACTCTAAAGTGTTAACTTTTATAACAAGCTGCAAATACTAATCAGCTTATTGTTGTTTTCTTAGTGTTTAAAATTTTCTGCCCGCATAAAAATATTATTTTGGGCGTTATTTCTTGTAATGTATTAAAACTCTATTATGTTAATCGACATGATAACTAGCTACAGAAGCGCTACAGAAGAATCGAGGTAAAATACAGGAAGAGTTCGCTCAAGACATCAAGTGATGTCACTGCAGCACTCTCTCAGCCTCTGACCGGGAGGTCCCAGGTGGCAGGATTTTTCGACTCTAGCTAGATAGCTATGTCAAATTCAGCCAGGAGGAGAATTATACAGGCCGGCTGCTCTGATCGGTAGTTTTCTGTGGTTTCTTCGATCAATAGCAGGCAAATCCCGGAGCAGTACCGTAACAAATGGGCCACGGACCGCATGCGATCATTCCTCTCCCTACTGTCAATCCTTATACACACACTTACATGCACTACACCATTACATATGCCGGGAGACCGGTCCGGGGCTTAGAGCTTCTCCCAGCTGGGTTGGTGCCCGTTGGTGGGAGATACTTGGTTGCAGAGAACCCCATTAGCTGACGGTAGGTCGGCGCCGGATCTCACCATCCAGCGAGGGAAGATCACCAACACCACCTTCGAAAGAAATCATGCACTACACTTACAAGACTAATAACCGCAGTTGACGCGCCCTAAATCATCAATCAATCGATGTCAAATCATTTCTTTTGTATTCAATCAAAGCCACCGTCAAAGCACATTGTGAAAGCCGACGCCCCCACCCCCACCCTTGGCTCCGGCCCTCGCTCGCACCGCCCGCGCGCCTCCCCGGCGCTTTCTCCCTAAAAGTCCTCGCGCGCCCTAACACTAGAACGCTCAGTGGCGTCATTTCGACTCTCGCGCTCTTTAAGCCCTTGTAACTTCGTTGTTTTTCAAGATAGAATTTTGTGATTTCGGGACTTTTCATCAATTCCAATTACTTACCGTATGTTAAAAACTGAATTGTGTAATAAACATATTTCATTAAAAATTATCGAATTTATGTAGAACGCCTGCGAGGCGTCATTTCGACGCCTTGAATACTGACCCGATCTTGTAGGTTCTGATTTATATATTTCAGCTCTGCAAAATGTTGAATGTTTCTCCTAGGATTTCAAATATCTTATTAAGAAATATGCGAACATTCCTTCCACATTGCATTGTTTTCAGGTCTTCTTCAATACATGCAAAGTCTTGAATCATCAGTTGTTTCGTCACGTGACAGCCAACAATGATGTTTTATCAGTGCTTTAAAAATCAAATTATGAATGCCGACGCCCCCACCCCGACCCGAGAGCAGCAGCCTCCGCCCCTCGCGTGGCTCCGGCCCTCGCCCGCGCCGCCCGCGCGCCACCCGGCGCTTTCTCCCTCAAAGTCCTCAAACGGCCGCGCGCCCTAATAAGCAGGTGAGAGCGAATTTACAAGGGCGCGGGCTCTGTCCGCGCGCGCACCGCCCTCTCTTTACGGCGCGCGTCCGAGCGGCCGCTGGCCGCAGTCCTTCGGCGAAGGCGGCAATCAGCAAATTCCCCAAAGGCCCCTGCTGCGTGGTTCGCGTCCCGTCCCTTGGCGCCTGGCGCCGAACCCACAAGGCGCGGCGCGGAGGCGACGACATCGGCGATAGCGGGCGGCGAAAGTGGAGCTGCGAGGAGCCGTTTGCGTAAACCAGTGTTGTCAAGGTCGATGCCACGAGCGGGAGTCCGTGGCACGAGTGCCACCACGAAATAGCCCCTCCACGCAGTTCATTACCCCGCCACCAGAGACAACGCCATCCCTATTGTAAAACGCCGGGGTTACTACGCTAGTTGCGCAGAGAAGCTCATGGCATACTACGGTGCCATGAGGCGTGCCACAACCACCAGTGAACGATCTCAGAAACCAAGGAATACGATGTCTAGCCGCCGCGGACTCTTTGAATAATGTTGATGCCGTGGTGTATTAAAGCTGCGTCCCTACCATGCGCCTTTTCGTTCAAATTTTCGCGAGCGTCTTGGGGGCCGTCCATAAATTAGGAAACGCAAATTTCGAGTATTTTCAATACCCCCTCCACCTTGTAACGCATTTCCCTTTTTCTAGATAACGCAGCGTAACGCTGCCTCAAACCCCCTCCCTCCCCCTTTAGCGTTTCGTAATTTCTGGATGACCCCTTAACGTAAAGAGCGTAGTGTAGTAGTGCAAAGGGCAGATTTACATACAAACAAAATATCATGTTGCTTAGGGCCCCTGCACACGAGCGTTGCGTTGATGCGCATTAAGTAACGCGCGTCACCGAATAATACTGTCTCTTATGCGAAAAGGCTCACGAGCAGTTTGACCGTTCTGCATAACGTTAATCTACGACGCACGTTATTTAACGCACCTCAACGCAACGCTCATGACACAGGCTTTAGCGGTCATCCATTTACGGGGACTCGCACGCAGGAAAAATATTCGAAAATATAAAAAATATATATTTAAAAATTGTTAATCAAATATACTATTATACTAAAATGTTGTTCTATTCGAATTAGAATTTATTTAATAAATCTTCGCCTAACACGTCTTCACCTTACGCACTATAAATCAAGAGATATTCGACGTAAAGGTCTCATAATTCTATAGATCAAAAAGAGTTTTAACGTGCTGGCGGCAGACTTTACGCCGTAAAACAAAATAAAGTCGTTGAACACAAAAAGGCGTTACAGATTATCTCATGTTCATTTAAGCTATGCCTACTATGTTCTTATTTCTTGACTTACAGTCCATTACATCAAGACATCACAAATGTGCTAAAATTCCCTATTAGCAATAAAGTGTAAACAGTGTTGAAAGTGCGTGTAGTAGGTATGATTGTGTTGTAAATAAGTACCATGAGTAAAGTTGTCATAAGTATGAGAATGAATGGAAACAGAAAAAGCAAGACTACTAAAACTTGAAGACTACGAAAAACAATATTTAAATAATTGAGTTAGAATCTTAGTAAATTTTAGGTTGCCAGCTAAACTACCGGCTTCTAATTGGATTAAGTTAAAGTTAATTTGTTTTAGTACCTCCCATTTTTGCCACAAGCTAAAGAGCTGTGACCTGCGAAAATAAATGATGGCCTTGCCATGGCTACAGGTAATCGTGTGTGGGATCAAACTGGCACGAACGTGGTTGAATGGGGAAGGGAGATGATTGGTGGGGTATATTGAAGCATTAAAATTGGTAATGTGTCATACAAGAGCAAATACTCCCTTCGCAAGTTTGTGTCTGGCCAGTTTCCCTTGTGAATTGTTATTCTACAAACATTACATGAACTAGAATATGAAAATCATTCAAATCAAGTTGTGAACAAATGCGAGTATTTTAATCATGTCAACTCCGCTCATTAATTGAAATTAGTAAATTCATATTATACATTGACGTGGTCATCTAAAATGAGGTGTTGTCTACGTCAAACCACTTATCAACACTCATTGTACCCTGTCAAACTGTTCTGAAAGTTCATATCAATTTGGGAATAAATTCACCAACATATTTCAGATTTTACTTTTAATATTTTTATGCACTTGTACGAATTTAAGGTTTCCAGCGTTCAAATGAAGTGTTTAATATACTATTTACTGCTTTTAGTTCGTCTCGTAAAATTCGTTTAATTTTAAAGAATTAAACTTCGCGGAACAATATTTTTCTCCGATACCTCGTCTGTGATTCATAGTCTCTAAATGTTGGCGTAGGCCTTAAACGGAAGAAACCGAGAACCTGACGCAGCAAACACAGCATCGCCCAAGAGGCGGGCACCGCCAGAATTGGGAGGATCGTCCCTGTATTTTGCAGCACGCGCGGCGCCCAAAGCCTTCATTAGCGTTCGAGTCCATTTCCGAGTGATTTTTACTAATTCGTCTGTTGTGTTCAGGCTCAAATTGCTACGTACCGTCTGTAACTGGCAAACTACTGGGTATCGACTACATGCTCTTCCCGGTCACTTACGGAATTTCATCCTAAATACTATCTTTTTCTGGAATTGGAATTGTATAAATAATACAAAGCATTCTCGTTTGCGAGAGTTTTCTCTTGCGGCGTAAAATTGTTCTGTTTTTCTTTAGCGATCAATGATGTTTTTCTTAGATAATGTTAGAGTACATGTTGCTACGATTAAATCGATTACAGGGGACACAAAAGGCCGAAGATAAAAAAAGGAGAATAACATATCTTTACAGAAGTAATTGATCTTTTAGAAAATCGAAAGTGTTTCCATACGCGTTCCTTTTGCAATCCCGTTTTTTGTGGCGTGAATACGAAAGCAACAACTTAGCTTCTGGACATAAGTGTAGCTTCCGTGTACGTAGGGGTACCGGTACGTTACAGGGGGGAGAGGGGGGTATCGAAAATACTCCAAATTTGCGTTACGTAACACATGGACGGCCCCTTCTCCCATTTCATTAATGAAATATCAAAAACTATATTTCCATCCAGTTTCATTTTCAAATCATTAGCTTTTCCACTGACTGTAGTTCACTGTTTCACCTTCCACCTTGGTCAATGTTAAGGCAAGCCCAGAGCAAATGCTATTGGGGTAGGGTTGCGTTGCGGAAGAGTTCTTCCGTGTCACACCCGCAGTAGTCGGCGGCTGTGCACACGTGGGCGCGAGCGCCGCATTGGCCGCGGCTTCCGCCAGACGGCGTGGGCGGCGGAGCAGGGCAAAGCAACGCACAGTGGGCAGCAACGAGGGATGCGGCATAGAAAACAGCAACAACGATATTTCAAAACATCAATGTTAATAATGTATGTTGCTCAAAAACCAGCCATGATTTTAAACATAGATGTTTGTACAAGTTGTTTCGTAGCCTCGAATATTTACGTTCGTGCGGTGGGGAATTTAGTTTTGATTGATTAGTGTTTCCGGGCGAGACAACTGCTAAGGTAATTAGACCCATAAGTATAGTGCATGTTCCTCCCCTTCGGGAGGTAGCGGTGTCATTTCCTACTGGATGGTGAGATCTGTCGACTAGCGGGGGACCTAACCTGTCGGCTAGCGGGATTTACCAAACCAGGTATCTCCCACCAGTGGGGCACTGCCCCAGCCGGGACAAGCTCTAAACTCCCGACCGCTCTCCCAGCATGTGTAGTGCACGTTAGTGTGTGTGTGTGTGTGTGTGTAAGGGGTGAGGATAGGACAAGGAAGAGGAAGGAAAGATCGCGCGCGGTCCGTGGCCCGTTTGTTAGGATGCTGCTCCCGCATTCGCCTGGTGTTGGTCGGTGAAACCACGGAAAACTGCCGATCAGATCAGCCGGCCGCTAGAATTCTCCTCCATACGTTGACGGAATTCGACCTAGCTGAAAAGCTAGTGTAAGGGGTGAGGATAAGACAATGATGATGAAGGGGAGATTGCGCGGGGTCCATAGCCCATTTGTTCGGGTACTGCTCCTGCATTCGCCCGGTATTGATCGGAGAACCACAGATTGGTATTGACCACGGAAAACTACCGATCAGAGCATGCGATCGCTTGACTTCTCCTCCAGACAGCGGCCGAATTCGACCTAGCTGTCTGAACAATTAACAAAGCAATCACTTGGAGTCTTGTCAAGGGGTCAGAGTTAATTCAGTTCGCAGTAGAAAGATGAGAAACGAAGGGGGACTTTCTACGCCTACTACACATGCGTTGACCACGTCTCCGCGTACTAAATACCAGGTCATCGGGGTCATCGGTCGGGGAAAGATAGTTTGCTCGTAAAGTAGTATAAACAGCATTTCCTTTGTTCGAACCATGAATACGCAGAGTGATACAGATTCAACTCTGGTGGTGGGGTTATGTACGAAAAGCATCGGCAGTTAATCAGCACACCTGCACTTCAGCGACATCAGGCAGTGAATAAAGGAACTTACCTCTTCTTTCGGGCAATATTGACGCGGACACACGTACATGACCAACGCCATCTACACTTCAGTGTGTGAAAGCGAGTGTGGGAGGCGATGACTTAAGACATGTCAGGCGGCCGTGGCCAAAAATTCCTTTAAAGGTTCTCCCAATGACCGCGTGATGCCACTGAAGTTTGTCCGACACCTTTCATACATACTCCCACCACCAGAGTTGTGTCTGCTTCCTTACAGTCTTCGCCGTTCGTACACCGGAACTGACAGTGGTGTAATGATTTACTTCATATTTGAATTTTAATTAAAAATTGTGATTATGGAACTTTTCGTCTACAAATAAAACATGGAAAACGCTGGAGAAAAGAACACAAAATATGTATGTTAAAAACATCAACTTTTATCAATTAAAGTTTAATACATCCAATGTTTTATGGAAACATCGATGTTGTGAAAACATCAACGTTGATGTCATAAACCTAGGCTGGAGGAAATCTGAAAGGGTATTACAACATTTTTATCGGCGATGGACAGCATTTTCCTAAATACAATTTTAAGTTATAATCATAGAGTTCAAATTTTAACACAAATACATGAATATACGTAACATGAATACACGGAACATGAATACACGTAACATGAATATGCGTAACAAGAATACACTCTTGAAGGTATACCAGCAGCATGGCGTTTGTGATAGTTTAGCTGCAACATTGCCTCTTCGGCAACGTTGTACGGGAGGATCTATGGTTCGAGTCCCAGCGGTGGCAGATTTTCAGCACTAGGTAATGGCAGATTGAATGTCTGGAGAATTCCAGAAGCCGGCTGCTTGGGAAAATAGTTTTCCTTAGTTTCTGCGACCTATACCATCGGATGCTGGATCAGTGCCTTAACAAAAGTGTCACGGACCGCGCAATCTTTCCTTTCAATTTTTGTTTCTTCCTCTCCTCTTTACATTTACATTTCCCATATACAGTTACATCTACAAGCACTGTACTACCACACACAACAGCCGCCATGCCTCGAAGGTGGGGCGCTGGTTTCTTGACCTGAAGGACCCAGGTTCGAATCCCGACATAGATTGGGATTAGTGATATCCATTCAGGGCAACTCTGGGGTCGACTCAGCCTCCTTTCCAAGTGAGTACCAGGATATTTCCTGGAGGTAAAGGCGGGCGGAGCGTTGTGCTCGCCACACATCCTCCTCCTTGTGCCGACGGCGACGAATAGGTGGAATCTTACCTTCACCTCTGCTGTGGGCCACTTCGGCCTGTGGGCAATTGCACAGTCGGACCTACCGGCAAGTTTTTGTACTCGGTACGACTTCACATCTGATTTGGATTTGATGCTATTTCACAACGTTTGAGGAGGTTCCGAGATAAATAGCATTTCAAAGGTAATCGCTACACTAAAGAATTATTTCTTGTGCAAGAGATAGGATACCAACATAAAATGTTTGTAACTATCCCTTTTACACAACGCACTCTCGAACCATTCGACTGACTCTTTAACACTTTCTACAGGAGACATATATTAAGAACGAAATAAATAAATCAAAATAAAAAATAAATAATAATAAATAAGTAAAGAAATAAAAAAATAAATAAGTAAAGAAATTTTAAAAAAAATAAGTAAAGAAATAAAAAATAATAAATAAGTAAAGAAATAAAAAATAATAAATAAGTAAAAAATTAATAAAAATATTCTAAACTACGCGGATGATGACTGTATTAATTTCCAATTCATTCCTGGCATCCAGCATTTCTGCAACGTTTTCAATGACCATAAGACTTGCCGCTAGGGCTCCACCGACTGATCCTTTGTCTCATTTCACTTTGACTTCCACGTCCCACGTGCGGGATTCGGCCCAGTGTCGGCGGCGGTAGAGGGCGGCGGAGGGCGGCGCAGGGCGGTCAGCGACCGGCAGAGGGCGGCGGCTGCGGCGTGGGCGCCGCGCCAGACGCGCCGGGGATCGATCCGGCGGTCCCCATGGCGACGGCCGCTGCACCCGCGCGCGGGGTGGCTGCCCGCCGCACCCGCCCCTCCCCACCCGCGCCGCGTCGGGAGCACCCGATCCACGAGCTGAGATGTTCTGAAAAGATTTGAGAGGCGGGAAGGAGAAGTTGAACTTTCGTGCTGAGAAGGCAATGAAAAGGTGTGAAATGGTGGAATTGTGAACGATGAAATAGTGAATGGCGAAATTGTGAATGGAGAAAAAAAATATGAATGGTGAAATTCTCAGTGGTGAAATAACGAATCGTAAAGGGACATAACAATCCACAAGTTACCTGCAATTTTGTGTATGAAGTGTTCTTTAATAAAGTTGATTGGTTATTCTTTTAAAATATTGGCTGAGTTTTTTTAATGGTTTACGAATGAAAGGCGGAGCTGAGGCGTAGCAATTTTGTTTCATATAATGAAGGAGTTTTAGAAGCCACTTGGTTCTTCTTATTTCTGAAAACATGTACTGTATAATACTAAAAAGGGCATTTTAGCCAAAATGAGAAAAATCAGTATTTCCCCAAGAAATCTCAATTGAACTTCATTCATAAGGAATTTACGTTAAAAAATCTAACTTTCAAATTTCGACTCTGCGAGTGTCAAATTCTTGGGTGACTCACAAGAACCAGAATTAAATGCGTAAGAACAACCTGTCTCTGGCAATAAAAGAAAACATAGAGTTAATGCACAACCCGTCCTCGATGACTGAAAATGTAAAGGCGAGAGTGAGGATGGCAGAATTTACCTCAGAGTCAGCATTGCCACCATCTCTGCAGCGACTCTCACCAGAAGATTCTGGAGTTCGAGCCCCGACAGTGGCGGATTTTCGAAACTAGATATAGAACTAGGTGGAATACAGCCGCTGTCTGGAGGAGAATGCTACCGGCCGACTGCTCTGATCATGAGTTTACCGTGGTTTCTACCATCAATTCCAGGCGAATGTCCGAGCAGTACCCTAAAGAACAGACCATGGCTCGAGTGTCTTTCCTTCTTCCTTGTCCTATCCTCTCCCCTTACACACACACACACACACACACACACAAACACCTACACCTTCACGCACTACTTCTTCACCTATCGGGGAGCATACAGCTTGTTCCGGTTGGAGCAGTGGTCCGCTTGTGGGTGATACCTGGAAGGAACATCCCCTTAAGCCATGCAGGTCGGCACTGGATCTTACCATCCGCCGCCACCTCGTTGTTTTAAAACATAAACTAACTGAACCAATGACCGAGCAGGTGATGAGGCTGGAAAGATGAATCTAGCAAGCAGAAGATTCGCCATTTTGAGATCAGTGCTACTTGTGATAGTTCAGAACTTCTACTATTTCTTCACAAAGCTCAAATTTTGTTCTGATAAATCATGGCGCTTATTCTAAAATGCAGATAAACACTCCTCCAGTTGAAAATGGGAATGAGATATTATAATTAGTACAGAGAACGTAGAATAAACGGACGATGGCATCAGATAAAATAATTAATGGTTCAGCATATAAGATCTCAAAGTGAATATTCATTGTGAGGTGCAGTATTCTGAAGTTAGCTTAAAAAAAGTGGTGTTGGCACATAGGCAGCCAAATTAAATCAAATTTGGCGCCGTACTTCAAATTCATTAACTTATAACAATTTTTGACGCTATAATTAGCGTCAGAGAACATACCGTTCAAACTTGCCGCGCCCGAGAATTTTCCCTCTGAAATCGCGGACTACCTTCAAAGAGCAAGAGAGTTTCATTTCTCTTCGAAACGGCCTTTGAACTGCTTTCTAAGATGGCCGTAAGATTACGCCACATTTCAAGCACAGGGAGCCAGCAAACATATACGCTCAACACAGCGCTTTGTCGACAGAGCCTCAGAAATTAGCTTCTTTCACATAAGACGCGACGGGATTGCATTGTTGGAGAATCTGCGGCCAACCTGTCTCGTGGATCAGATCGCCAGATCGCCTACTTTGCGTAAAAGCTAAAGTAAATCACACGTATTGACTGCATTGAAGGTTGTGTTGCTGTTCAAGGTTGGTAGCGTTTCAAAGCCCACTGAAATTGCGTTCTCCGTGCACCAGCGGTTTATAGCGCGCCAGGAACAGCGGCTACGGAAACGCGCCGCAAATAACCAATAAAATTAGTAGGAAACGTTTTCTTTTCGCCCAGGCAAAGTAATACTGACAACCTCAACCCTTAATGATTCTTACGCTGCGGTATGTTAACAGTCTTAATACTAGTCGTTTCAGACCCTTCCCTTGTGTCAAAGGATTAAAAAGACGGTAGCAGTTTTGTTCGGTACGAATATCTTCAGAAGCTCTCCCAAAAACCTCAAGTTATATTCGTAGCCTCAACAAGTGGCGAGGGTGGCAGCAGAGGCGAGTACCGTAGTATGAGTTGAGGCATAAGAGAAAAAAAGCGACTCACAAAAAATGTGAAAGTGATAGATGAATAGTGAGAAATTCCAAACATCAACTATGGGAAATTGAGTTTGCGGCAGAGGCACCCCGGGTAAGGGGATAAGTTCAGCAAGGAGAGTAGTAGTGGTGAGATGGTGTGTGCCGTGGAAAGTGAACCAAAAGCTGGAGAGGAAAGGAATGAGTGGCACGTCAAAGACAGTTAATTCAGACTAGGGCGAGAATATAGATTGATCGATTGTTTCAGGACCGTCAACTGCAATGGTTATTTGCCCTGTAAGTGTAGTGCATGTTCTATGACGAGAAATCACCGTTTTCCTCCCCTGCTTGATGGCGACATAAACGCCAACGAAAGTCAGCTTAGGGAGTTCGTCCACCTCTAGGAATCTCGCCCAAGAGTGTATCGTCCCAGTCGGCACAAGGTCTGATTGATCTCCCGATATACTTTGTTGTGCGTGAATGTGTAAGGGAAGAGGGCAGAACAAGGAAGAGGAAGGAAACATCCGTGGTCCGTTTGTGAGAGTACTGCTCCAGCGTTCGACCAGAACAGCCGGTATATAGAATTCTTCTTCAGGCAGGCGGCTGAATTTGAATACCCACCTAGCCAGAGCTAGTGTCGAATATTCGACACTAGCCCTCGAGACTCGATGCCTGTACTCGAACCCTATGGAGTTCTCTGGCAGAGTCGCTTCTGATAGACGACAATGCTGGATCTGAGATCTCTCTCCCTTTTTCTTTTTCTCTTTCTCTCTCTCTCTCTCTCGCTCTTTGTCTCTCCTTTTTCCTAACTTTCTCTCTCTTTCCTTCTCTCTCTCTCTTTCCCTATCTCTTTTCTACTCTCTCTCTTTCCTTCTCTCTTTCCCCCTCTCTCTTTCCCTCTCTCTTTCCTTCTCTCTCTTTCCCTCTCTCTTTCCTTCTCTCTCTTTCCCTCTCTCTTTCCCTCTCTCTTTCCCTCTCTCTTTCCTTCCCTCTCTCTTTCCCTCCCTCTCTCTTTCCCTATCTCACGTTCTCTCTTTTTCTCTCTTTCTCTCTCCTTTTCTATCTCTCTTTTTTCTCTCTTTCACTCTTTTTCTCAATCTCTCCCGGTAGGGCGAGAGGAGAGTAGCAGGGCCGGAAGAGAAGCGGAAGGCGGCCGCCAGCCGCGGCGCGCCGGGCCAACGCGGCGGGGAGGGACAGGTCGTGGACCGGCGGCGGCGGCGGCGCGTCGGAGCCGAGGGCAATCTCCAGATGAAAGATAAGCGGCGCGGCGCCTCTAAAAGTCCAGAAGGAGGTCAACTGCGCGCTGCTTCCGGCGAGGAGGGAGGAACGACGGCGCCTTCCTGACTCACAAGAGCCAGCGGCGCAGCTGCAACTTCAGCCAAGTGAAGCCCTATTGCACTTCATAGCTCTTAAAGTATCTACGAATAATTTCCGATGCGCGCACAAATTGAAAGAAAACTTTACAGCCTCCGGCCATGAGAGAGGTATCCATGATTTTGCTAGGAAATAGGAAAAAAATTAAAAAAACGCAATCTAAACCAACACATACGAGCCAAAGAACAGCGATTTTCATTGTTCGTACAAATTGGAAGCAAACATTGCATCGAGTCATGTGTGAGGTATGTTTTTGGGCTAGAGGGAAAAAAATAGAGAAAGGGAGAGAGAGAGAAAAAGAGAAAGGGAGAGAGAAAGAGAGAAAAAGAGAGAGAGAAAGAGAGAGAGAGAAAGAGAGACGAAGAAAGAGAAAAAGAGAAAGGGAGAGAGAAAGAGAGACGAAGAAAAGAGAAAAAGAGAAAGAGAGAGAGAAAGAGAGACGAAGAAAGAGAGAAAGAGAGACGAAGAAAGAGAAAAAGAGAAAGGGAGAGAGAAAGAGAGACGAAGAAGGAGAAAAAGAGGAAGGGAGAGAGAAAGAGAGACGAAGAAGGAGAAAAAGAGAAAGGGAGAGAGAAAGAGAGAGACGAAGAAAGAGAAAAAGAGAGAGGAAGTGAGAGAGAAAGAGAGAGAAAGATTGTCCGCCCCTGCGACATCCGTCTTTTTCTTCTCCCCGCTTCCACAGCGGGTCATAACCCTTCTTTGGTTTCTGTGCATTGAATCACATGCCCAGGCGGAAACTACGAAAGGAAAGAAGGGAGGAAACTAAGAGAATTCGAAGGTTTGAGGATGGCGCCCATAATGCTTCCTTCTTTTATGATTCCACATAGCAGCTGAGATTTGCTGATAGTTAAATATTCGCTTCAATTTAAAATTAAAATATCTTTTGTTCCGGAGAGATGGCGTTTGCTTCTAGGCCTTTTTCGACGACTACGACGACTTTCTTCTCTTTGATGTATTCCATTGAAATATCCTCGCTAACATTAGTCAGAAGAACACACTAAAACGAGGAAACTTTATTATACCGAGTAGAGACTGAGCTCCTCCTTGGAAAGTTACATAACATATTTTTATTTGGTATCATACCTATATGCGATATGTATTTTTAAAGGTATCAATAACGATTATTTAAGAGTGGATCATATTTATAAATGTTGCACATTTAAAAGTATATTATTTTGATTTAGTGTAAATTTAAGTAAGTTTTTAATTTCGTTAAATATTAGTCTGTGAAGTTGAAATTGTATCACAAAATTAGGAAAGGCTATTTTGTTCTGTAATTTAGATTTTTATTTTATTGGAGGATTTATTGATATAAACATAACAATTTCTACGGGATTAGTGCAACATTCCTTTCCTTCCCTTCCTTAACAATGGTATAATACTACTTGGAAAGACGATGTAGGCGATTTAATTCGCCCCACATTTCCAGGAAGAGAACTGGAAACCACAAGAGTGGTGATACACAATAGATTGCAGAATGCCATGCTAACCATACATACAATCAAAACCCGACCCGACGCTATAAACAATGGCGAAGACTCCTTTATCCTGAGATCTGTTCTGAAGTTCGAGTCATCGTGTTGTTCGGTAGAACAAAAGAGCCATTGATGCGAGGGCTGAGCGATCAGACTCAATTAACCAGTCTACAGAAAAGGCAAAGCTACTTTACAAAGGTTCAGTCTAAACATTTTGCAAAAGTTTCCTCCTCTGCTATTGTCTTGAAAGCAATTTATGAACTATTGAAATGCAATTGAAATACAAACAATACACATAAGAACTCAATCATTTGTCGATACGTTCAAATGTGAAAGTAACAAGTGCATTCGTCTAGCTCTTTGAATTTCCTTTGCAAAAAACTGTAACACCATTAGTACTATAATGACCTTAATAAAATCTTAATTAAAATCTGAGTTTCATATGGAGGCCTTATTTTAATAGTGATATAACTCCATTTACACCCGTTTTGAGATATTGAGCCTTAAAGCTAAACGTTTATGAAAATATCGGGAATTGAAATAGAAAAAAAATTAAGTGTTCCCTTTTCTTATAATACAACCTCTGACAATGAAGTTCGGTGAATAGTTCTGTAGCATTAACGTAGATGAAATATTAACAAAAATTACTTACTGTCGTTCGATATAGTCATCTCCCATAACTATGCACTGCTGACATCTGCTATACATGTCCTGGAAACTTGGCAAGAAGGCTCCTTATGAGACGGGGTTCAAAAGCCTCGTCACATTTTGTTGGATGTCAGGAATATCGTCAAATCTCTTTCCTTTCAAAGTGAGTTTGAGTCGTGACAATAGGAAGAAGTCTGGAGAATTGAGTTCTGGCGAGTATGGTGGATGTTCAATTTGCACCACCCCCTTTTTTGCCAGGAACTGTTGGACGATATTGGCTGTGTGAGGGCGAGCATTGTCGTGAACAAAAACCATGAACCTTGTTGTGCTTACTGGGGTCGTACCCTGCGTCAAGATACATTGAAATTCTGACCCATTTCATGAAACGTCAACGCAGGGTACGACCCCAATACGCACAACAAGGTTCATGTTTTTTGTTCACAATATCTCGGCGTCTAGTAGCGATTCATGGACAAACTTGTAGACCGTGTATGTGCGACTTTTGGCTTTTATACTTCTAGTTTGGGATCTTGAAGTTTCTGTACAGAAACTGTATGTCAATCTGCACGAAAACTGTACTGTGTATGTCGCGCTTAAGCGTTACGAGCGAGCTACCTTGCGCAGCGCAGGACCCTACGCGACATGGCAGACCGCCGCCGCTCGGCTTGAAGTTCCTGTAATTCACAAAAGGAGCGTGGACGGCAAGCGCCTTCCCGATTGTACTCCGAACGCTCGCCAGGAATTCTCCGATTTAATTATTGACTTCTGACGTTCTAACAGCTGGACGCGATTATGTAATCGCGAGCTTCAAGACCAAAAATTAATTTCTATTGGAACCTCCCTATCGGATAACTGCCTCCAGCTGATCAAACGTCAAAAGTCACTAAACAATAAAATGGATTACAGGACCCCAAGTGGCCGTCGGCTGTTTTTCAAAGGATGTAGAGATCTGGAAACTATTCAGTGCTTATGTACCACATTGGGGGACAAATCCTCTTAGTAAGACATGAATGGGTGGGGTTGTAGCTGTCGCACGGTGTCCACTCCAATCAACGCGCTAGAACTATTTCTATTTTCCAATTTAATTATTCTCTGACATTCGATCAGTCGGAACGCGATTATCCAATAGGGAACTTCAAAAGCAAAAAGTAAGACGTAACGAAGCTCCCGATTGGATAACTGCATCCAGCTGTTCAAACGTTAGAAGTCACTGTATTAAAATCGGAATATAACTCATATTTCTACTTCTCAACCCAGTGCAGCTGCAGCACGTGTCTCGGTACAGTAAAGATTATTTGAATTACGCGGAAAGCAGAAATGAACCCTTGTCTCAAAAACGAAAATTTTCCGATTGCTCCACACTTCCTCAGATAACGATTAGAGCCTACATGGTTCTTTATAGGTATATTTGAGGTACACCTGTGTACTCCCGAATACTAAAAAAATGCTAAACCTCATTCGATTATCTATTAAGAGCATCGAATCAATTATTTACGTCCTATCAGAGGGGACGAACAGTGCTCTCTTCTAGACAATAAAGAAAGCAGAAATACGAAACAAAGAAGTAAACCGATACAGTGGAACGACGGCTAAGAACTCAATGCTGCAATTTCCTTTTCCGTAGGATTGACACGAGCGATTGCGGAGATCTTCCGGTATAGTCTCTACCGCTAATGAAGAGATACTGGCAAAGGAATTCTTTAAGGTAAATTCCATCCTTAATATTAGTTTTACACTCGTATATGGGCACGTTGCTTCGGCGATTTAGTTACTATCGCAAAGAAAATATTTCAAGTCAATCAAACAATGAAACAATGTATGGAGTGAGGTAGCAGTGAAATTATTTTTTTCCAATATTTAGTTTACAGATGGTATTACGAATCTGTCTATCTCTTTTTTGTGTAGTGGTTGCTAACAATGTAGGCAGGAGCCTTATTTTGAGCTATTTCCTTCTGGTTTCGATTGTCTTATGTTTTTCAAGGCAACTTCGCCTTCAGGCAGAGGTATACAGTGATCACATTGAAAACTGAAGTCTTATTTACGGTACAAAGATGATTCTTACGGATCATTATTGTAAGGAAATTAATGTAAGATTTCATTCCGATACATTAGGTTTGTATAAACGTATTTCGATAGTTTATAATAGTTGGTTATTTGACGTTTGTGTCACTTCTAATACGTGCAGTTGTCGGGGCTGTCCTTTGGGTTTTATAACCAAGAAATTGGCTATAATTAAATTCTTCCTCTTCTTCAATTTCTTCTTCTTCTCTTTCTTCTTTTATCTACAGTTTCTTCTTAATTTTCCTTCCTCTTCTCATCTTCCTTTTCCTCGGTGTCCTACCTAATATATTAATAATATTAATGTGACAAAACTTAATATTAATGTGGAATACTATTGTAATGGATAAATGTGAATCGGGTTACCTTATAAAACAATATACAATAGCGAATCCAGGTGCTGAGCTAAATTTAGTGAAGCTAGAAAAAGCCATAGGAAGAAAAAATTCTATATTGTGATAAAATAATGAATAATTTTACTTTATCTATTTTAATTTACTAGCTCAGTTCTTTGGGATCTATATGTTGACACACCTGCACGCTTACCTGCAGGCTGGTTGTCACTGGATTGCCCTCTATACAGAGAAGCCTGGAAGTCTGAAATTGTTTATGTCCCGAAGGAATTACACACAACGTGGCACAACAATAATTTTGTTTATTAAGAATGTGATTTGAGATTAACAATATAAAAATTCTCTTGCTTGATTTCATGTATTAGATTCACGGTACCGGATTGTCTGGCGTTGTGAAACGATGGCCCCGCAGTTCGTAGCCCCTTGACTTCCGCGCCGAAAATCCGTCTTCGTGCCGGTCTTGCTGCTTCTTTCTTGCTGCTCACTTCTTGCACTCTTGTTCCACAATGTGTCCTCCTTATTCGCGTCGATGTCCAACTTAAATAATTCAGCTTACATACGCCGCTACCACCAGGATGCCAGTCAACCACCAACTACTCTTCTAGTCCAGCGCCCCCTTCTCGCCCGTCAACAACCTTCGTTACCTAGTAACCGCTACCGTCCAGATTGAAGCGCGGCGTTTGTTTTGTAATATTTTTGTATATTACAGTTCCGTCCGTCCAGATTAAGGCGCGGCGTTTGTTCTGTAATATTTTGTATATTACAATATATATAAATATTTTGGTAAATATTGTAATTGTATACTATGTTCGTAGTATGCAGTAAATATAGGTGAATTTTCTTTTGATGTTTCAGCATAATGTAACACGGCGTTAGTTACGGGAGTTTTTTTACAATTTAAGAAAATGGTAATCATTTTTTTAGGTTTTAGGCAAAAGTTCGTTAGCCACCATAGGATTTTAAATCTGAAGCCTAATGGTCCTATTCATAGCATTTTAACGGAAAAAGCTATTGTTCAAGGCGACCATGTCGCTGTACCTTGGTGTGGCTGCAGCGCGACGCGGCGCGGTGCGGCTCATAGCCACCCACGCGAGCACGACCAAGGCGGCGGCAGGCGCCAACGCGGGCGTCGAACCGCTGACCCTCCGCTGCGGACGCCGCCCGACCTCGAGAGGCGGAGACGCCGAAGGGGCGATGTCTAATGTTTTGTAGCCCGTTACGAACGTCTACAAGAGCGTAAAATACTGGCAGTTTTCTTAATGTGGCAATTCTGGAACATTTGAAGTTGGCAAAAGTTGTAAATTTGTCTGCAGAATGGCCCGTTTTACTGAAGTTACTTAGATGGAGTTGATCTGATTGTGTTGGAGGTCATAGGGTTGCTGCAAATAGTCTTCATTCTTTTAGGAGAGTCGTTTGTTAAAGTTTATAATCCGAACTTTGAACTAAATCTCCCCTTCTGAAATTCTTAAATACTCGTATGTATTACTCATAAACAGCACTAGAACTGAGCTTGAGCCATTCCACCTGCCCAGCATGAAGGCATCTTACGAGTAACGAGAGAATTATTGCTTACTATATTTTGCTTACCAAAAGATTCTTACTGCATCTTGCCATTTTTTATTTCGCGTCCTCAGAAAAACAAGGTTGTCTCACATTTTGGGGGAAAATGATGTTTCGGCATGTTTAAACTCTTTACGTCTGTCAGCTTTGTAATATATTTAAACAGTTTTCAAATTAGACTTGTAGAAAACCTTCTGTGAACAAAATCACATAGGTTTTAGGTATTATCATTGGACACCTCCAAACTTTTAAAGTTGTCTCTTGTGAAATTTCCTCAGAGTCGGGTAGAACCTTGTTATTCTGAAGCCATTTGTCCACTTTTGTTGAAAAGTGTGTCGACCTACAAAATGAATCCGATGAACGCTATAATAGTTTCTTTTTTCCTTGAAAATTATTACAAATTTCCTAGGCACAAATAAAATCAATAATAGAATCTCATTCATAACTTAGATATGAACAGTGTGTGCGTTAGTTATTAAGAAAATATGAGGAAAATATGTTTTATCTTAGTTTCAGAATTCAACAAAAGAATAATAAAAGCCAACTCAGAGCGAAAGTCCCTTGCCTTTCACCAAGGTCCACATTCGATTCTTGGACAATCTCATGTGAAATTTGTTCCGACAAAACGAGCTTGACTGCTTCACAGGGGCTAGCCCAACACTTGTAAAATTTCCTAAACCCTACCACTGTCCTAATTTCTTCCCAATTCTGGCCTGTTGAATAGTGAGGCAGAAGCGCGTGTAAAGAGGCGGGAATGCGGAGATGCTACCTGACAGTCCTGTAGGCAACTGACACCCTAACGTTAAATCAATACTGTGGTCGCTAATGATCTCGAAGTTAATGCGACCCTAAGTTAAAAAATAATAAAAATGCATTTAACTGATTTCTCTTAATTGATGTTCCCGGGCGCGTCAACTGCTATAATAATTTATTTCGTTAGTATTGTGAATATTGTTTCCCAGGAAGTAGCGATGTTTCTCCCTGACTGGATGGTGAGATCTGATGCCGACCTACACGTCTTCTTCCTGGCATCCACCTCATATATCTCCTCCCCCCCAGTGGGGCATCACTCCGGTCGGGACAAGCCCCAAGTTGCCCACTAGTCTCCCGACGTGTGTAGTAATGTAGTGCATGTAAATGTGTGTGTAAAAGTAAGGGGTGAGGATAGGACAAGGAAGAGGAAGAAACGATCGCGCATGGTCCATTGTCTCTGCTCCAGCACTAGCCTGGTCCAGATAGGAGAAGCCACGCAAAACTACCAATCACTGCAGCTGGTTGCTAGAATTCTTCTGGACACAACGGCAGAATTTGACCTAGCAATCTAGTTAGCGTCGAAAAACCGCCACCGTCGGGACTCGAACACTAGGACCTCCCGGTCAGAGTCACTGCAGAGTTAGCGGCAATGCTGGCTCTGACTTAAGCCAACACCACCTACGTGGCCTAACCACTAGATCGCGTTGATTAAAACCGGTCGCTTAGAGTCCCTAGATACAGAGAGTAGAACAACTGCCGCCATTTAATATCCTACCACTCGACAACCCCGTCAGACAACAATCAGGAACTGAAGGGAAATTATAACTACTGAGGACACTATGAAGATTTTCAAGAATATTAATATTGGTTTGGGATAGATTCATGGTTCTCAATACACAGAATACCACACAGTTCCAATTCTTCTGACAACTGGATATCAAATGGCGGGATCGGTGGAACAATGGAATGCGCTACTCTGTATCTAAGGGCTCTACCGGTCGCTTGATTGAATTTTGAGTAATGTTGTGGTATGAGGGACAAGAACCGGTGGCAAATTTTTCGTGCCGAAAAGTTGGATCTGACAGCTACAGGGGAAGTAACAGCAGACCAGAACAGGAAAAGCATGTGTAACTGCTTTCTGTGTTAGTGAAGGAAGCATTTCAATGAACAAATGGAATGAAACGAAATTAACCACACATAAAAATAATGTATAATAAAATGTAGTGTAAAGAAAATATGTGCATCTTCATCTCTATTTCGGACGATGTTTTTTTTTGGTTTTTTTTATTTTGTTTAAACGATACGAAATATCAAAATGGCACTTGCACACGAAAACATTGTGTAGCAGCATTTGCGCCCACGTATGCATTCCACCGAGCTGTGGGTTCGAATCCAACACAAGGCATGAATGTTGTGTGTGACAAGTTGTCCCTTGCACCAAGTATCACCCTTAAACCTCAAACCTACCGTTTATTCCCTTCTCTTCCTTATAAGTTGTGTGAACGGGAATAAGACCAGATGAACAACGTAAGGGTCTACTTCTCGCGGCATCAGAGCTAACGAGTAGTGCATGCCTTTCTACGTCTTAATACAGGACTAAGCATAATGGGCTCACGATCCACAATTATCCAACATACAATGAGCCTCGGAGTAAACGATATAAACTTCTATGACACATAGATGAGTCGAAATTGATAACTTTTCCCGGTGAACACACAGAGCGAATTTCATTTAACGGAGTTATACGAATGCCACTTGCCCCTGATTGTTAGGCAACCCTGTACGCACCGATGTTAGATAAGAAAATTAAATCTCCTTGACTACATCTGAACGTGACTTGAGGAACATCTGTTCATGAGTTACCTAAAAATAATTTTACTTTTCTTTATTCTTTATACTGCGTATGTAATATAAATGTTATTTAACACGTTTACTGCCACACTGACAAAAACTGAAGGGTCCGTTATTTGTCTCATTTCGCTCGTGAGATTTGTTCTTGGGACTGTCCTCGATATACTCTTATGTTATAGCATGTTTGTGTGAGTTACCAATGCACTATGCGGCTCCAATGGAAAGGCTGCGCGTGAGTTGTATGTACTTCACACGGCCCCATGGCAAAAAGGCCACGTGAGTTATATCTAACTCACATGGCAGACAACAAGCTTCCACACACCGACGCGGAACATCCGCAGCGGATACGGCGCAGAAAGTTCCGCGCTTAATGCGGCGGCGGAATTCGCGGGTTCGTTCTCATCGGAGAATCAGTTATGAGTCAATGATAGGTGACAGTTTTCCTCATGCGATAAACAAAATGCGCTCGCTTCTATTCACGCACGAGATAGAAAATGGCCAATATTTGTAGAACGCTTGCTGAGCACAGGCGGTACGATGCTAGTACCTTCTTTATCTACGATTTTCCCTCAAATTGTTAATATCTCTGTAGAAAACGTAGAAAAGGGGTCCATGATTTTGACCAAGAAAGAAAAAAAGGTTGAAGAATTTCACACCTTTATGCCACGAAGGACGAGAAACGCTTTTAATTTACTGACGCTACTAATTAAATGACCAGTGTCTGTTGTATGAAATTTTCAATTTTAGTCTATAATTGAAAACCTCGGGGCAATAATATCCTCTGCCACTATACGTAAGTTTTGAGAAAAAGAGAAGTAATGGTTTAGACATTTCATTCTATACGTTAGGATAAAGAATATTAATTTATGATTTACACTGCCATTTTGCGGCGAATCTTTAAAATGAAAACCCAACATCTAGATACATCTATGGGGTGTCGAACAACACTAATATTTCTATTTCATCAGAAATATGGCATAGCATTTTATTGCCCCGAGTTCTTTAATTATAAGTCTATTGAAACATTTCATTTCTAAACTGTACGTTTTAAGAACAAAAAAATAATAATTGACATTTAAAGTTGTTTAAAATGAATTAAATTACTGAACACGATTTGAAGAACTTTTATGTTCAGTCTTGTCATATTCCCTGGCGAGCGAAAAATATTCGACATCTGACGAGTCTTTGCCTTAGTTTCCACACCGGAACTCGAGCGGCAGCGGGAAAATAGGCGTCCGACCGCGAAACAAAAACTGCTGCAAATTAAATGCTGCCAATACTTAGTCGCGACGCTCGTCTGCTGCAAAGGTCTGAACGCGCTAATAAGCAACACGCGGCGCAAAATTTCCACTGCGGACATTCCGCCTAGGGTGCGGATCTTGCGCGCCGGTCTGTGGGAGCGAAAATTCCAAAGAAAATATCGTATTGTTTCTATTTATTATTGTAATAAAAGTTCCTACAAAATTATGGTACTCTTTTTTTTAATTTTTCGTTCATATTATATTTAAATCTATTCGTTATGAGAGAGATCCTAAACCTAAAACATAGTTTCAATTAAGGTTTGCGGTTTGCTTAAAAGAAAACACATCAATACATTGAGAATACAAATTGTAGAATAGAGTAAAAATCGAATTAATATTGAGTTGTCAATAGTAAATTATAATTAAAATTAAATAAATTATTTTTCTTACATTGTCTGAAATTTGTCTGTTTGCTAATCATCACTAATCAGAGAGCAATGTAACACCGCCTCAAACGAAGCGCGGGAAATTCGAATTTTCAATTTTGATTTTTGTTTTCAATTTTCGAAAATACAGAGTGCGCCGAAAATGGATCCACCACCACTTTCTTTATCATTCTTCGCTACATATCTGGAAAAAAATAAAGAAAAAAATTGGAACCGTTTCTGAGATAACAATTGTTTAAAATTTAAAAATTGCTTAAGTTTGACACACAATTTGAAGATCTGGTTCTAATGAACTCATTTCATTAAGAAAAAAATATTTTCTTAATTGTAATTGTAGGAAGACGCCGAAAGAATTCGGAATTTTGATATTTTCGAAATGTTCAGAGATTTCAACGAAAATGATAGCTGCACCATTCTCTTAAGCATCCTCAATCCTTTGAGAAAAAAAAAGTTTAAAAAATAAAAATGGCCTATATTTGACGCAAAATTTCTCAAAAATACTCATATTTTCGAAAACGTCGACATTGATGTTGAGTCCGTACGTATTCATTGCACGGGATTCGGGCGTGTCGAATGCTGAATACGTGGTGCCGCGGCAGTGTGTTCACCATTCTTTCTTTCTTGATTTGATTCTTTGAGTGATATTTCCCGACACGTCAACTACTACTGGCAATAGTCTCTTTGGTGTGGTACATGTTTTCGTATGTTTCTCAACCGCTGGATGGTGAGATCGACGCCAAACTACATATCGGGTTACGGGGATTTTCCTCTCCAGGTATCTCTCTCAGCGGAGAATCCTCCCGGACGGGACAAGCGTCTGGCATTTATAGTAGCATTTATGGCATAAGTATAAGTGTGTGTAAGGAGAGGGGACAGGACAAGAAAGAGGAAGAAAAAATTGCGCATGGTCCATGAACCGTTTGTAAGGTATTACTCCAGCATTTGGCTGGTGTTGATCGGAGAAACCACGGAAAACTACCGACCAGAGCAGCCGGCCGCTAGAATGCTTCTCCAGTCAGCGGCCAAATCCGTCCAAGATAACTAGCCATGGTCGATAATTCGCCACCGCAGGGACTCGAACCTTAGAACCTCCCGGTTAGAGTCGCTGCAGAGACGTCTACGCTCTTTTTGCTCTCCTTCCGCCGGCGTCTCCCCATTCGGGCCCAGTGCGGCCCCCGGGGCCCAAGACGGCAGGCGAGGGCTGCTGGGCGCCGGGGTTGCTAGGCGACGCGGGCGTTGCTCCGCGGGCGTCGCGGCGCGGCGCGGACGTCTTAGGGCGGCGCTCGATACGGAAGCGCCGCGCCGCGTCGCGTCGCGACGCCAGTCCCGGAGGCCCGCGCCGCCGCGCCGCCGTCTCCCCTGCGGAAGCAGGGCCCGGCCGTCGCGCCGGGTCGCCGACCGCGCCTGCCCTCTCACCTAGTCCCTTCGGCGCCGTTCCTCAGCGACAGGGTAATGGACTTTGGCGAACGAAAAAGTTTACAAAAGAGGAGGAAAACAACGGAAAAGACTGGAAAAAGTGGCCCCGTTAAAATTTTACAAAAATTATCTACACATTGAACAAAAATGAAAAATAAATTATTATTTTATTTCATTATAATAATTTATGTCAATTTCACATATTTTATATTATAGAGTCCAACTTTGTCGATTTGCTGGTCAATTTAGTCAGATATTTCATTTGCTTTATTTTCAAATTGTATATAAATTATTAAAGTAATTTTATTTACCTCATATTCCTGGACTTGTGAATTCATGGACTTGGACTTGTGAGGAAGTGTATTTATTAATTTTATTTGATTTTATTTCTTCTCTTCGTACAATTTGTAATTACCAAAATACATTGTAGGTTCGCAACTACATACGACGCTATAACAGCATATACTCTTTTTATATTATTATTATTTTATACCGAAATGTCTTTTCATGTTACAGCAAATAAAAAATTTCTTGCAATAATGATTGAAATCAAGAACAATAAATAAATTTTAAAAAGGCGCTATCCAAACAGATGATGTGAACAGCCGTAGATGCTCCCTCTAATTTATTATCTAAGAATATATTTCTTCCCTGCAATTCTTACTCGGAGACGGGATGACAAAAGGAATATTTACGTACAATTTAAACTTACAATATGAAAAGTGGAATCCCTGTTCTGCGCGTGCGAAAACACGAACTGATAAAGAGAGAGAGAGAAACCAGCGACCTCTGCCGTGACCCGCAGCCCAGTGCAGACCGCGGCGTGGGAAGCATCAGCGTTTCGGCTCGGGAGCGACCCTGTCGGGAGCTATGGCAAGTCAGCGGACAACTGATAACAATAGACGCTCTGTACTGCTGATTTGTTCGTCGCGTGTTTTTTTTTTTTTTCATTTGGCTTAGAATCATGAGAGCGAGCTCTCCGCAGACTGAAC
Source organism: Acheta domesticus (assembly GCA_031308135.1). Classification (NCBI taxonomy): domain Eukaryota; kingdom Metazoa; phylum Arthropoda; class Insecta; order Orthoptera; family Gryllidae; genus Acheta; species Acheta domesticus. The sequence goes on along the minus strand of JAHLJT010004567.1, from coordinate 41,908,718 downwards.
AGCATCAGAAAGACTGTTTCGATAAGACGTCGTAAGAATTTAACTTCGTGGGATGCTATGTTGCTATGAGAAACTAGTGGTGCTATGACAGTACCTACATTTTCGTTCTGTAAAGTTTTTTCAATTTCGAAATTTTCTTCAATTTGTACTACTGACTGAAATATTTACCAATTTATTATCATTCTGCAATAACAAATAGAACTAATAATTGAAAGCAATTACATTTTCAGAATCTGTATATTCTCAACCAAACCAGAAATTCCCTCGTACGCTATACGGACCTGGCATTCCTCCTATCTTGAAATTCCGACGACGAATTTCTAAATTTTCTTGTTGACGTATATTCTGCTTTATATTGCACTCCCGTGGAACGCGAAAACAGAAGACAATGAAAGTTCATCAGAAGACACGGGAGTTCCAAATTAATCTGCTAACGTTCATTTTTTAAAAATTAATAACCGAAATCCAAAAGAATAATGCAAAACAAAGGCACAAGTCATAGTTTTCCAGGTTCGAAATATGTAATTAAAGGCGAGATCAAGGAAATAAAAATAGAAAATATGGAGGAACGTAGCGCACGAAATAAAACGCTATGTAAGTATTTACACTAAGACACAGTTTAATGTGGCGTCGCCGACGCTGTAAACTGTTTTAAATGTTTTTTTCACGTGATGAAAATGTCTAAATGTTATGCATAGCTTGAAATAAGTTCTTACAGTCTGTGGTATTGGATATACGAGTACCATTGAATCGTATAGCAGATAATGTTATACTCCCGTTCAAAAATTCCCAACACCCAATGACCTTGCATGGTACCTCCATACGGGATAGTAACTGGTAATATTTGCTAATTTAAAATTGTAATCGCAGTAAAAAAATACTTGCAGGTATAGATGATGCGAATAGTTAGAATTTAGTACATTTACGTATATAGCGTTTGGTGCTCACTTTCGTGCGTGAAACAAACTTGGTGACATCTGACGGGTAATTCTGCATCTACTGATGTAATGAAAGCAGTCTCTTAGAGGGTAAATTTGGTAATTTCCACACCTACTTGTTCCAGCAGATCCCAATCGCGGACTCATTACTAACTGATTTGAACTCTCTTATGCGCAATAGTAGAGTACCTACAACTGTCCGGGATTTGTTTATCGTCTTTATGTGATTAAAATGTATTGTAGCAGCAATTATTCTCTAATATGAAGCAACTTCACACTTATGAATAAAATAAAATTGTCTGAGAGTGGAAAACTGAATACTTGGTTTTTCAAAAAATAACATAAGGTTATGTTTAACATTAAAAGATTCCCATATTAAGTACACAACGATCATTGGCTGTAGGGGAGATGGAATTAACGGCTCCAACTTTTAGCTGCCAGCGGCATTACAAGAGGATGGTGTGAGCAGAGTGAAATTTAAATAGAATAATGTAGAAAATTGTGTTAATTTATTTCAATGTGGAGAGTTCGAAATGTGATGAGAGGTTATTAAAGTCCCTGCTAATTAAATTAGTTTTAGATGAACTATATACGTTGAAGTGTACATATATGATCAAAGCCTATTAATTTCACGATATTTCGAGAATTGCCATATAACGAGCACGTTCTGCGTACAATGTAACTGTATTTTGAGAACATCTGATGAACCGGGACAAGTTGGAAATTGGGTTAATGCTCTTTATAGTTTCATTTGGGAGATAATGTGAAACACGTTCGGCAAGCTGGGTCTTGCAGAGTCAAAAGGACGTTGAATGGGATGATTAATTGCTTCGCAGAATTTCCAATTAAAGGCGTACAGAGTATCTAGAAGCGAAGCCTTTGCACAAACGCTCTTTCAACATTCGCTTCCTGGAATTTCCTTGCCCAATAGCGAAGGATGCGGATAGCAATTCGTTAAGTCTCTTTTCCTTAGTGTTCGTATTCGAGAGGGTTACGAGAAACGGTAGGGATACATTATGAGAGGTATTATCAAAGTACTTGAAAAATATTGTCAAAGCGTTCATTTAAGTAACTTGAGCAATATGAGACTGGTTATCTGCTTTTTATTCCCCAGCTCACGTAATTTTTTCGTGAATATCAAATTATCTAATCAAACTTTGCACAATTTCGCACATTTTTTTTCCGTAACAAGTGGTGAAAATCAAGTGAACGTTTGTGTTATTCGTTTACTGTTTTTTTTGTATTTCATTTTTATGATTAATTACATGACGAACAAATGAACTGAGCAATGTCCATCGTCAAGAAGCTAACGTGCATTTACACGAAGACGTTTTCTTTTGTAATATGTTGCATTAATGTACTCAGTAAGACTCAATGCTAGAAAATACCTTTCTCTCCCCACTAGTGAGACAGACAGTGACTTTTCGTGCTGCACAAGTGCAATCCTGCCCTACATTATTTTAATACAGAATTTATTCTACATTTAAATATTATTCCTTTCCCCAAGTTTGCTTTGAAACTAAGAAATCTGCTTCGACAAACTGTAAATAGGAAAACTCCATCGGTTGTTTGCAATTATCCCAGTGATGCCAGGCTATTGGTAGTCAAATTGACGACTTTTTGCAGGTTTTGGCGATGGAAATTTACTCTGGCCGACTTGGCGAGGTTTTGGCTACTTAATTTTTTAAAATAAATGTTTAAAACAATTACCTTTATTACATCAATATGAAAAGATCTTAATTGTATTTCTGCTTTAAAAAGTAACCAAAATCTAACTTGGTTACTACGAAACCTGATATCACTGTGAGTGAGTTTAGGAACACACTATGTTTTTCGTGTATTGGAAAATGTGTGCCTAGACCTGTTGTCTTTGCCAATAAGTAATGCAGTTGTAGAAAGTGTTTTCGGCCATAAACGCAGTGGAAAATAAAACACGCACGAACAGAAACAGTTTATGCTTTCGAATACATTTTGCACTTACGGCTGTTCTTCCAGGAAGGAGAAGGTTGCTGCGCGAAATTTGTACCATGGAAAGAGATGTTCTCAAAACAAATGTTATTATTCTGTAAACAAAATGTAATTATAAAATTGTTTATCCTACTAATGAAAATGTCGAGGAACGCGTGTATTCCGTTCATGAAAATGTGTTACCAAACATCCACATAGTTGAAATTTATGATTATTTTATTAAGATATTTGTTGTATTTTATAATGCAACGCACAATTATTATATTAAAAAAATGGTTTCGCCCCAATGGCGACATTTGGCAATATATCGTAATGTAGATGACGATATAGCACATTAAACTACTGGGAACCCTGCATTACTCAGTTTCAAGTTTCAAACCATCTCGCGTAATCATTGAAACGCGGCATTCCACGCTGGAGACTAATGTTTTGACAGATGCCGATAGCCGTGCGTCTTGCCCCCAGGGCCACTCCGTAACGGGACCGTCGCGTCGCGCATCGCCGCGCTACCTGGCGACCTCACCCAGCCACCCCTCGACTCCTCCACAGGCGACCGTTTGGCCAGGGCCCCGCCCCCGGCCCTTCCCCAGGGGCGACGCGCCTGTCATAATCCCTTTTAAATTGCCGTCCGCCCGCCCACTCACCCACACGCACGCACGCACCCGCCCGCCCGCACCCACCCACCCACCTACCCACTCACCCACCTGCATCCACTCGCACCCACTAACCCACTCACCCGCACCCACCCACCCACCCACTCGCACCCACCTACCCACCCGCCTGAACCCGGCCTGCCCGCCAGCCAGCCAGCCATCTAGCCGGCCAGGCAGCCCGCCCTCCCGTCCAACCACCCTAATCTCCAACCACCCACCCACCCGCCCGCCCGCCTGCCCGCCTGCCCGCCCGCCTGCCCGCCCGCCCGCCCGCCCGCCCGCCCGCCCGCCCGCCCGCCCGCCCGCCCGCCCGCGCCCAACCATCCACCCACCCGCGTCCAAACACCCGCGCCCAACCACCAGCCAACCCGTTCTCAACCCACCCGCCCGCCCGCCCCAAGCAACCGCCCACCCGCATCCAACCACCCGCGCCCAACCACCCGCGCCCAACCACCCGCGCCCAACCACCCGCGCCCAACCACCCGCGCCCAACCACCCGCGCCCAACCATCCGCCCACCCACCCGTCCGCCCGCGGCCGCTCCCAACCACCCGCCCGCGAAACTGCCATGCAGGAGTCTCCCTCCTCGTCCCTGAGACCGCGTGGCCCCCGGCGTGGGCGCATAATGACACCCTGAGTCCCAATTTCGACCCGCGGCGCCCGGGCAGACCGCTGGGATCGGCGGGCAGAGGATGCCGCTGCATGCGAGGCGGCGTTTAAGGGCGATCAGGGAGAGCATTGATTAGTTGCCCTTTGGTGGTCACAGTTATTAAGGGGGGGACACGCGTTTCTTGGTAGAAGAATGCGGGAGAAAAGGGTTGCAACCATGATGGACTATTCTCTGAAACAAAAATGTGAAACTGGAGTAAAGCTCCTTGGGATGAAATTCTATGAACTGAGTTTGGGGCGTTACAGTTAATTAATTGAAACTTCGAAGGTTCAGACACTCGGAGACTTCAGAACAAATGAAAACTTTAAATTCAAAGTTATAATGAATCATAAACGGGTGAAAGGTGTTACTTTAGTAGAAATTTAGTATTACAAAATGAAAGTATTATTGGTGAATTTCATTATTTATTACCGTTTTTTATTAAATTTTAATTTTCTTGAGGGTGTTTAGATTTATTGAGGGATCTAGATTTATTTTGGACGACAGTTGAAATAATTAATAATTATTTACGATCGGAGAATAGAATGTATTATGTTTTATGCACTGCAGACGGAATCTAAGTAATGAATGTGAATACTGCTTCTAAATCTGAGCACACATTTTATTATTATCTTGAGTAATATTCAGTCAATTATAAACATGCGTTTTCTCGGAAGCGGTTGGCAGCATTTTGCAATAATCCCACAATAAAATAGGAGAAAAAAGGACACTCATGACATATAGCCAAAGTTAAACATACGAATTTTGCAGAACGATACTAACTTTCCAATCGAATGAGTAGATAGTTCCAAGTCCATGTTCTCCGCAAGAAAGTTTCAAGTTCGTAAGAGTAGCTTCTAACGTGATATCAGGGAGACAAAATTCTTATTGTTTTGCTGCACAATGGTAGTACGGGGACCGAACTCGGGAGCGCGCTGAAACCGCAAGTGAGATGAACGTGAGCGAAGGCCTTAAGCCTATCACAGATTAAGTAAGCACAGAATCAGATCATTCCGTTACATTTTCAAAGTATACAATTTCCCATTAGAACAGACAGCTGTGTTTGTAATGAAATATAAATTGTAGGTAACCCGTCGATTCTGTTTTTCAGACATGGACTTCCAAGTACGGAACAAATAGCTCTCTCGAAGTGTTTTATCCTGACAATAGAACGCATTACTCAAGTAAGGAACGATCGCGTATTTTACGGGTCGTCTGGAAGCCCTAGTTGAAACGCACCAGCGCTCTTCTCGGGGAGTGGGTGGCGGGTGGACTAAGGAGGGATGGGGAGGGGTGGCGGCGGCGGCGGCGGTGGTGGTAGAGTTGGCGGGGGCTGGAACGGTGATGGGGTCCAAGAGTCGCGGTGGGGCAGCTTTGAGGCCGGTGGCGGCAGAGGCGAAGGTGGATGCGAGATCGGAGGCGGGGACGGGGAGGGGGGAGGGGTGGGGGGCGGGGGCGGGGGCGGAATCAGAGGCGCCGAGAAAGGACGGTCGTAAACGTTCGCTAAACGAGCGCACCCTCTACCCGCCGTTAGAATGGAAAATGTGCCACCGGAAAATACAGAGTGCCAATGGAAATCTCACATTTTTTTGTGATTCCTGTCCTACAGAGTATTCATTTTCTAAAATTGGTGAGTCGGAAAGGGTTTGAGGACCTCAATTTTGTCGAATAGTGATTGTAGGGATGTTTTTATGAAGTTCAAGATGCTTAAGTTGAAAGAAAGAATGGGTTTGGGTCATTTCGAGAAATACGAAATTCAGGAATGGGAAAACTTTTATTTGAAAAGAAGGGCGAAGTTGAGGTAATTATAAGTTGTCGCGAGAGATATTATTTTAAATGCAAGCAAAATGTAATACAAGAAATTTGTGATTTACAAGAGAATAATTTCGCCCAGAACAGAAAAGGAAAGAAAGCGGAAGACACTATGCTAATATAATGTACAGAAGATTGATTTTAATAAGAATGTAATGTTTTACATTTTTTTTAATTTCTCGCCCTTACGAAGATACTACTCGTACTTGAGAATGTTACGAAATCGTGCGCCGGAAAACGGCGAGTTATCGACAGAAAAGCTCTTATTGCCGGGTCCTGGTAACCAAAAGGTGGATAAATTCTGTGGCTAAATATAGAAAAAATTCTCTAACACGTGGTGTTGCCAGAATCCTTGTTTTGGGTCCTTGATGCCGGGAAATTGATTGACGGCAAAACGTCTATCTGTCCGTCTGCAATCAACTAGCACCTAAACCGCTCAGCCGATTTGTTACTCCTTCACCCATATTAATGAACTCGAAGTTTGGGAGTTTCAAACGAATATTTTGATTTTTTATGGTACTTTACATACAGCTTCAAACACATTTTCAAACTTTTCTCAAAATTGGCAGCACATTTTTTTATCAAACTTTGTCCTAAGATAATAACGTAAAGGTCGCTTAAGAGAATGTGCAGGTCTCATGTTCTTTGAAATCCCAGTTTTGAAAATTGTAAAAGTGCAATTTTTTGAGGGCATATTCCAAGAACTATAATATTGAAGATACAGATTTTTCCTTAATGATCTCTTCCTTAAAGACAATATTTAAATAAGTTCATGTTCAATTATTCGACACTATGAAAAGTTTTCGTGTAATTTGCCTTGAATTATAGGTACTTTTTTTAAAAGTTAACATTTTTTCGCAAAAATCGCTCCAGATTTATTCTTTAATTTTTTTCCACGGACAGAAGGAAGAATGCTTAAAAGAATGTCGCGTGTCTCATTTTCTCTGAAAACTCTGATTTTTCAAAGAGTTTTCAATTTCCTTGAACTTTCTGCAGTTGCGAAGTCCGCAAGACCTACCCGCCGGCGCGTCCACGTGTGATGACGAGTTCGGTTAGAACGAGACGTATTCCCCTATCCGGATCCAGGGAGATGATGGATGATGATAATGCGAAGGAAAGATAATATTCGATTCGTCTCCAGTTGTATCCGTTGACAAAATCGAGTAGAATATCGAAATCTTAAGAAAAATTAAATTTTCGCGTCATGATGGGTTTATTATGATTTAACATTTAGTTCAGGGTCATTCAGTTATTTTTATATTTTTAAATGTTTTCTATGTTTGGAATGTTTACACAGATCTAGCTTGTTGTTATTAACATGAAATCGACAAAAGAGCGTTTTTTTCTTAAAATGAAGGGGGTATGTACGGAAATCGTCGACAGTTAATCGGCTAAACAGTACTTCAGCAGTGAAGCGGTGAATGAAAGAACTTACCTCAGCATTATTACCCTTTCAGTTTCATTAATTTTGTTATAATTTACGCTAAGAAGAGAACAGCAAGCTACCTCAGTATCAACCTTCGTGAGAACAATCAAACACAACATTTTATTCGAGAAAGAAACTCATTTTTGTACGCGGCACGAGACTTGTTCATTACAGGACGATTATGATGAAAACGCCCTATCATGAATTTTTCCTGACTCCACTGTGACCACTGTTGCCCACGAAGAACCACGGAGCCTGGTATTATATTACAATTTCGTGGCTAAGTGTTGTTTAATGTATTGATCTCGTTTGTTAACGCATACAATGCTTTTACATGTGACACAAGCCAAGTCTTCATCTAGCTAAGGAACAAACTACCATCAGCAAGCCATATAGAAAAGTTCCAAGTCAAAATACATCGAGTTAGCTTTCAAAACATTCAAAGCATGCACTTATCAATTGATATTTTATTTCGAACTATTTACATTTATTGTAATCGAACAATCTATTAAAGTGCTGTTTGACGGTACTTTCCACTCATTTCGGAAAAAAGATTGGGAGAAACATATTTTTCTTGTGTCTTTTCTTACCCCTCTCGTATCTCGCCACTTACAAAATTCCATGTATTCTCTCACATACCATCTTTTGATTTTAATGGAAACATGTCAAAAGATGCGTCTCTTGCTTCTAATAAATCGATGCGGAGTTCCCATTATTTCCAAATTATCTTCCATTTTAAGATCCATTACTTCGATACACGATCCATTACACCTTACATTCTCGTTACCATTACAGAAAGCACAAGAACAACGATCACATATGTGGTTATGCTAGCAGAACAAATGATAGTGATAACCACACTATTTTACATTTCATGTCAGTGATATTAATATTACAGAATACATGTGTAAATAGTGTCTCGAATCAAATATTGTACGAATAAATATTGCATAAGACCCTTTTCATAAGTCGACGGGATTCCCCGTCTGGGCTTGCCGACCTCGGCGGGCGAACGCCCCAGTCTCGTCACGAAAAGGTTGACTTTCTTGCCTTATGATATAAAATACTATTAAGTTACTCGTAATATTGATGTAACGTGTTGAGTGTTGAAAAGTGAGTTACATGTATTTCTAGTTCTGTAACCACCTAATGTGATTATATTGATTAGATGGTGGTGGTTATTATTTGAATTTTTTTGTTTCAATGTTATTTATTACAACTTTATAATTGTTGCATGTCTAATGAAGAATCTCATAATACTTTTGAACAGACTCTGTATTGGCATTAGGAGCATTTAAAAAAGCTAAATAAATGCCAGTGAGACATTAAGATTTTGTTCAAATTCACTACTATTTACTTTTTTAAATTTATAATATTATTGATTTAACAGTTACATGATGTATGCTGAAACTAGCTCATTCACATGTCATTCTCCACGAGTATACTCTGTAAATAAGTTTAGTTCAGTTATCTATTTCAGCTTGTAAATTCTTGTAAATCATTTCAATTAAGTTTAACATCAATTTTTCGGGATTTATTGAGTAAAATTAAACTACTTGAAATTGTATTTCTGTTATTTCTCATGAGAACTGAGTTTGAGATTTTATGAATTTGAAAAAATTGGCCATAATGACAAAATGAGTTGTTAGTTGTTTAATATATTAGCTATTTGTTGTTAATCAACGTGCATAATGAAAATATTAACGCGAAATTAAAGGAATAACCTAAGTTTAAAACTAATTCTCATGAGAAGGATTTGATCCAGCTCATTGTTTTATTTCTTTTTCATAATCCAAAGAAAAATGTAATACTCTTTACAATCATTTCCAGCATTTTTGTCAACATGGGAAGGAGCCTTTAAAATTAAAAAGGTGAAAAGCGTTTCGAAAACCAATTATAAATTGTTTTGAAATAGTAATGCATTAGTAAAAAACTCAACCAACATCCCATTCATTTTGTTCAATTTTATTTATTTAATTAATATTTCATTTTAAATATATCCCGACTTCATTTTCGTACTTCGTCATTTTTGTAATTTGATTAAACATACAAAATATATTACTCCTGTGCATCGAGGAATCCCGAATCATATGCGAAACAGAGCTGCTTCTATGCAAGAAATCTAAAGATTGCACAGATTGAAATCTAAAGAACACAAGCATTAGAGACAAACAGAGAACATTGAGAGTGGAATTAAGGAATGGGTCCAGCCCATCAACATTTTATGTGAGTACAGTAATCCCTCAGTATTCGCGTGGGTTAGGTTCCTGAAAAGCACCGCAAATGTCAAATCCGCCAATGTTGCGTCTATCTTTTAATGAAAAAACTTGGGTTAGGTTACTGGCTATCAAAAATCCGTTTAAAAAAGAAAGAAGAAATGATAAACAATTGCAGTAGAACTGAGTAGACACTAGTATAAACAAAATTCACAATTAATATTCCAAAGAGAAGAAAAAAAAACAATATTTGAAACGTTTTTCAAAGTTGAAAGTGATTGGATATAAGATTAGGTTATTTTTTATTTCATCACCTCCCTCATGCTAATATCCACATATGGAAAAAATTGCTGCTTCTATTTCTCTCCAGACGTAATTCCGTTTCCGCTTGTTCATCATTACGTTCGAAGGGGTTTTCTTCGCTGTTTATTTCCCGAAGCTACTCTTCTGTGAAATCATTGCAACATTGACTGATCACAGATCCTGAATGACATTTCTGTTCGTGTGGCCAAAACCCTTACCTCCAACTTGACGTAAATGAACTGAATTATTTTACAATTTTGTTTTTCTATTAATGTGAATTGACATTCCAAATTTGAGATTTTTGCCGAACGTGGTACTTTGAGCTCCGGTGTCTGTCAAGTTTCCCAGTTCGGTTCCCAAATGACGCTGATACAGGAAATGAAATGTGCTCGCTTAAAAGGAAATGGAGGACTGAAAGACGCACTCGCGAATGTTCAAGTCGCCAATGTTAAAACAGGTAGCATTTTTCTAATAGCGAATGTTCGGAACTCGCGAATAGCAAATCCGAGGATGTCGAGGGATTACTGTATATATCGAGATATCTGAGATAAATGAAAACATATTAGATTTTTTGAAAAAAAAAAGGAAATAAATTTCAAATCATTTTGTGTTGTTATTAATCATATTGGATTCATTGTTGTGTGGGAAATCGCAGTAATTTAATTTCTATATGTTTTGCAATGATATAATTTGGAAATGACTTGAAACATTGTTTATGAACTTCTTGTACCAAAAACACAATGATGGGACACGGGGTTCTAGGGGATTTTCAGCTTGAGTAGCTCAGAAGCAGAGGTCCAAGAATTTGAGTCCCCGGTGTCGAATTTTTTCTATATGTTTTGTCTTAGAGAACTCTACCTACCAGCTGCTCTGAATGGTAGTTTCCCGTGCTTTCTCCTGTCATTGTTGGAGAATACCGGAGCAATATCCTAACAAGCAGGTCAGGGACCGCGCGAGATCTTTGCTTTCTCATCCCAGTCCCCTCTTCTGCTCTTTCACACACACTTACTTGCACACACTCTCCGGACGATTAAGAGCTGGTGGAGGCTGGGACGGTACACTATCATCTCCTAGTAGTATACCTTCCCTTTGCGGCTCTCACACGCAACCAATCATTATAAATAAGGTCTCTAAAAAAAGAGAAATTCACGGAGGCGTGACGAATTTCACTTTGACTTTAAAAATATGATTTTGTTATAAAAACCCAGTTGCAAAATGCAACCTGCAACGCATGTCAGGATTTTTTAAAATCTATGTCGTTAAATAACTTCTAAAAGAAGCGTTCTAAGGCATTAAAAACTAAACTTTTGAGGTCAAAAGCCTCAAAGAAACGGTCCTTATACCGATCTACAGGATGAGATCATCTTGACCATTCCATTACATTTTACCTGGTTCGACGCTTCTCGATTCAACCCTACCTCTTCAGATTCTGTAGAATCTGCAACTGCATGTGAAATTATTAATTACTTAATATACTATACCATTGAATTACACGGGTGTACCTCTTTTCTCGATAATAAAGTTAAACACGAATAGTTTGTATTGGTAAGGGTATTATATTGTTATCAATTACAAGGTGACATACAGGACAAGTGACGGAGTATAAGAGGGTCTTGAAGAAAAATATATATTACAGACTTGATATGGAAAAAGAAAAATAAGGAAGAGGGGTGAGGTATATATGGCATGCGAGAGTTTTCTCATTGGTACATTAATTTGGATATAATGAGGCAAAAGCTGGCAAACCAACGTGTAGATCGGCGCCGAATCTGGCGTTCCAGCGAAGGAACACCGCCACCTTCCGAGAGATCTGAACACATTTTCAGTTTTACAATAATTCTCTTCCAAGGCTCTAACCTAAAATTGACTAAAATGCCTGAAGTTCAACCTGGAAACAAGAGGTCTGGTGCAGTAGATTCACGGAGTCATTTCAATCAAATTCAAACTTCCTTCCCTCCTAATACATAAACAAAAAAATAGAGCGGTTAATTTGAATTAGAAGTAAATAAATTTGTTTCTATTGAAAAAAACACGGAACCCCATTTACATCGGAGCCTGGGTCTATGTCTCCTCCTACAGACACACACGCACGCACAGACCACAACACGCGCGCGCGCACAAACGCACATACCCGCGCACACACGCGCGCACGCACATACACGCACACACATACAACCACAAACGCACGCACAAACCATTACACAAGCACAAACGCACACACAAACCATTACACAAGCACAAACGCACGCACAAACCCTTACACAAGCACAAACGCACGCACAAACCCTTACACATGCACAAACGCACGTACAAGCGCACACACACATTCTCTCTCTCTCTCTCTCTCTCACACACACACACACACACACACACACTTCTTCTGCCCCTCCCCCCTGAGCACAAGTGCAACCGATTCATCCTCCTCGCCACGGCGGCGAGGCGGAGCGAAGCGAGGCCAGCCGCGTCCGTCCGGCTTCCCGGCGCCAGCCGGCGCCCGGGCGAACGGGCAAGCGGGCGCAGCGACCGTTTCCAGGCCGACTGCTAAGGGTCGGCCAATTTAACGAGCGCGGACGAACGCCCTCCGATGCGGAGATTGCAGGGCCGCGGTCGGCGCGCGAGCCGCTCACTCCGCTTGTTACGTTGCCGACGTTGCTCCGTGACCAGTCGCTGGCGCCACCGCCGCGCCGCCCTGCGCCGTCAATATTGCTGCAGAGATTGCATCTCCAGGGGTTTTAAAACGTCGTATACTGGAGGTAAAAACAAGGCGATTACTCACACAATAACTAAACATTGCTTTGGCGTCTCTAGATAAAGAATTGTTTAGTTATACTTCAATGTCCGCTAAGAAAGTTTATAAAGTGCAGGGTATCTCATCAATTCCTGCGACACACTTCGCGATTTTTTGAATGACTACAAGTCAATGTTAGATGTTTCAGACTGATCTGACGTTCACACTTATTTTTAATGACCCCACGTTCAGATCAGACAAAATGTAATTAAACGAGAGTAAAGTATTTAAAGCCACATTTCTGAATCTCAGTCTTTTGCTTCTTTCTCGATCTCGCTAAATGTTATGTAAAATAAGTAGAATTGCATTTTTAAATTCTTGAATGAAATCATATATTCTTCTTACATTTCTTTTCGATTATTAATTTCCGTTCAGTTCTCAAATAACCATTGGATATTTGTTTAATTGAAATGTATAATTATGAGAAATGAGAATTTTTGTTCACAAACTTTCCGAGTAATTTTAATGAGTGATCTACGAAATAATTTAATACCAATTTTAATATTCGTGGGTATGAATTGAACTGGATAAATCTTTTCATAAAAACCGTTTGGCAGCTCTTTTTGCGAACTGAGAAACAAAGGTACAATAGGTATTCTCGATTTTGCAGATACCTAATTAGTATATGTTCTACAACAATAATTGTGTTTGATCTAAGTAATTGTATTTTTATGAGTTCTTGAGAGATTATAATCCCGAAATAAATTATCGCCAAAAGAAGTCACGTATAATATACGAGAACGCCTGCACCCAACATTTATTTAATGAACTTGTACATGCGTAGATATTAATGATCTGCACTCATTTACAATGATTATGACGTATCACAACTCAAATAAATGTTAAAATATATAATTAACATAAAATAAGTCGCAAAATTTATTGCGAAATTATCTAACAATTAGACGAACTATTTGCCGAATAAAGTAACCCGAATTTTAAGGAAAAGAGGCATCAAGCAATTTTCACAAAACTAAACTGAGAAGAACTATGTGTATCGCGAAATCCATGTATATTATGTTATTCATAGGTATTAGAATCCTCATAGATTATTTTAATGTTGGAAGTTGAACTTGTCATGAAGAAATTGTTCGAAAATTCACATTCCCGCTTGAATAAATGTGTCACAACGCAATGTCAGTAATAAATAATATACTTAAACGTAGGCACTATTTTCACACATGTTCTTCCATTCTGAGGAAAGTCAAAGCATTCGTTCTCTTTACGATAAGAAGTCTGTAAATCCGTAATTAGTCGAAACAACAAAATGAACGTCGACATCTGCAACCATTGTTGTACGCTTGGGTTGGCAACCCTTCACACTCCCGCCGGGCGCGGGCGCAGCTGCGGCGGGGAGTCGGTGACCCGGGGCATCACCACCAGCAGCGACCCCGGCGCGGCCCGGACCCGCGCGGCGGTCGCGCCAGTGCTTCTGCTGCGGAGCTGGGCGGAGGGGCAGCCAGAGGCGGACCCCTGCGGCAGAGCGGCCTTCTCCTCCGGCGCCTTGTGGGCCTTGGACACCTGCGGGGCCGCCTCCCCCTCTTTGTTCCCCGGGTCGGGGTCGGTCTTCGGCGGGGTGCTTCCCCCGCTGCCCGTGTGCGCCGCCCCCGCCGTCGCCGACGCCGCCTCCGCGGCCGGAACGCTGTGCTTCGCCGATTGGACGGGTCCCGGGACGGCCTTCCGGTTCGGCACCTTGCTTCTGTTCTTTTTCGACCTTCGCATCACCAAGGGCTTGGGACGGCTCGGATTCCGCGATTGCAGTATCTGAAGCAGCTTCCGCGGCATGGAGTTGGACGATCTAGACGAATGACCCGAAATGGTAGGCGTTGCGGACGCCATAAGCGACGTGTTGGTCGACAGTTTTCTCGGAGGAGGGAGCGGAGGTTTAATGGGATCGCCGCCGAAGGCGTGTAGCTTATTAAAGTATCCTTTCTGTGGAGAAGTGATGGGAGATCGGTTAGGATTGGTGGAACGCGCCTTCGGAGACGTTGAATTGCCCGGATCGACTTTCTTCCATTGCGGTGCAGCGACTTTTTCGACTCGGTTCACGAGAATGGATGTCGAACCTCCCTTCTTCTGGTAGCCGTAAACATTTTGAGTGGCGCCCGTAATGCATTGCGAAGCATTAGGCGACCGTTTTAGTGGGGGAGACGGATTGGTTTTAAATTTCTCCGAAGAAGGCAGCGGTTTAGAAGACTCTAAGCCACCGTATTTATTTCTGTTTTTGTCTTTCCCAGGCATTTCTTCGGGATCGATTTACTTTCGCTCGGCGATATCACCGACGAAGTAGACGTAGTGTCTGACGTAACGGCCGCGGACGGGGTGTCGCATTCTCGGAGCGGACCGCTCCGCACGGGCCACGGAGGCGGCCCGCCCATCCCGCTGATCTCCTCCATGAGCACGTGCCTCTTCTCGGCCACGGGCGCCTGCGGCTGCGGGGCGGACAGCGACCGGTGGCGCTGCAAGAGGCTGGCCGCGTCCCTCAGCGTGCGCTGGATGAGCACGGACGACGTCTTGGGAGTGGGCTTGGCGCTGGATTTGGGCGTCTGGATGGAGGCGTCGGCCGTGGACGTCGCCCGCGACGAGGACGACGAGCGCCGCTCCTGCCTCTCCGTCGTCTCCTCGCGAAAGCACGTGTCCCTGCGTTTGCGCTCCGGCAGGAGGATTTCAACTTCCGCCGGGAGGTCCGTTGCGTTCGGAGACTCTTCTTCGGTTCGGGAGAGCGCTTTTATTTTTTGAGACGCGAGGACGGTCGCTACGTTCGACAGGTAGCGCTGCGTTTGCATAAAGAAGTCAGAATTCCAGCGTTCGCCCGGAGTGAGATTGGTCGGTAGTTTCGGTGGGATCAGCATCCTCGACACCGACGTCTGGAATGAGGCGTCCGCCTTTTCGGGAAATGTCATTCCAGATGTCTGTACCGATACGTTCTGATTATTCATCAAAGGATTTATTTGCAAATAATTCCCTCCGCCTACTGTACATTTGAGACAATTCCCAGGCGCTTCTTCGGAAGTCTGGACACACGCTTCGACGAGTTTGGACGAACCTTCCGGCGAGGTCCCGGCACTTTTTTGCCGATTGGCTGAGGGACGGTCGCGTTTTACGTCTCCTGCATTGGACGATCCTTTCCTTGAAGACGTCGTTGCCGCGCTGTCTTGCCGCGACACTTGGACAGAGGCGTTTACTGTCTCGGAAACTTTGACTGAGGCCGAGCGCTCTTTTCCAGTTCGCTCGACTACTTTGCGTGTAGTTTGGCCGCGACTGGGACCGACACTTCGTGACAGCGGAAGATTTTTTCTCAGCGGTGGACTTATTTTTCTACAAGGAGAAGAAGGCGTCTTCGTTACTCCAGGCCCTGGTAACGTTGGTTTTGATCGTTGTCTCATACCACGAAGAGGAACGGGCGTTGAACTATCCGAACCTTTCATTTCGACAGCCGGCTTGTCTTTTTTCGACTGAGCTCCCGATTTAGCGTTTGCCTGAGGGTTTCCCTTTCGAGAGCTAGTCCAGGGCACGGTTGGCACACAAGCAGGCTGCTTCGCTTTCGGTGTACCCGTCTGCGAGGTTGGCCTCCCCGCTTTGCCTTTGCAATTCGAAGCATCAGAACGCTTGGAGGTTGCAATTCCAGGGGACGTGGGTCGGCGTTTTTGTCGACGCTTGGCGTCATTTTCAGCAGGTACCTGAGCAGGTATTCCCGTCGTGATATTCCCTGTGCTGTCGCTAATGTTCGCCGTAATTTGAGGTATTGTGAGTACTTGAGTGGTTTCCGAAGACGGTCCTTTTTGGCACTGCAGACTGCAGCATGTACCTCCCCAACTAATAGATACAACCATTTGAGACGGTTCGTTAGTCAGCGAGTTTTCCTCTAGTTTTCCTGTTTCCTTTCTTTCTGTAGTTTTTGGTACCATACTCGACGACGGATATGCTGGCAATGGCTGGGCGTGATTGTTCCGCCCGTACACTGAACGATAAGGCGAGGCAGATCGCGAGATGACGCCGTCGTACTCACTGGTTCCTGTCCTTGAGATTTCGGGCCTTTGGGCACCATGACAGCTGTTCTAAAGCCTCTTGTTGGTATACAGTTGTTAGACTTCCCCGTATCGCTGAAAGTACTTCCAGAAACATCCGAATAAGAAGACAGTTCGGTTTTTCTGGAAGAAACCGAGGAAGTGGGATCCTCGCCTATTCGTGGAGTTCCAGCGGGTAATGCGAGAGAGCTTTTCCATTGTGGCCGTCATTCGTTCTTTTTGAGTGCCCGAAATATTATTCATAAATTTTGACTCGCTATTTTCTCTACCAGTTACCTCGCACTCGTGGACATTAGGTAAAGAGCCATTCTCCATTTCTTTCGAGTCATGAAATCCAGAACTCATCATATATTGTTCTCTATGAGAGAAAGAGGTGCCTTTTCTAAGCGAATCTGTCCATTGTGAGGCACGGAAACGACGAGGCATTCCCGAAAGTCTTTTGCCGCAGACTGATATGCGTCTCTTTGGCCAGAATGACATCCCGTATCTGCTTGATCTGTTTCCATGACCATGAGGTTTGTCCCATTTGCCCTCTTCCCTTACTGCTACATGATTTTTCTCCTGCTGAGCTTCATCCTCGTTCACTGTCAAATTGGATTGAGGATCTCCAGGGATTACTGCCGAACACGGCGGATTTGGCAATGCTTGAACTGATATGTCAGGAAGTCTTGTCATATCTACAGCATTTATCTGCATTTCTGCCGGGTAATCTCCACCACTGTCCTCAGTGCGTTCTACGCCTTTGTATGTTCCTTCGGACGGGACTGCCTTCGCATCTGTACCCTTTGCGGGGGTCTTGTTTGCTTTACCACGTGTGGCCTTTGGCACCGTGGATGTGAATCGCATTCGCGGAGAATTAGTACTTGTGTTCCCTCTGAGTTTCACGTTTGGCGTTGACTGATGGGGTGTGCCAACCATTTGACCCTGTCGCACATTATGTGTCAATGCTGCCTGCGCGTGGAGGACAGAGGTCGGTGTGTGCTCTTTAAGCACCCTCTTGCAAAACGAGATCTGTACTGGGCGCATGTGTTTTTCGTTTGCGTGCTTCCGTGTTTCTGGTCGAGTGTTTGACGATCGTATAATGGATCTAGCTGATTAGCCACTTCAGATGTCAGACTATACGATGAATTTTCTAAGAGCTCTAAACAACGTGCGTGAGCATCAATAGACTTGTATCTGAAAGCATTTGGGTCTAAATTGTTCGTATCCGCAGACGCTTTTTTTGACTTTGTCCTCTTGGACGACAGATTAGTGGAAGAAGGTCGTTGTTTCTTGGAACTGAAATGTCGATTTCGGTGCGTTGCCTGCCGCATCATTCGCGGCGTCGCCATGACGGCTATGTCCCTTGTCGACGGTCGCATCTGTAAGTCGGAGAGGTCCTGCTCAACGGAAGGCAGAGGTTCCGGAGCGTCTCCTTGCAGGGAGGACGCGGCGCTGCTGTGAAGCCATTGCTCCACGACTTCAAGGGATGACAGTTTCTTGTCGTGATGAGCAGCGATGCTTCCTCGGCGTTTATCGGAACCGTGTGTTGCAGGTTTTGTGGGTTTTGACATCGGAGCATACTTGTTGAAGTCTCCCCTTCGCTTGGGACTACAATATCGAGAACGGGTCGGGGCTTTTTTACTGACGACCCCGTCGTTAAGTTCGTACTATGCGGTCCGATCTGTCCCGATGCTTTCGTCGATTGAGCAGGAAGGTTGTGTACTTGTACTTGCTGGCGAGCGTTCGAGAGTAGTTCGCCACATCGTGGGCCAACTTTGCCTGTCCCTGGTGGCAACAAAACAGGAAGTGTGCTTTCTTCGGGAGGAAGGGCAGGTGGGGCGGTTACTTCGGTTCCCGAAGCGTTAGTACGTCCTCGAGTTGCCTGGTTCTGTGTTTTTTCTGGAACACCAACATTTTTTCGGTATTTTAGGAAACATCTCGTTGCGTCTGCTAGACGTTTTATGTCGTTTCGACATGTTTCGATTGATTTCTTTTCTGGTCCGTAATCCCGATCTCTAGACCTGTTCACGAAGTTCGCTTTTGTTGTTTGATTACCGCCTTCTTGGTGCTTATTGGACTTCATTTGTGAAATTTGCATGTCCTTTTTCGCGTTTCGTAGGTAAATTGTTGCGTGGATCATACGCCGTTCCTGCATAACCGGATGGATACATTTGAGCTTGTGCTAAGCCGCATCGGTTGGCAATAACTGTAGTCTGTAAATTGTGTGAGATATTTGATGAAACCATATGTTCATCCTGACGTAAACCTGATGGCAATTCTTCTGGTGAAGTTTTAGAATGTAGAGATTTTTCAGCTTGTATAAAGTTTTCCTTCACTTTGTTACCGGTGTATCTGAGATGGTTCAGCGTCTCTTCGAAACGAGTTGGATCCACTGCATTCTGAGGCCTGCTGGACTTTCTTGTGGGCGTAGAGACCGACTTCGACCTTCGGCATTTTCTTAAGCGTCGAAATCGAACATCTCTTCCTCTATCATCGTTAAACGTTACTCGTCTTTTCGCTGAGCTTGTCATATCCAGACGATCTGACTGATCGCGCCAAGAAGAAGTCGCTTTGGATGAATGCGATTCGTGGACTTGCCGTGACGGAGTCGAACCAGAACTGGTGCTAGGTTGATCAGTGTTACGTGATATTGCTTTGATTTTTCGACCTTCAGGACGTCGCGCGCGCTTCTTCGACAGAAAGAATGATTTCGAAAATCCAATTTTGCCGATTACAGTTTTATGTGGTTTCTTTCGTTTGATACAGCATGTTTTTTCCACACGTTTGCTAGATTTTGATGACTCAGCTTTTTCATCCACATTAGGTACAGAGGGAAGGGTTTGTATTTGCACACATCGTTTGTCAATTGTTTCTCCGTCGCATTGAATAAGAATAGGCTGTACTTCCGGCGCGTTTTTTGGAGAATCTACTTCACATTTGGTGTATATCTGTCCAGATATATCTGGAACTTCAGACGGAGGTAATTGGGGTGCTTGTTTCATTAGCTCACAATTTCTTGTCACAACTTCTCCACTGCACTGCACGAGAACTGGTGGTGTTTTCTTGCGTTCTCTACAAGGCGGAAGGGATTGGTCAGTCGCTTTGGATTTATCTGACGAACTGGATCGCTTTCGATTTGTTGGATCAGTTTTTCCTCCTCGACTATGTGTCACGTTATTTTTTGTGTGCCCATCATTTGCCACAGCCCGCGAAGAAGGACGGCTACTTCTAGGGGCCTGAAACGGCGGGGTTCTCCTTTGCAAATAGCGGGGCACAAAAGTCCGTGCCTTAAACGAAGTGTAAACCGGACGCTTTTTCGGCGGCGCCGACATTTTTTTTGACAATTGGGCGGACATTTTGGCAGCGCTGTGGTTCAACACAATCGACGTGAACGCTCTTAAATAATCAGTTCTGGTGATGTCTACGTCCCGTGGAGTGCGGCGCTGATGGGAGGACCGGAGAGGAGACGTGCCAGTCTCTCTTGTGTGAGGCGGTTTAGTTTTTATTTCAGAGAAATCCGGCACCGCGCCAGATTGTAGGGACGAATGTCGTTGATGAATCCGGGACAAATCGCAGTGTTGAGGCTGGAAGGGATACGTAACGTCGTATGGCGCGCTCGCCGAGGCGGCCATGTCTGGTACTTCCATTTTGGAACGCTGAGGTAGCGGGTTATAAGCCCCACTTGCAGGGCCAGGGTAAGGTTGAGGGCCGCAGCATCGGTACATCTCGGCGATGTTGACGGAATACGGCGGCCCCTCCGAGGGGGACGCCATGGTGGCCCCGGTGCTTGCGACCAGTTGAGCGGATTGTGGAGTCGATTTGAGAATATGATATATCTGTCGTCGGAGACGTAGCTTCTTCCGTTTCCTTGCGACTTCATGAGACTGGGTCGGGTGGCTCATTCAAGATGGCCCCCACGACCCTTTTTTTCGTCTTCTGAAAATGGTTGAATGTCTGCTGGTGATTTAATGTGCGGCAGACCCTCAAAATTTTCTTTCGGCGACGTGCGATGTCCCAGGAGATCTCGCTGTTTTCCGGCTGTCCTGCAATTGCTGCATGACGCCGAAAGTGCAGAGGTGGCTCCTACATGGCAAAAAAAATTCTTATTAATATGAGAATAATAAAGTAATCAAACTACGAAAAATATTTGCGTATTTTTATTAATATATTAACCATAGATTACAAAAGCAACCTTTTATAAGCACTATTACAAATGCCTAGTGTGACAGACTACTTTGCGTAATAATAAAGAAAAACTAATTTTTATGAAACTCTAAATTTGATGGATTGAACGTGTGTGTTATGGAATTACAAAATACAGTTTAAAGATTTTTATAGGTAAACCTAAATGACCTGACTCTCACAGCATACACCTGCTTTGTGCTGTCCACACATTTGAAAAGCGCCCGCGGAAGTACCTCTCCATGCGACCTTTGTTGATTTTCATCGTCCCACTATGATTGCTCAATGTTCAGAACAAAACTTAGATGCTACAAGACAAGGAGTTTGTATTCATTATTTACTATAATAGCCAATACAGCGCCAAAAATATCACTTATGTAACTACCAAGGCGTAGTCTACCGGACGACCGGCGTGTTAAAATCGCGTATTCCAGAAATAGGCACGCGCACAATGATTCGAATATATTCCTGACTCCTCACACAATGACGGAACACACAGTTTCACAAACGAAGAGTAAGGGGAAGGGGGTGGCGTCTGACAGACGACGCAAATGTAATCTAGGGTTAAACATAAACGTGAACGAGAACAATTTTTTGAATTTTCCCCCCATTTTTGGTTTACAACAATTATGAAAGAACATTTTAATTACAAATTTTAAAATAAGTGAATATGCTAGTTACAACCAATTTAAAAAATTAAAACCTATAACAAAAGGAATGATAAAATGTAAATACTTACCTAACTATAAATACTACTATATAAGTAACATGGATCTAAGTTTTAAATGCTTAACTGAGAGAAACTGAACTATAATCATTTAACTGAAAGTTTCTCTGTTATACATGATTTTTAATTGAAAATATAACACTAGAATTAGAAAATATGTCATTAATGGATTAAATTCAACAACAAAGGACAGTCAAGAGAATCTATTTCAAAATGTGTACTTTTTAATGTTTCTTGTTAGACTTCCCAGATTCGTATCTGCTTTTGTTCTGATGTAAGAAAGAAATTAAAGAAAGATGCGGAAAACGTGAAAAATGTTGGTAAGGGTACGTTAATTGTGATTATAACAGTCGCAAAAAAGATGACTTGAAAAAAAGTCAGTTCATAATTGGCGACCGGAGTGGAGATTATCTAATTATACTATTATTCTCATAAATTATTTATCATATTTTTAAGCGTTTGCACTGAATACGCACTGCACTTACACTAAATACGATCAATGTTTGTATCAATTTTTTTTATATTTCTAAAAAGTTAAATTGGAAAGATTCAAGAAGTAAATAACTTTTATGATAATGGACAGTAATGACGTAGTCTTAGGGAAGGCGAGGCTCACGTGCGTCCCTGCATATATTTATTACGTAAAAAGTCCGAATCGTATGGCATTTTGACATGACAAATTAAATTTCAGAAGTGACAAATACAAGTCCAAATAATATAACAAAAAATAACTTAATTTTAAAATATGTCGCAATTCAAAATTATATTATTTGGAAAGAGTTGCTGAGATAACCTCCTTGAAAAAGTAGTACACAACAGCAAATGCTTTCCTTCATTATTTGTAACTTTTGCAATTATCCAAAGTTCAAAAAGTTCAAAGAAAATTAGACGTGCGCCATTTTTAAGCATTCATCGCTCTATCTGAGAAAAAAATGACAGTAAAAATTGGCGACTGTGTTTGAAAACTTTTTTAATGACTTGTCTTCAGTTCATGACAAAAATACGCAAAACTACCCGTTTAAATGTTACATCAACTTTCTTGAAAATCTAATTTTTAGAACAGACTTCTTTAGGGAAAAATCTCTAACCAATATTGTTAATTTCCCGAAAAAGAGGCCTGTATCATTTTTGCAAGCGTACGTTGCTTAAAGAAAAAATAAAGAAAAAAATGGAGTCAGTATTGTGAAAATTTAAAAATTTTGGGATTTAGTGCAATGTACCCTCAACAAATAAAATATTGCTTTTAAATTCAAGGAGCCGTGACATCAGCTGGATCCGGAAATATCAGTTTTGATGAAAATCCTGCCTGTTGTTAACTGTTTAACGTTGTTCACAGATGGACGGATGGACAGACACATTTTGCCGATAACCAATTCTTCGGTAACAAGGTCCTAGAAAACGTGGATTCTGACTACAACGTATTAGAGAAAGTTATTTTACATATAGGAGCAATGATTACCCCATTTTTGATATCAGGGATCCACAATGCGAATTTTTCTGTAGAAAAATCGCCATTTTCTGCTGCAAAATTACAGTACTTTCTGTATGCTACGTAATTTGTACGCGAGAAAGTAAAAAACATGTTTTAAAGGTTTCTAAATAACATTTTATTCATATTAAACAGACGCGAATCGATTCTTTCTTTTTCGCGACAGTGCTGCTGCTCCAATTAGGTTATTTTTTTATTACATAAACAATATAATAACGAATCGACTGAAAGCAAGATATGATGGACTTGTGCTACGTCGCAAATAAAATAGTGCACTTTACCAAAAAAAGACACGTATACAAGAAATTTAAATATTCTGGTGAATACTAATATAATCTAGGATGTGTAAAAAATTACATACAAAATAGTACGAATATCTTATGGTATGATTAAAAACAGCGCAAGGGAACATAACCTCAATATTATGCTAAAGAATTTGAACAGTTCTGGTTCAAGTTCGAATATCTGTAAGTGATCCAATTTAGAGTAACAAAATGTGTTGACGCAAAGAAAGCTAGTAAATATTATTTTCCCTGAAATGAAACTCTCAGAAGGAGGTGGCAACAAAGCAACATGGAAGCTTGGGGCTGCTAATGAATTTTTCATGAAACTGGAGGTGATCCTATGGCATATACTTTCTCATATTTTTAGTAATGGTTATGTATTAATACTAGTTAAACTCGTGCCAAAGCTTCGCTCATAATTCTGAACACGAATGCATATCTTTTCACGGCCAGCAACGGATTACTTACTTTTAGATTACCACACTGATCCAAACATGCATCATGGGATTGTTTTCAACTCGAAAAAAACGTTTGTCCGGACTAGTATTTGAAAAGGAAAGCGTAGGTTTACACGTTCGCTTCATCGGCACGAGATGGTTGGTCACTCCCAGACGTTTAGGTTTATGAAAATTAAAAATTTCGAATCAAAATGGCACTTGTGCTACATCATTTAGTATATTGTGCTTTATCTCTACTTAAAGATTAAAGAAATTATTGCAGCTGTCTTTGAGAAAATCTTTTTAACGTATTTGTTAAAAATTGCCAAGAGTTCACTCAAAATTACGCAAAAAACACTCACATTTCTAATAGCTAGTTTACAAAATGATTGAAGGATGTAATATTACATAATAGATTGACTTAAAAAAGAAATTCCTATGTTAAATATTGACAGTGGAGGACAAGTTAGAAAAAAGTATAACATTTTCATTTTCAAGATTTTAGAGTCAGTTCTATACCATGTTAATAAGCCTATTTTGCTCTCTTCGAGAAACAACAACAAAAGAGCTATTTAAAAAGATTGAAAAGTCCTAAGAGCTCAATTCCCCCTCGGAGCAACTACCCCCAAAAATTAAGTGTGTTCCGAATTTGTAGGGCTTCAAGTTCGCTCAGGTCGATAGGAGAATATCGATTTTGGGGGAAATATTTGAACGTTTTAGGCGCTAATGTTGTTTACAGGCATTCGGAATTATTATTATTATTATTATTATTATTATTATTATTATTATTATTATTATTCCTCTATTTCATCACTAAAGATGTTATGAGTCGGCTGAATATAAAATCTACTCCAGGTTGCAACCAGCTACCTCAGGAGAAGATCTAGGGACTGTCGTTGCCTCTACAATACTTTGCGCAAAATGTGAGCTGTTCCAAATAAAGAAATTTCTTATACTTCGCAGTCTTTTGAATGATTTATTATTATTACTATTAGTCCTTATCCGTTATCGTACCAAACGAGAAGGAATACTCCTAGAGCTCCAATCCTTGAGAAAAAAGAATCACCAATGCAACCCCGCGAACGATAAGACACCGAATATGTAACGGTATAATATGTGCGAAAGAAGTCTGTCAACGTATAATTTCCAATGTGTTTTGCCAAAATTCTTCTAGGGCCCAGTTTACATTCGCAATTCTGAGACGACGATGAGGCTCCAGCATGTGGGGTTCGCTATTTGATTAAAACAACCTCATCAAAATTGCCTAATCATATTTATGCCAAAATACTTTGTTGCGAAGCACTGTGTTATATGTGTGAATATTCATTTTCATGATGACTGGCAACTAAAATTAACCAATATATCTTTAACTGAACAGAACGGAGAAAAAATGTAAACATATTTCGCATTTTTCTTGGTTTCTCTTCGTTCTTTGTTTTCAAGACTTGCATCATAGACAAGTTTGCAAGAATACTTCCATGGTGCAGAAATAAAATATAACCTTTATCCTCTTTCTAATTTATGTTTTATTATTTTAATGTAACCTTATATTCTCTCTCTAATTTATTTTTAAAAATAAACTGGAGTCATCTGCGAATATAGGTTACCTTTGTAATGCGATTATAAATTTGCATTCAGGAAATAATGTCTTGACAGATAAGGAACACTCGAAAACCATGGACCGTGTAGGAGATTCTATCTCTTTTAAAAAGATGTTTCACGCTATTGTCACATGCACAGTGTTGCACATATTTCAACCGAGACATAATGACAAATAACGATTACAGGAGATAACCATAAAAAATTAGTAAAAGACTTCGTGTAAAATGTGTACCTGCTGTTATCTAGCAAGAGTATCAGAAACCAGCTTCCTCACCTGTTTGAGTGAGGCTTCGTAACCAGTCGCCGGAACACAGGGAGTAATATTCTTCATGAATTCACTGTCCAATTGCGTGGGAGTCGCCGTTAAGACTTAGTGACAAAACTACCTACACGTAGTGAGGATTACCGTCTATTCAGCACTTCCAACGATGAACGAGGTTCCTGTTGTGTTTACGCAGTCTTTTTCTAAGTATATTCACATCTCACAATTCCTGGACTTTTAGGATTTAGATTTTGTAATGAAAATTGTATATTTATCATTGTTATTAAGTATACTTAATGCATTGTGGTAAAATTATTTAACATTAATTCACTGTGAGCTCCCCGAATATTCTTTTCTTGTCACACCAACATATTTTATCACTTAAAAAGCACAAAAGATTATTGTGTAAATTCCTTTTCGACATTTTTACTATTAATTTTCTGTTTCATGAAAACTAAAAAGAACGAAGGTTAGCAAAACATGCAACTCTCTTTTGTTCCAGATTTGTGTACTCTCTCTGAAAGTATCATTTATGATCTCGTGATATAGGGGAACAAGAATTTGCATCTTGTAGCAAAACTTTTGATTTTAAGTATTTAAATATTAAATGCTGGGGATATTTCGTTCAATATTAGATAGATTAGAAACAGTTCACACTCACGCCGTGAAATGAATATAATATGTTTACACGAAGTGAAAATAAACATCAACATTGAAATATCACAAATTAAAACAATATAAAACTAGTGCTAGAATGACACAGACTTTCCCGGATTAGTTTTCTATTTCCTTTGGTCTCCGCTAGCTATTCAAACTTGACACATAGCCAGCTTCCTCACCTGTTTGAGTGAGGCTTCATAACCAGTCGCCGGAACACACGGAGTAATATTCTTCATGAATTCACTGTCCAATTGCGCGGGATTCGCCATTAAGACTTTGTGACAAAACTATATAGCTTGCCAGCTGCAATCTATCGCCGCCCAAAATACATTTTTTTGATATTTTATTAATTTTTCGGTTTCTTAATAGTAGAGTGGAAATATTATTTTAAGAATATTAAAGAACAGTGAAACTTCGTCCTAAATGGCAATTTTCTTCGAAAAATTTGGAGCCGTTTTTAAGAAAATGGCGTTTAAGTGCAACTGTAAATGCGAAAATTGAAGCTTGAAAATTGAGGTTAATGAAGAATCAAAGCAATGGTAGGATTCCAAGTTCAGTCGTGGAGGGCTTTCAAAAATCACATGCATGATTTGCTTTTTATTCGTACAATTATTTTCTGTAATACAAAAGCCTAGAAATATAGAATGTGTTATTTTATATTATAGGCGAAAATGTACTACACAACTTTCTCATGCGTAGAATTCACTGTGGTCAGTTAATTATTATGAGGGGTAACGAAATCATTGCTTGCTTACCTGTTTAAGGCGTGGTTGACAAAAAATGGCTTACCCGTGCGATGAAGATAATCGAATTAGCTTTTCCTATCACGGGTAAGAGCGTTTTTATAGCTTTCAGAATCATAGAACTCAATGGATTTTGGCCCACTCGCAGTAAAACTGACGTAGACGGAGAGAACAGGACTACATAAATTGGTAGAATGTTTGAGGGGAAATTTGTGGCACTCTGATCAGGTCCAACTGGGGAGTATTTCTTATGAAATGCCCAACTGGGGAGTATTTCTACGAATTACGTAAACTTAAAAGAGCGAACTAAAGACAATCTCTGGCGATATGAAGTTCTAAGACTGTTTGTGATGTACAAGCAAATAAAGTGCAAAATTGTCTCTCCTTCAGATATTTCGATTACAAAAGAAGCTAATAAATAGCGAAGATATTTTTTAATTCGTAAATGATGTTATTAAACGCACTAATGAACAGTTTTAGGCTCTAATGTTGATATCGTTATTTTAGAACTTGTAAACATAGTTCCTGGAATATCGTAAAATCTTGAAGTCTTGACTTTTGTGAATGTCTAGCAATCGTTGGCATCGACTTTAAACGAGAATGTTAAATGTTTGCTAAATTACGTAACATATTTTTGAAATACCTAGTATTTCTCGGTCAAAAACAGTCTGATAATACAAAATAATTAAATTGATTTTTTTTCTGGGGCACGGCCATTCTAGGGGGAGGGGGATCCAGCCTGCCGCCCCATCCCCTCTCTACCTACTAGTAGACGGTGGAATTCTCGGTTACTCCATCGAAAGTTCAGCGCAGGCTGAAACCGGTATTTTCTTCTGTCCTTTTCTTTCTCCTGTCATTTATTCCCCGTTTGTTCTGTTTCCGGACAATTCATCGCCCCTTGAATCTACGAATTCCCCTTTCTTTCACTTCGGGAGTTCACGTAGTTTCCTGGCGCAGTCCTCCAGATGTTGAGTGGCGAAGGACAGAGAGAGGAGGGGAAATAAGTTGCGAAAAGGGAGGAAAACCTTTAGTGTTTCAATACTTGAAAATGGGAAAAAAGCCCAAACAATTTTTTTTAAATCAAATTAACTGGCAACTAATTCCTAGTTTAATTAGTACTAAATATCTTCCAGACCTATGGAATAGATGTTTAAGACAATCTATTAATTAGTTGTTGAATATATATATATATATATATATATATATATATATATATATATATATATATATATATTCAGAGAGTTTTACTATGGAGTAATATATCAGTACAAGAGGGAAAAAATGAATTGTGTATTTTTTTCCTTCTAATTCCTGTTTTCATATCAAGATATTTTGTTGTCATAATGAAATGAATGACAAAAAGGAAATTACTTCTCCTCTTACTGCTTGAGAGTGAAGATAGCAAATATGTAATTTTGAATTTTCTGGTAACTATCTTCCACAATCTTTTCAAAGTTTCTTTAACACATTCTATTTTTATAATCTCATGATTTAAAAGTCCACCACTTCCTCAATTGACGTAATACTGAAATCCATTTTCTTAATTTTACTGCAGTAAAGGCTTTTTCTCTAGGAAATTGAAGATTGCTATAACTTTTGCTTCACTGATTCACCAAATTCGAAACATAATCTTAGAAAAGTTCCTAATAAATCATGTCCAATATAATTGTTTAAATTATTGGAATTAGAGTATTTTTAATTTTACCTGTTTCTGTATGTTAGTTTGGATCAATTTTTTTGCAACTTTGTAACATTCTTAAATGTTTGTTTCCACCTATCATTCTTACTTATTTTCAAAGAAAAATTTACTTCCTTATTAACTTTGAAAAAAATTATCCTTGGTTTAATTTCTTTTTGTGGTTAATTTCATTCTCTTAGAAAAGTATAGAGTGGTTTGCATATCCGACTTGGACCAGAAATAGGATATAAATACTAAGGTCAGTTAATATTTTAGCAGGTGAAGCACATGCTTAAGGTGCCCAATCTTTTTCCCCAAAAAATATTATAATAGTTTGCAATCATGTAAAAATTAGTTTTAATTTTTTTATTAAGAATATACCAAAATAACAAGTTTAATTCAGATATAAAAAATAGATGTTTGTTTTCGTTGTTTTTTTCCAAGAAAATAGATGAAAGTTATTTTAATGTACATTGCATGTATTATTTGAATATGAAATTTGTAAATTGAATGGTAAAATTTTAATTTTTACATTGAATTTGGTTACAAATGTTCAATATTTCAATTTCATTATGGGTTAAAAAATATTTTGCTGATGCTTAGGGCATTTATTACAGAAATTATTTTAGCAAATAAAAAAATATTTAGTAAATTGTCTTGCATTTTTGAGTGTTCATTATTTGCATTGACACTATCAAGGTAATAAAATTTCTGACGTGATATTAAGATTCTGAAGCTAATTTAATATTTAACTTATCAGTGGCCAACAGTCTACTTATGCTGTATGCCACGTGTGTTAAATTCTACACAAGTACCTAAATAGGAAACCAAGAAAGTAAATATCAAACTTTTGATGTTATATCCATTATTTCAGAAGTTCATTGTATCTGTAATTATTTAGATGTGCTAACAATCAAGACACTTAATAGCAGTCCAACTACTAAAATAACTTTTTACATATGCACACATTAAGTATCAAAGTATTCACAAACTTTTTTTTAACAGCTTTGATGAAGAACTGTTCCCAATTTATCATAATTGAAAGATAAAAAGCAGTACAATGTGTACATGCAACAAGCTTTCAATTGCATTTAATTTCAAAAGAGCACATCTTCAAATAAGGAAATTTAACAATATACTTTCTTGATTCAAGTACTTCCAAGAGAAGTCTTGTTTCGAGTACTCTTTCATTCAAGTTGTTTAATTAAGCTAAAAATCCATTCTTAAAGGTATGATATTTCAATATATAGAAAAATACTAATTTCTGTTTAGGAAGGGGAAGATAGTAGGAAGTATATAAAATAGACACAATTAGAGACTAATCAGTTTAGCATATATTTTGTCATAGTGTTCTATCATTACCTTTTATCACAGTATTCTGATCCTTATAACATCAAATCAAATTACATAAGTATTGTTAACTTGACATTTCAAAACAGCAGTTTTAGAGCTAAGAAGACTATGTAGATTTGACATCTTTCTTGACAATATTTGAAATTTTTTATACATCATGAACTGAAAGAAAATAAAATCAGTAGTTCCATATTGGTAACATCTCAATTGCATAATATTTCCTATTTGTACTAGGGATTTACAATTTTGGACTGCTATGGATAAGAAGGAATGAGAAAGGTAGATTGTCATAAAGAGAAAAGCATTCAAATAACATTACAATCACTACTACATACTTCTTTCCATAGACTGTACTACATTTTTTTACATTAACATGTATCAATGACTTAAATATACACTGACTTTATGTCTTCCAGTTCTGACAATAATGCAGTAAATATGAAGAAAATATCTAACTACAACAACATTTTTCTGAATCTCAGATGATCTTAAGCTACTAAAAATCTATAGGACATTAGATTGGATATAACAAGAAATGTTCAAAACATTGGTAATGTTTATCTGGTGACATGCCTGTTAATGGCAAATTCACGTAAGTGCATAAATTTATTCAGTCTAACTTTACATTTAACATTACTAACTCACAACATCCATGGTAAAATTTAGCAGTCATTATTGGAATCAGAATTATGGTTGTGGAAGACAAACCAGAACATACATTCTCATTACATTATATGGAAGTTTTGAATCTATTTGACCACACGATGGGGATACAACTATAATCTACTATGATAGATGAAAATCAAATCAACAAAAAGATATTTCTCTCTTACAATTTAAACTAATAACAATATTTCACAATTATCAACATAACTATTTTAACCATTCTGCAGCATGAGATCTTTTACATGATAAAAGACATTTATCTCTAGTCTTATATGGTACAAGAATGTAAATCAAAATTTCCAAAGCTTTACACGATTCATGGCACAGCATTCTCCATACCTAGAATCAATACACAATCCTATTTACATGACAATAACAATGTACATTTATAGGACTCAACTTATACATACAAATTACACTTTAACATGACATGGGCCAAGCCCAGTAAATAAAGTGTATCTCTCAAAAATGATCCACAGGTCACAAATGAAATGATTCTCCTTTTTTATAGTAGGAAATTGGAAAAGGGATTAGGTCTAAAAAGGAAGAGAAAGATAAGTGATTAAGGAAATCAAATATAGGGCCTACACTGGGTTGGTCAATATTTTGGCACAATGAATTCACACGGAAGACATTATAAACTTCAGGAGAGGGATTTGTTAATTTATTAGTAAAAATAAACCATTTAGAAACAATACTATAGCAGTGATATAGCTGGTTTTTTAATTGTTTTATTTGTAAAAAAAGAGAAATAATGATTTTTAATGAACATATGTACAGAGGCATGGAAGTGATGTAACCGAAGTGTCCTTCTAGATTCTTTCACTTCACTCTGCCATTTACTTTACAATTTCGCCACCTGTGCCGGCTCTTGTGCCTGCATGGTCTAAGCTACTCTATAATAATACTCTCAATTTACTGTACATGTCTCCAATATGGAGAATACCTAATATACAAATATATGTACATTGTACGTTTTCTCACTTTTTCTGTCTGGACGGTTTGAGACCAGGTTCTTTACTCAGATAAAAGCATTCTAGCAAGTATCTATTTGGTCTCAAAATTCACTTCAAGATTACCTTGTAGAAATACATCAAGAACCTACCAGTGTTTCCATACAAGAAATGTAAGTATTGCACATACTTCAGAAAATTTCCTTAAATTCTTCAAAAAGATTCATGGTGCCTATTGCACCTCTTAAAGTATATCAGATTATTTCTCCTTAAACTAGAATCTACCAGACATCCTTTTGAATCAGACACTGAAAAATGTATACATCACATGAAGAAAAAACTTATGCTAACATTGTGAAAAATTTATGGTGCAAACTAATTGTTTCTTTGTGGCTATTGTATGAAGAGAAAACATCTATTGGAGTGATCAATTTCACAACAACTTGAAAGGGAACTTGCAGGATCATGTATTTGGAAGATAACACCGTTAAACAGTAAATGTGAGCAAAAATGGAGCCGCAATCTTATGAATCCTACAATACAATAGGTTCACAGAGCAGGAACATACACAGTTAATAATCAAAGTCCACCACTGAGGGAGAGACCAACAGTATGACGGACAAGATTCACGATGTCAGTCACTCGTCTGATTTACAAGTCATGGTAAAAACACAACAGAAAACCGATCTTTCGGTTGGACGCAGAAGCCTGTTGCAGTGGCCTAACAGAATCCCACGATGGTCGACAAAG
Source organism: Acheta domesticus (assembly GCA_031308135.1). Lineage (NCBI taxonomy): Eukaryota > Metazoa > Arthropoda > Insecta > Orthoptera > Gryllidae > Acheta > Acheta domesticus. The sequence goes on along the minus strand of JAHLJT010004567.1, from coordinate 41,876,170 downwards.
GCGTTCCACAAGTCCGCTTCTAGGAGCTACTTGAATACACGCGGTACCACAAAGACCACCGGACGAATCCGAGCATAGTTGCAGTCTTCAGCCGCTGTCGGAGATGTCGATGGTCGAAGCCGATGGTTGCTGGCCGTTGGCAAGGTCGCGTGCGCGTAGCAGTACTGCCAACCCCCCGCAGGGGCGCCGTTGCGCTGCGCGGGGCTTGGCGAGGGCGAGAGGTGAGAGGGCGAGGCCCTGGGGGGGGGGGACTAGCTGGCCAGCACGCAGTGCGCCTCGCCCGCCGCCTCCAGGTCGCGCACCGCCGCCACCCAGTCCTGCAGGCGCGGCGCGCACGTGAGGGCCAGCTCCCCGAGCTTGCGCCGCGCCATGAACACGAACTCGCCCGAGCCGTGGCGCGCGCCGCAGTGCACCGGCACCTGCAACGAGAATACTTCATTGGCAAATTGTTTTCCAGCACATATTCAGTCATTAACCCAGTTACTCCATTAATTTTTTTTAATGGAACTTGTGTGTTGTCTATAAACAAAATTTTGAAGCAATCAAACTTATAAATTATACCAACGAGATGAAGAAGAACAAGGTTTAAGGAACTGAAAATTAATCCAGTTAGTGTAGTGAATGTTTTTATCCCCAGAGGCGCTGGTGTTACTGCCCGCTGGATGAGAATCAGCGCCGACCTACATACAGGCTTGTGGATGATTTCCCCATCCAGGTATCTTCCCAAGCATGGCACCCCCCTCGGCCGAGACAAGCTCTAAGCTCCCGACATGTGTGGTAGTGTAGTGCAAATGTAAGCGTATATGTGAGGGGAGAGCGAAGAAGGAAATGTCGCTTGCAGTACTTGTTCCATTTGTTGAAGTACACAGACAGAAATTTCTACATTACTTTAATTTAAATGTACATTAAAGTAAAAATCAAGAAGGCAATTCAATTTAATAACATCAATATTAGGTTGCAAGATTGAAAGATGTGTGGTCATTTCTGAAAAAATGAATGGTCTTGATGGACTGCTAAACATGAATATATGATATGAGTAATGAGTGCCAGGGAAAATGGGAGAACCTCTACATTACATCTACATTGGATTTAATTTAAGCATTTTAATATACACATTAAGCTCTCTTTGATGTACAGTGTACATTAAGTTTGATGTAGATTAATGTATTAATGACATTTTTGACAGTAAATTCTGTGGTGGCAGCAGAGATCTTGTGGTACTCCATCATAAACTTTCAAGGATACAGAGGAATCAACCACAACAGTAGACTAAACTTTTGTGTAGATCCGTCCTGCACAAGATGCACAAAATGGCGGCATCCTAGGACGGAGCACTATGCAGACATATACTTAATGTGTGTTTATTCTGTGTGACTTGGAGCCACTGATGATGGAAAAAACACTCCCGAAAGTATGGCTAATTTTCTACACATTAAAAAATGTTTGTCTACTATTGTGGCTGATACCTCTTTATCCTTGAAACTTTATTTCTAACAGTGTATGCTTCTACGTTCGCCTATACTGCGATTTTCATAACTTTGTCCCTGACAGAAAACAGCTGTTTCGCTACCATCCAATCAGGAGTTCATATTTCGCGACAGTGACGTTCAAAGTCCCGATTGGATAAAACCGTCAACAGCTGATTCCTGTTTGGGGCACAGTTACGAAAATCGCAGTATAGTTGATGGGTGAAACCATGGAATACTGACCTGTAGTGAGACTGCGGTAGGCGCCGCGGGAGTGGCGGAGGCTGCGGGCGTCTCTTCGTAGCCCTCGCAGTCTCCCAGCGGCGACACCTCGTTCTCGCCGCACAGCCCGCCCGCCGCGTCCGTCGAGCGACGCAGCATCTTCGTCACCTTCACGTTCAGCTCCGTCACCTCCAGCTCGGGCTTGTTCTGCACGCCGCGGATGATCCCGCGGGCCACTGCGCACAAGAGCGAACGGGACGCGTTACACGGGCCGGCAAGCGATCCGGAGGAGGAAAGACATTTATTTATTTATTTGGTCAAAACAAAAAATCCTGTACATGACACGTATGAGTTGGGGAGAAGAGATTATCTGCGCACATTTCCTTATGGCCCAGAATGAAAAGAAGAAAAGAAAAAGACTCAAGAGGCGTCCCTCTAACCTCCATTTTCAAGCAAAATGTACAAAGAAAATTGAAGAAGGAAGCAAAGGGGAGTGAATGAAATTTAATGTTCCAAGTCTGTCTCGATTATCATACTTAATAATTCTTCTGAAACCTCTAAAATATGGCGGAATATGAGGAATTCTGAAGTACTACGTCGTTTGATAAACTATTGTGATGAGGTAGCGTTATGATTTTAATAATGCAGGAAATTTCGACTACTATTTGTCGCTTCTTGCTATTTACAAATCTCGGTTTTGCCAACTATTTTTCAAGGAATTCCTGGAAGCTACAATATCATAAAACACCTCCGTGAGATAAAGGGGGAGGGAAGGAGCGAAAAATCTTCACCTATCGAAATATCCAAAATATCACGGAAACTTTTCATAAACAGTTGACGCGTAGGCTCGTCTAGATGACATTAAAACAGGTTACCCCACCCGGGTTGGTGGCGTCGGGCACTCGGCACTCGCGGCGGAGGGAAAAAGACGAGGAAAAAGCGCACCCCAACGGAAGCGGCGCGCGCGGGTGGGTGGGAGGGAGAGGGAGGAGAGAGGGAGGGAGGGCGCGCGCGCGTTTTTGCCGCTGCTACGTCGCTGGTGTCGGCGGACGTAATGGGCGCGGGGGTGGCGACGCCTGCGGAGGGCGCGGGGCCGCAAGAAGCTACGAACGATGAGCAGAGATGACTGGGGTGCGAATGGGTCATTTTCCTCAGGAGGGGGCGCTCAAAACTTTGAAGGGCGGGGGGGAGGGCGATGTCCATCTTTACTTACGTTACACATTATGAATTTAAAAAAATGTTCTTGGAAAAGTTTCCTTTTCCAATTTCCTTGATTTGAATTTCTCAATTAAATAATTTCGAAGGGTGGAAATCATAAATGATGCATTTTGATTTTGATAGGGTCTACCGTAGAAACGAAGTAATACGTATCCAGCACCGGATACCAAACTCTCCAGAAGTGGACGATCCCAGACATCCCCCCTTACACCCCCATGGAGATGCTGAAGAGGAAACAAGGACGAAACATGGAAGAAGGTGAAGTGCGAAGACGAAGAACAGAGGTACGGATGTTGGAAAATGCACTAGAAGACGCGAATGATTGTGAGAACAGCGGTCAAAGGGAAGTGAAGGATGCGAGAACAAGGATGACAACGAGCGGAAAATGTCGGGGAAAACTGAAATGTCTGACAAATGGGATTGCTTGCGAGCTGCAATGCTCTAGGAACATGACTGAAGTTTGGGCGAGGTTGATGATGAGGATGGGGTCGGTGAAGAATCCGACAACGGGGCGTTGGTGAGGTGTTTAAGCCTCCCGAGGACGTGAGTAGGGTTCCAAGTGGGAGCGTGACGGTGAAGGGCGAGTAGGAATAACGAGGACATGGTACACACCAAGCATTTTGAACAGAAGGATCAGAAGAACATGTTGATGAATACTATGTTTAAAGATATCTCAGAATAAAGTTTACGAACTTTTTGGAAATATAGACGAAAATGATAATTCTTGGCAATGAACATATAATGGAAAATTTCACTTACCGGAGTTACACATGTGACATTTCACATGTGTAACTCACGCAGTCAATATTGCGAGTACTTGCCGAACACCTCTGTATACGGGGTTGCCTAACATCCAGGGGCAAAATATCACAAATTAATGTTCGTAACAGAAAGTTTTCCATTATATTTTTATTAGCAACTGATACTCATTTTCGATCCTAAGCATGTCCTAGAAGTTTGTAACATTTATACTGAGACATTCTGTTTAGTGGAGGAAGGACGCAATCGTGGTTAAGGCAGAAGCTATACGAGAAGGAAGTGGTAGAACGACAAAGAGCGAAGAGAAGGAAAGAGACAGAGCGATGAGCAAGAGCTAGAATGGGGAAAGACGGCGGGAAGGAAAACGTTGGTTGAAAGCGGGGAGAGAGAGCAGGAAGTTAGCGAGGTCACCAAGGATCAGCGTGAGCCACCGAGACAAGGCAAGAAAATGGCGAGAAAAATTGGTGCAGCGTGGTGGTGAGAAGCGCGTAGAGTAGGAGTCCACGAAGAGAGCGCAGGGATTTAGCGAGCAACGAGGGAGTTGTGGGAACGACTGGAATGATAGAACTGGCTTCGAGGCGGCCAACGAGCTCTAGGAACAGGGCCGTCAGAAGGCAAGAAATCGTCGAGAAAAATTGACGCAGCGAGGCGAGGAAGAGCGGGTATGGGAGGAATCCACGGGGGACGATCAGGATTTTGCGAGCGACGGGAGAATTGTGGGAACGACTGGAAGGAGGGGTCTGGCAACGAGCGGCGGGGGGGGGGGGTGCGCCACCGATGGGCGGGGAATCGGCGAGCAAGAAAGGCGCGGTGGCGGGGAAGGCGAATGTTTGCGGGCGGGCGCCGCGTTTGTTGGTACGCGGCTTAGAGCAACGAGACGGCGGCGCTCTCCTCGGCCCGCAAGCAAACACCGCGCCCTGGCTGCAGGCGCGGACCCCCCGCAGGAACCGTGTTAGGTACACACTCTCACGATGCGGCGCCGCCCCCGCCGCCGCCGCCACATGGCCCGCCGCCTTCCTCCCCTCTCCCCCCCGCCCCGACCGCACGCCACCTCTGGGGCCTCGGGACCGTGTTGCTCGTATATAACCGCACGGCACCACTGCTTCGAAATGATCTCGTAGAGACCCGCATCGTGTTAAAACTAGGAACGGAACGTGATGACTGATGGGGATTTTGAAGTGACGTTATTTATACTTCGCGAGTGCGTGGTTTTGAATTAGTTGAAGTTTCTTCATTTGCACATATGAATACAACTCTCTGCGTTGATACAAACACGAGGCATAATGAATTAGTGGCACTGATTATTTGAATGGCACCTTTTCATTTTTATAGAGATGGAATCATTAGTAATCATTCGCTCTGAATATTTTCATCCTATTAGCTGAATTGATTGAATTAATGGAATACCATTTTATGCCCAATGGATTACTAAAAGCATGAGAAACCAAATTTCTTTTATGAACTTTAAAATTTCCAAAAGGTTTGAAATTAAATATGTGAAAACAGAAGCCTTCATATATGAAGTCGCAGAAGTGCACAAGGTTCTCACATAGTAGTATTCGGCCCAATTTCAGGCATATTGTAACCATTAAATGCAGATCACAACCTTTTATATTAACTATGTAGTTACTCAATTACTATCAGACATGCTTAAAATGAAGAATTAATATTTTCGAAACTTATGTTGGTTACATAAAATGCCTCTATTGAAATTGTGTCATCATCTCGTCTGCACTAAAAAAGGGCGCGCTTGTGTGGGAAGCTGGTGGCGCTTCGCCTGCCGTCCGCGGCGCGGCGCCTGCGCAGCGCCTGTCGACACTCACCCAAGTCGCTGGTGCAGAAGGCGCGGGACATCTCCTCCTTGGTACAGGGCCGGCACTCTGCAAGCACAAGACAGGCGATCGTCAGATAGGGCGAAGGGCAACACTCATCGGATAGGGTGTTAAGGGTGTTGTTGGATCGGGGTGCAAACGTTATGGAATAAGTGAGCTCAGGGAAGGAAATGGTAGCAGATATTGAAGGAGTGCACGTTGGTTCAGGGTCACAGTAATTTCTTAATGCTAACTTAAATCTAAGTCATGTCCAAATGAACAGCTGAGGATCTTAGTTTTAAGGAAACATCGCGTTCTAGACAATGTTCTCAACGATTCGACAGCCAAACTCGTATAACGTCCCGATGAGGGCCGTAGATTGTCAGTCGAAATGTTGGCTTAGGACGCGACGTCTAGAAAGTGCTACGCTTACAAGTCTCCAGATGTACGTTTAGTTGACCTTTCTTTAAACGGGAACACGCGTACGCCATAATATAATGAACATTTTTATGCGAATGTAGATCTGTTTCACTTCTCCGAATACTTCTACTTGCTCTCACTTTCCCCCCAAACTGTTTAGAGAATCTTTCTAAACTGTGGCGTTTTTAGTTGAATCTCAAACCCTACCGTTCATTTCTCAATACATATACTAATAACTCGAAAGAAATATAAGTTTTTTAATACATTACTGTCATCACACCGCTAAAGGCATGTTATAATTAGAACTAAATAACATAATTGATTTTAGATGGGAAAGGTAGCGGTAAAAACTCCAGTTACCCTTCATACCGTGCACGGTACTTTTGACCATTCATTTGAAATGGGTCATAGGGCTCATGTTTCCTGGCAGAAAGCTCTTAACGAACAAACGTGTCAGGCACGATAACTTATTACAACTAATGGGCACACTCATGGAATTAACGTGTCAACTTCATCAGAGTTAAATTCTTCCAAGCGAAGTGAAAGCGCCCCACAAACTTTATCGCTCGCCGACTCGTCTTTGGGCGTGTGAGCTCATACGGGAACGAATGCCGAAATAATGACCGGGGACACCAGTATGGCGCCGTTTGTCATCTGATTAGAACAGATGGTCCCCTCCGACGAAACACGGAGACAGCGAATATTAGAAGAAATATACAACACGCTCACACAGGATGCGGAGAATATTCCGGAATAGGCGACGATCGTACAGACCATTTTCGGAGAGTAAAAACTCTTCTTTATCGTAAGCAAACGCCGAGGACAAATTAGCTTCGCCCTTTACCGAACGTCAGAACATAAATTCAACAGACGTTGCCTTGCGTCTCGTTTATTCCGTGTGGTATTTAAGAAACATACACATCATATGCGCAGCAAGTGGGCCAATTCTTCTGGGGCTAATCTAATAGATTATTCTGGTGATACACGCGAGCCTGCTGGCATCACGCGAAAGAAGACAGAAAACAGAAGCTTTCCAAGGACCGGAAGATCCTGATGAGATTAGTTTTCGTAATAGGGTTTTGCTGAGTGTATGTTACATACGCCCATTTATCTTTCACAGTGGCGTTGAACTGAAATTGGAATTATTGCGTTTTTGTCCTCATGGGCGCTAATTTATTTTTTGCATTTTTCAGACAGTTGACAATTATGAATTTTAAAATTTGGTCAATGCTCATTAAAATGCATAAAATTATTGATGGTTGTTATTGATTTAGTCAATTTATTATAAGAGAAGTAGGCATTCCTTTGTACACCATGATTTCATTTCAGATTTTTAGCTTATTTCTTTCATTCGACCGATCGCAAAGTACATTCCGTGAACTCCCACTATCGTGAAGGGAACTGCAATCTAAAATTCCACAGAAGTGTGGTTTCACAAAGCAGGCCGAGCAATAAATCTACGCTCGGTAAATCTAGGTTCTGTAAGTGAACAACTTTAACAGAGTCCTATACAAAGGAACAGCTTTCAGCAGCAGAAAATCTGCTCCGTTCTATTTTCCCTGACCCGCCGTACCTCCGAGTGCCTGTCGCTGGTCCCAGACTTCTCAATTGCACTCCGCGGAAGAAACGCGCGCGAAAGTAATACCATCTGCGGCTACCGCCTCCCCCACCGCCGCCGCCAACGCCTCCGCCACCGCCTCTGCCGCCACCACCACCACCACCACCACCACCACCACCACCGCCACCCGCGCCTCCGCCGCCACGACCACCGCCACCGCCGCCTCCGCCGCCGTCACCCTGCCACCGCCGCCGCCGCCGCCGCCGCCGCCGCCTCCGCCACCACCACCACCACCACCACCACCACCGCCGCCACCGCCCGAGCCTCCGCCGCCACCGCAGCCGCGATCCGCAGCGGGACCGCAGAGGGCCTGCTTCTCAGTCGTCCGTGACCAGAAACCGCTACCGCATGTAACCGAACATCTCTTCTCACCTACGACGCGGACGCAAGTACCACGCGGGCCGGTTTTTTACGACGCCGCTCTCAAAGAGACTGGTACAAATATTTCGTCGCGTGATCCCCCAGGCCACTGCAATTCGCGCGCCTATAACCGAACATGAAGCACGTCGGGCACAGTTAGGGGACGTGTTGTTATGTTTGCGCAGTGCGAAGTCCCAGACGATTTGTTACGCACCCAGTAAACAACATTCGCAGTCTGGGCCAATTGGAGCGGCGCCAAATCATATGGAAATCGCTGATTCGGTCGACATCGCGAAATCGTTCTTCGAGGACAGCGCGGTCGCCGGGACAAACACTGCATTCCACAGACCAGTTCGACACCTTTCCTTAAGCGGATCCGTGCAGTCACAGCGAATCAATCAGAATGACCAGAGGAAAGTACAAAGAGGACGCCGCTACATCTGCAGATATTTGGACCCCCTACCTACCCAATCGCCTTTTCTTTCTGAGCGCCCTTGACTAGTAGACATCAAAAACCGTGACTGAACTGACAACTGCTAAGGATAATTCGCGCCTTAAAAGTTGCAGAATGTCGCAAAACCGAGAAATCGCCAATATATTCTGAAAACGAACTATTCATAAGTGTTAAAAGTCACTGGAGATGCCGTCATAATGTCCGTCCAGAATTTCACCATCGCCTCGAAGTCAATGCACCCTACAACTGGGTAACTTAGAACGTCGTAACAATGTCCGACGAGGTGTTATGGACTGAAATCGCGCATGCGCATAGTCGCTAGGCCGGAGCTGCTCGGGCATCTCCGAGAACCGCCGACTAGATTATCCAGTCGCCCGCTGCCCAGTGGGCACAGGGCACCATGAACGAGCACAACAAAAATGTTGTTGGAAAATCACCGGAAATTTAACTGCAAAACAATTTAAAAGCCGAGTAACTTACATACACAGCAGTAAAACATGTTCATGTTTATAAACTATTTTCAACGTTTTAGTTTACTGGCAATGTTAATTTTCTTAAAGAGAAATGACTAAATGTCACATTCGGCAATTCTCATTATACACCCAGAAGAAAGTACGTTACCAAAGATTCGTTCCGTTTCGAATGACTTGTCAAAAGCAAGTAACTTTTGAATAAATACAACTTCACTTTTACGAATGCGGTTTGAAACATTTCGCACTCTAAAAGTAACAGTTATTGAAAAAGTTCCTAAGTTAAGATAAAAATCAGTCAATTGGCACAGCAGAACAATCTTATTGCGGTATAGAAAATCCAATATTATTCCTGAACTGAATCACACAAAATATCAAATGAACATTTAAATCAAATAACCTAAATTAAATCACTAATCGCCAAGCCCCGAAGAACATACATTAATTTTTCTCGTCAAACATTTCTATAAACTATTTTACCTCGTTTTATTTTATCGCCCTTTACTGTTTTTATTGATTCATTTTATTTGGAAATTGATTGTATAATTTTTTTTTTTAAATTTCCTCGCCTTGCGCCACGAATGGTATTTGGGGCCAGTGCGCGCCGTGGCGGGGTCTCTGCCGCCGCGGGCGCGTGGACCAGTTGGGCCGGTCTCCCGCCCACCCCCCACCCTTCTCTGCCGCGTCGCGCGCCTCTGTCTCGCTGGCCGGAATCGTGTCGAATCTCCCGATATAAAACGGCCACGGAGTACTATAACCGGCACGTCGAGGAGCCCGCCACACGGAATCAGCCCCCAACAAAGAGAATGACGAACGCCAGCTCGGCGGACACGCAGCTCGCTGTCGTGTATTGTGTATTTGTGGGCGTGTGATACAACCAGCAAGCGAGAGACAGAGAGAGTGAGCGAAAGAATGTATCTGTGATTGTGTTTGCTAGATTGTAGGTGTATGTACGGCTGAGGGTTGAGTTGTGTGTGTGAGTACGTATGAGTGTGTGTGTGTGTGTGTGTGTGTGTGTGTGTGAGAGAGAGAGAGAAAGAGAGAGAGAGAGAGAGAGAGAGAGAGAGAGAGAGAGAGAGAGAGAGAGAGTTGTGTATAAGCGAGCAGGATAGTAGGGCGGTGTCCTCAACGGCAACAAGTTTGGAAAAAGACATTATTGAGAAATTTGCGTTAATTTCAGGTCCTTATAGACAAGACGTCCTTCATTCGACGTTTTTCAACGTAAACAACAGTAAAGGTCATTTTGACACGATAAAATAAGTTTGGTGCAAGAATTAAATTACACGGAACCGATTAGTTTTTTTCACACTCCCCCACCCTAAAAAAATTACACAGAAGTTCGGAATCAGTCAGAACCTCTCTAAAATACATCTAAAAACATAAAAAAATTACTTTCCAAATATGTAGATGATTTCAGAATCTAGAGAAACAATTGAAATCTTTAAGATCGAATAGTTGATGAACTTCACAATTTCATTTTATAAAATTTATAAAACGAAATTGTGAAGTTCATCAACTATTTAATATCCAGAAGGTAAAATACAAATGGTATTCTTGGATGGGCGGGTGACACACGGTTCGTGACGATGTGCTCCAGTCCTCGTCCACTCCCGGGATTGGACACGCGGTTTTTGGCCTTCGACCTTCAACGCGGCGCAGAGCGGCGCGGCGTCCGGTTTCTTCCTCGCCTTTCCACGCTCGTGGACGGTCGCGATGTTTTGCGTCGAACGGTTTCGGGTGGAGTTAGCGGGAACATAATACACCCACTCGTTCATGGAAGGCAGCAGACTTAATGAAAGGAACTACTTGAACAAGCTCCGCCTCCCAAGCTCAGGAATGCTGCACAATCTAGAAACGTTCTACACGCAAAAACTCTCATTTCTCGCAGAGAGAAAGACTAGTTCACAGCCAATGCAAAACGTTGCTGTAAAAAAAAGGCTGTTGATTTGTAGTCGTAAGCAATGTTGAGTTACTATTGTAGTCAAAAGCAACTTACTTTTATCTTTTTTACGTAGCACTGCGAAACGGAGTCAATGTAAATAAAAGCCGACCCTGTAGTGAATTATTACGTGTTAAAATGTTTTGAGATGAAAATGAAGGAACGTGTAGTAATGAGAACCATAAGGCAAACACGTCATAAGTACAACAAAACAAAAGATAAACTACGTTTTTTTAACAAGAGTACCCTATGACTTGTTTCTCATAGTTATTCACATTTGTCCACTAGAAAATAGATAACCAAGAGTTATCTACAGTCCTGATAGCTCTTGACCAACACTGCAACTCGAGGCAAGACCCGTTACATCGCGGAATGCACCGTGTCGCGGGATGCCTCCCGCATTAGCACGTGGAAGGCGCGTAACTTCGCAGGGGCGTGCTTATGAAGAGCAAAGCTTTCACACCGCGCCGAGTGTGTTACTAAGGCACGAGGGTCCCTTGTCACAGGTAGTACTACGTACGCCGCACGCCGCCGTCGCCGCCACCACCACCGCCGGGGACCCATCCATCACCTCTCGACCCGAGCGAGGGCAGACGGAAAGTTCGTAGACCTTCGTCCCGGAACTCCCTCACCCCGCGGGTGCTTCGCCCACTCACACACTCCCCACCCCACCCCCGTCCCGCCCGCGAGGGCCGCTGCGCGGCGTTTGATGGATTGGGCTGCGCGCGGGGGAGGCGGCGGTGGAGGCGGAGGCGGCGCCGGCGAGATGGACGCGTGGGAGCGCGGGCGGCGGAGGGCAAAGGGCAGCGCGGGGGGGGGGGGCAGGGCGGGCGCGGAGGAGGCGAAAGCGACGAGACGCGCAGATGGCGGCGGATAATGAGAGACGGTCTAATCGACAAGCGCCGTACGTGCCAAAGCTTTTACTATTTTCCGTGGTTTTCGTACAATCTTATGCTGGGTTGTAGACCCGCCGAAATGGAAAATAGAATTTATGTCTCCAGCTGGAATGACCTTTCAAAAATTCTGTGGTCATGGTGTAAAAGTTCTTAAGTCAATTTTTGGCGAAATTGGGTTAAGTACTGAAACTACAAGTTAATTATCAATATTTTATTTTATTAAAGGGACTGAATTCAAATGTATCCTCCTTAACGAGAGAAAAGCGTTGGGAAATAGCGTTGGCTCATTAATCTAGCCCTTGTTTTCTCCGAACTAAGACTTTTGACTTAAGAACTTTTACCCCGTGACCACAGAATTATGTTTTGCGCCACTGTGCTTCATGTAAATAACTATCAATTCCATTACTCTTCAAAAGCAAATAATTGAAATGTCACAAATGGCAAGTGCATAAAAGTGTCATGATATTTTGTTATTTATATGTACTAATCTTTACTTCATCATATATCATAGGTGCTCCAACCACATTAACTTATTTGAAAGACACAGGAAGTGAAAACCATTCCCCTAGAATCTTTTCATGTCAATACAGATTTTACTATCAGGGGCTGACAAGCACATTGGCTGAATTCAACATTTGAAATAGCTTGAAAACTTTACAACATAATAAATAATATCGCTGGCGAGGTAGATATCTTCTAATAATTTGAGAAACGGTGTCGTTAGTTATCAATATTTTTAATATAGGCTACTGAAAATCTTTTCGACCGCCTAGCGATCATCATCAGAACTAATCTTCCAACATCTGGGCGGAATATGACGTTCTGCAGTTTATTGAGAGAGAGACTTGTTTGTATTTTTTCGCTACTCGATCGAAAACATCTTCAGTATAATAAAAATTTTGATACATAACACAACCTTTTTCTAAGAAAAAAATAAGAAAAGACCTGAAATGTTTTAATTGCGGAATCCTCCATGCAAACGCAGACCCTCATGAGCCGACCGCGCATGCGCAGAAATTGAGACGGGCAGAAGAGGGGCGTGGTCGGCCGGTGCGTGGAACCAGGGCCGCTGATGATGCACGCTCGTTATACAGCGCACTGTTGCATTCCTCCGGCGTACGCGCGCTCTCGCGGGCGTAATTATTCGAAAGCTTCGCGAAATTAGCGCCAGGAGGCAGCACTGCAGACGAGCTGTCAGCCCGAAGAGGAATCGCGAGGTGAGGCGGCGGGGTCGCCTGGGACTGCAGCAATTAAAGCCCGCATGCCCCGGCCCGCGTCGTGCGAGGAACTGGCGCCGTCGCCTTTAGAGGTAAAATGCAACAACCGTCAAACGAAGACGCTCATTATCCCCCGCATTCTGTGAAGATCAGAAGACGGACGTTCTTTGCACAACGAAGGTCTCTCGCTTGCTATTTTTACTGTTGACGACCTTGCATGATACCTACCATTTCATACTGTTTCAACCTTGTGTTGCGAAAGATGTCATTAACGGAAGAAAAACGCGTAAGGTAAACATGGAAGTTAACATTCACACACTCGTGCGCACACAAATTACAGTAATAGCGCTCGTCAAACTCTATCACTTTCTCCGCGAGTATACTACGGGGGTTCGGCGAGAATTAACAGCGATGAGTTGTAGATTTTGACATAAGGTAAAATAGCGTGCGATGTCTCGGTGGATGACACGTCGGCACTTGAGGTGAAGTACGTGCTACACTACTGCCTGTTAGCTTTATGAACTTGTTAGGCTCGACAACACTACACGATGTCAGTGTTCAACAGCGTGAGTTAAAAAGTAGTAATTTAACAAATTTCAAGTTATTCAAGAAAATTACAAGTATTCTAGGCTTTTTTTTGCAGAAGACAGTGTAATGAAAATATACGTAATAAAATATAGAATCGTCAGCATTAATTACGTACAAAGTAACATATACAGTTAATTTTATGAAATGTTTTTCGACTATATTCCACGATATATATAAAGTTATTAAATATGATTAATGAAAATCTAACGATCAATAATATACGAAATCAATTTCATTTAATCCACGCAAATTCAAACATTATATCTATGTATATAAAGTACAAAGGAATGCCACTTCTTGGATAAGGTTTATTGTAAAATGTTGGCTTAGCAACTTTCTTCCACTTTCTTAACTACCACCCCTTAATTTAAGGACAACGCCTGCCGAGGGTACGCGGCTCACCTGACATCCGAGCCGTGTTGATACATACGTGGTTGATTAACCTAAAGCCTCTTTTCACGGTACAATTTCGCAAATATATGACTTATAGAAAGCCAGAAGTTCAGTTTACTTGATTTGTGCATGAAAACTTTTGAACATGTTAAGAGTTTTTCCTGCAGAAGGCTTACAGTTTGTCACGCGTCTCTAGCGGCAGAATCGTCCACTAACTGATTTGTTTTCTCGGATTTGAGTTCTCGGTTATTCTCGAGAATTTATTTTACTGATACGTGCAAATATAAGGTTACTGAATCTCCCTTCCGCAGTCAAAACTTCATTCATTAGGACTGATTTTTCTGCGCTCCCTCTAAAGACGTATCCACAACCACCCTTGCAGCAATAGTGATGAGTGCTTTTCAATTTTTTCCCTGACATGTTTTATTATTATTTAAATATCACACAAGCTAAAAACGTACGCACACAAACATCGAGAATGAATGTACTCGAAAGCGTTTACTCTCTGCTCGAACGGCGAAATTCATTTCCAATGATAAGCACAGTTCTAAGGCCACGAGCCCCGTTGAGAAGGACGTTCACGAATTACAAATATTTATTTTGTAAGGGAGGAGGTGTAACAATGACCTAATGTCATCGGCCACTATAGAAAAATCGAAGTATGGAAAACATGCAGATCGTGTAATCACGTCTTTCGACTCCGTAAACGTCTAGTTTGGGATCTGAAACTGTACCGTGTAAAAAGGCATTGACATAAAGGCGGCTCCACACATTCGCTATTCGGCGAACAGCGAGCAACCGCTCGTCGAATCCCGAGTAGTGTGAATGGGTCGCTTGCTATTTGCCGAGTGACGAACATTCGGCGCTCGCCCTACCCGCCGCGTGTCGGTCTTTTGGACCCATCAAAGGGAGCGACCAATCGCAGCTGGTCGGGATCGGGCGAGCAGTAGCTCGCTGCTCGGCGAATGCCGAACGTGTGGAGCCACCTTGAGACAGAGAAGGCGGGGAGGTACTTACGCTCCGCAGGGTCGTATCCCTTGGCGCCGCGGGGCAGGGGCTCCAGGTCGTAGGTGAAGGACATGACGCGCTTGGCGAAGTCGCCGGCGGGCGCGGGCACCGACTCCACGTACAGCGCCGCCTGCCCGCCGCGCGACCGGAAGCAGCGCGCCAGGCGCCGCGGCGCGCCGTCCGCGTCGTCGAAGAGCGGCGCGAGCGAGCGCGGGCCCTCGAGGAAGAGGCGCGCGCCGGCCGCGCGCTCGCCCAGGCGCACGCAGCCCCGGAAGTCGTGGCCCGCGCCGCCCAGGCGCAGCAGCACGCGCAGCGCCCCGCGCGGGTACGACCAGTCCAGGCGGCCCTGCGCGCAGCGCAGGTACACGGGGCTCACGCCGCGCTCCGGCCCCGACAGCCCGCTGCAACACACAGGCGCATAGGCGCATTAGAGGACAACACACAGACACACAGGCGCGTTAGACAGACACGGGGCTCACGCCGCGCTCCGGCCCCGACAGCCCGCTACAACACACAGGCGCATAGGCGCGTTAGAGAACACACAGGCGCGCGCGCGCGCACGCACGCACGCACGCACTCACGCACTCACACACACACACACACACACACACACACACACACACACACACAGGGGTATTAGAAAGACACAAGGGTCACGTCGCGCTCCGGCCTCGACAAACCGCTTTAACAGACAGATACACACACAGGCGGTTGAGAGCTCTCGCTGATTGTGGACCCCGACAGTCTGCTGCAATATACGCGCAAACACACAGACGTTAGAAGGCACGGGAACAACGTTGACGCCCGACTCAGGCCCCGAGACCCCGCTGCTTAAAGCACACACTCGCATGGGCGTTACACAGTATGTGCATTCCACGCTCGTATCCCGACAATCCGCACAAACTCACACACGCATACACACTGGGGTTCATTTTTAATAATTGCAAAAGGTGCAATTTTTAGCAGTAAAATTACTTTTCTAAATGTATTTTTTCACTTAACTCGGTAAGTGAGGATTACAAATATTTAGATATATTTAGACGCTTAACTTTCCTTGCGCACCGACAATACATCTATTTTCCAAAAATATATAGGTTAAAACGTTGAACAATGCACAAAAACAAAATTGAAAATTAACGACGTCATCTACTATGAGTACAGACTGACGATTTCACTGCAATGTTCCCAACAGTTCGCCGAAAGCGAGATCTGCCTTTCCCATCAGTTCGCCGTCAAGCAACAACCGCGTCGGCGAAAACATCGATAGCCTGGCTCTCTCCACTCCCACGCCGCGGGCAAGCGTTCCCAGAAGACGGAACTGGCCCCCGAAACGGCCCTCGGTTCCCACAAAGGGAGCGGGCGCCCCCGCCTGGCATCGATTGTGCGCGGACCAGCGCCCGTTTCTTGCCCGCGAGCGCGCCCGGACGGGACGGCGGGGCTCTCGGCGAAAAAGTCAGCGTCGGCGCCTACTCCGCAGTGGGCCACAACACATAGCCAAAGGCGTGAAAGAAAATATTAAGCCCCTGCGTTATGAATGATTTGAGGTCTCCATAAGTTCAATAAGAAGGGGCGTACGTAATCGCGTTTCTGATTTTTCGATGAAACTAAATTGAAAATAACAGTTGGTGTAAAGTAAATGTTTATGGAAACCAATAGACTCGTAGTTGAATGCAAGCGATTGGAGTTATCGGGGTCGCAGTAACAATATGTGCACAGGCTACGTACGATCCAATATATTATTAAGGAACTGAAACGGTAAATTGTTTCAGATTGAAACAAAATATCCGCACCTGTAAAACTAATTACAGATAATGGGAAAACATCATAACTTAAAGTAAAGTAACATTTTTAACGAATAAGTGGATTAATAAACGCTACACAGAATTAATGTTAATGATTAGGAATAAAGAAACATGTTTGTTTCAAATTAATACTTCAATAAATTTGATTGTTTCAAATTAATACTTCATATTCTTTGAATACGACCGACATACAAACATACTAATATAACTAAAGCCTTGTATACCGTACTAAAAACTAAGAGTACCTTGATTTCTTGGTTATATTTATAACGTTCCGCAGCCTTTATCAATTCAAGCGATTCATCGTTCTTTGAAGCAATAAACATTCAACATTTGTGCCCCCTTCGAACCATTTGGGCCCACTCAGTGCACTGAGGCCGCCGATGCTGGCGCGGGGCTTGGCCTGTTGGCAGCGGCACCGGGAAACTGGTCGCTGCCGCCGCGCAGAATGTTAACGCGCGCCGCATCGAAGGACACACACCACTGTCGCTGGCGCCGGCGCCGACTTTTATTACAATCGCGCACGCGTCGGTTTAAATCACGTTTTCGAAGACGTTTAGCGGCGCACGACCGTACAGTGAATACGGAAACCGGACTCCAAAGTCGCAAGAAATGCGAGGGCCGAGCGACCGTCATTTGTCGCAGGCGTCTGTCGTTTGTTGTCGGTTTAATCGTCATTTGTCGTTCGTTGATCTCGTTATTCTCTGCTCAGCACTGAATTGTACATGAGATAAATCTCTCCTCGAAAAATGAAACAAAATGGAATTGTTACTACATAAGCGAATGATGTTTTTTTTAAGCTCCTTAATAAAAAAGTGTTTTAAATGCTGATCTGTACTGAACCGGTTTGTGAGTTCACTCATCAAGACTGTTCAACAGATAATCGATCAACCTAGATTTTTGTTACATGAAATCAACAAATATTAAAATTTACAATAAAGGCAGCATGAAAGTTGAGGTTATATTTCTTCTCAGTACATGCAGCGAACGGCCACTGCCGTGCAACACAATACGTAACTTGTTTAAATAGATACTTTACTTTTACTGCAATACTTTTCTTTTAATTCAACGACTATAAGCAAATAAATTAATCAAAATCATTAATAACAATGCACTTTATTCACTTTCAACACGTACGATTCAAGTGAATGAAACATTATGTAAGCATTAACTATTGTACAATGATATCTTCTTGGAATTACTTAAATGGCAGAAAAACTGATTAACTGAAATAAACAAAATAGTTGTTGATAAGAATTACACTACATTTTGAGATCACACATAAAACAGTTTGCCTCTTGAAGTTGAAATCCAATGATCACAGTCAAAAAAAGTTGTTTCTATCATTATGTTGCCATTCAATACGTTTATGGGCATCATGTGAGCATCAGGCGTAGCAACTATTGTAGATAGCCACGTGTTGGTCGAATTTGGTATAACGAATCCAAATTCGAAAAACCATTCCTCCAGACACCTTCCTTTAAATAAAACTCTTTGTTCGAGTCTCAAATTTTCGATAGGTTCCACAGTGGAGAAGTTAATTTCACGTATAACAGACCGACACATTAAAATTTTCCTTGGGACTCGAGCTTCATATTCTAAGTCCGGGTCAGAAAGATCTTGATATCCTCGCCACAGAATTTTTCCAGTGTCTGCATCTCGAAGGACCATCCAGTTTACTTGAAAACCCGACATAAGGTCATCGACTCGAGGGCACATCTTCTTGTGTTCAAATAATAAACAAGAACGCCGTATCGAAGAGCAAAACTTGCAATTACAAACAACCATTCCGCAAAATAAATTGTTTCCAACAATTAAAACAAACACGTCACGCTTCAGCGATATTGAAATATTCGCAAAACAAAATGGATTCATTTGATAATAAACTTAATGGATAATTATGAATCGAATGATCGATATGTCAAGTGGACTTAACTGATTACACAAGAAAATAATATATGAACATGAAAGTAGACAAAGCAAGTTAATTAGCTTAACATTGCATGAAAATCCAAGTGTTAAATCGAAAATCGTGTAATAGATTTTTTGCCTCATTGAAACAGAAGTGTTATTAATAAGTCTTGCTCACAAACTATTCAGTATCCCGATAAGCTTGCATATATACTTGCTAGAAATTGTTCACTATAACAAATTTCGTATATATATCCTACTGGAGCAAGTATGAAAAAAGATCATGCCTCAATCGATTTTTAAACACGAAAGATCAGTAAATCAAATGTTCTGGAGGATGGAAGTGAAGATTCGATTCCTCACCTTCTACCTGACACTCATAGAAGCATTATAGATCTCAAAAATTATCATTTAGCAGCTTAAAATTTTCCTCCCTGATCGGAGTACATTATTCCTTAAATGTTTTACTTTATCAGATGTATTGTTTATTATATACACGGAAATTTTACTATGTAAAAATATATACTATTACAATCTTAAATTAACTGAAAAATATGGAGATGTTTGAGGTACGCCACTTCCAGTGTGCTGTTATTTATCATTTTACACTTACAGTGATCTAAATAAATGATGGCGTTCTGAAGTAGGACCTATCCTTTTTGTATTTTGAGACAATAAAAGCATCGTATTTTCAGCAAAATATTTATTTATCCGTAGAAGACTATGGTTCCTGTGAATAAATATTTTAATGAAATACATTGTCATTGTTTCAAAATACAAAAAGGCATTGGTTACAAATTTTCCATTCTCGCAGAAGTCATTCATTGTATAAATTGTTTACGTTACAAATATAAACTATAAGCAACATATTTTTCATTTTTGCTGAATATAAAATGCATGAGTTATAAAAAACATCAAGTCGACGATACATTGTAACTTTAACCACCTCTTTCTCCCCCGAGAAAAATCCTGGGTGGGCCACTGCAAAATGAATAATTTAAAAATTAAGACAACCACCAGTGGTTTTAGTAACTACCAGGCTATGAGACTAAATTATAGTCACTTTTGGATTAACCGGGAGAGTGGTGGGCCTCGGCTGAAGGCTGATCTCTCAGAATCCGATCTCGGCGTCAGTTGCCGGTCGGCCTCGGCGTCCGCAGGGGCTTCCTAGAGTCTGCGGCGAAGGCCAGCGGCGGTGGTGGCGGCGGCGGCGGCGGGCGGGGAAAGCGGGGCGACGGCGTTGTCGGCGCGCCCGCGCCTGAGGCGTCCGCGCCGGGCGAGCGGGAGGCGAGGGGGAGGGGGAGAGGGAGAGGGCTTGGGCGGCGGGGCGTGGCCGGGCGGCGCGCGCCGCGGGGCGAGAGAGCGGGCGACCGAGCGACCGGCCGGCAGGCGCCGCCCACGCCTCGCTCCCACGCGCACGCGACCGCCGGAACAAACGAGCACGCCCCCCGGCGACACGCGCCCGGGCCCGGGCCCGGGATCTCGCGCGTGCTGTTGGGAAGCGAAAGAAAATAAATATTTCTGGTTCGCCAGCAATGGATAAATTCGATAGAGATTTGATGGCATTGCTAAGTTGCCTGACTTGACCCTGACTTGTCCCTGGCTTGAAATCTTAATTTGGTTACGTGCCTTTATCACTGAAATTGATTGTTTACACTAATTATAGCTCATTAAATTTTTACTTAATCCATATCTTCTTTCGATATCTTACGGCGATGAAAGATCTACCTGACAACTTATAGCTGACAAGTGGTTTGTGATTTTATTATCATCTTCATGAGTAGAACCATTTGCTCTGAATCTTGTATTAAAGTCCATGGATTTGGCGAATAAGAAGCACATTTTTAGTGAGAAAGGAAAACATAACAAAATTTAATTTTGGAATGTTGACGAGCATGCACTCGAAAGAGCTTGAAAAGAATTATTTTAGAACTTTATTAAATAACTCAAAATTATTTTGAAACGTAGCTGAGAGTTCTTCGTCGAAAAAGGACAATGGCAACTCCATCTGTCTGCATATGCAGAAAATAGTAAAATTAAATACAAGAGGACTTCGTGAATTGTGCACACAAAATGAAGTCATTAAAATTAAAAAGAAGAGAAAAAAACGACACAAAGAAAACTATAAAAAGAAGCAGTAGTCAGCCTCAAAAGAACTCTCACAAAAGCCCAAGTGGCCTGGCGCTGAAAGGAGCAGAAGCATCTTGCTTCTTGCATCGCGGAGCGAAACACAAAAACCGCCACTCGCCGCGCGCGCTGCCGTGTGCTCCGCAACACCCAACGGGACACAGGCGCTTTGTTGCACGCGCAAGGGGACAGCCGAGCGCCGCCACCTCCTCCGCCGGCCGGCGGGCGCCGCAAATAAGGCGGGCACAGTCATGAGGCGGAGGCGGAGCCGAAGGGAGGAGGAAGAGATGGCAGCGCAGTTACGGAGGAGGTCGACGGAAGGGAGGAAGAAGACCGAAGAGGAGGGGATTGGAATGAAAGTAGGCGGTGGTAAAGGAGAGGGAGGGAGAGTAGAAACTGTGGGTTGAAAAGAGGAGCAGAGAAGAAGAAATGAGAGAACATACGGCGACATCAAACTAACTGAGATTTTAAACACACAGGAGAGAGAGAGAGAGAGACGAGAGAGAGAGAGAGAGAGTGGCGAGAGAGGGAAGGAAGATAGGGTGAGAGGTGTTGAAAGAAACCGGGGGAAAAAATACAGATCCACTGACGAGTGGGGAAGAAGGGGAAGGAAAAAGACAACAGGGCGCAATTTCCTCATGGAGGAAGGGAAAGAGGAGGCGGAGTAAGAAGTAGAGTCAGGTGGAGGCGGAGGCTGCGGAGTTGGAGGAGGCCAAGGCGTTGGAAGAGCGAGGAGACGCGAACTCGCGACCGCTGGCCCCAGCGCCCTCCCGCGGACTAACGGCCGCTCCCAAGGCCGCGCGTCGCCTCGTCACACGCGCCACCGGCCGCAGCTCGTCGCCA
Source organism: Acheta domesticus (assembly GCA_031308135.1). Lineage (NCBI taxonomy): Eukaryota > Metazoa > Arthropoda > Insecta > Orthoptera > Gryllidae > Acheta > Acheta domesticus. The sequence goes on along the minus strand of JAHLJT010004567.1, from coordinate 41,854,648 downwards.
GGCGGCCCCCCACCCCCGCCCCGCGCGGCGCCACAGCCCAGAGACGGATCCCGATTGCATCACGCGGGAGACTTTTCCTAATAGTTTTACCAGCCTCCCCAAAAATGCATAGCTCCGATTGCATCCCGCGGGCAACTTTTCCTAACAGTTTTACCTGCCTCCCCAAAAAAGACTGCATCCCGCGGATTTTTCCTTACCGTTTTACCCGCCTCCTCAACAGCATATCCCGATTGCATTCCGCGGGCAACTTTTCCAAACCGTTTTACCTGCCTCCCAGAGAAGGCATAGCCCGATGGCATCCCGCGAACTTTTTCTTACCGTTTTACCCACCTCTCCAAAAACGCATATCCCGACTGTGTCCTGCGGTCTTTTCCTTACCATTTTACCTGCTTACCCAAAAAAGTGTGGCCCGATTGCATCCCATTCTGTTTTCCTGGAGAGTATAGGGAAGAGCTCGCTGACCTATTAATGCTTGGAAAATGGTCCTTTCCCTTTCGTATGATTCAAATTGGAGTCGATTACTAGAGAACCACTTCCCTATTTTCAGGAAGCATGTGCATGTCCTTTTGGAGCACTGATGTTGAATCCACTTAATTGTTTGTGGAAACAACACAACTTCCTATCGCCAGCGTCTTTTTACCCTGCTCGCATAACATATACAGATTCGAAGACTCTGCCATGATCACCTGTGTTCGAGGTTTTGTCTCCTCTGGTCTCTGAAGCATCATGCATCTGAACTTAACTACAGGGTATCCTTTCTCTATCCCGAAAAGGCAGTCGGGATGCAATCGAGCTGTACCTTCTGAAGTACGCAAAAGTTAATGGGGATTAACTGCAAATCGGATGAAGAAAACCTGACTTCGAGATCTAATCTCCCGACTCAGCTGCCCAAATGACCCATTGCTGCTGCTGCTCCCCTCTTTACATCTCACCTCAACGACCCCCTCGCGTGGACGACTTCGGGTAACAGGAAACTCGCACACATTTTTGCCAGCATAAATACATCATCCAAAGGGAGATGGACTCTCAAAACCTGAATCTTGATAAAGATAAATATTATGCTTTAATTTGACGGAAGGTTGTCAAATGGAGAAGTGATCATATGTGATTGAGAGAATTCGAGGCAGGTCTGACACCTCTCTAAATTTGACTTTGTTCTCTTCCAAGGAACAAGAATATCCACTCGAGGTATATTTAGAAACGATTGTTGCTTCAAACTCGAAGATGTAAGTACCTTAAAAGGAATCTTGTTCTGTCCCTTGTGGCACGTCGAATTGCTGTACTCACTTCTGCTCATTGTCACACTGCTTTAATCACATCTGCTCAAAAAACACATTCCATTTCGCCATCTTCCGTCTAGCAAAAGCATAATTTATTCACATTCACATTCTGAGAGCCTGTCATGTAGAGTTATTACTTGAGCTCCGACTGCGTCTTATGCTTCTCTGGTCCCCCTCTGCCAACTCACAACGAGTAGGGTCATTACGAACGCCTCGCCCACATGTGACTTTTCTGACTCAAGCGTGCACGCTCCAACACACTATTCCGCGTCACACCCACACACTAATCAAGTGGCCTAATTACGACGCCAATCATACAGAGATCCCGTCGCCTGCCTCCCTTCCTTTTCTCGCTCTTCATCACGCCTCTCCCTACCCCGACCGCTCTTTCTCATCCTGTCTCCGGCCGGGTGACGTCAGCGTCGCCTCGAGATGCTCCCCGCTCCGCCCCCCCGCGAGCTGTTGTGCGTCGCCTCGCCTCGTCTCCTTGTGCCCTCTCGAGCCGCACGAGTCGCAATCAGGCGCGTAATTTGCATTCGTAAAATTTTAGCACCTCGAGGCGCCGCGAGGCGGACGCGGTTGGCGCGGCGCGGAGCGGTGTGGCGCGGTGGAGTGGGAGTGGGGGTGGGGTGGGTGGGGGGCGGGGTCGACGGCGGCTGCGCTCTGTTATTTCCGGGTCGCGGCCCGCGGGCGCCCTCTGGCGGGGCGGCTCTGCATTGCTCGCACCGGCCCGCGTCCCCCCCAGGCGCCGACGCGAGGCGCCCCGGCGAGACCAGATTGCGCGCCGCGTCCTGCACGCCCGCCTGCTATTCCAGGGGGAGCGTATCCGGGGCTGCCCTTTAGCTGGCGGGGAAATTAAATCTTCTGGTACAATGCCATATTGTATGTACCAGTGATTAGGCGGAAGAGCTGGCCTTACGGTCTGAGCCTCGCCTTTCTGAGATTATTATTATTTATAATTGTCACCTTTCCCGTCACCTGTTGGAAAGCTATTGGTCAGGCCGACCAATTCTTTGAACAAATTTAATTATTATTATTATTATTATTATTATTATTATTATTATTATTATTACTATTATTACAATGATTATTATTATTATTATTATTATTATTATTATTATTTGAGCGTAGGCCATTTATGACTACGCCACACGTTATCATCCGAGGCCTACTCATATTTATCCCGGAGAGATTAACGTGTGTCATTACGAGGATAAGCTTTTCCGCAGTATCCCTTGGTAAGACAAGGTTGTTACGCCTTGAATTATGAATTATGAGGTGAAAGGATAATGAGGGGTGAAAGGACAATCGCAAACCATGGCTACGCAGGACTTGAACTTGCAGCCTCCCCGGCATCATAGAGGAAGGGCTACCGCAACAGTCTGAGCCACGGGGATCGGCTAATTATTATTATTATTTTATTATTGTTATTATTAATATTTTTATATTGTTATTATAATTATTATTTGTACAGGTATTCTGACGTTTAACTGAAATTAGCTTTGCTGATAACCGTCGAAAATTACATGTATCCAAGACGAAAACAGAAATTAATGACCTCTTAATAAAGTGTGTAAACCATTTTTGAATTAACAATGACGCATGGCAACTGATGTAAAATTTTCTATAAAGTTTGTAAATAAGTGCCCTGTCTCCGTCTGTTAATGTTCTCGTAATTTCCACTAGCGAAAGTAGATATGCTCAGTCACCACTGTAATTACGTGTTCTATTCGACTTCCAAAAAAATTATTGGTGAGTGCACAGCAAGTCACGACCAGTGAAGTAAATCTGAAATCCATTTGGGTCACCACTCGAAAATATGGCATGCAATATATTCACATTTTAAATCTCTTCCTGAATCAGGCAACAAAACGAGACAGTTACGAGTTGTGATGAAAAGCAACGGAGCGAACTTTCACATGGCAATCTACAAGACGTTTAAAAGCGAACAATACATAAACATCTACGAGCTGTGACACCGCGGGGAAAAGCTCGCCTCAGAACGAGTTGTATGAACCTTTCGCGTCCGCCGAGTGGCCCAGATGCTAAGTGCTCACTGGCCCAAGCAATGTTCAGATTTCTGCGTAGATAGAAAGCGGAGTCGACCCCATCAAGGAACCGGCCCAGTTGCCTGGAAGTGGCGGCGCTGATCTGGGTGAAATTCGAACACTTGGTCCGGGGCGCGCATCACACGCTACTCGAAAAAGTGATCAAATTTCTCTCTTGTACACATAATTGTGACGTTTTCGTGGTAATTTACTAGGGAGAAAATAAATTACGCGACCAAAAAAAATAACTAGATATTTCTCGAGTTTCTTCTACGTCAGCAAGATATTCTCTACAAAATAGGTAATCTGGGACTCTGTACACTTGGAGGAAGCTATGTAAACTTCACGCACAAAAAGTTCGAAAAAATTAAAGAGACGAAATAAGAATGTACTTGTCCAGGACCTACAAAGAAAACATCCCGCGTATTTGCAACAACAAAACAAAATGTATTCTTCCTCGCGTTATCCCTCAACTCGGCGCGCTTGAAGAGAGAGTAATAGAAGGAAACGGCATTTTATGAATCTCGAAGCAAGTCGTCCACTAAATCCTTCACCATTTCGTCTAAGCCCATTGTGGCGCGAAAGGGTTCAAGGATCTGGGCTCCGGCGGGCCACAATGGACTGCGTGCGTCGCTGCCCCTCCCCCTCCCTCCCTCCCCCCTCTCTCTCTCCCTCCCTCCTCCACAGTGGTAGAAGAGAGCGGTGGTCAGCGGCCTCGCCACAATGACAGGCGGAGGAAAGGCGCTCTTGCGGGCCGCCGCCGCCGCTGCCTGGCCAAGTGGGCAACGCCCGCCACCGCCTCACACCCTTTCTCCTCCCCTCCACAGCAACCCCGTGAAGGCGGGACGGTTTATTTTACGCAACGGTTTACATATGCCACTGCCTTGTGGCTCAAGAAGCTAAAGGGGTTGTCTTAATAACTACAATTAACTTCATCTAATTGCACAGTTAAAAATACATACTCGTAAGCTAGGCTTACCTAGCTTACGAGTAAATAAGAATTTTTCTCTTAATTTTGGGAAATGTTTCCATTTTGTATGGATCTGATTTTTCCCCTAGCTTCATTTATACTCCTTTACATTGTTTTTTCTTTCCATCATTCATTTTTCTGGCACTCACACCCCACACCCACCGTGTTCCTAGATACAGAGAGTAGCGCAACGTCTGATGCCCACCTGCCGCCATTTTGTATCTTCTCACCTGATCGCCTCGTCAACCAGCGTAGGCTACAGGAGTTTGAGGAAAAACAATAACAAATGAAAGCTTGATGGAGATTTTACAGCATATTAATATTAAATTTAGATAGAATGGTGGTTTCAAAGAGACAATACAACACAGTACGATCTCTCCTGACAACTGGATACAAAATGGCGGCATCGGTGAGACAAAAGAATGCGTTAGTCTTAATCTACGCACCCCGAGCGGGATGCTCGCTCCACTATGACCAATAGAATTAATTAATCTGCGACTAATCTGTGTTTCCATGTAAATTTTCAACAAAATCATATGCCGACAATGTTTCCTAATTTGGAAGTTATTACGTCAATCTGAGTTTGTGAATAGAGATACAATTTGCTGGAATCCGCAAAGGGCGCAAAGGAAATTCCTTCCAAAATGCAAAATATAATTTACAGGTTTAGGTAAATGTTTCACTGAATAATTTTAGGCAGTAAATAAGGTTTAAAAAATAATTCGCATATAACACGCAAAATCGGGAGTATTTGATGATTGAATTCTAATAAACAAATGTGAATATACGAAGATTTTAAACCCTGGTAGTTATTGTGTTTATGCTTACGTTTATCTTGTTTGCGATTAATAAAAAGAAAAACGTAATTTGAAATGAGAAATTATCATAGACAATAAAAGTCCAAACAAATAAACGCTAGCAGAGAGGCACGGAATTTCTATAAGCATAAAGAACACTTGAGAGGAAGAAGGCGTTCCACGACCTGTTTCTTTCTCAACGGGATCTGCGATCGGCTCGTGTTCTCCACTCGTGACGCCCCCGCGCTGCAATCGTCCGTGGACGGCGCGGCGGGCGCTGACTCGACAAGTGCCTCCCTCGAGACGCCCGTCTCCGCCTCGCGCCTCCAGCGCAAAATGGCCACTCCAATATTATTGAAGGGTTTTTGATAGATGCGCCGCGTCCCGCCGCTTCTCTTTTTGCGCTCTCGCCGCGCGATTACAAAGAAGGAAGAGGCCGGCCGACGAGGGCTTCTCGCTGCAGCTCCGCGCAGTCGGCGGCGGCGGCGGCGGCCGAGTACGTATTTGTGGTCCGGAGGCAAAATAAGAGTGGGGAATGTTTGCTTTGTCATTGTTGGTAAAGGCGGAACGGGCGTCGGCTCGTGGCTGTTTTTGCTGCGACGTTGGCAGCGCTGCGGTGTGGACGGTGGAGCGTGCTTGTCGTTCTCCCCTGCCCCTCCCCACCCACTTTCCCGCCACTGCCCACCCATCGCCGCTACCGCCATTGTGATCAGTGCCCTCTTCGGACTTCTAATTATCCGCCTTCTTTCCTCTTAATATAATCGGCGCTGTGTCAATACTCGATTATAAATCGACGTCACAAATTACATACGTTGGGCTATTGTGTAAAAACTGCATTGTGCATTCGACTACAGATTTGTTTCGTGACGCTGCAGTTTTCGCTTCAAAATGAGGGTGCCTTGTTAATTAATATTAAGCAAAAATCGTAATGGCAGTTTACAAGCAGCCTCCGTACTCGTTAGGGACAGGGTTCTAAGTAAAACTACTTATTATCTTTTGACAACCTCATCTATTATTCACGTAACCACACTGGTGCATTCATATCCAACAACAAAGTAACCGAATAAGGGACTCTATCCCGCTTTACAGCAATTCTGAATGTAAAATGCTGTAATTTTTAGCATTCCTAATTTCAAAAACCAGTCAAATGAAAACGATTTGAATAGCGAAAAAAGTGAATGCAAGTTAAGAGGGAGGATAATTGGTAGTCGGACTATCAATATGGTCAATCTAGAACACATTTTATTTTCTTTTAAGTTTCAATCAAGCATCCGGAGGTAAATATAATTCATTCGTCAGGAAAGGTGGAACCAAGAACTTTTTTTAACAAATGCAGGATGGTTTATTCTTTAGGTATTTTATAAGAGACTTTTTTCCATTATCTCAATTTTGTACGTAGCATTCTTTATATTTCGTGACAACCTCAAATGAAAATCAATTTTTGTACTCAATACACTCAACCCAAGTCATGGCAGCTCGTTTGTATGTTGCTCAGTGAAATATCTTAAAGGTTTCCATTACAAAAAGAAAACAAATGATATTGTCTACCTCAGAAGTCACATACTTGCACAGATTAATTACCATTAGTTTTTCGTATATACTTTCAAGGGCAACCCAACAATGCTTTTATATGCTTCTCGTGCCTGGCCACGAATTCTTGTATTCCTCATATGCAGCAATGCACAATTCAAAACCAGACCAATGCCTTAAAGTCGTCGCCGCCTCGCTTTACATTCCGACTCGGGCGGTGCGTTTCTTGCAGCAACCAAGCGTCCGTTGTGCTGATTACGACACACGACGGCCACCTGCATGATGAGGTGCATTTCCCTTCTCACACGTGTGTCGACCGCCTTATACAGTAGCCGGCCTGCGCGGCGGCAGTTGCTGCGCTCCGGGCCTGCCGGTCGCTCTCGGACGGCCAATGCGGTGGCAACTTTTTCGCTCCCGAGCGCAGGTTGACTCATCCAGACGACCGCGGAGCCGCGCTGCCGACGGCCGCAGCGCGGAGACTCCGACGCGCGGAGAAGCGAGGAACCCCCGTCGCATGCGCACAAGTACACGCGTTGCGGATGGTTATGGCGAGGAGAGTTGGAGCTCTTACGGGAAACGACTGGCTTTTATTTTTATCTGTCGTCCCACAATGACGACTGGTTACCTGGTTTATCCCAAATACGAAATGCGGCGCGGTATTGCGACAGGTTCTAAGCGCAAGTGTTTTTAAGAAGTATTATTCTTGGTTAAGCAGGTACCTCTAATCAGATCTTTCTCGGTAATTACTGAGTCACGATACAGGAAAATCCTTCTGTAAGTCGTCTAAAATCCTTATTTGACCCATAACAGAAAATCCCTGATCCATTACAAAATTCAGCGTCCTAAAAGTGGCATTACTTTTATCACAAGAAAACTCATTTTTAAAAAAATAGCATTACATTAGAAACACTAGTAACATTTAATAACTCAACTCACTAAAGAAAAATTAAAAGTACAAAGAATTTTCATATCCATTACAATTCCTTCGAAGTTGGACAATTTTCATTCTTTGAAAACATGGATTCGATTGAAAGAGATTTAAAACGCAAAGTTTATACGTGTGGAAGAATAGATTTTAAGAAAAAGAAGTTCCATATGGAACTTTTAATTTATAAAGACTCTCATCGGCACTAGCCTTCTCCGCATACACTAGTACGCCCCTACGTGATGCAGAATCAAATTAATTTTATTACTGTTCCGGCGCATTCCGATAGGATGTGAAACGCATTCTACAATAGTCATTACTCCATCAACGCTAACGAACCCGACGTCCCCGCTTAGGCCAGAGCCAGCATTGCTGCTGTCTCTGCGGCGACTATGTACGGGAGGTTCTAGTGTTCGAGTCCTGAGAATGGTGGATTTTCTGTACTAGCTACATAGCTAGGACGCATTCAGCCTCCGTCCGGAGGACAACTAGCAGGCAGCTGCTCTGATCAGTAGTTTACCTCGGTTTCTCCGATCAATAGCAGCCAAATGCCGGAGCAGTACCCTAACACACCAATCACGGACCGCGCGCAATCTTTCGACCCTCTTTCTTTTCCTGTCGTATCCTCTCCCGTTACAAATACACCAACACTTACATGGACTACTCTACCACACTAGTCGGGAGCTTAGAGCTTGTCCCGGGGGGGGGGGAGCGGTGACCCACTGGAGGGGAAGATACCTAGAGGGAGAAAACCCCGCTCGCCATAGGTTGGCGCCAGATCTCGCCCTCCAATGGGGAAGAATATCGCTATCTTCCGGAATACGACATTTACTACAGTCTCGAGGCTTGAATGACCTTAGCAGCTGACGTCCTCGAAAACATATCGATCCAATCACCCGAAGATAGAAACATCAATCAACAGACGACCCCGCGCATCCAACCGGCAGCGGCGCTGCGCCCACCCACGCGCCTTAACGGTACCCTACGCGTTCGGCGAAGCGCGCGGGTTGGGAAAGGGGGCGGGGAGGGGGAATTGCGTAAGTGCGCGTGCGCAAGAGAGCGGAACGCGACCGCGCGCGGAGACGCACCGGCGGCGGTCGGGGCGGACGTGCGCGGGGTGGAGACGGCCGCCGAACGGCCCTCGCAACAAGAAGTGCGTGCGCGTGATGCGTGCCCCGCGCAGCATCCCCGACGACGCACGCGGCCCTTTAGCGTCGCCGCCAGCGCCGCGTCTTCCCACGGCTGTCTTTGTCCCGCGCGTGCTCACCCTGGCGTTGCGAATTGCAGCGACGCCCGGACGCCGCCGCGCCGCGAGGTCGCTGCTTTGAGTACATACACTCGTTGACGCATCCGTCAGGAGAATGTTTATTTTGTATCGCGCTTGGGTAAACCGAGAGGTTTGATTGAGGATCTAATGGTCAATTTCCATCTCTCGATTTTTTCGTGGCTTCTTTTTTGGTTTGTTTGTTTACGTGTTTTGCAAGTAATGGTCGTGTATTGGTGCTTGGTGGAGTTAATGATATGGGAGGTGCAGAGTGAAATCTTGTGTTTGTATGTAAAAGGTAAAATATTGAAGGTTGATACGGCAGTACTGAACGATGAACTCGTCAGTATTTTCAAAACTTTACATTATATATAAAGAATAAATGTAAAGACCCAAACTTACACTTTTCTGTGATGAATTATCAACCACGCATACATTCGTGAAATTCATGAATTGCATTTTTGTCAAATTTGGAGAATTATATCATTTGTGAGTAACACGAGAGTTTTAGATTCCGAAGGTTATATACGTACGCTATTATAGTCATATGGTTTATTTACTAATGAGACTGTACTGCACTATACGAGAAACTAAATGTCAACCTCTTTTCAGTTCATAATTGGATTTTTATGACCTTGTAAAGCAGTCTAGTAAATCCTCTGGAATGCTGCACTTAAACGCGATGGGCTATAAACATGCAACTTGTCGCCATTCAGCTAATTTTTTTTTCCTCCTTGAATAAATTATGTTCAGCCTTAAGAATATAGACCTTAGGAGCACGCAATAAACTTTCAAACGGATAATCTTGAGCTTTCAGATTGGAGCTATAGCTGCCGAATATGAAGAGGTAGGTTTACTTAAATCGCTTAATACCTTCGATCCACAAGCTTTACCAAATATATTTAAAAAGAAACCATGTCCATGCAATCACCGAACTATGTCCACGCAATCACTGAACGACGTGTAGTCACCACAGAGCTTCTATATCTAGAAAGATCCGTTAAATAAAGTGCCATTCCCAAGCGAGTGTATTTCTTCCATCCCGAAGCTTGTCAACCCTCTCCACTCCCTCCGTTTCTTCAATAATCAAGGTAAGGCACCGCCTTTTGTGGAAGCGGAGTACCGGACCCGATTTCTCCGCCCCTTTTTTATCTGTCCTTTTCCCAGTAAACAATACTTTCATAAAGCGGAAAGGGCTTATCGGGGCCTGGCGTCGCTCTCCGCGCTCCAGCGACCGGGTGCGGCCCGCAGGCGTTGACCGGCGCGGGGCGGCGCGGGGCGGCGCGGGGCGGCGCGGGGCGGCGCGGGGCGGCGCGGGGCGGCGCGGGGCGGCGCGGGGCGGCGCGGGGCGGCGCGGGGCGGCGCGGGGCGGCGCGGGGCGGCGCGGGGCGGCGCGGGGCGGCGCGGGGCGGCGCGGGGCGGCGCGGGGCGGCGCGGGGCGGCGCGGGGCGGCGCGGGGCGGCGCGGGGCGGCGCGGGGGCGGCGCGGGGCGGCGCGGGGCGGCGCGGGGCGGCGCGGGGCGGCGCGGGGCGGCGCGGGGCGGCGCGGGGCGGCGCGGGGCGGCGCGGGGCGGCGCGGGGCGGCGCGGGGCGGCGCGGGGCGGCGCGGGGCGGCGCGGGGCGGCGCGGGGCGGCGCGGGGCGGCGCGGGGCGGCGCGGGGCGGCGCGGGGCGGCGCGGGGCGGCGCGGGGCGGCGCGGGGCGGCGCGGGGCGGCGCGGGGCGGCGCGGGGCGGCGCGGGGCGGCGCGGGGCGGCGCGGGGCGGCGCGGGGCGGCGCGGGGCGGCGCGGGGCGGCGCGGGGCGGCGCGGGGCGGCGCGGGGCGGCGCGGGGCGGCGCGGGGCGGCGCGGGGCGGCGCGGGGCGGCGCGGGGCGGCGCGGGGAGGCGCGGAGCGGGGCGGGCGCGGCGGCACGGGGCGGGGCGGGGCGGGGCGGGCGGGGAGGCGCGGGGCGGCGCGGACGGAATTGAGGGCGTGGGGCAGCTCTCGGAGAGGCAACGCCCACGGCCTCTTCCTGCGCCGGCGCCGCCCGTTCGTCACGTCCCCGGAACAGGGGATTTCAAAATTGGAGGACTCCGGGACATAAACCAGCTTCGCCGCACTATTCCATTCGGAGGGATAGGAAAATACGATATAGATTCATTATACTAATCCAAGCCTACAGATCTAATATAGGGAGACCTGTGTGACAATTTTTTTATGTATTAGTTGAAGAGTGAGATAATTTTATAAAACTAAATACTACTTATTTTTACTTTCTCGCCTTAGGAATACTACGTAAGAAGAGAAAGTTGTGTTACGTGCGCCAGGAAACAGTTACTATTTTTTAACGTGTTTTCTTTTCGTTTACCGTTAATTGTATTTTGTAAGTGAGATAACCAGTTGCATATTTTGTTATGAATTGTAAAGAAGTGTAATTTAATGCCTTAAAAATATTAATTTACACTTAAAATTGCGTTAAGAAACGCTGTTGACAAAAAAAGTACAGATAGGAGGACATGTATATTTGTCAACATATGTACAATACATTCTCTGTTGTTTGGATATCATGTGGCAGTGCACTATTATAGTACACGAAAGACAAATTTCGAATAAAGTCGATAGCGAATTTGAGACTGTTAGGCTACGAGCACAGCGCAGTTGTAGCGTGATGCTCCGAGACGTCGTACGCCCAGAGGGAACGAGGATGTTGGAGACTCGTGGGGGGTTCCTCTGTGAGTGTGTGCGCAGCAAACAGTGGCCAGAACCGCCCGGCCGGCAGCGGCGAACTTGTGGTGGGCAGTACTCGAATCGGAAGCTTCTCAATAAAACCAAATAACTTCAATGGCTTCGGGGAAGATGTACCTCGTCTTGGTTGTTTTCAAATAAAATGTTGCCGCTACCTTGAAATCTCTCAGTCAGTCGACTTTTACAAGACTTTGAACTTGCTCCATAAGAATTTTCAAATGTAAAAGATTAGGAAATTCGCACTTACAAAGAAATGGAGTAAGATCGTATTTTCAAGATTTTCTTTCAAATCACGTACGAAGTGAAAATCATTAGTGTTATGCCATAAATATTGGTGAATTTCACTTGAATAAATGGTTCAATCGCGTTTTATACTCTCGCTGACATAGTGTACAAAATGAAACAGTATTACGTCACAAAAATGACGAATGCAAGAGAGACTCAACGGTAAATTGCAAATACCGCAAGCTCTACATAATGTCATGACTTGTAACCTCCGGATTTTTTTTGTTTACTAACTCAATGGTGCGACAGCCAGCTGGCATAATGACGTGATATAAAAGATATGTCCTACTGCTATATCCTGTTTCTTGTCGCTCAGAAAAAGTCAATGCTAACTACATTCCTCTTCATAGAGGCAATAACAAAAGCAAAAATTTATATCCAGGCCTCTGAGTAAAAAACCTTGCTATTCATGTGAGTCGTCCACATCCCAAAAAGCAATTTCGATAATGGAAATCATTGATAAAGAAATAAGACGTGATGGGGAAGTCCTCTGATAATGGCTGAACAATGTGTCACAGATGGAAGAGGTGAAGCGGGAGATCAGGGTACCAGAAGTGGAGAGGAGGCCGAGTCGGGTCGGCAGAGTCGAGTTAGCAAAGTTGGGTTGGAAGAGTCGATTTGGCAGAAACGGGTCGGCAGAGCCGGGTCGGCAGAGCCGGGTCGGCAGAGCCGGGTCGGCAGAGCCGGGTCGGCAGAGTCTTGTCGGTAGATCCGAGTCGGTAGAGCCAGGTCCGGAGAGTCGGATCGTTAGATTCGGGTCGGCAGCGTCAAGTAGGGAGAGCAGGGTCGGCAGAGCCGTGTTAGCAGAGCCTCGTCGGCAGAATCGGCTGGGCTCGGCAGAGCCGATTCGGGAGTGTCGGATCGTTAAATCGGGTCGGCAGCGCCAGGCAGGGAGAGCGGAGTCGGCAGGGCGACAGACAAGAGCCGCGAAGTTATGTTGACCGGGAACAACAAACGTCGAAGTACGAAAGCCGGGACAGGGGCTATCGGGGCGCTGCCAATGGCGGGCGGGCGGGAGGGGGCGCGTCCGCGGCGTCACGTGCGGCGACGAGGCCCAGCCGCCCGCGCACGCGTGCTGACACCCGATCGCGCGCGCGCTCACATGGGGGCGCATTCATCCGCCAGCATCCGCGCAGCTGGCCGCGTTCCGCGCCAGGCCGCCCGCGCCTCCACCCACAGCATTCCACCGCTGCAGCACACAAAGGCCGCCCCACCACTCGACCTCCATCACTCAGACGAAAACTTTCACTTTCAAAATTAGAAAAATAAATTAAAAATAAGTAATCGTCGCACATTGTGCACTTCGTAATTTGAAAATTAATCATGGTTATGTTCTTTGGAAATTGTAATCGTGTACACAATTGCAAAACTTAAATTTTAGTTTTTTAGGCCCTGGAACGCATTGTTTAGGAGTTGTTTAACGATTTAGATTCAAAATGCTGCCGACTGTGTTGCGGATTGAATTTGACGTGAATATTTAGTTTTGTTCTACAGCGCCATGAAGTGCAGTTGCTACAGAATTAACAGTACATCAATCTTCTGTGTGAAAGAACTCGTGGAAGTGCCAACTTTCATGTGGATATATATATATATATATATATATATATATATATATATATATATATATATATATATGCATACACACAGAGAGAGAGAGAGAGAGAGAGAGAGAGAGATTAAAAAGTTTTCTGAATTAATTTTTTAATCGATCTTGTACATTATTGGAACTTTAAGATTGATTGACGTTTGATGAACGTCTTACATGAAACCTCCGTTAAACCATGTCTGGCAACCATACATTTAGCGGTATCTTTTCGACTCCAATACGGGAGGTAAGAGATGCGGGAATGCCACGATCGTTCTAGAGGCCTCAATGTGTGAGCAAATGCGCGCGCACGTTTGAAGCCGATATTTACGTGACGTCGATCGTAGGAATGGATGGTCGAATCCTGTTCAAGGCAGCGTCATAAAACTGGTTCTTACGTCTCCAGACACGTGACGACTGTCTGGACCACCGCCGTAGCCCATGTCTTAGTCCTGTGCGTGATCCTTTCAAAGGATTTTCGTCTTTCAACTTCGAGCGGCGTTAAAAGCTCCTAAGAATGTGGACGGCGCGAGTCGATCGTTTTTTCCTCTTAAGCTTCGTACGTTGGTGTCATCGGGATAGCTGTCAGGTCGGCCTAGCTTCAGAAAACATGCGGAGCCAATGGATAGGGTCAGGACGTCGAATGAGTACTAAACCATAAAAAAAAACTACTTGTAATTTGTGTTGAACTTGAAACCAGCGCTCAACGACTAACGGTTTCACCAATAAGGCTCGTTTCCATAATTGAAGTCCACCTATTATTTTTTCTGTTCACGGTGTGCGTGCAATTACAAAAGATAAAAACTACTTGTACATTGGTTCCGGAACATATCTCTCGCAAACTAGTCAATAAAATATTTACATTTCAACGAGAAGGTAATATGAAAGCGTCCATAGTTCAAAGATCCAGTTTCCAATTATTAACGAGTTATGCAGACAGACAGACAGACCTACAAATGAAAGACGAAAATATTTGAACGCAACAATGAGTCAGTTCATTAACGGGCCATCTTTAAAGTCAACCACACCCAACGTACCTGAATGTGGTACACAAATCTCATTCTATATCCAATCTCATCATCAAATCAGTCACGAAGAACATCCTGCTCGGAATCTTCATTCGCCTTGTGCAACGACCACCGAGTAACGGCACCCAATTGTCGAACAGCTTCCATAATTGAAGAGTGGTTCTCCACGCACGTTTTTCCTTTTCCGACATACGCGCAGCGGACGAGGAAAAAAGAGTTTCTGCGCGCGGCGGCACGAGAGGAGCGTCTGCGCGCGCAGAGCGCAGCTTCGCGAGCCTGCAGCGGACGAAGGCTCCACACTAAACAACCGTTTCGAGGCTCCTCTCCGCCCCTCTCAGAGTTGTTGCGTGAGCCGCACGCGGGAGCGGGGAGGCAGGCGCCTTGTTAGCAGAAGGCTGCGGGCGAAGCTTCGCCGACGACGTCTGGGACGCAAATCAACTCCACTGCTGCGCCCAGAGGACGCGCGGGGACGACGCGGGCGGCGCCGGCGACCGCAGCCTCCGCCACGACAAGCGTCCTCCCCTCCCCCCCCACCCCACCGACGCCTTTTTACGGCGCTGCACCTGCCGCTTGCACGGCCGCGGGTTCGAACCTCGGACGAGGCCCCGAGGCGGCTACCCTGACGATGCTCAAGTGGAGGTATACGAGATGGTGAGTGTGTTTGCGTGAGAGTGTGTGTATGTGTGTGTGTGTGTGTGTGTGTGTGTGTGTGTGTGTGTGTGAGAGAGAGAGAGAGAGAGAGAGAGAGGGAAAGAGAGAGGAGGGGGAGAGGGAGAAAAAAGAGAGTTGGAAGAGGTAAGAGAGTAGGAAATATGGGGAAAGATGTATTCTCAGAAAGACGGCGAGAAAAAGTCAAGAGAAGGTGGAATGGTAATGAAGATGAAGGGAAAATGGAGGGAAAATGGAGGGAAAAGTGGAAAATGGAGATACAGTTCTACAGAAGGGACAAGATTGGTGGAGAAGTTAGTGAAAGAGACGTGAGGGCTTTGTGGGTTTGTCTCCTTGAGTAATCTTTACCAGCGGTGCCCCGCTTCACAGCGCCACATCGCTTCGTTTTGTCCGTTCCATTCGCCCGTATCGGTTGGAGGATCAAGGCCACCTGCAATACATGTCACTAATCTTGAGTCTGCTTCTCGCGTTTCAAAAAATGAGCTGAAAAATTGTGGATATGTGTACGTCATTCGGGTGTTTTACGGATGAAATAAGGCGGACGAGATCTCTGGCAGTCATCCAGAATCAAACGATCTATACATCGGCTGCCCTGCGATCGTAGGCAGGACCTTCTGATCCACGCTGCTGCCAGTAGTGATGCGACATCGATAACAAACCATCGATGATTTTCAACATCGAGGTTTTCAACCTGGTTTAGTAACCTCCAACATTTCATTCGTATGTAACAAAATTAAATAAGACAGTGTTCGTGTTTATGAATTCGTCGCATAAAGGTACGTGAAGAAGGGCCAGACCCTACACCCGCACCTCATTTGTTGAGCACTTCTCAACCTCTCTCATTTGTTGAACACACGCGAAATGAATCTCAAGAAAAAGGAAATACAGGATCAAGGAGGTCATCTCGGGCGAGAGAGTTTGGTCGATGAAGGTAGTTCAGACAGCAATCATTTGGTTCCAACACATGAACCAACAATGTTACCATCAGTAATAGTTCATATTTTAACTTTTACAATATTGCGATCATGGGAATTTTTCATTCAGACAAAAGGAAAGAAAAAAACATTGATCACAAAACATCGATGTTAAAAAATACTTCGTTGTTTAAAACACTCGATGTTAATACTTCGCGTTAATACTTCGATGTTTAAAACATCGGCATTTTTACAAAATCTCGATGTTACATCGACATTTTTACAAAATTTCGATGTTGCATCGACATTTTTACAAAATTTTGATGTTACATCGACATTTTTACAAAATCTCGATGTTACGTCGACATCGATGTCGCATCCCTAGTGGCCGCCGGTGTGCCGAGCGGCGAGTGACGGGAGGGCAGCGGCGAAGGCCACGGCGCGACGGGGGCAGCGGCCCGCGGCAACCGGGACTCAACCGCCCCGCGCCACGCGCCACTGGCTGGCGCCGCGCCCTTTTTGCCAGGGGAGTTTTATTGGAAAAGTCGGTCGCAGCGAGACTCGGGTCGATTCCCGCGCGCGGTCGCAACACCTGCTGTCAACGTGCACTCCTGCGCCAATAAACCTGCTCGCGCCCCGCCGCCAGGGCTGGATTACACTTTTTTTTCTTTATTTTTTTTTCTTTCTACTAGACCGTTTCTTGGCAAAGCTCTTCGAATGTCTACGAGCAGAACTGTAAATAATCTTGGCGGACGCAGAGCCAGCGCTACAAACACTAGAAGCCCATCAGATATTTGGAGAAAAAGAATATCGATAGATCAGCTGATTTAGTGTTTTATTGCTAAACAGCTTTGATCTCTAAAGGATCATGAATTACGATAATCGTGTTTAGTATAGAGTTGTACTTAATCCCACTCGAACTGTCACTATTCGTATTCACTATGGCGTAATCGAAGAGGACGAGATATTGAGTAAAGAGTAAAGTGTATTGAGTAAAGAGTATATTGAGTAAACCAGAAGAGAGCGATATTAATGAAAGTTAATTTTATATACATAATTTTTATCTGATGAAACTGATATTTTTGATCATCAACTGATGCAATAAAAGTATATCAGAGTTTCGTAATATTTCCCACTAATCCTATTTAAAATAATATTACGTATTCGGAGGCTACTGCAACGAAGCCATCGGAAACCCGCCTCGACCCGCGGGCCGCTGGATTTCGAATATCCGAAACGGCGTTAGTGCGGCGGGAGCGGATTTTTTGCTCGCGCCCGGGCGGTCGATGGTCGACGGTCGAATCCCGGCCGGCGCCGACGCACCTGTTCCCCGCGAGCGTCGCCCGCGCGGAGTCGGCGACCGCGCCTCCTCCGCGAGGGCTTCCACGCCGCTTAGAAAGTGAAGCGCGGCCGTTGTCGCCCCGCGCCGGGTTCAGTCCCCGCCTGCACCTGCCACCTCCCCCGCCGCGCAGTGGGCGCAAACGCCAGCCGGACGAAGTGGCTTCTGGCGTACACAAGCGATAATGAAGAAGAAGAAGAAATAGCGACGCTAATGAAACAAAAAATGTGTTTATAAAAATATAAGATACACGTTTATGCGATACTCACAGGAACCTGTAGTAGGAATTATTAACAATTAAATGTTTGAATAGAGTTTATGCTGTTAAAAAAATGAAGTTTGTAAATAAGAAGTTGAATAGAAAGATAATATATTGTAAATGTAGAAATTATGGTGGATGAAATATATCTTTAGCATATTATCAAAATTTCCTAGATATAAGTTTTAAACCATACACAGACTTGGAAAAAGTGTTTTAACCAACTGAAATTGTTAAATCTATTTCGCTTCGAAATCAAGAACCACACCCCTGAAGATAATGATTAAAGCGATATCAAGAGCGTTCATGTGATCACTTGATTAATTAATGCGTATGTGTGGGTAAACATGTAAGTGTACGGAGAGATCCACAGGTTCCATGTTTTCTAAGGTACTTTTTTATATACAAAGCTAATTTTAGGGACAAAAACTAGATGTCACTTACAGAAATATTCACCATTTACACACTCACTGAAAATAAAGCAATCTTTCTTTAAAATAAGTATACGATGAGGTGCAATTTTCCTGAATAAATTTATAACCATCCATCACCTCTCCCTTTGTCTCAATTTATCGTGAGATATGATGATAAATTCGCTTCAACATTTTTTTAAAACTTTTTTTTCTACCTTGTTGCTATGCACGTCTTTCGACCCATTTGGGCGCAGTGTAGGTCGTCGGCGCCGGCGCAGCAGCCAGCGTCTCGAACAGGACTCGTTCGGGTCTTTGTCCGCGCGGCGTCGCCGACGTTGTTTACGAACCGGCCGGCCCAGTGGACGCGGCGCGTATTAGGCGGGCAATTATACGGATACCCGGGACGCCCCGCGCGGCCGCGCCGCCGGACGAGCGATCGCGGCCGGAACGTTGACCCACTCCCCCATAAATGGACCTCCGTATGTCTCCTCCCTGCGACCATCTGCTTCATGACTCGCTCGCTGCGCCGCACGGTGCCCTCCATTTTGTGGTCGAGATTAGGCTGAGGTAGTCGGGTAGAAATAAACGTGTATCTTTGAATTAACGCTGTGACAAAGAGCGATTTTCATTACAATTTGATTTTCTTTACTGAAAACAAGTGAGTTCTACACTGATCTTACCATACGGGAAAGAAATAAAATTGGATTAAATGAAGAGCAGTATTACCAAGAAACATAACTATAAATTCAAAGCAATAATATCCTTCAATCTTACGAATAAGATGAAGTATCAACAAACCATGGAATGTCGGATTGGTGTGAATTCGCTTACTAATATAAAAAAAAGAATTATCACGAAATACCTTACGATCAAAAATAAACAAGTCCTCATTAACTTTTAGCTTGGACAGAAGAAGCATTACAGGTCCTCGAACTGGTCAAGCAACTACAAAATTTTCATAATTGATGTATTTTCGTAAGTTATCTTTGACAAGCGTTCGCCTCGAGGGGAAACCCCATCATGTCGCCGCAAGTAGCTACCGTTTGTTTGAGAGGCGCCCACACGAAGAAACACATCGGAAGCGTTCGGTCCATTGGAAGAATTAATAGAGCGGCCGTGTATCGACGGCCGGTCCCGTAACGCAGCAGGGGTAATTCGGATGCCAGCCGTCGGAGCGCGCGGCGGGCGGCGCCTCGCGCCCGCGGGTTGTTAGGCTAATTACGACGAATATCGTCCCATCGCGGGCCGGGGCGCGCCGGGCGCCGCCCAATGGGATAAATAAGTCCCGGGGCTCGAGGTGGGCGGCGGCGGAGTTCCACGGCCACTCCCGACGCTGTCGATCGTGTTTGTTCGGAACAGATGGGACATCTCCGCTTTTGAAATCGATATACAATTTGTTTTCTCTCTCTGAAAACACTCGAAGTGGGGTAAGAATTTGGAAGAGAATACGGAGCTCTTTTCGACTCTTGGATTGCGTTGATAATTGTGCTTCTTTATACATTCAACGGCTGGGCATTTCGACTTTTGAAATAGGTTTACAATTTGATTTTCTTTACTGAAAACAATTGAAGTATAGAACAAATGAATAGTGTAATCTTCTCGGCTCTTTAAAAATCATGCTTCTCGTTTTTCATTTAACCAATAGATTAAAAAATACATTTTAAAAAAGTAATATCTAAGCACTTGGCCTCTCCCCCAGTGTGCTCTCCCTAGGAAAGTAAGCGCGTATTAAAATGTCGCTTGAAAGCGTACGCATTGGGTATTGAATACCTGATATGTTGATGATCAAAGGATTCATTTGCTTCTTACCATACACGCGCAACTCATCAGTCATCCACTTGAGACTCACCTGAAACAAGGAGAAAAACAAAAGATTAATGTACGCTCTATATAAAAATACAGATATAACACTGCAGTAAAAGCATAAAAAAATTAACAGAAGCAATCTTAACTGCACACGTCAAGTTTTGTTTATGTGTGAATTGCGTAAAGTGTGTATTCTGTGTAAGAACACAGTCCAAACAAACCTAAAAGTACATACAATTAGAATTAAATGTAATGCAATGAACACTTTCAATTAATGGATAATGTACGCGTTATAAACGACAAGCAGACACACCAAACTCTCGTTTGAATCGGTCCAAAAACCCTCAGAAGCTCGGGAATCCGCACCCAAAAACTCCCATTCGCTGCCGACCACTGCGCCGTCAGCAGGCGCGAGATGTCAACGTTCGTGGGGCGTCGCGACGCCAACGGAAGGCGTCCCGACGACAGCGGCCCGCGGGGCGTCGCGACGCGGCAGGCGGGCGGGCGGGCGGGCGGGCGTCAAAGCAAACAGGGCGTCACTGCGCCTCGCGCCCCCGAATTATCGACGCCTCCGCTCTCCCTCCGAGGAATGCGTTAAACGCCGCGACGCGACGCGTCGCGACGCCGACGTCGCCGCCGCGGGCGCGGAGCGACGCCGCCCGCCTCAAAAGAGGTGTTGATTAAGCACACGGAGAGGTGTCGGGGCAAACGGTCTGGAGGTTCTTGTGTACAACGGGTATTTAACATAACACGTCGGCCGGTCGTCGGCTTGGATGGGGGTTGAACATCGTGATAATGGTTTTTGTGTCGTTAGGTGGATCGTCCAGAATGTTGTGTGTAAAGAATTATAAGGTACTTCCATGGTGTTGGTTATGTTCCAACGTTATTCAATTTCGAATAATTAGTGTGTACTCCCTAGTAAACGCTCTTGTTTAATGGATAAATAAATGGATCGTATGTAATAATGGGATGAAAAGGAATATTGGAGTTAACATACATTGTAGAGCATGTGCCCCAGTTGCATCAACAGTGAATATTTTCCGTTCTGAATTTATATAATTTCAATCTTAATAAAACAAAGTGTCTTTCGCACGAAAATGCAAACGAATGCTATCGGAGCCGTGAAGACATGTTTCTAGGAACACCTCACATTATTTCGAGTTCTCATGCATTATCTTTATGTAAATATTTTCTGCGTTATGAAAGAGCACACACTGAGTTATCTTCGTGAAAGGCGTTCGATCGCTTCCTTCCTCGCCTCGCATCCTATTATCACAGCTGTTCCGAAAGCACAGTTTGTACTGATAGCGAGCACGCTGTATGGTACACCTCACAATCATAATATTCTCCTTCAGTAACCCACAGACCTGAATACCAAATGGTGTTTCTTGAGAACATCGATAGGAAGATGGAAAAACTGTGTCTGTACATCTAAACTCGTTTAAGGAATATCAATACCTTCAATTCTTTTTAAAGAACACAAGTATCTTGCTAAGAGTGCCTTGCTCTTGAAGAAGTGACATTTTCATTTCCAGTGGATGTAGAAAATTATCAGATGGGGTTGAAAACAAGAAAATACCAAACATCGAGAAGCACGTTTCTGATGTGTTTAATGTTGGTGGAATAAGACAGGAATGCTTGTAGGAATCGGGTAGTCGGAGAAGGCACTTGTTTCGTTTTTTGCGGGCCGCTCCTCTGAATTAAGTTTAGCACAGGAACGGCCGCATCGATTGCGACCTGGCGGCGTCGCAGAGGCCGCATCTGCCTCTGCGAGGACCAGTCGGGCCCGCAGCGGGGAGGACGGGGCGCGAGGGGAAATATTTCATCCTTTTTGTGTGGCGGCCACGGCGCGACGGTAGCCGCTGCCGTTGTATCGTGACGTCCATCTCGGGACAGCTAAATGACGGTCGGCGGCCACTGCTTCTGAATGTCCCAGTCGAGCGCATCGCCGTTGCCACTGCGACCCACAGCGGCCATCGCAACCATTTCGGCTTACCTTCCTTCCATGTGTGAATTTCCCTACAGAACATCACAACTGTCGATATTGCTGTCTGGACCATCGCGTCCCTGAGTCGTAGTATCTGTGCAACTGAAATCTCTGCTCCCATTTCCGACGCCGCTACCTCAATCACGGCCCCCTATCACCTCCGCTGCCTCACCCGCCACCACGACGACTACCGTCTCCGAAATGATGTCCTCCGCGTCGCCTTATGGGCCCCTCGCGTGCTGGCTCCCGCCGCCAGGACACTTTTTCCCCCGACGCTCGATCTAATGTGGGGCAGCTACTGCTATTAGGCGACCCTGGCCACAGTGACACACTTGTCCCGACGTCTCCGATGACGGCGTTGATAACGCCATCTCGTGACGGCTTCCTTCTTGTCGCGACGCACAAAAACGCCCCTCGGACACGAATAATCACATGATTCGGACATTCGAACGCATAAAAACCGTGTGTAAATCCGGGTTCCCTGCGCTCGCTTTCTGTCCTTTGTCTTCGAGATGTCGCACGATTCGACCCGGCGGTCGCCTCTCGACCGATTTGGCCGCCGCTCGCGACGGGGAATTCAACAGGGAGAAGGTCGCCTATTTTTCAGGAAGGCGACACTTATAAAGTGATTGTAGGAGAGCGGCGCGGTAAAGAAATGCGGTCCCCCCCCCTTCGACCACAATGGTCCACGAAACTCGAGCCGGCGCGGCGCGGCGGTACGAGGGTCGGTGCGTCCTGTTGTTGGAGCGGACGTCGTGCGATGAGTCGCCGATATCGCGGGCAGCCGGCGGCGCGGCGCAGCGCAGCGCGGCGGGCGTGTCTGGGGTGTTGGACATGCACGCGGGCGTTGTGTGGCGCGGGTGGCGGAGGGGGGAGAGGGAGGGGGTGCCCGCGGGCACGGGCCAAGAACCGTGCGGCACGACGTTCGTCCTGCCACGCGACGAGTCTCCGCGTCGTCGGCTGGGGGGCCGGCGGGGTTACACGAACGTACAGGGAATAAAGGAGGTGAAGTGCACACGAAGACGCGTTGTAAACCGATCAAGTCACCACGCGGTTTGCCAACGATATGTCAAGCGATGTTATCAACATTGAAAAGTGAGTTTGGCTGGTTGTTCATGATTCGTTGTGATGCAGTTAGCATAAACAAAGATGAGGAGACACGTAAAAAGGTTTCAGAACAACAAAGAAACTTCTACAGCAACAAAATAATACGAAATTTTTTTACGATCGGGGAATGGTATTTTGGCAAGGTCTAAATAAACCCTCGTACAATTTTTATTCACGATTTTCAACTCTCGAAATTTAATATTATTTTCTTTCGTGTAAACTCTTTCGGTACTTACAGTTCTTTCCAAGTCACTCCATCTTATTAGTCATGATAAACATAGCATTCTTATTAAAAGACACCGCATGCAACAATTCCTCTTGCTGCATTGTCGCAAAGAGAGTGGAATCTTTACCGATTGCGGGTATCTACTTGTACTCCGACGGCGATGAATACGATTGGCGCTTGTGCGTGTACTAGAGGGACGGAGGAGCTGTTGTGTCGGGGCAACGAGGAATGAGACGGTGGGGGGAGGGAGCAAAGCACGACTGTCTGCGGGGGCGGTCACGACTGTGGCGTTGCCACGCGACACGGCGTCGCGGCGCCTGCGCACAAGCAGGAGTGCGGAGATGAGTTTCTCTGTGCTTCTCGGCGTCACCAAAGAAGAAACAAGTTCCAATGACAAAGTATACCATTGATACTAAAATTATAAACAGTATGAGCGACATTTGAAGAAATAGGAGTTACATTTTCAATCAAATGCAATAGAAGGTTCACCTAAGTAATTGTTC
Source organism: Acheta domesticus (assembly GCA_031308135.1). Classification (NCBI taxonomy): domain Eukaryota; kingdom Metazoa; phylum Arthropoda; class Insecta; order Orthoptera; family Gryllidae; genus Acheta; species Acheta domesticus. The sequence continues at coordinate 41,830,990 of JAHLJT010004567.1, read as the reverse complement.
TTTGAAGAGAGACTGGACAAAAAATATTTTGAAATGGAAAATAAGTAATCATTATCAGCAGTTTTAGGAATAATTCGAATACACTTACGGGAGATCTTGACAATAACCTCAGCTAATTTGACAGAACATTAAATTCTTAGGAACACACAATTACGTAAGGTACATTTATTTATCTACTGTAAAATTACTTGTTTCGCAGGTATATTTTCCTTTCAAGGAATAGGAACTCAAACTGAAACCACGACTTCCTTCCCATTTAGAAGCGCACATATAAAAAATGCTTACCTTTGATTCAAAAAGATACAATGAAATATACTTTCTCGCTCAATTACGACTTCCTGGCTATCTCAATATTCATAATTTCCCAACCTCTAATCTAGGGCTGATCGTAGAGTTTGGCAACTGGTCATTACGTAGTTACAAGAGCTACTATGTTGCACGCCATGCAGCTGGAGAAATACTAGGTATCAACGACGTATAATCAAGTGTCAGGATTCTTTGCTTCAGATGAACAAGAAAATATAACAGGTCATGAATATTTAAAGAGCATTACACTGGATTTGAAATAAAATACAATTTTCCAATTATGCACGAACCTTCCTTTGCAGCAAACGTCCTAAGCTGCAAACGGCAGAAAATGGAAATAATATCTAGACCAGTCTTGCAAAGTCAAAAATGGGTCTATATGAAACTGGCATTCTGGAAAAATTGACTGTTTTGTCTTCAGTTTCGCTCTAGACGCACACGCTAAAACAATTTTTTAACAACTTTCATTACATCTTGTTGCGTTAGAAGTCACCTTGTACTTATGTGCTCTCTTTTGACCCTCAAAGTTAAGGCAGTATGCCACTAGTCTGCCGTAAATAATTTTCTTTTTTAAATAGATTAGAACACGAGACATAAAACTTGCCAAGAGCAATGATCAATTTTTCGAGTCGATGGAACTGCCATCATCGCGATCACTTTAAAGATAATTAACCACATTCAATCAACATTTCGCAACAGTCATGTCTATAATGGGTCTGATGGAATTAGGTCTTCGCCATAATTTGCAATTTAAACAAAAAGTAATACACTTACATATGCCTCAAGCAAAGCGAATCAGTTACGTAACGTTTCTTAAAGTGGAGCAAGCTTGCGATTTCTTAAGGTCCGAGAATTGCTTTGCTAATCAACATTAGCCCGCAGCAACGGTATGATTAGCAATTGACGTTCAAACTGAACGGCTTCATTTCTCTATTTATTCTCAGTAGGTGCTAGTACACGTTGGGTAATTGTTTCTGACAAGGTCTTAAAAACATCCGAGACTCCCAGCTCCAACCGCTAATGAATTTTTAGACCGGTCTCCAGGGGCCCACTACACAAGAAATGTGTCGTTTGAGCGAGCCATACTTACTGGACCTCACCTCCCAAACATTATGAAGTCCAACCGAAAGTTAAGAAAAAATCAAATGCATTACTTTTCATAATCGAAGTTTATCGTTTCAACATTCAAAGCACGCGAACAAAAAGGAAAAGAAATCGAATGTCGTGGAAGAGGAAATAAAGAAATAAAAGAAACGTAATCTACAGCGCTGCGTGTTTCAGATCCAGACGTGAAAGAACTCAAAAGAAGCTTGCGCTGATGCCTCAGATGATTATCCCCAGAGGACGTCCAACACTATAATAATAAGAGATCCATTCACACTCTCAACGTTACACTTGAATCCCCACGATGATGGGTATCTTCCCAACGCTCCAGGGGTAAAGGGGGCAACCAGCCTGACACTCAAAGAAAGTGAATGCCAAGACTACGAAGACGCAGCCATTTGTTCCAACGCCGAGGCATTGTAGCGCTGACGAATGATTTCCGATCATTACCTGCAGAGCGAGACACCATTTTACTATCTGGAGGGGGGCTATCGTGGCTGGCCTAAGGTCATCAAGTTAGCGGAAAATCAACCGCTATGAGTACGCGCTCAGTCGGATTAAGATAAGCGCAAGTAAAGAGAGAAGAAAAAAGTAGTTGCAGCGGAAAGAGAGTGGTCGAGCCAGTCGCGGCCGCAGCACGAGGACGGAAAAGTTCAGCTCGACCGGTCGGGGCGATATTCGCCTCGCGACTCTACCAAAAGCGAGACCGGTTCACTAGCTCACTTTGCAAACTGGGCGTCATTGCGGTAATAAAATTGTTCGGGCGGAGAACAACTCGCTTTGTAAGCGATTGTCTTTATATATGCGCGAAATTTACACACTAATCGAACTCGCTGTGAATAATGTGAGCGAATCCCGTTTCGCTCCGCGAAGATCCTGAAGCGTAAATTTCACCCGAGTAATCTACGAGCTTAGCCCATCGTCGAGATGGAAAAGAGAGGATAAGGGACGAAGCGGAAGAGCTGATTTCAAAATAATACTGCGACAACACAGCTCGATGTTCTAAATGCGATTTTTATTGGTGAATTTCGTGATTTACACGCCAAAAATAAGAAATAATGACTTAAAACGAAAGACAAAACGGAAGCATGCTAATGACCAAAAGATGTCTCGAGTAAGTCGGAATGTATTATACCAGAAGGAATGCAAGGGTCGGAATTACAATGTATTCACGGGAGATTCTGGAACTCACTGAAAATTATTCACAGATTGACATTGTTCCGGAACGTTGAACAAGAATGAACGTAGAATTACAACGGAAATTGTAGGTATTGAAAAATAACAGTGAAATTTGTTTCGTCAGAACGCAATGTATAACATACCCTGCGGGGGGCATCTTCGCCAGCTCGACGATCACCTCGAAGCTGCCCTAAGAGATTGGTCTCACTGACAAGCATTGGGTCGAGTCTCTAGTTTCTCCTGAGAGAGAGAGAGAGAGAGAGAGAGAGAGAGAGAGAGAGAGACAGAGAGAGAGAGTGTGTAGGGGGCACTGCCACGACAAATTCAGGATTCCACCAGGGGCTATCCGAACTTGTCAGTCACCGGAGCACGGAAACCCCGCCTATCTCTTCACTGCGCCCTCCCTACCCACACTACAGACGCGAGTCACACCGATCGATTAGCGCGAGGTCCGTGTCCGTGAGAGTACTGATCCGACATTCGCTTGGAAATGATCGAAGAAACCACGAAAACTATCGATAAGAGCAGCCGGCCGCTCTCATCCTCCAGGCAGCGGCCGAATCAGACTTAGCTTTCTAGCTAAAGTAAAAAGGTCCGCCACTGTCAGGGCTCGAACCCTAGGATCTCCCGTTCGGAGACGCAAGAATAGCAACAACATTGCTCTCAGTCTTCTGAACCGGCGAGTCACTCCACGAAATGGTAAAACTGTAGTTACCAATTCCCCATGAAACAGGAATCACCTGTTGACGGTTTCATCCAATCGGGAGCTTGAACATCATCAAAGTGATGTCACTGTAGCGACATATAAGTTCCCGATTGGATGGCAGCGAAATAGCTGATTTATTGTCAGAGGTCGAGTTGCGAAAATCACAGTATATAGTTCGATTTTTCTAACTCTGCCCCCAAGCCCCTATGGCCACGATGGAATATCACACGGTATTCCTCGCCTTTCTGTCATACCGCTAGAAGTAGCCTGATCGCAAGCACTGCTTGATACGGTAGCGATCACGCGATTCCTGGCGGCACGACTGAGAACGTCGCGAATTACCGTGACATACTCCATCGTGAAGACGGGCCTTGAAGGACAAATTTAGAAAAATCGCAGTATATACTTCGTTTTTTCTTTCTTGGCGCACGGGGATGTTGTCATCAAAATGGACCATCTCACGGTATTTCGCGTCGTTCTCCGTTGTGCCGCCAGGAGTCGCATGATCGCCAGCACTACTCGATACAATCGTGATCATGCGACTCCTAGCGGCACAACCGAGAACGACGCGAAATACCGTGAGATATTCCACTTAATTGACATACCCCCGTGCGCCAAGAAAGAAAACCCCAAGTATAGTACCGAAGTCCCGATCTCGCCCGCGCGATTCCGGCACCTATAAACAAACGTGGATATCCGCTGCGTCGAAGCGTGGGCTGTCTTCCTCGAGCAACACCGTCTGGAGCATGCGCATGAGCGGCGGCGTTTCCTGGCGCGCGATCCGGGTCGGTGAAGGGCCGGCGGCTGGGCCGCGCGCTTTCACTCGCGTCGAGCGGTCCATTCGGCGCCTAATGGGCGCGCGATTAGCACCCCCCGCCGCCGCCGCCGCCGCCGCGAGCGCTGGGGTGCCGGTGGGGAGGGAGAGGGTGTGACGCAACGGGGGCGCGGGGGCGGCGAGAGCGGACCCTTCACCCAAGGCAACATTGTCTCCGTTCAAGGAGTCCGGCCGGGTGGAACTGCCAGATCATGACGGGAGTGGAGTGGAGAGTGGAGGAAGTAAAGTTCGTGAGGTTTTGCGATGTAATGATTTCCGAGAGGTACGTAAAAATTGATATTAAGATTTGCATGCCCTAGACAAACCCACAAACTTGCTAAGTCGAAATTGTTTAAGAAGCACAAATACTTCATTATACTGAAATCTGCTTGTAAATCTGAAGAATTTATACATAACTTGTAATCAAACAGAGATTCTCCAAAAGATTTCTCTACTCAAGTTGCAGAGCTGAAACTATCCTTGCAGAATATAATGGAATGTTTCAACAACCTGTGTGAGTGCAAATGTAAACCTTTTTACCGTTTCGCAAAAGTGATAAATGATAGACTCTTTACGGATTAGAACACGGCTGTAACAAGATAGAAGTAAAGAGCAATTTGCGAGCTATGAAACTAGAACATTGCGTATTTGAATGTATTACATTACGTAAGTCTACCGTCGCGTAGTGGGCTGGGAGCGAAGCCGGATACGTCATGAATCTGTTTACCATCGAGGAGTGTTGCAACACGAAAGAAGCCTCTGGGTAGCGACGCTGGCAGGCGATCGCAAGCGCAAGCGAAGAAGTAGCGCGCGAGCAAACGGCACAAGCAGCACCGCACGGCACCGTTCACTCCAGCGACGGCGTTTCGACAGCGCCCTTCCTCTCTCCGGTGCTCCGTCCGCCCCCGCGGCCTTCGCCCGCCGCCTCACGCACGCGGCCCCGCGCTCGCTCGTGCGGCGCACGTTCTGTCTCTCCCTCTCTCCCACCTCTCTCTCTCTCTCTCTCTCTCTCTCTCGATCGCTCTCGAGAGGCGGTCTGCGCCGCGCTGGCTGCGCGCTGCGTGAGGATCCTCCGCTGCGCAACGCTCGCGCAGATCGATGGCCCTCGCGCCTCTCCGTTTCACGAAATCCTCTCCTCTCCACGGCCGCGCCGCGCCGCGTTGCCAGCCCGCTACGCGCGCTTTTCGCTTCTTCACGTATAGGCACTTTCGTAACGCCCAAGTTGCTATTTGAATTTGAAAATTTCTTCGTGTCCGAACGACGCAACGAATTCAATAACAACTTATTTCAAAATATTTGAACTGACATGGTCTTAATCAAGGATTGCACGAATAATAAGAATAAGCTAGTGAGGTATGAGCTGTTTTGGATTCGGTTGTTTTGTTTTGATATGTAGCCCTAATGAAGTTCCAAATTAGGACCGACAAGTTGGATAGTGGAAAAGTGAGAATTAAAATATTTCCTCAACGCAAGAAAGGTATGTTATTTAATATCATTATATTTTGTTTTCTCCTAAATCCCCAAAAAATGTACGTCTGATTATAATCCGTGCTTAATATAATCAGTACTTTTAATAATCTGTACAAAATAACTTTCTAAATCGCGAAGCAAGAGTACGTATAAAAAAGTGTACAATTTGTTCCTTTGTAGCAAATATTCAAACTGTTTTTCCATCGATGAAAACTTCCGGAAATCAAACAGTTTGTCATCCAGTGGAGAGTATTCAAATGGTAACATTTTCTCTTCTGAAACTCACAGAAAATTGGAATTTAATCTCTTCTCAAGCTCACATTCAACAGAGAATATTTTTTTTCGCTTAAAACTCACGAATATCGACGCAAATCACTTGGCAACGCCGCGAGTCCAGCGTCCAAGCCCATCGGAAACGCGCGCGGCGCGGCCGCTCAAGAGTAAAAAGCCCTCGACGGCGGCGGCGGCGGCGGGACACGAACGCTACTTCTAGTGGCCTCCGCCGTCGTGGAGTGACGAAGCAGTTGCCGGGATTAAGTGAAAATTTCCGTTCCGTAGCAGTGCGGCAGAAAAGGCAGCCGGCCACCCAACTTCTCCGCCTGGCTCGGTTGTAATCGAGGTGGTTTTAGTGGTCGGTCGAGGGCGCTCTGCGATGTAGGAAGTCCAACGCTTTGCCACTCTGAGTGCAGGGGGAGGAGGGATCGATGACTTCAAAAGAGTTGCGGATCTTCACGCTCCAGAGATTCGAGACCACAAAGCCGAGTGCAGGGCGATGTCGGGAGAGGAATTTTGTGGCTGATATGTTTGCAGAAACTGTTGGAATGTTTCGGGAGTCTAACATGAAGCTTCACTCATCATCCATCTTGAATATTTTTTTAAGAATATCTTCGCGTTAGGATGGAAATTTTATAGAGTACGCAAGTAAAGTTTATTTTTCCCTTCGAGTAAATGAGATTTTAATGCAACCTCACTTCACTCAGTCATCCGAAACCGTACGTTTTAAAACTGTCTTACAAACAGCTGCCAGAAACTGTAGCAGCGGGCATTATCATTATCGTAGGCGCCGCAGGTCATGAATATAACGCTGCCACGCCCCTTCACACCTCGTCGTTACACTTGCACCTCACAATGACGCCTCTAGATGGCTTTCCGCCCCGGGCCGGAGGGAAAAAACACCTCTAAATACAATGCAGCAAGACAAAGTCCACGCTCCCCGCGACCATCACACCCCCAAGAGTGTTCTGGAGTAGTTTTTGGGAGGCGCGACACGGTGCAATGAACCCACCACAGGTGCTGGCCGGGACGCTCCAATCCCTCCTCCCGCCCATTGTTAACACTGAGCGGGGCAATTCAAGGCAGCGAAGCATTACACATAATAATGCAATTTACATTCATTATTTGTAATGTCAGCTCCTGTAAAAACAGTGGAGTTGAGTGGAAGTGTCGGCGTGCCCGGGGCCGCGGCCTGCTTTCGTTGTGTGTTAATAATCGCCCCCACACACTCGAGAACAGACGAAACCACTTTTTATGAAAACAACGAAAGTGTTTCGGGACAATTCATTGTAGTTCTTTTCTCGGCGAATTGTCTTCGGGAGGATGAAAGTAATTGCTGTCAGATGACTACGTGTCAATGGGACATCGTGAGGACTCCCCTCTGCAAAGAAGTAGGTTTACAATGGAAGCGTCCAATCTCACGAGAGAAACGAGTTCTAAATATTTGAAATCAGAAACTTCCAGTTAATAAATCCCCTGTGAATAAAGAACATGAAGTGGAATGGATATGCGTCATGAAAAATATTCCGAGTAATTGAGTTTGCAGTCTGTACATAAAAATGAGATGAAGTTTAATAAAGAAACTGACGTATTTTTTCTCGAATTCGACAAGGTACGAAATTCCTTTTTTGTTACGACGAACAACTTACATAACTTTCAACCAAAATAAAGGACTTCGTTCTGAAGTTACCCCAAGATGCATTTTTATTTCTAATAATATTTTGTAGTTATTTTGTTCCTAAGATTCCTCTCATGCCACGATTATGCATCACTTCCGAGATAGCCAGAAAGGAAAAAAAATAGACCCCATATAGTAAGGTCCACTGTAAAAAAAACAACGTTTTTTTCCCGCACTCAATAGCCGCGTTTGTAAATCCGGGCGTAAACAAGGAGCGAAAACAAGGGGGGGGGGTCTGGAGAGCACGTCCCGTGGAGCGAGCGCTGAACCGATTGGGAGCATCGCCTTTTCGGAATGGCCCTCCGCCGGGGGCGAGAGCCGGGTCGCGGCAGGTGTCACGATTCAACGACCTCTACCGCCACCGCCGCCGCCAACGCGTGGTTTTTGCCGGCGACGCGCCCTGGGCGGATTTGACGTCCGGCCAAATCAGATTGATTTCGCAGCGCCCGCCCCTCCCCGCCCCCTCGCGGGTTGTCCAAACGGCCAGCCCGCCGCGCCGGGTCGTTTCGCCGCCTCGTAATGAATGGAGCGCGCGAGCGCAGCTGCTGAATGGGAGCGACCGCGGGCGACAGCGCCGGCCGCGGCCACCGGCTGCGACGAGGTGCCTCGGGGCGTGCGGCGCGCACGTCCGTGGAGACGGCGTCGGGGAGGCGGTGGCGATGGGGATGAATGCGTTGGAAGCGATATCGATGGTCCTGGCGAAGGGATCGTGATTGTTCATTGTACTTAGGGGATGGTGGTTCGTAGAACAGTGCAGCGGAGAGGAGTGGTAAGGTAAGTGCCTCGAAGTGGAGTACCGATTGGGAGAGTGGGTAGTACGGAGGTGGCGGTGGGGGTGGGAGGTGGAGGGAAGATGGGCAATGGGCAGCCTGGCGGAGGACAGAGGGGCGATGAACAGTAGCGAAGGGCAGAGTGAAGGTGGGCAGAAGAGCGATGGTAGTGGATATGGGTGATGTGGCGATGGGTGGTGTGGCGGTGAGCGGAGAATGCTGTGGCGGTGATGAGAAGTCTTGCGGTGGATGGTGTGAGGTGTGACAATGGGCGGTATGAGGTATGGCGATGGGTGATGTGGCGGTGGTCGGTGTTCAGGGTGGTGGTGGGCGTTGTGAAGTGTGGCGGTGGGCAGTGTTAGGTATGATATGTGTGGGTGGTGAGACATGTAGCAGTGGGCGGTGTGAAGTGTGATAATGGGTAGTGAGAGGTGTAGCAGTGGGCGGTGAGAGTTGTGGCGGTGGGTAGTATGAGGTGTGGGCGGTGGGTAGTGTGAGGTGACAATGAGTGGTGAATGATGTGGCAGTGGGCGGTGTGGGGTATGGCGATGGGCGATGTAAGTTGTGACAGTGGGTGGAGCGAGGTGTGGCAGCGGGCACTGCGCTGATGCGTAGTGTTGCGGAGCGCGATTAAGCAGCATCCACCATTTTAGCGGGCGGGTCGTTTTGGGCGGGGCGGCGGCGGAGACGGCGGTGCGAGGGGCGGTGGTGTGGCAACGGCGGCGTGGCGAGGTGCACTGCCCTATTGCGGACGGCGAAGGTGCGTCTCGCGCTTCGCGAGGCCTGGAAATTGCCCGGAGCGGCCGGTTGCAGCGTAATCGCGTACGCGCCAACAGGTGCGCCGCCGCCGTAGGACAGGTTGTCCATCTGCCAGTGAAGGAGTGCATGCCCTGGTCGACGTGCGTCTCTAGTGCCGGCTTCTCGGATTTAATCGTAAGACGGCCGCAAGCTGGCGTGCACTCCCGGACTTCCTCTTTGAATTCCGATCTTCTTCTTCTTTTAAAGGCAATAATTTTTAAAGTGCTTCTTTGCAGGTATATTTTGTCGTCAAAGAAGTTAACGCCAGCTTGATTCCAGAGTCACTGCACTTACAGGCGATTTGGCTGGTCAGAATCGATTTGATAGAATACTCGAAATGGAATGACATCGCGGTTTCATTTCCTTCTCTATAATTAGCGAAATGTAGCCTGCATTTGAGCATCATCAATGTGAATACTCATTAGCGCACCCGAAACCATTTAAAGTTGCAAACTGTTTCCCATCCACTATTCGTCTGAAACATGCAATTTTGCCAGAACATCGGAGCTCTTGCACCTGCAGGAATGCGTACGACACCAGAACTTTCAGGGAGTATGATAAAACAGGTTGTCCTCACATTACTCTAAGCATAAAGTAGACAGACTTTAAAACTAACGTTTCCTACAATCAATATATATTTTCCCTATTTTCGCAAGAGAGAACTTTGTGCTTCTTGCCATAGCCCGAAACAAGCCGTCAAACGAGCAATCAAATTTGGACGCGCAACACGGCTCATCTCTTAACCGGCGGGGTACCTCAAGGACTATTTGGGCAACTCAGAACGAAACTGAAATTACAGCACTCAGCAGATACACGTAATTACACAGTACAGCCCTCAAACCAACGGTACCGCAAACAACCGGATCATCTTCTGTAGCACTGCTCTCAAACTCCTGTGCACGCGATCCTCATCGTCAAAGTTACGTCGCTTTGGAAATGAAAGGCCCAGAGGTTGGCAAACGTGGTTCTAGGTTGAATAGAAAAAAATATCTCGTAATTCAAGAAGTTTGCAAAAGCAATTCAAAAGGATTAAATATAAATCTTTACCGGGTTATATTAAAATGCTGATAATTGATTATCAGCACAAGTAATGACATTATGCACGAAATGTGTCAGATGAAATAATCGTGCGATTCCTTACAAGGTCGTTGAACGTAAGAAAGACCAGACGAAATCGCAAACACATCTGCCTCTATAACATTTATATCTGAAATATGTGACATATCCTGCATTACATAAATACGCACAAATTATCGCACTAATTTATGGTTAACGATATAACATGAAACAATTTTTCAATTATGTAATAAGAATCTTTCTTTTTTTAAGAAAATCGAAAAAAAATCTACGTAGCGATGTCTGAGAAAACAGACTGTTCTAAATCCAGTTTACTCTTTTTTCTGGAGAACCATTTCAAGCTTTTGGAGTGTAACATTTACAATTTGTTTTAATGCACACATGTCGGCAGGGACATAGAAACTATGAAGCAGAAATCTCATTTTGTTAACAAAAAATGGACTTAAATTAGTCCGGTTCGCAGCCATCGACAAAACGATGCATTTTAATTTTAAATCGTGCAAAGCCAAAGGAGAGGAGGCATGCCCCGCCTTCAAAAAAAAAAAAAAAAAAAAAAAAAAAAAAAAAAAAAAAAAAAAAAAAAGCCTAGAGTTTTCATTAGTTACCTTCCTTCATTTGGCAAAATTGATTTAAATATTTATGTTAAAATTATATAATTATTTAAAAAATAATATTGTAAAGTACCATATACACACTACAAACATAAGATACAATATAATACATGTTTATTACTTAACATAAATCTATGATGCCTCCCCTCTCCCAAAAATGATCGGCTGGATCCGCCCCCGCGACTGGGCACCCCTGGCCCGCGCGCAACCTGGCATCGGGGGGAAATTGCGCGCGCGCGTTCGTTTGGCGGGGGCACGCGCGTCGCCGGTATCAAGGGCAGCGGGCGCGTTTATCAGGGCGCTAATTGGTTTAAACCGCTCGCGCGCTCGCAGAGGTTCCGTCCGGCGGAGATGGTGCCCGGCGCTTGGCGCTCACCGCAGCAGATTAGCAGCTTCCGTCGCACTTAGCGCCGCCGCCGCCGCCGAGCACCCAGATAGCGGCCCGGGCGAAGGGCATCGCGGTGCGCGGAGCTGGTGCCCGGGCCGATAGACGCCGTGCGCGCCCTATCGGGGATTTCTGGGAAGGAAACACGGATTAGCGATTGGCAATCGGGCGTCGGGAATCTACGAAAAAGCTGTATCTTTTGTTTTCGTAGCCCCTTGTGGATGTTGTGGTTTTACGACTGTTATGACGGTAAATGTAGCCACGAATTCTTGTGGCAATTTGGCTTTTTGTAAAGATACGAACATTAGGTAAAAAAAGTTGATAAAAGCACAAGAATGCAAAATAAAGTTTGTTTTTATTTCTGTCGCTCCTTCCTCCTGACAACTCCATAATTGCAAATTTTGCTCAGTTTTTCCAGTGCATGCTATTACAAATAGAATTTTAATAACATCGCCGAGTTCGAAGATGCCACTGAGTGAAGGTAAACGAGTGTCCACAAAATCTACCCCCAAATCACAAATGCCAGTTCAGAGAAGATATTTTTCTTCTTCATCATGAGTTTGACTACGCAATCAGCCTATGTGATTACCGGACAATTTCTTAGGCGTAAAATCGAAATTTCAAATTAAATGGTCTGTAAAACAAAAGATATGGATACGGAACAGCAGATAAGCGAGGAAAATACAAATATTTACGAGTATTCAAAAAGAAATACGAATCAGATATCGATGGGGAGAAAATACAGCAGCATAGAAAACTTATAACTGGGATGTCCGGAAAAAAAATATAAATATCGTTTTATCGGGGTCCTTATTTGACCGAATTCTAACTTTCAAAAAAGCAAAAAAAGTATGTCCTTCCGGTTTCCCAAAGATCTTCCAGTCTTCCAGGGAGGAAAAGGAGAGGGGGAGAGGAGGAGAGAGCGGCGCGTCTCCGCCGCCAAATGCGTCGCCGCGTGAGACGCAGACGGCGCGGCGCTTCTGTCAGCGGCCGCCGCCGCCGACAAGCCCCGCCCGCCATATACGCACTCGCCGCCGCGCGCGGAGCGGCTACCGTCTCGTGTTTTGCCCGACGCGGGACGTTTACAGCGCCCTCCACGGGCCGGCGCGCGTACTAAGGCGCTGGCGCGGACGCAAGCCGCTTTCCAGGAATTCGGAAGTGCCGGGATCTGAAATCTGGTTTTGCTCTTCGGAGGGGTCTGTGGTGTAACCTATTCTCTACATAAGCACCAGTCAACCAGTCGAGTCTAATTCCTTTAGTGTAGCTGTACAGGGAATTCAAAAGTCGAAGATGTCGAGTCTGTAACGGCGGAATGACCTTGCATCATTGAGGAGAATAAAAACCCAAATATTTGCATTATTATAAAAGTTAACTATATGCGTAATATAAATTTATCTGATTCGCATACGAATAGTTAGCAATCAATGGCTGAGATGACAGTAAAAAAATTCCTTTTTACTTATTCAATTAGCTCGCAGCACGACCAATGATACGCTGCTAAACGTACCAAGGTGGTAGAACCGATTCAAAAATATTACAACTTAGCATTAATACAACTTTTTGGCCTTGGCACAATTTAATTAAAACATACGTAAACAAGGGCAAATGGTATTAATGTTTTAAGAAGAGTGTGACTGACCCAAGACAAACATTACTAAATCATCCTTTATTCGCGAAAACTTCACTCCTTTCCAAGTGCACATGACACGGATTCTCGCAATATTTCACGCGACCGCCCTACATCGCAGATGGTGACAGATGGGCCTTTTGTGCTCCCGAACGGTGCCTCCGGACCACCTTCAGCCGCCGCCCACAGTGCCACGAGGTCGCAGCGGGGTCTTGATTAGAAGGCGGCGACTAGAGGTCTCTCCACCGCGGCGGCGGCGGCGGCGGCAAAGGCAGCGGCAGGCGGCAGCGGCGGCGGCGGCGGCGGCGGCGCAGTGCACATATCCGCTCTTCTGCGAAGTGGCGGCTCCGCGGCCATTAAGCCCCGCGGAAACGCTCGCGAGGCATACAGATGTGGGCAGACGCTTCCATTAGAGCGTAGTAGGCTCCGAGCGTGGCCAGCCCGCCGCAAGACGCCAAATCAGGGCGGATGGGGCGCCTACGCGGCCTCGTTGGGCCGCCATGTTGCTCACGTCAGAGCTGGAGCGTCGGTGCGGCCGCGCCAAGGATTGTTAACTGCGATACGTTCTTCCATTCATTTTTCATTCGAGGCCCTCCGTGAGGCAGCTGGCTGCTCTGGCTTCAGCTCACGAAAGAGGAAAACGTGTTACTTCTTCACAGCTCCTCCTCTCAGGACTATACTGATTGCAAACGCGTAAATAGCAATATTTCTTTATATTGGACGATTAGAGGTTGTGCAATGTTTGTATGAATGGAATCAGAGGTTACACGAACACGTAATTTCGAATTGAAACGAAAAAACTAATTTGTATTTTAGGAACTCTCGCACTACCTACTGTTAACATTCCTAACTGTTCTTGCGTTAATAAATGAACACAATTCCATGTGAGTAATATCCTCACAAGAGTGACACTGTGTTATTTTTCCTCCATATGGAATTGTGTTAATAAATGAACACAATTTAATGTGAGTAATATCCTTACAAGAGTGACACTGTGTTATTTTTCCTCGGGTATGCATAAATTGCAACTACGTTGTCGTAATATCCGACACAAGGATAATCCGATTTTAAAAGCTAAATTCATTATTCCGTAATACCATCAACAGCATAATAAACACAAGATATGAAGAACACGAAACGCAAAACTGGCAATGTGAAGCTTCCACTCATTTCAAACTAATTGCTGAATGTGAATGCCCGTGGAACAATACAGCCGCGCTTTCAAAATTAGATTAAGAGCGCATAAAAGAATTCGGCCGTCCCTCAATCTCCGGGATCTACCTGCCTCATCCATCCATTCGTCCGGACCACCCCAGCAAGGCCGGCCGGCCGGCCGGCCGGCCGGCCGGCCGCCCGCCTAGGATCCCGCGGGCGGGCGGCGCGGCAGGTGGATCTGGAACCTTACGCGAAGATAATGGCGCACATTAAATCTTTACATTGGGCGGCACGCGGCCTCGCTCCGCACAAAGGACGCAGGGGCGACGGGGGTTGGGGGGGGGGGAGGGGCGATGCGCGGGCGATAGGCGGTGGCGCGACGCGAAGCGGCACAAAGGGCGCTCTGTGGTCGCGCGGCATCGCGTGGGATTGCACGCGTCGCGGGTACACTGCAAGTGACACGATTGTTTTCTTATCGTTGATTCTGTTTTTCTTTCGGCGGGAAATTCAAATACTAGGAACACGTGTAGGCAAAGATTTAAAACAGTAAAAACTAAAATAGGGGATTTTTTAAAGATTAAAAAACAACAACAAATTAATCCTTTCGAAACTACTGGAATGAAGCCCGGATAAGTGGACTTGTAGAAGTTAACTGGGATAAGTAACGGAGGATAAACGAACTCGAGATATTGATGTTCGAGCTGTATTGTATTAATACAGTAGTAAGGTAATCTGCATTACCATTTATTGTGTTTAAATCGGCGCCAAGTTCATGTAATAATTTACGAATTTTAACACTTCGGCGCGAGAATACATCTGTTTAAAGTATATTAAAGAAGATGGACTAAATGGTGGCTTTGGTTGTTGATTTAAATAAAATTACATTCTTGCCACTCTGTAAAAACGAGTTTTAAAAAATCTTAAAATCTAGACGACGCATGCATCATTTCGTTGTCTATGATTGAATACATCTCGGAAATCTGATTTATTTCTGATTCCAGTCATACACCTACTGATCCATAAATTCCGCTCGTGAGGTCATTGTTAAAATTTAGAGTACCCGCGTCAAGACACCAACACTGACCTACGAGAGTGATGCACGAGAAATTAAAGCAAATTAAAAACGTCTGAAATTAATGTGATCAATAAAGCTTCAGGTGCTTTTCCGACTACAACCATTTCTTCCGCGTACAGCCCTCCGTTCGCAAAACGACCACATCCCACCACTTGCCGCGTACTTCCCCGTCGTCGTCCGCGAGCGCGCGTGTGGGGCACTTGAGCAGGCGCGGCCTTCCGCGAAGCGCCGGACGGACAAAGGGCATCACGGCGGCGCCCGGGGCGGGGCGTCTTGGCGCCAAAACCGCAATCGCGCCAGCCGCCAGGTGCAAGCGAGAGATCGCGCGGGAAAATTATCACTGGCGAGCGCTCCGCATACATGCTCTCTCTCCGATCGCGCGTTGCCGCCGCGATACGGTTGCACAGTGGACCCGAAGGACACGCGAAATGCGACGTAAAAAAGGATTGCGAAAATTTTGTGGAAGGAACTCGACGAAGGTGTCAGGTCTTGTCCTGAGCACTGGCGGTGTGCAAGACAACCTACGTCCACACATCCTGTTTTGGATATAAACAACGTCGCTTGGATGTTACCCGGAACATGTAGATTGATTGCGTGCAAATTAAACAGGACAACTGGGTACTTTTTCGTTCTTTCAGTTGATTTCTTTGCTTTTCATTGCTCTATAAACATCAGGTATTTTAGATAAATTTTATAATTTTCTTAGAATGGAGAAATGTTATACTAACATAACACTTGTGTAACACATTGAAGTACACAATAATATTAAAATGAATGAGCTGAATGAACATTTTCAACTCCTTGCTGAAAGACGATTTTATAGGAATACGATAATTTCAATCGGAATAGGTTTGTAAGGTGATTAGTTTCCAAAATATTACAAGAAATGCATCATGGAGGAGAAAACCTGCAACAGGCGCTAATTAATTTTCTCTTTCTCAAACGAGCCACGGACCGCGCGCGATCTTTCCTTCCCATATCCTATACCTTACTTACACACACACACATGCACAACACTACCACACATGCCAGGAGACCGGTCGAAAGCTTTGAACTTGTCCCAGCTGGGGCGGTGCCCCGCTGGTGGGGAGATATCTGATAGGGGAAAATCCCGCTAGCTGATTGTAGATGGGCGTTGGATCTCGCCACCCACGGGGGAAGACCACCGTCACCTCCCAGGGGAATGCATGCCCTACATTTACGAGAATAATAATCTTAGCAGCTGATGCGCCCGGAATCACCAACAATCAATCAACGTTCGCTTTTATACTGCGATTTTTCTAAGAGCGACCCTCAAGGCCACTCAAATCCCATCTTCGCGATGGAATATGTCACGGCATTTCGCGTCTTTTCTCGGTCTTGCCAGTAAGAAGTCGCATGATCGCAAGCACTGCTTCATACGGTCGCGATTGTGCGAAATCTAGCGGAACGACTAAGAAAGACGCGAAATGCCGTGACATATTCCATCGCGAAGATGGGATTTGAGTGGCCTTGAGGGTCGCTCGTAGAAAAATCGCAGTATAGCATCGATGCCTCTGCCTACTGTGCGCGCGGCGCGGTCCGGCGACCTTTCTCACGTCGGGGGCTAATCGCGCGGTTACGAAACGGCGACGGATGCTGCGGAGCGGGGCCGGCGGCGGCGGCGCGTTCCGTGTAAACAGGAAGGGAAAAAATACCGCGCCTCCCGGCGACAGTGTGCGCAACCGCGCGGGGATGTTGATTCGAGCACCTTGATTGTGTGGATTTGGACTCTATCGGTATTTGCGGTTCCCGTCTAATTATGGCGCCGTTATCTCATCCGCCGCAGGTGAGAGTGGCGCCTGTGGTAAGCGTGCATTCCAAGAAGGAAATTAACAATGTGTGGTTTTAATACAAACGCATATGATATAATATACACCTACATTTTTATCAGTACCTACGTAAAAAAAGCACCACGAAGGAAAATGTTTAATCGGACACGCAGTAACTTACGCGCACGAGCTTTCTTGACAATATATTGTTAATAATTATTTTTGAAAAGTAGGTAAAGAAAATCGCTCATTTACAAAGCACAGAATAACACAAATTGTCTCATTCGTATTTAAAATATGCTGAATCAGTTTTTATGACCGCAATGTGTGTCTGAAGTTTCTTGCCACCATTTTCTTGTGAGAAATATGGCTAATTTGACAAATTCGACAGCGAGAACTTAATTTACATCTCACACGAAATGTTTTATTCCGAACATACATAACATGGCTGGATAATGTTCTTCTCCGGGCGTTCTTCTCGAGCGGTAATCGGGATGAAACGACATAAATCACTAATCGAAAGAATTAGATGATTTGTTCGGTCGAAATCCGGCGCGTCACGCACGCCACGGTTGGTCGAAGGGGGCTTCAAGCGGCCAGGTCCCGCCCCGCAGCGCTTTGCTCCCTACCCACCTCGCCCCACCATCACCTCCCGCCATCGCCACCTTCAGCGACCGATGCTTGCCGCGCTCCACCGAAGCCATTGCTCAATGCCCGCGTCTATGTCGAAACTATCGCATCCCCAGTTTCCAGATCTCCAGTGTTTTGGTCTTCAGGGGATCTCCTTTAAAAATCAGGATCATTAATGCCCAACTGCTGATTTCGGATGGAATTAGTTTTTATCATTAGGTCGATCAACAACAAATATCAGACGCGGTTGAAGTTTTCAAACAGATGATAGCCGAGGTTTATACATAGTATTTTATGTTATAGGCTGTGTCGTTCAATAGTTTTCGCAATACTATCTTCTCATAAGCAAAAACCATATAATCACGAAATATCTTTTCTTGGAATAAAGATACCTGTATACCACCTTTATTTGCAACTAGTTGTATGGATTGTTCTTAACGAATGCCTTAAAAAACTCCGGCCGTTAGTCACTTTTCGATCAATTGGTTACGTTACGTTTGGTTGCGTTAAGTAATACGAAAAACAATATCCTTTGCCGTCTTTATCAGTTTTGTGTCTAAGCAAAACAAATCATTTTTTGAAATATAAAGTGGATGTTTGCAAGGAAATTTATTTATTACGATTGCCAGTTCCCCTCATCGATCATTTTTGTTTTCCTTTCTTTCCATGTTCTTAAACACTCATTTGCCTGACTGTACATATTTGGAGTGGGTGATTCCCTCGTTTTATTTCGTTTAGAACACCAAACACCATCGCAGTCACCCTCCCCACCACCAGCGGTGCGCACCCCCGTCACCGCAGGCAGCGCGCCGTGCAGGGCGCAGTGTTCAGCCGGCAATAAAAGGCGATACGGGTCGTCCATTAATCACGAGGGCCTTTATCCCGCTTAAATTATGATCTCCCCTGAGCAGCGCGCGGGCGAGTTCGGGGGCGGGGGCGGGGGTGGCAGCTCCGAAAGCGCCTCGGATCTCGCCCGCAACCCCTGAGCTCAGCACATACCACCGGACGCTTTGACTGCTGTTGGAAGCGATCGGCAGACGATCAACTCGATAACAGCATCAAAGAGCACCGATGAATTGTTTTCAAATCCGATATCGGTGTTCAAACACGTTGAGAGCGGTGGTTAGAAAAAACGAGTAACGCAGTAACATGAACTGAACATACTTACAAAATATTAAATTATGTATACGTTGACTTTATACATTGCATTAAACAAATGTGACTCAGCTACTACGCAGTTTTTTTATTTATTATACTTTTAATAGAATTAAATTTTAAAGCGTGTAAAAGTTTACACGAAGAGACCTAAAAATAATGCTAAGACATCAGTGACAAGTTAATTTAGACTTGATAAATGATGAATGTGCACTAAAGCGCAGAAAATATGAATTAAGGACGGTGACAACCAGACTTTTGAAGGCAATCAAAGAAAATATTGAAAAACTCAACGGATAATTCAACCAGGAAAACCGGATTCGAGGTTTGCGACCTGTCTCAATCAGACGAAATTACCAAATAGAAATATTGCTTCCCAAGCAAAACACTTACTGTGAATCTCAGCGTCAGGGTAGTCTTCATGTTGTAGCGTGGCTTATCTCAAAAACTTCGCGAACATCCAAAAAACAACGACACTGCAGCTTAGCGAACGGCCCCGCGAGTAATCCGGGTATGCGTCCTGTAGCTGCTGAAGAACGTGTCTCATTAGTGAGGGAGATTACAACTACACGGACGTCTAGCAGCGCCTAGCGGAGTCCTGTCCGCCGAGGATGCGCGTCTTGTCCTGCGCCCTGGCGGCGCGCAAGACAAAGCTAAGTCCACACATCCTGTTTTGGAAATAAACAACGTCGCTTGGATTAAGACTGAAACGTGCAGATTGAATGCGTGCAAATTAAACAATGAGGATTTTGTAGGACTGGGTACTTTTTTCATTTCTTTGCTCTTCATTGCTATAAAAAAACTCAAGCGCCCAGGGAAGGAACGAAAAGGTCATTACCTACCAATAGACCGAACACCAGAAAATGCAAACATTTCTCTGAAATGCATTAAACAAAACCCTAAGTTACTGTTCAGCATTTTTCTTACACAATATTCATATTTTCTCTCAGTATAAGAAATTAAATGTATCGTTTTGAACGTATTAAACTGAAAACTCTTAATAAGTGTTCGGAAGTACTAATATTATCGTTCGTGGTAACATGACCCGTTTTCCCTTTGTTGGCGTATCAACTGGCGTTAACTAACTGAAAGGGCCCAGGAACGGGTCCAACCCAATTCGCCAGCGGGTGCGTCGCTTCCGACCACAGGAGGTATCGCGTCGTGCGCCCTGAAACCAGACGCCGACGTCCTCCTTCCGAGGAAGGGCGCGGGCTGTTTGCCGCTCGAAGGACGCGCCCGGGCCGCAAGACGCACACGGGGCAGGTGGAGGGGGGT
>JAHLJT010004567.1:41694978-41811012 GCA_031308135.1 Acheta domesticus | reverse complement strand
TTTGTTCTTTCAAAAAAAAATTATCGCCTCGTCTGGCTTGTTGAACCTCTTTTGTTTGTGAGAAGTGAAAGAATCAGCCAGGGAGACCGTTTATCGTCTTAGAATAAACTGGAAGAATGTAAATGGTAAAATACAACGAACTATTCAAGTAGTAACAGGAACATGTAAAAGATTCAAGGACATGGTCAAATGGTACTCCAACATGGAGATAAATGTACAGAAATTAATGAAACGGTAGAATACAAGCGCTAAATTTGAATTAGACAATTCTCAAACTCGAAAGAATTGTACTCAGCATAAATCGATTGCAAAGCGCACACGTATTGTGTCTAGAATTCGTAGTGTGGCAGAAAACCAGACTTGAAAGTTTGTAACGGTGCAGTTGCTATGGAATGAAAACATTTGCTTTTGGGCCTGACCCTTCTATACGAACATACAAACTTCGTACACAAGATAGATATGAACGAAGGGGCCACCAAAATTATAATAAGTCAAAAATGACCATCAGTGGACGTACAATGTTTGTATAATAAGCCATCGAAATACTCTCAACTGGTGGTAAATTTTGGCCCTATTAACATCCTACACAATTGAAAGTATTTTCGAACATTTCTGTCGTGCCTTTATTTATTTATTTATTTATTTTTACTTCCTCTCCACAGTACCCCTGAGAAGGAGGGAATTTATAAGTCGTAATGGATACACAGAGCGCTGCTGCCTTGCGGCTTAAGCAGCTCTGAGGGAGGGGGCTTTTCTATGAACTAAAATTAACTAAATCTAACTTAATTTTAGCAGAAATCTAATTTACTGGTTACTAACTCAGCAATTTGACATACCTAACTTAAACGAAAATTTTTATTTTTTTATTTTTCTTAACCCTAAGTAAAATTTCGCTTTGACACTGCCTTGGTAAAATTGTCTTTTTCTTTCTTTCTTTTTTCCGCGCCTTTGTGTGCCCCGAAATAAGCCTCCCGCGGGTGCATCACCCGTGCCCATCGCGGGACGTGAAAATGCCATCGCGGCAGCGCGCTGCTTTTTGCCGCGCCGCGCGCCCCCGCGGGCGCGGCGTGATTGAGTCTGCCAGACGTCGTCGCGGGCGCCGATTGCGTTCTTTGCCTTCCGCCGCTTCCACGAACGCCTTCTCCGGGCGTCTTCTCCGCCCGCTTCCTCGCCCGTCTCGCTCTCATCGCCTCGCCGCGGCGGGCGGGATAAGGATGCGCTCGCTCGAATCCATTACTGGCCGCGGCGGCGCACGCGAGACGCGCGCGAGAAAAATCGGGCGGATATCCGGTCGCGCGCCGCCGCCGCAAAACGGAGCGCTTAGGGACGATCCGGTTCCACCGATTCGATTCGATTCCGGAATCGAATCAAATGAATTTTTTGCGTTTTTTTCCTTATTGTAGATTGGTGAAATATGAAAATTTGAAGGAAAAAAAGGAATGTTTCGATGATATCGTAAAAATATTAACTTTTGATTCTGTTTCGATTTTACTCAAGAGAGTAATACAGATCCGATTTTTTTGGAAGTTCTACTGCACATATAATTGTTCTTGATTTATGTGTTCTCAACGTAACTTTTTTTAAACATAAAAATAATAGGGTTTTGATCCTTGCATGTTTCTGCAAATTCATCCTAATCTTAGATCTCACAGAAAAATTATACAGGAATGTTACTTTAAATGATCGATTCCGGTATTCCGATGTTTTCGTTGTTTTTTCTTTTCTTTTTTAAATTCGTTTCCTTAAATCGTGAAAAAACTATTACTTTTGTTATCGCTACTCTCCTTCGTTGCGTCTGTTTTCTTATCATGAAGTAGGACCACAGTGTAAAAGAAAACGTCCTCATTTCAATACGATTCCTTTGAGAATCGACCCTTTTGGGATTTGATTCCAGCACCGATTCAGGATTCGATTCTTTTTTAGGAATCGAATGTGCGTGTGAGTGCTAGGCTCCGCGTTTCCGCCGAGCGCGGCAAGGCCGTGGCCATATGCGGCGAGGTTCTGCAGGCGGCGCGGCGCGACGCGACGCGACGTGCCGATAGAGGACGCGAGATGCGGGCGGACGCCCCCGGCGCGGTGAGACGAGCGGGCGAGGAGCGTCCAAGTGGCCGTGGGCGACACGCAGGCGTGCGTGCGCGTGCGCGGATCTCGTGTGGGATCGTCCTCAACCTCAGAGGAGTGTTGATACACACAGGCAAGAGGGCGATACTAACGAGACGAAAATGTTTACTGTCATTCGAAATTTTAAAAAAAATTAGTTTTATATCCGTTTTTAAATTGTTTTAATTATTAGTTTGGGCGTTCGTTGTTGAATTGTATTTAGTGATTTATAAATAGATAAGAGATTTTGTAAAGTAACTAAATATTATTCACAAGGAAATATCCTGAATAAAATCTGATATTCCTAATACGAATGCTTAGTAAGGAAGTTTGGAATCAGTACGATATGCAAATGAATCCAGCATGAAAAATGGGGGAAATAAAACTTTGGATTATCTAGGTTATCCGGGACAAGCCGCGTCTCTGTCGTTGTGGCTTGCGGATCCTTACGCAATCACAACTACAAAGGGTGATCTTTGGGCCAAGCACTGTCCTGTAATATATGAAAAGTTCAGTTTACTGGCAAAGCGCCAACAATCTTTCTTTGATACAGATGTTTTTATATGTCAATATATTTACAAAACAAATGCGATGTGAACATGCTGGAGTAAACATCAGAAAAAGGAAGGCAAACTTAAGACATGTACCAAGGGTACATGAAATGACTGATGACAACTAAATAGCAAAAACTAAGTCCTGAGCTCAGCGTTCGCTCTAGCGTTGAGGGAGGGATCCCGCGGCGGGCGCGCCGTGGGCAAAGGCACCGCGTCGTGTCGCGTCGCGCGGCGTCGCGGCGGCTGCGGCGCGCGTGGGCGCCGCGCGGCGAAGGCGAGCCACGCGTCGCGACGCCTCCGCGGCACGCGACGCTCGAGGACGCTCCCCCCCCCACTCTCACCTCCACCAACGCACACTGGGCCCAAATACCACAGCCAGAAAAAGAGAGGAGAGAGAGGGAGAGAGAGAAAGAGGGAGAGAGATGGACGAAAGTCCGTCGGTATGTGACAGTATGAGAGAGAAAGA
Source organism: Acheta domesticus (assembly GCA_031308135.1). Lineage (NCBI taxonomy): Eukaryota > Metazoa > Arthropoda > Insecta > Orthoptera > Gryllidae > Acheta > Acheta domesticus. Next base: position 41,807,892 of record JAHLJT010004567.1, on the reverse strand, counting down.
AAGATGCTGTGTGCGTGTGAGTTAGTGAGATGGAAAAGAAGGTTCAGTACGTATGTGTGAGACAAAATAGAAGTGTGTGTGTGTGTGTGTGTGTGTGTGTGTGTGTGAGAGAGAGAGAGAGAGAGAGAGCGAGAGAGAGAGAGAGAGAGAGAGAGGTTCAGCAGTTTCTCTGTGTGATAGGAAATTGAAAGAGAACTGTGTACATGTCTGTGTTCGCGTGTGCGGCGGGCTGTCAGACAGAAGGAAACCGAAAAGATCAATATGTGTGGGAGAGGAAATAGAAAAGGAGGTACGTATGTGTATACATGGTGGAAAGAGATGGAAGGAAGTATTTCAGCAGCGTATGAGAGACAAATGACAGCGATAGACAGAAAAAATCCTTATACGCCGAGATGTTTCGTATAAGTTGAAAAGTCTTAGCAACTTCTCGCCAAATTATGTTATGCAATATTCGCATAAAAAATGGATAAAGCTTGTTCCCTGAAAGTACGTAAGTCTTTATCGATAAAAAGTGAGATAATGGATGGTCCGCGCGATAGAAGTGTTAATTATAAGCTATAAAGCGGAGCAATTTTCAAAAACGGTTATTGGCAGCTATTGGAGTGATAATATAAAGACAGCAATTAATCCTTAAAAGGGAAATTGTATCCTAGATTATAGAGCGTATATTCCAGCAAATGGGTCACTGCAAAAGCAGATTGAAACAATTTGTAACCGATTTATTACATAAAGAATGAGGAAATATTGCTAAAAATGACAGGTCATTCTAACGATAATCTCTCGTTTAAAACGTTAATAAAAGTAGGGACAGATTTTTTTTCATACGACTTTGTTTATATTTAAACATGTTACACAAACAGATATAATAATGTTTTATCCATTTTATCTTAAGCAAAACTTTACGAAATTGAAAACAATACTTCTTATTAAAACACAGGAGAACTAATGACCCAGGGGCTCCTGTTAACTACCAAGAACATTAAGCTCACATTTTTCGTGTTAAATACAAAATTAAATACATTAACGTTTTTTACAGTGGACAAAACGCTGTACGAAATTACCATATCGTATATTGATTATCAAACGAGGTCAGACGGCCTCTTTTAATAATTATCCCATCTTATTGCAATAAAATTCCTTGCGATTTTTATTACGTAAATAACTTTTTTGCTGTGCTGTACTACTATCAACTTTATGCAACCAAACAGAGAAGTAAAATACCGTTTTTAAGAACCGGTGTCCGTTAAGAATTTAACAGTCCGTTAAGAATAATTGAAACAAAATAGTGTAGTAAAAATGGCATAGAGTATACATGTTCCAAGAAATAGTCCTTCTTGTTTAGATGATTTTTTTTTTATAAAATGATATTACGAAAATAATTGAACGACACACAGCCGACAACACAAATAACAGATTCGATTGGTTACAGACCTCGCTAACGCTTCAGTTTAATTCTGATATTTGCCGTTAATCGGCCTAAGGCCGTTCATAACTAAAACGTGCGCAACAGGAGTAAACATCGGGCGTTCGAATGGCTTCATTTCTGCCCACTGTTCGCCCGCGCCAGCGCCGCCACCTTCCTGAGCCGCGCGGGCCCCACACGGGCCCCACCCGCGCCCGGCGCCCGCCGGCGACCGCCGATGCATCACTGATGCCCCCTTCGGCCGGCATACAAATGACCAGCGGAAAAAAGAGCCCTGAGATGTTACTCCGGGCGCTCCGAGATTGTTCTGTTCAGCTGTCGACGCTCAAGATTGATTATGCTTCGGAGGTGTTAGTAATTTCCATTATTGAATGCTCGCACGGGCGAAGGCGCTACGAAGACTTGGCTTGTAATCAAATAAAGGCTCCAGGTACATTTCCTCTGTTGAGAGAATACAAATTTCTGAACGGTAACCTGAGATTGCCTATCGTTGGTATTACATAGCTTTTGATATTCCACCGCCAACGTGCTTTTTCACAGTGTTTTACCGTGTTTGTGAATAACATTGCAGAAAAACCGTCATGAGGGAGAAGTAAAACAACGCATAAAAGAAATGAACAACGTACTTCTTTCTGAGACTATTACTTAAATCTTTCATGCTTATATTACAAGTGGTTTGAAACTACAAAGTAATACACGAAGGGCAGCAACGAATCTTTTCTACCTGTTCTCCGGTCCTTACATTGTCCTCGCCCCCACTCGAACATTCTCTGAAAGCGTTTAGTGCGAGTAGGCATTGCACTTCGGGATGGTAATCAAAAGAACTCGCTTTTGTACACTAGTGCTCAAGGCTTTGTCAATATACTAAATATTTGTATCAGGGAAGAAAATAATTTCGCTAGGGCAACAAAAGAGATCTGCACGTGGATAAAGAACATCCCTCTGACACCGTACGTTTTCCCTCAACATTGATTCCTTTCATTTATATTTTTATTTCCTAGTAACCTTCGTGTAACACAAAAGCAATTACAATTTCTTTCGCGAAAATTTAACAAGATAAACAGAAAACCCACTCGAAACATATTAACTTATTTGATTGGTGATTGATTGGTCAGATTGGTGGAAAGCTAACCCTACAATGTGTGGTGTAAAGTCGTTTCTGACGCATTAGGTTCGTCGCTACTGTTGTCAGCCAGGCAATTCGGAATGCACAAGGTAAAAGACATTACGAATGCCGTATCCTGCCAATGCTTACTCTCTGGTCCCCAGGTTCCCAAAACGGTTTTATAAACTGCCAAACGGAGGCGAAAAGCGGATGGCAGCACCGGGCACGCACAGAACGTCGGCGGGGTCGGGAAGGCAGGGGACGGCGAGGGCGGCGGGGGCGGCGGAGGGCGGCGGAGGGCGGCGGGGGCGGCGAAGGTGGCGAGGGCCGCGGCGGGGGCGGTCGGGCGGGGGCGGTCGGGCGGGGGCGGTCGGGCGGGGGCGGTCGGGCGCGGCCGGTTCCCGCGGCCGCAAAGAAGGCGCTGCTTAATTCGTCTGCGTCGGCCACAGCCCGCGGCAGCGGCAGCCAGCTCTTCCTTTTGTTTCTGGGCCGGGCGGCGGGAGCGGCGCGGGCGAGCAAGCGGGGCGGGGGGCGGTCGGTCGGTCGAGAATTGATTACCCCGCGCGAGCACCCACGCCCGCGGGCGCGTAGCTCCTTCGCCCGCCGCCACCTCCTCCTCCTCCTCCACAGCGCGGGCAGTTTTATGTGCCGCCCGCCCCGCTGGACCTTGGGTGACGCCATAACGCGCTCCGGTTCCCGGCCTCTGATCTCAATATGCGCGCCCGACCTTAAATCACGCGAGCCAGCGGCGGGCTGTCAGCGGCACAAAGGAAGAGGAGGACCTTAGCGGAATATCTGGAAATGGAGCGTTCCAATATTGAATTACTAGCTGTTTGGGTCTTGGGGAGAAGGCCAGGTGACTACGTATAAAGCATTGGGAAGGTTACTGCGGCGAGAAATAATTCTCGGGCGTGGGTTTATCAATGTTTCGAAATAACATGTACAGGATTTACAGCGAGAATTATTGCTGATGTAAGTTCTTAGAACTGATTTTCTGATACATAGTCACGCAGGAACTTGTTTCTTACAACAACAAAAGTAATTTAATTAAAAAATCTACATTTTCAAAAGCTGTTCAAACTATAATTCACAGTTAAATACTGCACTTACCCTCTGAAACATGCAAGCAGTTCACGTTTAAAATTGTGACATTAGAGAGGTAGTCGTCAAAGAATATCAGATCTCAATAATTACATAATCTTCTTCCAGGTAGGAGTGATTTGTCGAGTTCCACCTATATCTTTTTCCTCATGAGACGCTCCCGGACGTCTTTACGAGACCATTTGTTCTTGTTTGTCGCGGTGGAACGTCCGTCCACATTTCGAGCGGCTGAGCTCCGGCATGGGAACCCCGGTCGCGGGGCGTGGTCGCGTGAGTCAGCGTGCAGAATTCCCGCCGCCGTCGTCTGGATGGCAGTTACGGGCCGCTCCGTGGCAACACCCTGGGCCTCGCGGCTGCCATTCTTCGCTTGTGGAACGCGCCCGCATCCCAGAGTGCATTTTTGAACTCGCTCACCGTCGATTATCATGGCCGCCGGGGCGAGGTTTCCCCCGAGTGCCAGAGGAGGCGCTGCCCTCGACGCGCTGGCCGGAGGATGGGTTGTGCTGGAGCATATTGCTCGTCCCGAGCGTCTTTCCCATGCATTTTAAACGGGCAGGAGGCAGCGAACCGACCAGGTGCTTCCCCACAGAATGCATTTCCAATACCTGGTAACGACGTTCATCCTCTTTTTTGAATACGATAAAACAATACTTCGAGAATAACAATTAATTTTCATGCTTCAAAAAGATTACACAATTTTCGGTAATGTAAATAGTATTGCAACCTAAAGCAAGTCGTGATATACATATTGTTTGCTATAACACTACCCGCAAATTCCATAAGGCGAATCCTTTAACCGGTCGAATGTATATTTTCAAACCACGGGGAAGCGAGTTCTGCGATCACAGATTTTTCTCAACCAGTCCTCTCCGTACCGTGCAATCTGCAGTAAAGTACGATCGTCTGCAAATACAGCCTTACGCACGCTCGAAGCGCGAGGCGAAACAAGGTTATGACGAGCGCTTGCACGGCCGTGAGTCCAGGACGAGGCGGTCGTTGGGCGGGCACGTCTGCGCGCGCCCATCATCTACCGTTTAGGAGGCCGAGCGCGCGGCCGCCCGGGGCCCAAGTGAGATGAGGGGGCGCTGCCGCCGCGTCGGTGGCCAGGCGTTCGTCCCGCCCCCACCGCCCCCGCCCGCCATCTCGTCACTCCCTTTCTCGCCGCTTGCCCGTTCCTTTCTACGCCATTGTCACCTTCCTGCTGCCCGCCATATCGCCACTCTCCTTCTCTCGCTGCATGCCGTTCCTTTCTATGCCATTGTCACCTCATGCTTCCTGCTATCTCTTAACTCCCTTCCACGTTGTCTGTTGTTCCTTTTTCCGCCAAATGTCACCTCATACTTACCATCTCGTTACTTCCTTTCCTCGCTGCATGCCGTTACCTATGACAATTGTCACCTCAGGCTGCCCGCCATATCGTAACTCCCTTTCACGTTATCTATCTTCTTTGCCGTTGTCACCTCAAGCGTACCATATCGTTACTTCCCTTTTCCGCAGCATCCCGTTCCTATGACATTGTCCACCCATGCAGGGCCCGCCATCTCGTAACACCCTTTCACGTTGTCTACTGTACCCTTCTTCGCCACTACCTCATGCCAGTCACCTCGTTACTCCCTTTTTCGCTACTTGCCGTTCCTTCCTCTGCCATTGTCACATCATGCTGCCCGCGTTCTCGTTAGCATACAATTCACGTTGTCTGTCGCTCCTTATATCCGCCATTGCCATCTCTTGTGGCGCGCCATCTCTTTCCTCTTGTCGAATCGCCATCCTCTCACGACAACCGGAGATCTCCCCCAATCGAGAGCTTGCCACCGTTCTCCTCTCTACGCCTTCCATCGCTAGCCCCGCCTTCCTCTGCTCAATTTGTGTTCTTACCGGCCCCTACCCACCATCCACTTCCCTCGGTAGGGTCCCATCGCCCATCTCTATCACCCAACCCTTTCAGGCCCTGAATCAATCTGATACCAGCTTCGCCTTCCACCCCACCCCCCACATCAACAGTGCTACCGCCCGCGCCTATCTCGCCGGCCGTTGTCCGTCTCCCGCCACAAGCCCCGCTCCTCCGCCGCCAGCCTCCGCCAACGCGCGGACAAAGGCAATTACTCCGCAATCCCCAGCCGCAACAATTACCGGCCTCGGCGCCGCCGCCGCCGCCGCCGCCGCCGGCGCCCGCGCCCCTCCGAGCCCGTGGCCTACCTGAAAAGATCAGGTTACCTTTTGTGTAAACAGACGCCGCCCCGGCGACGCACCTTCTCCGCTCGAGAACCTTATTCATTGTGGCGACTGCAGGGCACCAAACACGCCCCATTGTTCCATTGTCGGTGGTATATGGAGCCAGGTTAACGATATGAATTTAGCGTTTACGGAGGGAGAACAAGCGGACGAAAGAGCACTCCGGGGGTAGGCATTCCTACCCAAGACTTCCTGCAGGCCGAGCGAGGCAGGTGAAGTTACCCGAGTAGTGCGTTCGCTGACACGCACTGCTGCGGGAGAGGTCAGCGAGGCGGTGTAGGGCGAGGAATTGTTAACCTCCCCTGCTGGAACAAAAGCCGTGCAGCGAAGGCAACCTGCTGACCGAATACCGCGTACGTGATCACGGCGCCTGCATCCCGACCTCAATAAAGAGCTTAGTGCCCCGCAGCGGACACTATCCGCGGGGGAATTAACCGCTCATCCGCGCGGACAGCCAAATAACGCTGCGGCGGGCCGCACAAATGGGAGCCACCCGACCCGGGGAACGGGGGGGGGGGCGCCCAGTGCGAAAATTTACGGCGTCGCGGGCTCCGGTCGAGCTGTAAATCACGGGATAATGACGGCGAAAGTGGAGGCCAGAAGACAACTGGAGCAGTTACGTGTGTGAGTGTATCAGAAACAAGTGCCCGTGCGGCGGTCGTGTTATTAAATATAATCGCCTTGGGTTCAATTACGCGCCGGCCGCCCCAGAGCGGCAGAAGAGAGGCAGGCGGAGGAGGCTTTATCAGAGCGCGGAGAGGGAGACGGGTAAAACCGCCGAGCGGGCCGCTTCGCCGCTCGTTTGTTTTATGGCGCCCAATCGACTCTCGCATGTCGAGACCAGGCAGCGCCAGCTGCGCCGCTCCTGGCGCGGCCCGCGGCCACGATCGGAACCTCCCTCGCCAGGCGCTCTCCCACGCTGGAGTGAAAATGGTCTGGAGCAGGGTGCACAAAAAGGAGGGCAGAGTGGTGGGGGATGACGTTAAAAATACCAAAATTTAAAAAAATGCTGGAAAAAGAATATTTTTTTGCGGGCATCAGAATTTGGATTCAGATCAAAAATACAATTGACGATAACGGAGCTATAATTAGTTTAAAAAGTAAATATTTCGATAAACAGTATAGAAGAGAGTACTTTATCGTTATTATTATGTAAATGCACCATTGTGTCTTTTAGGTTATACAAAATGACCTACGAGTATATCCATAAATTGAAAAAAAAGAAGAAAAAAAAGTACTGTAAATATCACTTTGCGAAATCAAAATGAAGAAATAACACACATCCCGTATTGCATTTACCATCACAAGCTTTATTATAACTTTTAAGTCAGATGTATTACTAGTACCCTCATGTCCCAAAAATACCAACTTCTCTGCACACTCCGCATGCATCCCTCACTTGACACCCCTGCCCCCTCTCGCGATCTCCTTGGTATTCGAGAGGTCCTAATGAAGCGATCCCCTCTTATTTAAATGCGGTCTTTAGGCGGTCGCTTATCGATTGTTAGCCAAGACGAAAAAAGAAAGAGAACGACCCCCTTTCGAAAACAGAGACCCAACAAATTTTCCGGTCACAATACTAAATCGTAATTTGTCGTAAACGTCGAGCACGATGCGATACGAATCCACGGCCCCCTCCACCCCGATGGCCCGCGTTGGAAGCAGGCCGGGCGCCGGGTGCTGCGCGCTGGGCGCTGGGCGGTGCTGTGTTTACGATGTCGTAACTTCGCGCCCGCTGCGAACATGGCCGATTGCAGGACGTCCTCACTGCTTCCAGGCGGCTTTTTGTGCCAGAAGTGCCTCCGAGCCTTCCACAGGATTTCGGGGCAAGTTTCCTTCTTCGATACTGGGACGATGAGAGGATAAAGGTTTTTGCATTCCTGCAGGATTGTGCCCCATTACTTTTATTGACAGATCATGCGAAATTTGAATCACTACCAAGAATAGGTATATAAAGTTCAAGAACAGTGTCTGAAAGTATTTAGTGTATTTTAATGAATGTACTTTTTATGAGTGAGTAGATGCAGAAGTATTTTAAATCTTTTTTTATATCATCTGTTTTTTTTGCCTAGTCGCTAATAATTCTATGTAGGTAAAGCGGCGCCAAATTCTTTAACCTGGAAATCAGAAAACGAAAAAAAGTCGCCAACACACTGAATACGCAGATGTCACTGATATTGTCGGAATGGCTAAAAAGCAAAGCCAGAAAGAGTACCAAAGAAGTCAAATAGCAATTGAAATAAACTGATCTAATCATGTAACTACTTATGTCATTTTGTTTAAATGTTAACGATGGCAAATAATTGCTGGTGGTATGGAGACCGTTTAACGTGAAAAAACTGGATTGAAAGTGTAATTTTCAGAGTCTGTCCATGCATGCCATCAAAATTACAAGAGAATTATAATTGAATGGTTTCGGAAGAAAGAAATCCTTTGTACCGCACACGCAAGAAGAAAAAACACTCGACTTTGGTTTGAGAACATATCTGCCTTCTGTTACGCACAGTATAGCGGCTATTTTGTTTTACATCAAGATGACACCGAATACACGGCTTAAATCATTAGACGGTAATTACAAGTAATGTAGACTGCAAGACTCATGTAAAATGTATTTTACCCAGCATCAGGTGCAAAGAAATGAAATTAGCTTGTTCAGAACAAATAAAACTCGAAGGCTAACCAAGAAAGGTATTTCCCTTTCGGAAGAACAGGTTTTATGGCGCGCAAGTGAAGACAACTTGAGGGGTGTAACAGCCCATGTGCACCTGTATCCTGCTGTACGATGGGGCGTTCTGACGCCGACACAGCAAGTGAAGTGGGAGTCCGCGAATCCGCCCTCCCAAGCACAAAACAGAATCGGATTAAGTCGCTCCAAAACCCAGAGACGGCGCGGCATGGGGGCTGCCTTCTTCAGGGTGTTTTACGACCGCGCCGGCAAGAAACGTGTGGCGTTATACAGCCGCCATGAACGGCCGGTGGCGCGAATAGTGGAAGCCAACTGCTGCAACAATAAATTCCGAGTGGAAACAAACAGGTGCGAAAACAGTCGGCGGAATCGCAAATGGGCGACTTCTCGGCAGACATTCGCAAAGAAGCGAAGACGAGAGAATTCGCCTCTATCGCAGCCCCGTACGATTAGAGACGCTGCTCCTAAGTGGACTGTGAAACATGTCTTATTATGTCGCGAATCTCGTCCGCGGCAGAAAAACCACATCGTGAGGTAATGATGGGTCGTTCGGACGTTGGAAGACAGGAAATTTTCACAAATCACTGTTTCCAGACGGCTCTGAGATAGTGTCATCAGCTGTGTTATTGCTTGTGAAAGACAGGTGCGGATTTTTTTGCTCGGGCTATTGTGAGTAGAAAGCCAATTTCGTATTCTTTCTTCGCTTCTTCATCGAAGCGACTCCACGTCAAGATGCAAGGAAGGAAAGACTCGGAGATGACAGATATGTGGTTCGACAAGCCGTACTTCGTTTTGTCGACTTTAATTTCTCGTTTCACGTCATGAAGAATCTGAGAATACATATGGAAAACCTTTCTCGATCTATGATACACATTTCGAAGCAAAAAATGTAAGATTGAGAACTGGATTTGAGGAAAAAATGTGGACCCGTTCGCCATTTTAGGACCGGTTCCACATGGACTCGGGTTTGATTTAGGGAAATCACGAAAGCGGTCAAGTTGGTCGTACAAAAATGAGTTCAAACCAACTCATGAGTTTTCAATGTCCAAGATCTTATTAAAATTATTAACATTACTCCTACATACCAAAGTTCTTTGCGTATTCATTCAAGTAACTCACTTAAAATTACAAGCGCCGATCGTTCGAGACTCGTTTATACAAGGAAGAACTGTGACAAAAAGTTGCCACATATTCTCAACGAGAGCATTTAAATTCCAGAGTATAATAGCGATTCCCTGAACAGTGTTCTTTACATTGAAATTCAATCACACAAATCAATACACGGAATGATGCAGTATGACATGGAGGGTGTTTGTGACACGTACTTGGAAGTGAAAAAGAAGCAGCAAAATGACAAATGTGCAACAACGCGCGTACTTGTTTGCGTCAGTACGAGCGGCGTTCCCGATTAAGATTAGCGAGTGCTTCTCAGAATTTTGTCTTGATGGTACTTCCCAGACGGGAAAATGGCATGCCACTGAATTCCTTATCATGCATCAGCAATGCTCCAGCAATTCATTTCTAATATCTATTAACTCTAGCAGCAAATCATTTAAATTAATTTTTACTTTAACAAAATTCTTACAAAGCAAAAAAACAAGCAATCCCATACATGTGGATTTTTTTATCTGGAAACTTAATCATAGCATAATGTTATGCTACAAATACAACTGTTTTCTTTCATTCGCGTTTACGAAGGATAAAATTCATAAATACTGTGATTGTTCAAAAATAAAAAAAAATGAATAGTTTCATTCAAGTATTTTCATGTACAACTGTAAAAGTTGAATGCATTGTCCCAAATGTAAAGAAGATATTATCTGTAGTAAAGTATTTCTTATAGTTGAGTACTTACTTATTCTACACAAGATATTTTCTCCATTCACTGACCCATTTAATACGATATTTATCCTTGCGAAGGATTTTAATGGCCATTGCTACGAAACACTCATAACTGCACTAATCCAAAGCCTAATACTCACGGAGTACCCTTCTTTTATAATACCCGTGGTTGTTTTTCAATTTAAACATTTAGAAAACATAGTTAAATGCAAGCAACCCATCCGGCTTCAACGATCAATTGCACTGGCGTATTCATTCGTTAAACACCCCACAAGTGTAATTGAATACTGTCCAGTTACGATATCAACCTGTTTACAATCTATAAAAGAACACTTTCTATAAAGTACACTTTCTGTAAAGTACATTTTCAATAAAACAACACTTCCACACGGCAAGGGGGGTGGAGAGTGACTCGAGCTGCCCTACTCGCTAACCCCCCCTTCCTCCGCCACCGTCACCTTCGTCGCGGCGTGCGCGAAGGCGATCATTGCGTCAATAAATCGAGAGCATTCCTCATTCTTCGGGCACCGCGCCGCGCCGCGACGCTGCCAGGCCGCCCGTCCGGAGCGCGCAATTTGACCTCGACCCGCGACGCACGCCGCGCCGCCTCCGTCGCCGCCGCGCGCTCCCAATTGCTCCAAATGACTGATGGCCTTCTTTAGTAGCTGCCTTCTTTTTGTTTAGGCCAAGATTGAGCCCATCAAGAAGTGTTTATGCCCGATGCTCCCCCTCCCCCCTTCCTCTCTGGTGCAACGAGTGCAGCTGCTGCTGCTGCTACCGCCGCTGCGTGGCCGCGCGTGTGTACCCTCTGCTACTGGCTGAGTCGAATTGCTGGGTGGGAGATGCGTGGGTTGGCGAGAAAAACGAGACGATTACTCGGCGACACGTGTGGGTATATTGCTCTTGTGATACATCGGGTGAGATAAATTGCGCGGAGGCAATCGTTGTCAAAGACTTCGCGTCACAAAACACGTTTCTTGTTTTTGCGGTATCACTGTTGACAGCGGGCGCAAGCACAAAAACGGTAAAGACCAATGTTGTTTTCGAGGTGTCCAGCGAAGATCTAATTCGGAGGACGTTCGTAATGATAAAAACCCAATGGGGGAATATCGTGACGTGCTTGTTGTTTCATTCGTTTTATCATTGGTTCCCTTAATTCCCAGACGACCTGATATTGCTCATGAAATGGGTCACGGTTTGGATCACTTGCTTCACCTCATTCAAGAATTGATTGCAAAACTACTTAACCTAAATTTTGAGAGGAAGATTGGTGCTCGGGCACAACCAACGAGTATTAAACACACGCAACAGAAATAGACTTCCACTAATTCCCTTAAATCAATAGTATGCATTCATATTTGTATACCAAATACGCATTTGCAAAATTTGTTGGTACCATAAAAAATTACTACTTTATTAGTGTTTTATTTCTGGCAGCATGGAACATGAACACAAAACTTGCTCAACATCATTTACTCGACCACCTTGTACTAATTTTCATGGACCAATAACATTCATTTCGTATCCAACAAAACGAAGTCAATTAGTACACATCTTCGTCATTCTCAAAACACCATCGCCTGTAACAGGAAAAGGCGAACGCAGAACGACGACCCGGCGCGTGAGTCACGCGTGATTCACGGCACCTGGCCGGGCGTTTCCGGCGCGCGGCGACACCCGAGAGGGCACGCGTGTGCACGCGGTCAGCTCGCGCAGCTGCGGGGCGCGCGCACTGGATACCACGAAGCGGGGTCAAAGGGCTCGCGGCAGGCGACCTGGACGGAGCAGGTGTGGGGTTCGCAGGGATCGCTTACGCTCCGAACGCGCAGACTATCGCGTGGACAGAGAGGCATCAGTTGGCATGACCAGAGGCGTATCTAGGTATGCAGGCGCCCATGGCAAGTATACAATTTGCACCCCTGTGGGAATGCTTGAAACTAAGGTTGTTGTTATTTGTGTTAACGGGTATGCTGTAAATAGCGCCCCTTGTGAGTAGCGTCCTTGGCACGTGCCATGTCTGCCATACCGTAGATACGCCACTGGGCATGACATGGCTGATTCATACGAATTCTCAAATGTCACCGATAGGAACACGATGTGAGTATTTGTTGGAGTTGTTCTGAAACGCGAACACAGCGGGGAAATATGTTGGCGTTTTTTCTTCTGGAAAACCACCATTTGAATTCTTAGCAATTAGAAATCTACGGAAATTATAATTCATATTTTGAAATGACATGTTTTTGTAGTATTGAAACTTATCCTTGAGTTGTTAAAGAGTCAATCTTCCTTTTAACAACTCAAGGATAAGTTAGACGAAGTAGATGAAAAAAAGAAAGAAAAAAAGAGAAAAAAAGAAAAAAAGTTCGTAAAAGGAAGCATGAGAAACTCAAGTACTAATTCAAATGATTGTTGAAATTGATTGATGATTGATTGATGAAAGTTTGGAATTTGAATTAGAATAACTGATGACCTGAACATCTTCAAGCAAAAAAGCCTCTGAATTTTACTCTGATTTAAAGGAGAACTCAGTCAATTTTGTTGCATTATTCGAGACAAAATGAGGTGCGCCAGATAAAAGAACTCTGAGGCACAAAGTTGAGAACAACCTACTGAATTGTTAGGCAGACTTCGCCAGGGAGGCGACTGTAGGAGAGACCCTGACTTCTTAATGGACGATCGACCTTCCAGTCACCCATTTTTTCCCCTCGGATCCGCGGCCGCTCACCGCCCAGTAATGGCATCCAAAATGACATGTCATCGAGGACAGGGGGGCGGGGCTGGAAACAGTGGAAATCGGACGCGGGGGCCACGCCGTCGGCCTTTTGTGGCGCACAGGCCACGCAGGCGGGCTGCGGCGCGGGCGCGCGGGGCATGATACGCGTGTTCGGCCGCGTTCTCTGACAATGGCCGGGCGATTCCGTGGCGCACGCCGCCCCCGCGGGAGATTCGGGCGGTTGGACGGTTTGTCACGCGCCGGGCGGCCGCCGCACCGCGCCGCGGCGCTGGCGTCGCGCGATGCCGCCCTTTGTGCGGCCCTTTCCCTGCGGGGGCGGGGCCGAGGGGAGCAGCGGGAGATTATGCGGGCGGCCGAAGAGGTACCTGGTCCTGGACCTCGTCCTCTCGTACTGCACGGGACAGGATCTGGTATTATTTAAATACATAAACGTGCATACGTGTGGCATACTTGTCTATTTCAGAAACAAATACGTTTTGCTCGTCATGTGACTGAAATTATTGGTTTAGCGAACGTTGTATTAAATTGCTAGAAGGGTTTACGTATTTACAAGATGCTTCGTCTGTTTACTAAATCAAGAATCAGAGACGTACGAAATGAGAGTGGTGAGATTTTTTATTATTTCGTGTGTGTATGGGGGGGTAGTAGAGAATGTGAGAACAGAACATTTTTCTGAACTGCCAAATTCTCGCCACACATGTAAACGACGAGCTATTTTCATTCCTGAATGAGATTCATGTGCGCTTTCTAAGACACATATAATACACCATAGGCATTAATAAATAAAGTCTGCCTCGGTAACATGTTTAAACAGCAATTCTTATTCTATTCAGGTGCTCGAATTGCCTTGTACAATACAACAAAAATATGTCTTTCAAATGACAGGTCCATCGAAATGAATGCCTAGCCCTCTGTGGCGGCCTGGGGAGCGGGGCGGGGCCGAGGAGGAGCTGGTTCCTCGAGCGGCGAGGCAGGGGTGCGCGGCGGCGATCTGCCCCTTGTGGGGAGCCTCTCGCACGCGCCCCCGCCCCGCGCCGCCCGCCGTGGGGCGTCGCCCCGCATTCCTCGCCCGGCGCGGAAGCGCGCACTCACTCCCGAAAGCGACACGCCGCGTGACTGATGGCCATTGGGACGCACGGGGACGTCGATGGAGGGGAAAAGCACTGAACACTACAACTTGCCTCTCGTTATCACACTCTTGGCTAAATTGGAAATGCAGGAGATAATGTCAGTGAGAAAATCTTGTTTCATTATGGATTACTAGTACTGTTATTTGCATGACGTTGCTGTTGTTACGGAATTCAGACATGTTGTATCTGAGATGGTAACGGAGTCATGACTGTTCGTGGGTCCGGAAGTACTATTTTGAAACTATGAAAAATGTTACAATAAATCAATCTTGGCATTCGTGATTTTTCACGGAAAACTTAATAAAAACACATACTGCGAGTTTTCTAACTTTGCCCCCCAAGGTCTATCTTCACGACAGAATATGTCACGGTATTTCGCGACGTTCTCGATTGTGCCGCCAATTATCGCATGATCGCGAACATATCAAGCAGTTATTGCGATCATGATCGCATGATCGGGAACGTATCAAGCAGTTATTGCGATCATGCGACTTCTGGCGGCACGAGGGAGAAAGACGCGAAATGTCGTGTGATATTCCATAGTGGGATTGAGGGGCAGAGTTAGAAAAACCGCACTACACGAAACATAATTGCTACGAATCGTAACCATATTCGATGTAAAATCTTGAAACGCTTCGGAAAACTCCTTCCCACGGTTGTATACTCAGCCTTTTTATTTTTTATTTTCCCGCTCTTCATTCACCTGGAGCATACTTTTCCACGTGGTCTTTTGGACTCGTTCACAAAGCGTTCAGGTGCGTGATGTGTTCCTCGCACGCGGTCGCGAGGCTTCCGTGGAGGGAGGCGGCGCACTTTTTTAATACGCGTTCCCCTCTGGGGGGCGAAATCCTTCAGAAACGGGAAACCATATCGCCGAGCTGCGTCTCCGATATCTCCCCGTACGGAGGGGGAGCTATCAGCCTATGGCCTCATAGGGGGGCGGGAATGATTGGGAATAGAACGTACTTACGAGGGAGGGGATACCTTTCAATGTCGGATCAAGACGAGCTCCTCTCGGTGGGTGGGGAGCTGCGAAAACCGGAAAGACGACACGTTGGGTGGTGGGCGTGCGGGAGCCGAAATGAGGGGAGAATGCCACGGGGAGGAAGGTGAGGACGCACGCATCAGTGCCGGCGCTAGGCATGAGCAGACCAGGCGATTGCCCGGGGCCCGATGATGGGACGGATGGGAAAAATTATTAAAAAAATTGAAAAAGAAATTGAAACTCAAGAAAATCGTTATCGTAATTTTATAAGCCGCGGTACAGAAGTTTGATATCTCATTCAAGTATCAATTATTTTTTTACCTTAAATTTATAGTCATTACTTACTAGGCAGAACTCAGTGAAATGAATGGACTGAAGCTCACATTAAAATAGGTTCTACAGATTTCATATTTTTTTATTTCATGTATTTAACAAGTAATTTTATTAAACACTAACGAAACACATTTTTAGCGACTTAAGATCACCACGGAACGAGAGGGTGATGGCGAGCGAGTGAGCTGTGGTCTGGAACAAGTGGTGGGAGCGAACAAGTGGTGTCAAGCGAGCGTTTGGTGATCAGGCAAGTAGTCATGGGCGAGCAAGTGGTGATGGAGCAAGCAAGTAGTGATGGACGAGCAAGTAGTGATGAGCGAGCAAGAGGTAATGAGCAACAGGTAGCATAGACTAAGGACGTTTACTCCAGGATGTCTCATCTTTACTCTACGCAGGTAGTGAAGAGAGAGCAAGTGGTGGTGATGGTGATTAGGGTGCGGGGGGGTAGCTAGCCAGAGGGTCAGGCAGGCAGGGGCGACGGACAGAAAGTCCGGGGCTGGCGGCGACGGGTTGGAGGCGACCTAGGGCGTGGGCGGGCGGGCGGGGACAGCAGGCGCAGGTGCGCAGAAGCGGCAACCGCGCGCGCCCCCGCAAGGGGGAGGCGGACGCCGCGCCGCGCCGCGCCGGGGAAACGCGACCCTCGGCCTCGCAACGGGGGGCGACGGCCTGCCTCCCGCCCCCGGGATTTGTCTTTCCCGCCTCACCGCAGTACACCTTCTCCGCCCCTCCCCAGAGGCGAAGAGAACAGCCGAGGTGGTCGCGTGGAGCCAGGAGCACTTCTCGCATTCGCAACCGAATACGGACGGCGATGATTAGATATACGACCGCAACAGCATCAGGGAGATGCCATGCTTATTTTACTCAAGACGCGCATCTACTGAAAAATACACCATCGCATCTCTCAATATGGGAAGTTATACAAGAACTTTATTCGTCTCACCAAGACATTATCATTTTTGCTGGAAAAGTAAACTACTCATTTAGAACATATTCGAATATGTAACAACTCAACAGATTCGATTAGATACATTATTCATGTACGCACTTGAAAATCCATTCTGAACATTGAAAATGTGAATAATGCTTTCTCGAAAAATATTTCCTAGTAGTGCACGTCTTCATTCGAACTGGCTGCAGGACAGGTAAAGCAGTAAACAGCAAAGTGCTTGTCATTGTCCCTCAAAATTCATGGAAATGTGGAAACGTAAACAGGAAGACAACCAGTACCAAGAACCGTCCCTCAGCGGTCACGAGCGAACGTAGCAGCAATCTGCCAGAGAGTGGGCGCGTACGGCCCATTCACGCCCAGACTTCACAGTCTCGGCGGCCAGCGACCGGGCAATATAAGCGTCGCACTCCAAAAGCCAGCGCTTCTCTCGCGGTGTTTGTCAACGCGATTCGATTGGCTCGCGCCGAAGATATACACTCGCGGCACAAAGGAACCCGATGGAGCCGAACGGGCCCGCCCTACCCCCTCACCCCGCCCTAAAAGGGCGCGTCGCGTTCACTCCTCTCTCCGCCCTTGTCAGCCTTATTTATTTATGGGCTGTTTTATTTACGTCAACACGGCCCGCGACCGCTCTGTCGCAGCAAGCCGCAATAAAAAGGAAAGCGCGGCCGAAGGGGGATGTGGTTGCGGGGGCGGCGACCGCGAAGGAGGAGTGGAGGGTCCGCAAAGGTAATAGCGAAGGAGATAGTAAAGACTTTGACTTGTCTGGTGTGATGAACTTTTCAGAGATGTTGCACTTGGTGTGGAATGATGAGTGCAGCGACAGTATCAGTGAAAATGGCGATGTAGGGACACACTGCTTCTAGAGAACACGCTTCTTAGGTTTGCAGTTTCAATGGTAATGATGACAGTAGCAAGAAGAAGACTGGTTAAAATTATGATAACATTGAAAGGAAAATGAGGTAATAATCTTCTCAATTCACCATTTTAATAATATACGTATTTAATATTATTTATGAGAAATTAAAAGTAATTTTCAAAGCTTGAAGATAACTATCGTGCATAATGATTATGCAATAAATACATTAATTCTGTCATTACCATTGAATTTTTAAAATCATCGCTCGTAATAATAAAAAAGAATAATATACGCAATTGGCCAAGTCAACGCAGCTTCGAAAATGCTTCCGCTTCCTCCATGGGGAGCACCAGCCGTGGTGACGGTGGACGAGGCACGTGGAAGCAGTGAAGGGACGGGTCGCGAGCCCTCGGCGTCTAGCGTCGGAGGGCGGGGTGTGCTCTGTGGTGTGCGGTAGCCCAGGATCGCCCGCGCGGTGCCGGCGGGGGTGCGGCGGCCCCTGCGGTATGCCGAGAGCCCTTCAAGGGCCGAGCGGGCCATTTACGGCGCGCGGAGACACTGGGGATTTGCTGCGCAGGTACGCGGGCCGCGCAGGTAGGCCCGCCGAGTAAGCTCGTTACCTTCAACGCCCGCCCCCCGCCGCTTCGGGGCCTGTCCTCTCTGTTGATGCAGCGCGGGAAGTCACGCTGCGTTTTCCGCCAACACGCCGCATTGGGCCTTTTCCTCTTTTCAGGAAGACTAACGGTCTTCCCGACAGCTTCCCGTCGGAATGGCAACTAGCGTACATGAGCAGTCAGAACGTGAAGCCTTCGTAGAACCAAATGTTCCATTAGAATTATTTTACACAGGTGTAATAAGTTTGTGGTATTTTAATCGTACGTAAGATTAATATGAACGTAACAACGCAAGATTGTGATACCAATAAGTTGACCACTTTATTTCCTGATTGACATGTGAGCAAAGGAAAATCAATGAACATATTTATACATTTTACAAAGGCAAGGTGTGACTTTCAATCTCTGAAGAAACTATTTCATTGATCATTGTTGCCGAAAACCAGTCTTTTAATTGAAGTCTGCTTCAGCAAAACATTTTTCTCGATGAAAAAACACAATTCCCACAAAGGAAGCCAGTAAACTTCAACTAAAACTGTGGTGTTTCTCACAAATTCCTTTAGGTAAAATGTTCTCGCCCAAGACACTCAAAGAAACATAATTAACTCTCAGTTTCCTGAGCGACAGGAGACCGCAGCCGTGGCAGGGCAGCTGATTCCCGGCGCGGGAGAGTCGCTCCGGGCCGCCCTGAGGCCCTGTGCCAGGCCTGTGCGCCCACCGCGCCATACCGCCCC
This sequence comes from Acheta domesticus, assembly GCA_031308135.1. Taxonomy (NCBI): domain Eukaryota; kingdom Metazoa; phylum Arthropoda; class Insecta; order Orthoptera; family Gryllidae; genus Acheta; species Acheta domesticus. Next base: position 41,789,165 of record JAHLJT010004567.1, on the reverse strand, counting down.
GCGCCGCGGCCCGGGGCGAGCCGGCGCGTGTAAGACCCCTCATACCGCAGCGCACGCTCATGTACTACACCGGGCTTTTACGACGTTTATAAATACACGAGCGAGTGCCGCCGCCGCCACCACCGCCGCCGCCGCCCGCTTCCTTTGTAGCCGCACCCCGCGCTCTCATATAAAAGCTTCATGTAGAGTATACCGTTCTGTGCGATGCATTATACATAAGCCCCACGCCGCCATCGCCGCCGCCGCCGCGGCTAAACCAAGCCGTGCTACACTTTTCGTTCATATAATTGTATACGCGATGCCGCTCCCGCCGTTTTTGTGGGCTCGCCGCGGGAGGCATGAGTTGTGTTGAAATGCGTTCATTACGATAGCAGACGGTCGGCATTCGACGGCTAGGGAGCCGATCTCTGCTGGAAGATGTGATGAGGCATCGAGGCAACACGTGAGGGAATACGACGTGAGTAGAGGCTTGTAAAAGGGCCTCGTTGGGCCCGAGGCGAAATTTATTCAGCGCGGTATCGCACATCTCGGTGCCCCGGTCGCCATTACGGGAAATTCAGGAGCAGCTGAGAATTCGCTGAAGTTGGCGACGAACAGTCTATAAAGAAACAGCGGCGCGCGGATGATGGATCACCGGTTGCTAAACGACGTTACTGCGCCCAAGACGGAGATCTATCATCGTTCCTCGCTTACGATCCATTTCGAAGCGAATGGCACCATTCAAAATCTAATATTATCGCCTCACTAAGCCACAACGAGCTGTCACTAATATCGAGAAGAGAATCAAGATTGAGGAGCGATATATTTTATTGAGAAGACACTTCATAAATTATCGGGAGCGAGCGCTGGGCGCGTCGATAGCGGGATGGGCTGTTGACCCCGCTTCAGAGAAGGAGGCTGCGGCGCACTGGCCCGAATTGAGCGAGAGAAGTCAAAAAGAAGAGAAGAAAATCCAGAGGAGAACAATAATTTGAAGAAAATAAAAACAAAGAAAAAGAAAGTGCAAAAACCATTACCCTGAAATTGGTAATGTTGGAGAGATAAGAAAGAATTCGTAAACGGTTTTACTAGAAGAAAATGATCCCAATTAAGCTAAAATGGAGCAATTTTCAACAGCAGCCATTTACAATTCTTGAAATGATGATTTACAAGCATGAATACATCAAGAAATTCACACTTTATTAACTACATACAGAGCGATACTGCAAAAAGTGCTAAAACAGTTTGCGATTAACTTCATTCTGTGTGCATGCCTTACCTATTGCTGCGAGTAAGATATCACAAAACATTACCACACCTCTAACCATCAATTTAATCGTTGAAAGTAAATCTTGAAAAAAATGTTCGTAGGTTCGAGAGAAATACATTCTTTATTAATTTATACAACCAAACTATTGTATTTATAGACTCTGTGGTCACGGGGTAAAAGTTCTTAAGTCAAAAATCTTTTGAGAAAACAAGGGTTAGATTATTGAGCCAACGCTTTTTCCTACGCTCAACGACATTTCCCAACTCTTTTTTCTAGTTAAGGAGGCAACATTTGAATTCGTTCGTTTTCACTAAAATAAAATATAGTTTCTTAACTTGAAGTTTCAGAACTTATCCCAATTTCACCAAAAACAGACTTAAGAACTTTTACCCTGCGACCACAGAACTAATTATACTTTGTAGGTTGACGTACTCGGGAGGCAATATGAGCAAAACAATATCTTGGCACTTGTGGCGTCCTTTGGGTGCACTGTTCGACGGCGAGTGGAGTGGCGCGGCGTGGCGTGGCGTGGCGTGGCGTTCAGAGCACACGTGATCGCGGCCCGCTGGCGGCGCCGCCGATGTCCCGCCTCGATAGCTCCCTGAGAGCGGCCGGGCATCTCGCGCGAGGCTGCGTGCTGGCAGCACGTTCCCGGGTGGATTCCGCACTTCCCTCTTGGCCGCGGCGTGCCTTCTCGTCTTTCGAAGTCATCCGAGTCACCCAAGTTCAATACTACTTATCGGGAAATCTGAACAAATCATTGAAGTGCTCTGGCGGATGCATTTGTTTTTCAACTACGATAACTACAGCTCTAAACAGAAACAAATTCCGGACTCTGTCATTTCGAGGTGGTATTTTTCCACCCGATAGTAATTTTACTAAGCATTCTTATGTTCTCATTCATTTCAATACCGATAACCATTTTTTTTAAATTAACAATTCTATTTAAATAGGTCACTGGATGACAGAAATAAGGGACTAATTTGAGGTTTTTTCAAGTTGACAGTACGACGATTATTTTTGAGCATCCCTATTCCCATTCAGAATTTCATTAGGTTTCCAATTTGTAGTCAAAATCGTAACACTTGGCTGGAGGTCATGTTCACCCATTGATTTGCAAGTTTTCGTCAAATAATAAATGAGCTGACATTTCAAACATGCACGAGCTTACCTTCTGATTATCTCACTGAGCCTTACATTTATCCGCACGCATAATTTTATGCATAAGAATCGAAGAATGTAAAACTAAGCTAGTCAACTTAATTACCCCGTTCGAATGAAGTTTCCCACCGCATTCCCAGCGCCACCCATTGTTTAGTCTCGGCGAGGGGCTCCGTGCCGCGGACGCATGCGCAACACGCGTCGGTCCAGCGGCTGCGTGCCGCGCTCGCGTTCCCGCGCTCGGCCGAGCGGCCGGCTGCGCTGCCGCTGGCCGTCGCGCGTGATTTGTTTCACGGTGGCGAAGCGCCCCTGGCGGCGAGTCACGACAACACTCTGCCGCCTCCGCCTCCTCCACCGCCGCATCGCGCTCGGTGATCGCGGAGCTGCTCGGGGCATCTAATCGCACCCATCGCCTCGGCTACCGCGCCGCCACTGTCCGCGTTGGTCCGACGACACAGCCCGCCCCAGGCGCCCCGGAGACGAACCGCTCCCACCCCCATCCCCACCCTCACGCCACTACAAGATCTGGCCCAATGAGGCAAAGGGTCTCACAAAAATCTCATGTGAAAGAAATACTCAAAGTAAATACGCACGTTTTTCAAACCAACCAAAATTCTTGAGCATGAACAGAGCAAGAATAGTTTCAGCTAAAATGAGAACATTAAGTCTCCTTGTGATCAGAATGTATGCATAACAGTGAAATGTAGAACAGTGTTGTACAATCTCCACTAAAATAAAAATCAAGTTAAATGAAGTCTAAAATATAAAACGAATTATTTGACGGCATCAGAGGCGGGTCCAGGGGGTGTGGGTGGAACATAAGGCCATCCCCCCAAAAAGGTCTAGAGTTTTCGTTTGTTGTCTTCCTTTATTTGGCAAAATTGAGTTAAATATTTACGTTAGAATTATCTAATTATTTAAAAAATAGTATTGTATAGTGTCATAGGTGCACTAAAACAATAATATAGAATATAACAAATATGTTCATTATTTAACGAAATTTTATTATCCCCTCCCCAAAAACATCAGCTTAATCCACCCCTGAATAGCAGATTGCCACCAAAATAATGACAATGTAGATACAAAATGTAGTGAAAAGGATTTTCCAATATTTTAAGAATATTGCGATACATTTCTTCTCAAGGTGAATATACTACGCGAGGAACAAACAAAATTTCCATCAAATTTGTTGAGATCGGTAGGAAGAGAAAAAAAAATACTGCAAAAAGAGTGTTCGCTGCCGGACGTTTGCGTTCGCCATGCCAAGCCGCGGGCTGACGAGTGTCCCCGACAGTCACTGCCTTTCGGAGCCCGGAACGCGTACGGCACAAAAGCGAATTAAACGGGCGCCTCTCAGCGTCCTCAGCCGTCGAGAATGCGGAGCTCCCGCAGCCAGGCTGGAGGCCCATTCCGCACCAAATTGCTCTAATGGCTGCGTCAGTCCGCTTCCCAGAAGCCTCCGCGCCGCGCCGTACCTTTGAGGCAACCAGGCCAATTTGTCGGGTCGCGCTGGCATGTAAATCCGGAGATAGCCAATCGCTCGTCGGATCGACGCGAAGAGAGTTCGACGACTTCGCGGTAGGTCCGAGATGCGTGGCTGGATAATCGCAGCGATGCCAGAGATGGCTGCTTTTATATCTCGAGCTGGATTCATCATTCAAGTCTGAGCGTCGCTCACTCGGAGCAGTGCTGCGTTCTGCCTTGTACACACAAAAAGCCACTCATGCGTCGAAAGTACATTCCAAATAACTATATTCCAATCCATAAAACAACAAAGGCAAGGCCGTCTGGGTGAGACGGCGATTGATCCTCAGCAAGTAGCCTCGGCAAAGAACGCGTACAAAGGTCTGCGACCGTAATTGGGCAAATTACATCGGCACATTAAGTCCCTTCTGGACGCCCGCGCTGTTTTCCACGAATAGCATCGACGCCCTTCAAAGAAGACCGATGCGTTTTCACGGATAAGAAAAATCGAAACGGCAAACGAAGCGAAGACAAAAACCGCGCTCGTCCGTTCGCATTGTTCCAGGGGGCTCTGGACGGCGGCGATGCGAAGGGCCGCTCCGCGCCGCGCCACGCCACGCCACTCTTCTCTGCGCCCCCTAAAGAAATCGGCCGAGAAACAACGGCGCGGCGGCGGCGAGAGCAGGAGGCGGTGGAATGCCGGCCCCCACCCGCCCGTATCTCATTACGGCGCAGGTCTGCGGCGGGCCTGCGGAGGCTGTGGAAGGGCTCTTCTGTGGCGGGCAGGAGTGGTGTGGAGTGGAGCGGGCGCGCGGCGCCTGGGGCGGTATACAACCCCTCGCCGCCGCCGCCGCCGCCACGTCCGCCGCGCCGGGACCGCCCTTGCGTCTGAGTAGAGCGAGCCGGTCGGTGCTGTCGGAACCTCAACGTAGTATGAGGGACCTGCATTTTAAAAACGAAACAGTTTTTTTTTTTCGAGCGTTCTACTACGAATGTGAAACTTATTTTTATTATCAATTGTTGATGTATTTAAAGAGTAGCGGTCCTTTTTGCGATCTTCGGAAACATCGAAGTTTTAAAAACAAGTCGAAACCAAGCATTTGGCACTAATTATTCAACTACGTCATTGTAACCATCCTCAGAATACAGGTCTACTTATTTTGTAAATATCATCAAACGACTGTGATCGAATTTTGTTCTCTGGTTCTTCTCTACCTGAAGACACGAACTAGAAATTCCGGACGCATCGAGGTTTTTGTCGGTAAAACATCGTTTATGTGTAATTGTAACTGTTTTACTTATTCCTAATACGCACAGAAACTGAAAGAAAACTATGTAGCCTGCAGCCATGAGATGTGACATGGTTTCGTTACAAACTACGAACTCTGCATAAATTCAGACAATGAAACAGATCCGATTTTAATTGAAAATGTAAATTCTTGATTGACAATTCCACCTATTCTCGTGCTGCGCATAACGACTGAATACACAATGCGTTTCCGTTGAAGACACGCCCACGCAACGGCAAGCGACAGCAATGATCTAATGACGAGTCGTCCGCAATTAAATATTTGCTATTCACATGTTGCATGAAGCAACATTTTTAAGTTTATTTTGAGTCGCATCCACAACGTGGTTATTAGCGACTATTTGTTACAATACATCGGTATAAAAATGGGACAATAAAATTTGTAATCATCTTATACTAGTAAAAATAATTCAAAACATTTTTGATATTCTGAGTACATAAAGAACGCTTGTACTGTATACATTATTGACTATGTTATTGCAGTATTTGTTAAGACTTCTTGATAAAATATTTAATTAACTGCAGTATTAAACGAAAGTTTTATTGAATTTTTTGAGCAGTGCGTGACTACATTATAGAATAAGAGATTTTCTGGCGAAAATTCCCCGTTTTCCGCCGCACGATTACATAACTTTCTCTTCTTACGAAGTATTCGTAAGGCGAGAAAGTAAAAACAATTTTTGGGGTTTTCTTCGGCAGTATATCTGCCGCTGCAAGACATTAGTAGCTACCAATATTTCTAGTACGGCAAGATATGCTAGTAATGTGAACTGATAAGCACTTTTATTTGTCTTAAAACAGCTACATTCATGCAACGAGACTCGTCACCAATAAACCTGACCATTCGCACACTAAATCTCGTTAAACGTGCTTCGCGGAACAAAACAACGTGGCACCCCGCTACCCGTAAAAATCCCGCTCGAAAATATAACAAAAGCCAATCAAAAACCTACACGACGCCTTTCGTTCTCCACGAATCAACAGACGCCCTAAAACTCGGGCCGGGTGCGTGTCGCAAGCCATCGCCGCCACGCAACACACACACACACGTAATCACCCCCGTAATGAAGTGGCCGCGTCCGAGGCGAGTGCGGGGTGGGTCAGGGCGGGGCGGGGCGGGGCGGGGCGAGGTGCCGCGGGGTAAGGGGCGGGGCGGCGTGGGGTGGGGCGGGGCGGCGCGGGGCGGCGCAGCGCGTGGCGGGGAGTGGCGGGGCGGGTGGCGGGGGGGGCGACGCGGGGCGGCGCGTGGCGGCGCGGGGCGGCGCGAGGCGGGACGGGGCGGGGCGGGGCGGGGCGGGGCGGGGCGGGCGGGGCGGGGCGGGGCGGGCGGGGCGGTTTCCCCGAAGACGCGGAGCGTGTGCCGCGGGCTTTTTACTGCCCCCGCCGCCGCCCTCTCGATGGCCACCCCTCGCACCCTCGCCCTGCGCGAGGGTTGCTCGGCGACTAATGACAGGTGCCGCGCGCAGATGTTATCGGCGCGTGGGAGACGCGCGCCGCTCCCGCCTCCACCCCCGCCCTCGCTCCGGCTCGGCCCGGATCGTAACCCCGCTTATTAAATTGCCTTATGGTATACGGTGCGTCGAAAGCGGATGGCGCTCTCAAATCGAGTTATTTAGTCCCTAGATGTAGAGGGTAGCGCATTCCCTATACTTCGATTTATTAACAGTGTCCTTTCGCAGTTCATCATCTGTTTCGGTGTCATCCAATCGGGAGCTTGGGCGTCAGCAGTGATCTCCCGATAGGATGACACCGTGACAGATGATCTGTCAAAGGCCGCTGTAAATATTTCGAAATATAGCTCCCCAGTTCCGCCATTGTTGCCAGGGAAGTCCAAATAACCGTGTGTGCATCAATCTACTCAAAACCAATATTTATATACTCGAAACTCTTATGTAATGTCTTCAATTATCACTTCTGAAATCCGAATGCTGCCTAGTTTTTATTTCATTTATTTAGTCAATAAACAGTAAAAACTGCATGTGACGTAAGATAAAATGTGCATGCACAACATGCTGGGGCCATCGCTTGAAAATATAATAAACGGCGGCGGCTGTTGACATTGTACTCCTCTCTTTCTTTAGGAACTCTTCCGTTATTTAAGTAAATTATTAACGAAAAGCGAACATGGTTCCTAATTCACCTGATATTCAAAAAATACTATTTCTTCAATATTTCGGATTACAGTATTTCCAATTTCTATCAATTTATTTCCCTGTGCATTCATTCTAAACAAGTTTAAATTTTGTTTCGTTCAAATACAATAAATCATTTCTTTTTTCGATAGAGAGGTTAATACTGAATAAGACGATGCTCAATTTCATAAGGTACATTTACTTGTTGAGAGAAATAACAGTAACATTAATGTTACATCCATAGAGTTACCTCCGTACTTATGTCTTTGCTCAACGGATAAGAAAGATGAACAAGTCCGATATGTTCCTAGTGAAATTACTCATGAATCGCAACAGGAAGATGTCGTCAGCATTTAATTGCTTATTTCAATCTTCCTTCTCATGAACGTTGCGTACACACAGTGTAAAAGTGATGCCAATGAGTTTCCATCTGCATTCAAATCACGAAATTTTTCTCTATGCGCTTCTGCATGCCTGATCTGTTGATGCAAGCTTCTATTATACAAAATGAGTCTTAATAATAGCAAGACCTTTCGATGTGGCATGATGAGTCACAGCTACGAAAGGTTTGGCTGTCGTAAATGCATTACAATTGCTTTCCATTGTCTACGGACTTGTATTGCCGCAAGAATCACTGTCATAAATTTGGCTCCTTATGGTGCATCATACTTAGTTTGCGGTCAGCACTTCTTAATGTACAGCAACTTCCAAATCGCTATTGTATACCTAATGTGTAAGTCCGGCAATCAATTTACGCTTAATGTTTTTTTTATTGTAGCATATCTAGCTTGAAATCGACCATCTGCAAACTTGCCCCACGAAAAATAATTCAAGAAGTGTAAAAGTGTTCCGTTCGTCTGTTGATTTCGAAATACCAATAAAAAACATTTTAGCATTCAGATCTAAACCTTAACACGATGGGTAAAACAGGCAACTTTTGACTCTGTAAACTCCACAACAGCCCTCAACCTTGGCAAACACCGTGTGTACCGGGCCGCGAGAAGCACCGAAAACCCGATCGCTTTACGGCCCCCTACTCATTAGGCTGGTTTAAAACTATTAGACAAATTACGACTCGGTTCCGCCGACGGGTATTAAGCAGCGATCGAACATTCGGCGGTCAATTTGCGCCGACACCTGGCCTCGTTTCCGATCGATTCGGGGGAAGGCGCAACGCGCCACGTCGTGGGCACGCGTGACGCCACGCACCTGCGGCCCAGCACACGTGACTACGGCCCACGCATGCAGCTCTGAACAAGAGGAGTACTTAGCGCCCGATCGCCCTCGATGGCACCTGGCTCTTGATCCCTCGTTAACCCTGCAAGGGCGAGGATGCTGCCACGTCGTCCCTTAATGGATCTTACATAAAAGAGGAAAAATAAATCTGCCTCAACAAACCAGCAATATCAAAAAACCTTTCGTGCACAACCTAATGGAATCATTTGGAAAATAGTTAAAAATGTAACAATGATCCCACTCAATGTTAGAGTAAATAATTAAAAAACTTTCTGTAATGAAGTTAGCAATAATTCACGTTTTAATTTGTGTCATTAAATTTTTACTTCATTAATAGTATACGAACATTCATCGGGCAATGTATCAAATAATTATCAATTAAATGTCTTGCACGTAATATGCCGCATATGCTTGTAAAGTGTTGTGATGATAAACTCAAGCTGCAAATTATTTTACTGTTCTTTTTTACTTTGGAATATATTTGCTAACAATAAACATTCGATTAGCCGGCCAGGATAGCCGAGGTCGTTAAGGCTAAACAGCCCTAGCAGCCTCGGCTCGATGGGTCGCGGGTTCAAATCCCATCTCGGGCATGGATATGTGTGTGTGTGTGTTCTGTCCTTACGCTTTCTCCCCAGTTCCCCATATAGTTTACAACGCTATCTGACGAGGTCGCTATACGACCAGAGATGTTGAAGAACGACCTTTAAAAAAATAGATTTTTCTCATTGTATGGGTCATGCTCCTAACGCTTGGTTCTCATGTCATGACAGAACTGTGTCTTCACTACCACTAGATCGAAAATAAAAAATCCGGCACTAGCGGATATTGGCCCTTACGCCCTGCGTGGAACTCGACCTTTGTTGATCTTGTTTTAACCCCACCTCTCTTCATCGGAGTAATGTATTGCCTAGAGTGGAACGGACACCTTTGCACCGAATCACGAACTGGAAAGACGCATCGCCAGACTGTTCAGAAAAACACCGCTCATTTGAATAAATTTAAATAAAACATTTACATAGTTTACTTGTACACTGCTTTGGCCGAAAAAAGGATCTGCATTGCTTGGCGCGTTCCCAGAGAATGTTTTCCATCATGGATGAATTGGAAAGAAATACTTTTTTTTGTTCTGATTCTCAATTCAACACGCATGTCGGGAAATCAATTTGTAATTAACCATGTCTGCGACGATAGACGGCCTTTGTGAATAATATGTTGCAACGGTGTTCAAAAAGGAAATTGAAAACAAGTAACAGCAAGTCTTGGTTTGAGATTTGCTAAAACCGTTTCAGACATTAACAATTCACATGCAACATTCTAAATCAATATTTTTAGTTCGTAAAATAGCAGAGAGTATTTCTTGTTTTCTCAATAGGGCATTAAATTTAGTCACTTTAAATACCACGGAAATATACCAGACTAGCAATGATTATTTTTATTTTCTACACAATCAAAAGAGGTTTTCAATAATGTTTATTTAATTTTATTTCCATTCGCATAAAAATCATGGTAGTGAGCGACTAATTGTAAGACTGCATGCAAAAAAATTACATCGCACATTTAGAATTTAAAATTATTACTTTTAAATGTCTCTGAATCATATAAGTATTCATCATTCATTAATATTTGTTTTATAGGTCCTATCAAACAGCAAAATGAGATAGAATAAAGAATACAAAGAGCAACGTTTCTTCACTTATTTTAAAGTACTTGTAAGAAATCTGGCATTTTGGGGTTGGTCCACCAAACAGGCTGACGAACGCAGACGAGAAATATGTGAGTGTAAGAAAAAAATTAATATCAGGATAAGATACTAAGGTGAAATGCACACAATTAAAAAAAAAGTTAAAATGAACGAGAATCACGAGAGAAAAAATAGCTGGGCGGAGGGGGGAGAGAGAAATGGAAAAAATGTATATTGAAAAGGATTCTCAGTGGGAAAAATGGGGATTCGAGCAGAACGAATGTGGGATCACCTGTACGTGCACAGACAATAGAGCGCGTTGCGCGCTCCTCGCCCGCTCCGCAAGGTCGCGCGCATACGCTCAGCCTTGGCATGCGCTCTGGAATGGCGGACGCAACAAGAAAAAAAAAGTGAGCAGCGCGCTGCGCTCTCCAGCGTCCGCCCGCACTCTCTTGGCGACGCGCCCGCGCTCTGCACATCCACCGCCGCACAGTGGACTGAAACACGCGCATTGAGTTTCATGAGTAATTCTGTTAAAATAATAAGTTCAAAATGTTGTTGCGAGTTACAGATCTTTAATTTAAGATCTAAAATACAGATGTTTAAATTAGCTATTTTTCCAGTAAATGTCGGTTCCTCTGGGGTCCAAAAAAGTTACAGTTTTAAAGTGAGACTTAATTTCCCATTTAAATAATATACATATTAATTTTGTTGAGAAAAATGCTTCGTTTTGAATGCATTTTTCTTATAAATTTCTCGATCAAAATGAGACTAAGAACTTGAAATTGGATTCAGGACTCATTAATAGCATATTTAGCCACATTAATTTCCATTTCTGAGAATTTCGTATTTTCTTCGAATGCGCGCATTTCGGCCCATTTCAGCCCACTGTGGCCCGCCGCCTTCGCGCCGCGCCCCGGCCTCGGCACCAGGATCAGCGAGCCTTTTGTCACCGTCTGCGTCGGGAACGAGAAGGGAAAGCTGAAAATCGGTTAATAAATTTTGCTGGGCACCGCGAATAGCAACCGTCCATCAATTGTTTTATGAGGTTACTCGCTTGGCGTTTATGCGTTACACGCTTGCGGATTGCAACGGCCCAGCAGTTGTCATGCCACATGAACATTAGTTGGGACACCAGGAAAGGAAGCAGCAGTTGGAGGAGAAGAGGAGCAGGATAAGGAGAAATAGTGCAAGTAGCAGATCAAGGAAAAGAATTTAGAGTAGGTAATGAAAAGGGAAAAAATAAAAGAAGAAAAGAGAAGTAAACGCAGAAAAGAATGTTGAAGATAAAGGACAAGTTTGGCTCAGTATTATAATTACTTAACAAATCATGAAATCTGCAAAATATTTACAGATTATGAAAACCTTTTAACAGTGAAGCTCCGATAGTTAACATGCGTATAGTTAGCAACCAGTAACATTATACGCAAAACATTCTGAGCTTCAAGATGATACACAGTAAATACATTTTCCTTTGCCTTTTCCACATAAACCAGATTGTTAATGGGGAAACTAGCAATTTTTTTTATCTTTTTCGTTTCATTTCTTTTTTTTATTTCTACATGTTTATGAACATTACGCGAAATATGTGGAATCCCACAATCAAACGAAAATATCTGTTTACTTACATTCAGCACAGCAAAGTGTTTCCAGAATTAGATCAAGCGTACATACCTGCAACAAAACACAACCACATCAAGGCTGCAAAACTCACTGCTCGAGTTACAAACAAAAAGAAACATACAAACGATAATGCAGAAAACAAATGTGTCCAATAACAACACCCAACATCCTCATGCTTCAAGTCGTTTCGTAAACACAACCCAAGTGCCATGGAATAAACAGCCGGTCAACCCGAGGCGCTGTTCATTTCTGCTCTCGCTGCGCGATGAGATGTGTTTGCATAAACATCTCGGCCGCGTCACGCCAGATCGCAATTTCGGAGCGCGGCCCGCGACGCAGAAAAAAAAGAAGGAAAAAAAAAAGAACGCTCGTGGGGCCGTCCCGGCAGCGCCTCGCGCCGTTGTCTTCGCTCCACGCTGCTCCGCGCAGCCTCGCGTCGTGTTGTGTCGTGTAGCGTCGAGTCGTGTCGCGCGGCAGAGAAGATAATCGGCGTCTTCCCGGACGGAAGGCAGCAGCAGCACGCCGGGGCAACGCCGCGCGATGCCAGCCGCCGGCAGCAGACGATCGCCCTGCCGGCAACTCGCGCGGGCAGACGACCCGCGGCACAGGCTTCATCACTATACTGCGATTTTCGTAACTTTGCCCTTGACAGGAATCAATTGTTTCGCTGCCATCCAATCGGCAGCTTTTATTTCGCGACAGTGACCACACTATGGTGACGTTCACTCTCCCGATTGGATGTTACCACCAGCTGATACCTGTCAGGGGCAGAGCTGAATAAATCGCAGTATACACATAGTTTTTCGGTTGAGTCACTGACTGGAGGAGAATCCTAGCGGTCGGCTGCTCTGACCGGTAGTTGCCGTGGTTTCTCCGATCACCAGGCGAATACCGGAGCAGTACTCTAACCATGGGACACGTATCGCGCGCGATCTTTCTGTCCTCTTCCTTGCCCTATCTTCACCCTTACGTACACAGTCACTACACTACACTCTCACATGACCGGAGACCAATCGGGAAGCTTAGAGCCTGTCCCGGCTGGGACCGAGCCCTCTTGTGAGAGTAACGTGGTTGGGGAAACCTCGCTTGCGAACGAGTAGGTCGGCGCCGGATTTCGCCGTCAGGCGACGGAAGATTACTGCATATGCCGCGACAAAAACATACACTACACTTATGGGATTAACCACCTTATCTAATGACGCGCCAGGGTACACTAATCATTCGATAAAACTTGTGTTTTTTTCGGTCATGCCTGCCTTCGGTGATTTTAAGGATGAGCGATATAGTTTGAACGATGCTGGAGAAATGATGGAATGACAGAGGGGATGGATGATATCTTAGAAACCCTGCCGCGTACCCGCTTTGCTGCAAAAATTCCACATGGATCGACCGAGATTTCGAACTGCGGTTCCAACGGTAGAAGGACAGCTTTCTGACATTGTCATGGATCGCCCTTTGCAATGCAGTCTAACTGTTGTTCAAACAGTTAATTGGACGGGATTTGTGATGCAAGATACGAGTTTGCGATACGTTTTTGTTGGTTGTTGTCATCTTCACACGTTCTATTAGACTCCATCCTCATTACGTCTACTGCGTTGTTTCATTTGTCATCATTCATCGCGGGAACAGATGTCAGTTCTGCCAAGGCAAATGTGAGCAGTTGGCACTATTCGGCATCCGTATTTAAATGGGTGTATTCTGCCAAAAGGTTAAGGACGGAGATAGGATAGAATGTCAGGCCTTAAGGAACAAGATCAGACTAATTTGCTGTACAAAGTGACTATCGTTCGAAATGCAATCTAATTCAAAATTTCGTAAACATTTCCCACCCTTTGTTGACATAGCTTTGTTCGTCGCCAGGCAGATCTTTAATTTATCTTCTATTCACACAGGAATTAGAATGATTATAAATGAATTTCTTACTCCCTATACACGATACGAAAGTTATTATTTGCGAATTATTGCATCATTAAAACGGGGTATTCTCCGATACGGAACTTCCTTATGTCACAGTGTCGCCGAGAAAAATAAGTGTTTTAATAGATGCCTAAATTGAACATTAAATCGTTCGACAGAACGAAGTCGTTACTTACCTGCTTTTTAATAATATCATTTATTCCATCGTAAATCAAACACCTTTAGAAATAGGCATGTGCAACCGCAGTAATTCGCAGTTTTTACCAAGGCACCTCTCAAAAGATGGTAATAACTAATCAAATTACGTCCGTTATGCACTACCACCAGCGAATCTGCATCGTCCATCAGCTAGATGCAATTTGCGGGCGGTGCAATTTAGTGCAGCTGCGTCGCCTTAACCGTCAGGTGCACCCACAACCTCGCGCCTCGGGCCCTCATTGACCAACGCTGCCGGGGCTGCCGCACTCAGGCGGGGCTTCAGAAGAAAAAAATCACGGCCGGACCAGTCCGATGGCTCCACATCAATGCAAGCACGCGTGCGCCGACACCGTTACTTCATTACTCACCCCCCCTCCCTCCTTCCCACAGAGAGAGAGTGAACGCGTTGGGGTCACGCACCTGCGTCCACGGAGCGCTGTCGCTCGACGCATCGTCGACAGCGGAGCGGATCGCCAGGCGCAGAGCGCAGGAGAAAAAGAAAAAAAAAGGCCGTCGAACTGGCGCAGAAAAAGTGACAATGCGTCTCGGGGTCCTTCACCTGCAGATGAGGTTCTTGTACGAGGCGGTATTGATTTCCATATTGGAGGAGCACGGGAGGACACGCATGTGCTGTCAACGGTAATACGGGTGGTCGGCTGGCGAAGAGACGGTTTTTGCTGTGGATGTGAACATTGATGGAGTGAGAAGTCTGGGAGCCAAAGACGGACGGACGCACGAACGAACGTATTTATAAGTTGCCGGAACAGATACTCCATAAATTCCTTATCAAAACAATGTGTGCCACAGTATATGAGCATTTTTTTGTTAGTCACCATGACATATTTTGTTATGAGATCTCAGAGAAACAGGGAAACGGCATAAGAACACAAGCTATTCGGTTCTATAGTTTTGCTTTAATTGAGAAATTTAAAAATTGAAATAGTGATGAATACACCACACCTTTCACCAGCTCGGGCGGTGTCCCGCTGGGAGAGATTCCTCGAGGAGGAAAGCCCCTGCAAGGCGACATGTACCACATCGGCACCATTGGTTCCAGCGATAGGAAAACATCACCCCTCCCGGGACGTAACATGCATTATCCTTACGGGACCAATGACCCAAGCGCCAGGAATCAAATTCTCACTCCCTCTTTAAAACATATTTGAAATGCATGTATTCTGGCAAGATCGAACAGCTAATAATTTATTACGCCATCCATTCCCCAAAACGTGTTATGTAATTGACGTAGCGCCGGGCGCGCGGAGGGGGGAAGCTAGTGTCGGGGTCTGGACGCAGCGGGAGTCCAGAGCTGTGCGAGCAGAGGGCGGGGCGAGCAGTGGGCGAACGGAGCTTTTTGCCAAACGCTCGCACGCGACCGGATCTTCGCGGGCGTAGGCGCTAGCTCCGTTTAAGGCGCCCTGCACTCGAGAACCGTTTGGATAATGGCGGTATGCATATGCATACTCCGACGCCTTGTTTGAAGTCATGCGGGCAATTGCTACGTACACACGCCGCCCACGGCCACGGAGAGTATATTTAACTTCGTCAAATGGCATCGAGTGCACTAGCTAAGGTAACTCGGCGGTCACCGTTGCTTCAGCAGCGTCGTTGACCGGGAGGAGCTAGGGTTTGAGTTTCTGACAACGCCCGATTTTTGACACTAGCTAGTTTGTATTCAAGCAGTGATTCAAGAAGAAATTAAAACCACTGCTCTGATCGGTAGTTTTCCTTAGTTTGCTCGATCTATACCAGATGAATCCCACAGCAGTACCCTAACAAAAGGGCCAAGAACTGGAACGCAATGTTTTGTTCCTCATCCGCGACCTCTTCCTCTCCCCTACACACACGTATAAGCTCTACAAAAACACACATAGTCAGTAGCATGTTGCGCGGCATGGCCACAGTCGGTACTCCACGTGGGGCGAGGAGATACCATAAGGAAGGAAACCCGGCAAGTCATTCGTATAGGTCGGTTTTGGATCTCACGTTTCAGTGGGGGGGGGATCTCCAGGATAGAACATACATTACATTACGGGACCAACGACCTATGTAATAGACATGTCGGGAATATTCACCCACTCAATCGCCACCAAGTGTCCTTTTAATTCGTATCTTCAAACGGGGCGCTGGGCGACTTGACAGCCGAGATAAAAGTGTGTCTGCCTGTGAGCGGGCGGGAGAGGAGGGGCCCGAGAAAATAAATGACGCCTGCTATTACGCACTGGCGCCGGGCTGGAAAAATCTGAATGGGGCGGCGTGACCACTTTTTCTAGCTAACGGTCCGCGTGCGCGCGGCGCGGAGGCGACGTCGGGGCACCGTAAGGCGGCCGCGCGGTGACAGGCGCGGGCCGCGGAGCGCCTACAAGTGCAGGGACAGTGTGGGGTGGGAGGGGGCGCGGCAGGTTGGGAGGGAGCGGTGGAGATGCAAGCCGGGTGATAGAGGCGGCGGCGGGACCGGAAGTGGAAAGGAGAAATGACGATGGGGACAGTGAATCTCCCGACAGGTCCAGCGTATTTGACGAAGTGGTGATGTTTGTGAATGACGCGGTTGTCTGGGAACATGTGAGTGCTGGAACGTTCACAACGGGTTGAACAGCGAAACAGAACGAGACGGAAATATTAATCGGCAAAGAGAGTGGGCTGTTTTCAGAAATTGTCAGTCAAGTAGTAAACAAGAAGATAATTATTTTTTCTGTGATTTTGTTGTTCATTATTGTACTTCGTAATCGCCGAATCGATATCTTTTTTGTTTTAGACAGATACTTATTAGAGTATTTTTGCATGAAGTGAAGCATCTTAGCTTCTCCCACTTTTTAGCTTCTGCACATACGCAAGTGGAACTACGCTTACGCAGAGTTCAAAAAACAATACACGCTAAGGTGCTTCACGCTGTGCTGAAAGTCTAATTTCTTTACTGAACATGACGACAAATACTAGCGATTTTACCAACAACCGACAGGATAAGCGACGAAATTATTTTCAGTAAGAAAAAAACAAGTCATAACAAGTTCTCAGGGTACTCGTACAATAGTAGAAATGCACTTTAAACTACGTTAATGGCTCCGAATGTATTATCGTGAGCATCTCGCGGCATCCCTTGGGCCGATGCCGCCCTTCGCCACACGTGTAGCGCCAAACGCGCTGCGTCGCCGGTTGTTTTGACAGGCGCGGGGTGGGCGGGGCGGCCGCAGGCGAAGCCCCAGGGGCGGTAACCCAAGCCCCCATGCGGCGGGCGCCGCCCTGCGGAGGCGTCGAGGGCTTCAGGGGCGCGCGCCGCCCACGACGCTCCCGCCCGCACGCCCACGCCTCCCACGCGCCCACTCGCTCGCGTGTTTGCTCGCTCGCCCGCCCCTCCCGCTCGCCCACGCGTCCAAGGCGCCGCAAGAGTTACCAGACTTTTTCGCTCACGCTGAAATGTCGTGGGTAGTAAAAGTGAGGGTTGTTTGAAGTTCGTCTGTGCAAAACCGTTTTCCAAAGGTTACGTTCTGATATCAAATTCCCATTGATATTTCAAAAGCCCTATGTATTTACAAACAGGTTTTCTAAGGTTATATATAGCGATTTCTCCCAGCCTCATTTCGAGTATATATAGCGATTTCTCCCAGCCTCCAAAACCTTCACGAACACAGTTTCAGCTTCTACAGAGTTATTCATTTGACTGTCAAGAAAGTGGTTAAAGTGACTACCAAAAAGAGGGCGATATTCAGAAAATGTCACGTGGTTTTAGCTTCCCAATTCAACATTACATCACAAAAAAATATTTTATACAGTATCATTTCGCAAATTCTGTAGCGTAGTTAAAAATCAGCAAAGCTACCGACCGTCTTGCCGATACACCCACATTGAGTATCCTACGAGGCGAATGCAGTGTATCCGGCAGCTGGCGGCGCGTTGCAGATCTGCGCCGAGAGGGGAGGCAGCAGCTGGAGCGTCGGGGTGCGAGGACGGGCGCGGCGGCGAGGGTTGGGGTGGGGGCGAGGGTTGCGAGGGCGAAGTGCACGGGGGCCTCGCAGCCACCTGCTGCCTGTCGTGCATCCCGGCCGCCGCACCGCCGCGTAAACAGAAGCCGCGCTCCGTGTTTTGGTTAAAATTCCGCGCCGCCCCGCGATTTCCGTTGTCGCCGCACAGTGTGAAATTCCACGGATCTCTGCGGCACACAATCCCGCGCACGACTTTTGCTTTTTTAAATTTTAGTATGCGGCAACTCGTTTCTTCGTCCCATGCAATGTTTTGCTTCGGGGGCTATTTTCGCTTCCTTTTCACAGTTTGCTGCACTTCGTGTTTTCTTCGTCAGACAGTACCCTCAAAGTTAGCTATCGTGCTTTTGAAATCATCTTCTCAGAAGCTTTCTTAAAAATGGAGGAATTTTGAAATCCTGGAATTTGAATTTACTCTTTGGTGTCTTGTCAAGAATTTAAATCACGAAACATCAATCTTAGAAGGTGAATGATACTTTCCGCAAACCCAGGTGTACAGTCGTACGAACTACTCGTTTAGAACTAGAACATGAGTCACTACGACAGTCATTCATTAGTGAAGAAAATATTACTGGCTAATTTATTGAGAGATACAGTTCTGAAACTGTACGTCTAAGCAAGAAGGGCCCAACTGACAATAACCATTAACCAAGTTTGAAATGACATTTGATCTAAAACTTCGAATATTTTATACCCCTTCCAAAACGCAGGAAGTACCACAGCAAATCAAAAAACAAAGACTAGACGTGCGGGAAGAAGTTCAGAAGTGCATCTTTGACCAGTAGCTCGAGCGATCCCCACTGTGCAACCCCCTCGCGCCTGATCCCGCCCGCCCCGGCCGCCTGTTGCCAGAAGCCGCGCCCGGAAGGCGGGGCCTCAACCCTTCTGTTCCGGAAGTCGCCGCCTTCTGACGCGAAGCACTTCAGCCGCGCGTCGCGTCGAGTCGCGTCGAGTCGCGTCGAGTCGCGTCGAGTCGCGTCGAGTCGCGTCGCGTCGCGTCGCGTCAGGCCGCCAAGCACGCGAGTGCAGTTGCTGCGCTCGTCAGCTTTTTTTCCACGGTCAGTGCTCTCCGCGCGCCAGTTCAGTCGGAGACGCCAATTGAAAATAAATAGAGACGCTTCGTGCGACCGCTTTTTAATGAAGACTCTTACAAGTGGGCGAAGAACAGTTTTCTAACAACCGGAGACAGTTGCATTCGTTCACTACTGACAAATACGGAAACGTGAAGTAAAGGTAAATTCAGGAATTATCTGGACACGTGAGTTCATCTGGGAAGAGAAATCGAAACGTGACACTCAAAATCGTTAATTCGCCGATTGCTGACAGAAAACACTCACGTAAAGAACTTTCGTGAGTGATTTTGTAATATCATTGTATGATATCGGATTTCTGAGGTGAAACTCTCCAAAACCCCTCCTCTCAGGAAAAGAGAATTCCTAAAAGCGACGTGAAAATGCCATAAATCTAAAAACTTGTTTTTCAAACTTCAATATTACAACCGATGATTTTCAAATTAAGTATTCAGGCAGAACAGTTAAGGAATTTTCATATTAAGTATTTAAGATAACCTGAAAAGCGACTATTAAATTGAGCTTATTAACGACTAAAATCAGCAGCAGTATTTAGGCAGACTAAATGAAGCAGAATCATAATGAACTAACCCAGATCAGGCGTGACTTGCACCAGATAACGAAGACACTTGAAATCAGGGATTTCAAATGAAAACAGCACATCCAAAGCAACTGCACAGAGAAGATGCTAGTGACAAATCTCAAAATATGAGTAGTATTAGTTTCCAGACATATCAAACACTGATTCGTCCCGGTAATGTAGTAATGTTATATACCGGAGGTATAGTCATCTTCCGTTAGAACGTGACATCAAAGGCTTGCTGTATTCCCCTCCCATTATCACCTTCAGCGGGGCACCGTCCCAGCTGTCGATATTTTGGTAGTGTAGTGCATGTAAGTGGAAGTGTGTAGGCGAGGTAGAAAGGAACAAGGATGGGGAAGGAAATATCGCGCATGGTCCGTGCCCGTTTGTTACGATACTGCTCTAAGTCTTGTCCAGAGAAACTATAGAAAACTACCCATCAGAGCAGCTTGTCGCCAGAATTCTCCTCAAGAGCGCAATGGAATTCGACCCAGCTCAGCAGCTAAACTTCGGTTTTTCTTTCTTGGCGCGTGGGGGTGCGCCATCAAAATGGAGTATCTCACGGTATTTCGCGTCGTTCTCGGATGTGCCGCTAGGATTCGCATGAATCGCGACTGCAAGCAGTGCGGGCGATCATGCGACTCCCAGCTGCACAAGCGAGAACGCCGCGAAATACCGTGAGATATTCCATTTTGATGACACCCCCCCCCACGCGCCAAGAAAGAAAAACCGAAGTGTAGTGTCGATCATCCGCCACCGTCGAACCCTAGGACCTTCCGGTCAACGGTCGAGGCAGCGGCAGCTGCCGGCGCCGAAGGGCGGGCGTGCGAGGACTGCGGAGGGCGAGGACGGTGGGCACGCGACGGGTGTCGCAAGCGGCGCGAGGGGGAGGGGCGCAGGCGGAGGTCGCCGGGGTCCCGGGCCGCGGGCGCGAGGCACGTAGCGGCGCGGCGCGGCGCGGCGCTGCGGTCCTTGCCCCGGCTTAATTGGCCGCCGCCACTTTGAATGGGGCCCGCGCCCGGAAGGCGGCGCTGCCCGCCCGCCGCCTGCCGCCGAGCACGTCCCCGCCACCGCAGCAGCAGCCAGGACATAAGGGAGCCGTCCATAAATTCTGTGGTCACAGTAAGTAAAAGTTCTTAAGTCAATTTTTGGCGAAATTGGGTTAAGTACTGACACTACAAGTTAAGTACCTATATTTTATTTTAGTAAAACGACCCAATTCAAATGTTGCCTCCTTAACGAGAAAAAATGAGTTGGGAAATAGCGTTGAGCATAGGAATAAAGCATTGGTTCAATAATATAACCCTTGTTTTCTCGAAAGCTAAGATATTTGATTTCAGAACTTTTAACCCGTGACCACAGAATTACTTAACGCAAATTTCGAGTATTTTCACCACTTTCCTATCTCTATGTAACGCAGCAGTAACGCTGTCTCAGACCCCCTCCCTCCCCTTTAGCGTTACGTAATTTATGTATGACCCCTAAGCTCGGAAATACGTTTCATAAAAGAAAGAAACAAAGAGGGGAGTCTCAAAACCTCCTATTGAAGACTCCAGGGACTAAGACGTTTGGCATATTTGAAAATAACGAGTTTCGCATTACCATATTTTCGAATGCGAATCCTCCGTGGCTCGTTGGTTAGTGTGCGTTTCCACGGCGCAACCCAGGGTTCGATTCTCAGTCGGGGCAAAAATTAACTGTGCGCTTTCCTTGCAATGGCCCAGTATATGTTCCTGTGTGACGACGAGAAAGCTCACTTCTCAGGTTGTGAAGATCAGAGACATGGCGTAGGGATGGTTATCTGCTAACCACACCCCTTAACGCCGCTGGAAGGCCTTGCCTCAAAAAGAACTGTTGTGCCCAAGTACATACATACATATTCTGAATGCAAGACATGCAAAATTTCTTGAAGTTGGCTATCAAGGAACTTAAGTGTTGTTGGAGTTAGAGATACTGATCAATAATTTAATGAAAAATGATCTTTAAATTCTAAAAAAAAGCCATTTCTTCTAGAACGTGCGTCAATGAAAACTAAAAAGAGAGTATATTGGTAAATTCTTTTCTGGAGTGTAACGCTTAGCTGACTCTTTATATTGATGGTGAGAGTATCAAGATACACGAGCAAAACGACGGCGAAGAGACTCGTAAGTACAGAGGCCGGCGGCTGAAAAGAACGCGTAATAGTTCCCAATGCAAGCCAGCGCAGAAAGACGCACGCGCAGCGCGCACACAAAGAGAGGGAGGAAGGGCGGGATCCCGCGAACGCGGAAGCGCCAACGAAAGCGAGAGCGCGTCCGGATGCCGGCGCGCGGGGGCGGGGGCGGCGGTGGGGGCGGAGTGCGGGCGCGCCGCGTTGGTTCCCCGACGCATCCGGCGCGGCGCGGCGCGGCGCGGCGAGGCGGGACCCGGCCGCGATGAAGGAAGAGGAGGCGGGGTACGGTAGGCGGGTCTCGTCGCAGAGAAGCGAAGAGGGGGTAGCGGGCGGGTTTCGGTCGCGAGGGGAGAGGGGGCGGGGAAGGGGCGTGTCTCAGCCACGAGGAGGGGAGAGGGGGGCGCAGGCGGGGCGGGCCGGGTGTCGGCCGTGAGGGAGAAAAGGGTGCGGGGAGGAGAGGCCCGGGACAGGGGTGCGGGGAGGAGCGGGCGGGGAGAGGGGGCGGGGCGAGTGGTGAGTCACGCCGACGCATCGGGTGCGCCGCCCCACGCCGCTGCGCCCGCGCCGCCAGCGAAAAACATCCTAATCAGGGCGAGGGGGCAGGCGCCGCTTGCAGCGCTGACGTCAGGGGGCGGGGCCGACGCGCTGCGCCAAGGGGTCCTCGCTCACACAGGATGTGGAGTTCGGGACTGGGGTTCGTAACTTGCGGGACGCGAATGAACTGAGTTGTAGTATGGTGTAATTTCATATTTACGGGACCGACGTTCCTGTCGTTGATCTGCTGCCTTCTTGGACGTCGCTTCAGACGCTGTCTTCCCAACAGGACTTTTCAGATCCTTAACTTTCATTTACATTAGTCTGGTGAACAAGACTATTTTTGGAATCTGACTCAACAATTCAAACTTCATATTCTCAGAAATGTTTTTACATCTCTCAGCATACTTTCGTATCTGAAAATTGCTCTGCAAATATCACCCAGATGAAATTGTACAAAAATAAAGATATTTTTATTTAAAAAAAGCTGACAATCGAAAAAAACTGTATTAATTTTTAATACTTTGGCAAGTTTTATTTCGTGTTATAATTTGTGTTTTACACCATTGATTGATTTACCAATGTTAGGAATTGCCGGAATGCGAAAATGAGAGAACGTGGAGAAAAAAACTGCCCCAGAGTCGGAGCCATTCCCTTTCACGCTGAGTAGGCGAAGACGCGGCCGAAAGAAAGATGGAGCGAGCGAGTGGGCGCGGGGCCGCGGCTCTGTCACCGCCGCGTGGCGGCGCGGCGATCGCCGGCGCTGCGCGAGGGTGGCGGCGGCGCCTTCGCGGAAAGAGCGCGGCCTTGCGGCGGCGGGGCTTTTTGCGGCGCGACGCGACGCACTGAAAGGGAAGGCGATGTCACGCACGGCGGGCGGCCGAGGTCGCACACTTTCGCCATTTCTTTTTATAGAGCCAGCGACACGACCGACGCGTATCAGACAACCCATATCCATGACGATTTTCCGCACATTCTACAACAGTGTTGTCAAGGTCGATGCCACGAGCGGGAGTCTGTGGCACAACGAAATCGCCCCTCCACGCAGTTCATTACCCCGCTACCAGAGACAACACCATCCCTATTGTAAAAAGGCGGAGTTACTACTACTCGTAATAATTCCCTTTCCCGACGCTAGTTGCGCAGAGAAGTTCTTGGCATGCTACGATGCCACGACGCGTGCCACTGCCACCAGTAAAAGACATTGACAACACTGTTTTATAGTGTCAGCGATAAGACCGACGCCTATCAGACAATCCATATCCATGTCGATTTTCCACACATTCTACAGCCATTGGTCGTGGATTTTAAACAAATCTACCGCTTCGTAATATTAAATTACAATAATTATTGGTCAAGCACGTAGCAGTATGAATAAAAAAATACGATGTAAAATAATGTTATGAAAACGTTCACAATAAAAATTTTGGTGTGCTGATTCAAAAACATCTGAAAACAAAATACAGGTCTTAATATTCCATGTCTACATAACAGAAATGAAATACTACATTAAATTGGTTTACAATTATTGCATCAAAGAATATTAATGTCCACATTTGCCCCAGGCAACAATTCACTTCAATTGAATGGCCAATACAACAGGAAAGTTCACAGTCGACTCGCAAAATTTTGTATCAAAAGCAGGCTGGACCAGAAAACACGGAAGCCTGGTCGGCCAGCTATAAAAGGCACGCATTCAGTCCGGCGGTTTCATTTACTGACCGCGTCGACATCTAATCTCGAAAAAATTCCCTCCGTCAATGCGGAAAACGAATCAGGCGAGCTTTTTCATCCATCGTTCTCCTTTCATGGGAGAATGGCAAAAAACACGAAGACACTTTCGCCGCCCTCTGGGGACTTGTCGGTCGAAAGAAGCTACGGCTGAAGCTCGTCAAATATTCAACAACCGGTTTCTTTAAAAAAAAAACTCACGCAAAGAAAGCGACAAATATTAGGAAAGATGGACGACGGCTACCGCTGGTGTTCAAGGGAAACGGAGTCACCGTCACCGCCAGCCAAGGAAATCTATCATAATGAGATATCGTGTTTAATGAGCCATCTGACGTAGCATTTATAACAAGGTCGTTTTAGATGTGTATTAAATGCACGAAGATATTTGGAAACAAAAGTTGGCGTTTGAAATAACAGATGGAAATTGGACGTATAAAAATACCGGTTTAAAAAAGCAGAGGACAATCACGGTTGAGTTTTAGCAGCAAATACTGAAAAATTTAACTTTTGTAAATGATCAATACGAGCTTGTATTGAAAAAGAACTTCGTATGGCGAGAAAATAAAACTGAAGAAAAATCGATGATTTTTTCTGCACATAAATGTCTATGTATCTTCAATATTTTAGAACAAACACTGACACTACTATCCAACTGGAACAATGGAACATACGTTAGTTGAAGAATTGTTATTAATGATTGTATCTGATCTCGTATAGTCGTGTCCATCACTTGCGCATTATATCCATTCCTTACAGCGCGTCATCTATTACAAAAAAAGTGTTCATGAAAACCCCCTTCAGATCAGCGACCCTAACTTTTAGAGGGCACACGTGAAAGGGGCGGGCGGGGTGCAGGAGCACAGGCGAGAGGTGGAGGGGGAGGGGTCGAGGGCGGAGCCGCGGCGTCAAAACACGCGGCAGCTGCCTGGACGCGGTTCAACGACTGCGGCTCCCGCACCGCACCGCGCCGTAAACAGCCTCTGCACCGGCGCTGCATTCCGCGGTGCCCCGCCCCCGTCCCCGTGCCGTCCCCGCCTCGCCCCGCCTCCACGACGACCCCGCCGCCTCCGCGCCACCCCCGCTTCGCTCTTCTCCTCTCCCTCCCCCTCTCTCTCTCCCCCGCGCCACTCTCCGAGCCGCCCCACCCCCCACGTCGCCCCCGCCGCCTCCGCGCTACTCTCGCTTCGCCTCCGCCCCGCCCTTGCGCCACCCCCGCTTCGCCCCGAGCCGCCCCGCCCCCGCTTCGCCTCCGCACCATTCCCGCTTTGCCTCCGCGCCCGCCCCCGCCCCCCGCCGCCTCCGCGCCGCCCCCGCTTCCCCACCGCTCCCACCTCTGCCCCCGGGGCGACAGCCACCGCCGCCCTCTGCGATCCACGCCGCGCCCCGGCCTGTCACGGAGGCCCTGCCCAGCCGGGCTGCTTCTGCGGCGGAGGAGGAAAGTGACACGTCAGTTCCAGATGCCTCGTTTCATGCAGGCCCGAGTGTGACTACTCTATGAAATACGTCCAAAAGGAAATTGAATACCTTCACCCGATAGGAAGTCACATTTGAAATTAATATATTTTTCTGGTAATTATTCCATGAGCGGTAAAAACCTTACAGATATTGTTGAACCAATAACAGATTTATGATGTGGCTAGCGGTTCGTGTTCCCGTTTTAAAACCATGAACAAGTTTTGCAAATATACTCTTCCCTCTAAATCTGATTAATGGAAAATTGCAAAGAGACGGTACTGACTCTCATAAACATGTGCGTTTAATCAATATTAAAACCTCTACATCCTGTCCCAAGTAAAAGATTAATCATACGTCTCAGGTTAGGTCCTTCTTTTAGTACATACGTAATTAACGTAATAGTCGTTCATTGTTCTCAATTGAATGATGCGCTTTTTATTCCGTCCGAAACAAAAGGTGTCACGTGCTCAGCGCCGGATGATCGCAGAGACGCGTAATGAAGTCGGAATTATCCTTGGGTGTCTCCTCGGAACGTCGCGTTCGGCGCCCCGCCCGCCGCCACCGCCCACTCCGCCTGCCGACGTCGTCGGGGGCGGCGCCCCGGTATGGAATCGTTAAGCAGGCGAATAGAGAAAACGTCCAGACGTGGATTCGGAAGAAAAGAAACGTCAGCGCCCGTTGGAGCTCCTACGTTTTCCACCGGGAGTATAGAGTTTTGCTTGTTTCGATCAATGCCTATTTCGCTGAAATCGAATTAAAGAGAGCCAATTAAATTACGTGCTATGAACAAATACCTTAGGACTATCGTTTGGAAGTCCAGAATGGGCAGAAAGAAATACCAGATGAATGTGCTTTCGCTCCCCGCAAAATCTTGGATGATTCAATAGTGTCAGATCTACGAACGTACTATGACTTAAAAACATCGATGTGTTTCTGTATCACAGTAGAAACGTGTTCTAACTCAAGAAAGCTTATTTTTCAGGAGGACGCTTTAAAGGTTTAAAACTAAGCAGTACGAACATCGCCAATAATAATCCAAAATAGATCTAAAAAGAAATGACTCGTAGGACGAAAACGAAAGAGCATAAAATTTCACTTTAAATTATGTATAGAACTAAAAAAAAATTATTCTTTTTTGAGTTAACGGCACTTTCCTAGTGGAGATTTGATAACGTTATATACGCAAGCCGGTGTATCGACCGTTTTGAATTCTGAGGTGGATTGGTCGAGTAACGACACTGATATTTAAAGAAGATATGTAGCTATTCCTAATCTCTAATATCTCCACCGCTGGAGACTGCTCTGCCACTTCCACCTCCGCAGGCGGCGGCGGCGGCGGCGGCGGCGGCGGCGACGAGGGGATCTCCGCCTCCGCGTCCGTCGTCGTCGTCGTCGTCGGCGGCGGCGGCGGCGGCGGCGGCGGCGGCGGCGGCGCTCTGGTCCGGAATTGTTAATCAGGCGCCGCCGCTTATTGTGAGCGGCCGCGGCCATTGTTACCCCCACCGCGCGCCGCCGCCGCATTTGTCACCATTTCCTCCTTTAATGCGCCATTGTATAATATTCAAATATGTTAAATATATAAGCCCTCCCCCTCGCCATTGTGGCACTGAACAAGGATATGTCGGCGCGTGATTTGCATAGGTCCTACGCGGCCGGGGACATGCCTTCGGGTCGCGGCGCGGGTGTTCGTCTCCTCGGCCGCGCCCAGCGTCCTACGCCCTTAACGCCTGGCACGAGGCCGCGCGCCCTATTTGAATTTAAAACCAGGCGCGGAACACGGACGCGTTCGTAACGAGATGCGGCGAGGGGCCGATGAAGCTGTGGGTGGACAAAGCGGACGAGCGAGGGACGAAAACGAGGTGGGCGGAGGCAAGAATCGAGGTGTTATTGAAAGCAGAGAGTCAAAAGAAAGAAATCAACGACTTGTTTCGTTGAAAATTATATGGCCATGCGGGAATAAAAAAGGCGAGGTAAGTGGAGATGATCGTTAGGTGACCATCAATGGGAGAGTAGATGCTCATGATATTGTGAGAGACAGACACAGAGAGAGAGAGAGAGAGAGAGAGAGAGAGAGAGAGAGAAGCAGACAAAGAGAGAGACATAGAGACAGAGAAATATGAGAAATGAGAGTAGAGGGAGATAATGGAGCTGAATGAGAAACAATAATAATCGGAGCCTGGAGATACATGGAGAGAAGACCGAATCAATTAAGGATTATACGAATGCACGCATCAGAATGGAAGAGACGAAAGAAAAGAACACGGCGTGAACCACCAGCAGGATGCAACGGTGACAAAGGAGCAGCGTGGGTGGCTAAGAGTGCGGATGACGTAGGTGGGCGTGGCCGCCCACTCGAGCCCCGACTCGCCCGGGGCGAAGTCGCCCGCCCGATTCCCAGGGCGCGGCGCCCGCGTTGGCGACGTCCCGCACATAAACCACTGTCACCCTGAAATATGGCAGCGCACGCGGCCGCGTGGCTCTCCTCGGGCGCATGCGCGAGCCTGACAAAAGACGGTGCTCGAGCGCGCACGATCGCCTTACACGGCCCGCCCGCGTGGGCAACGCTCGGCTCGATCCCGCCCCGCGCAGGATCCGAACCTTGTAGCTGTCGATGAGGGCCTCATTTTCATGTGGGGCCCTCGCCCTCCGCCGGATTGGAAATGAGGTTTACGAGGTGCTCCGTGCGTTGGATTTAGCCCCTATTGTATTTCCGAGGGCGGCATTAATCTAAACCTGTTTCTTTTCTCAACCGACAGGAATACCACCAGTCTCCGTTGGAAGCTACATTACAGGAGAGAGACCCTTAAAATACGGACCGTGTTCATGTCATTAACAAGTTTCCCTTCCATGCTTCATTTTTTTTTCCAGGGTTTACATGAATTTAACCAATTCGGCGTCAGAATCCTCAATATTCCTAAAGAAAATTTGGAATTAATTATTTATGTCAATGGAGGGGAAAATATTCCGTTTCGAGAATGAAAAGAACGGAAGGAGACAATTCAGTGACGCCGTTGGCGCATTCCTATTTTTTCACAAAACGGATTCAAAGAACGCGACGCGTCAGCTGCAGCAACACGGAAATGCAGGAGGGTTAAAAACCGCCCGATGAATCCGAAGCGTCCGTCTCCCTCCTGTGGAGAATTCCCGAGAGTCGCGCCGTGCTTCACAGCCCCTTCCCCCCCCCACCACCACCACCACCGCAGCTGCCAGAGGGATCACGCGAGTCAATCCGTCCCCGCTCCTCGCAACACGCGTTGCGCCCAGACATCCATGGAATCAGGAAAAGCGTGCCTCGGAGGCGTGGAGCCTGCCGTGCCCCTCGCAGTCCCCTCCCCTCCGCCATGCCTGGCCTGCTTCAATCAGTGCGTCGCCTGCTGCTGCCCTCAAGAGTCAATCGTTCACCGTCTCGCGCACATCTTGTACCGCGCCTCATCAAACATCATCCAACGACCGAACTCTGTTCTTCGCCTTACGCAAGTCACCCCATGTCTCACACCTACTTACCACTAACGCTTTGTTGCCGAATCACCTTCCACGCTATGAAAACCGCCCTCTGCCGCTGGCATTCACCGGCAACCTGCTTTTAAACCTTTTCTTGCGCATCTTCACCAGCACCGCTACCTCCATCACCCCCGCTATCCCCTTCACTTCCACCACCACCACCACCACCACCACAACCACCCACTTTTTTCCCCTTCGCAGCCCAGGCCGCAGGGTGGGTCCGTGATTGAGCGCAAGAATCTTTGTCCCGCAACCCCGCCCACTCGCCCCGTCCCGCTCGCCGCATCCTCCGCCCGCCCGCCCGCCGGCCGTGCTGTCACTCAGTCGCGCGCGGCGCGCTCGCGTGCGCCGTCGTGACAGACGCCGCGCAATTATAACCGATCCAAATCACCGGCTATTTCCTCGTCATTACTTCCACGCAGCGGGACCCACAGGTGTCGCCATTACGACGGGCCTCTGCGCGAAGATGGCACGAGGGGGAGAGGAGACGCAGATGAGAAAGGAGGAAAGAAAAGAAATAGGAATAGAGAATGGAGGAGATAGGAAAGTGACAAGATTGGAGAGGAACATGAGACGAGACAAGGGGAACAGAAAATAAGAGAAGAGACGAGAGCGGAGAGAAGAGATGGGAAAAGGAGAGGAAAGGAGAGAGAAGGAAGGAGAGAAGAGTGAGAGGGTAAGATAGGAACAGGAGACGAGACAAAAGGAACAGGAAAGGAGAGACAAAATAGAAGAGACGAGAGGAGAGAGGAAAATAAAGAAGAGAAAAAGGAGGGGGGAAGGAGCGGAGAGAGGGATGGAGGAGAGTAGACGAGGAAAGGAAAAGGGAGATAGGAGAGGAGAGGAAAAGATAGGAGATGAAAAAAGGAGAAGAAAGGACAGGGAGATGAGAGTGGCAGGGAGGAGAAAGAGGTAAAGAGGACAGAGAGGAAAAGATGAGGAAAAGGGAGAGAAGAAAGAGCAAGGAAGAGGAGAAGAAGGGAGCGGCGCGGAGGCTCCACAGTTATTCGAATCAACCTGTCCGGGACGAGCAGCCCTGCTGCGAGAGCGCAGCGCTTGCGGCGGCCCTTTTTATGAGCCGCTCTCGTTAATTAGTTGAGACGAAAACACGGCATCGCGGGGAGGAATCTCTCCCAGGCGCGTCTTCTCCGTTCTGGGTACGTGAGATGAATATGCATTGCCTCGTTGGGTCGACCAAGGGGGCGGTACTGATAGTCGCCGTCGTCATGCACTGGCCTGGGAAGCCGGCCGCCTCCTCCCTCGGTCATTATTGTGTTCTGATTGTACTCATTCGAAACCGAGAAGAAACTATGAAATGCTAAGAAAATTAATTACACTGAATTTTTTCGATGAATAATCAAATGAACCATGCTCAAAGTAAGGTCCAGTAGCAAGCAATGAGATTAGCGGTCGAATCTATTTGATGAAAGACAATTTAAATGACAGAAGGGTGAATATTTTAAATACCGTTTTAATTGAATATAATGTTTGAAGATTGACTAAGGAGATGACTCAATATAAACAGTTAAATCCTTCTCATTTGAAATTCCATTCGAGATATACATAATATGATGAGCGACATGCTAATGTAGTAGCAATAAAAATATAATTGAATGAAGATATAATGATTCGTTCTTTTTTCTGTAGACTGAGTTGGCTTGAATGTTAATACATTGGGCGATTAACTTATTTAACAGACGGCCGACAGCCAAGGAATGATAAAAATTCAACAAAATAAACACTACGGTGTTGAAAAGCAACATAAAGATGTCACGAAATTCGCACTGACACACGCCAAGCCGTCTGGAATGCCTTTTCGCAAGCCCGAGTCGTTTTCGAGAAGAGAAAGTTGCGTCAGTGAGGCGTTTGTGAAGCGACAGCGCCGCCCGCGGGGGGCAACTGTGCGAGTCGCAACCCGCGCCGGCGGCACAAAGGAAGGCGTTGCAGAAACGAATGAATCGCGGCCGGCGGCGGGCGGGCGGGCGGGCGGCTGCCGGGCGCGTTCTGCACGCGTAATCCGCGGCGGGCGCGCGGCGGCAGGCGCGGCTTAGTGGGCGGTCAAACGCGCGCGACGCGGCGTCCGCGAAAAGCCTAAGGCCCGCACCTCGCGCGGCGACTGACCTTCGCCCGCGCCCGGGGACAGTCGCGGCCGCGCACAGGGTCGCCACGGGCACCGTCAATGGCTCCGTACATTCGGCATTCGCCGAGCAGCGAGCTACTGCTCGCCCGATCCCGACCAGCTGATGTGTTCGGCGAAGTTCGTTCCCTTTTCATGTGTCCAAAAGACGGACACGCGATAGGTAGGGCGAGCGTCGAATGTTCGTCACTCGGCAAATAGCAAGCGACCCATCTACACTACTCGGCTCCTGGATGAAATTCGGTTTCTGGATAACGAATCCGATAAAGGGATCTCAAACCGTGAGGTTTCAGGATTCCATCAAGACAAGATAAGATCAGCTTCCGTCGTTCGCACCTGGGCTGCCTTCAACCGAGGTGCGAGGCAGCGACTGTACGGCCGCTTCGGGCTGGCGGCGGACACGTCGCCGGCGGCGGCGGCGGCGGCCGTGACGGCGCGGGCCCTTCCGCCGGACAGAATGGCCACCGCGCGCCCATTCACCACCCGCACAAGGCCCCGCGCCGCGACGTGACGCCCACCGCGCGCCGCGCGCCGCGCGCCACGCCACGCATCGGCCTCCCCACCCCACTCCGTCATACCACGCATCGGCCGCACCGCTTCGCTCCTCTCCGCCACGTCGGACACTGGCCGCCCCACCTCGCCACTGTACGTCCAGCCCACTCGCTGTTCCACCTCACCATGCCATACACCGGCCGCGCCTACCCGCCCGCCTCACCTTGCACCGACCGCGCCACCTTACCACATCGCGCACCGCGTTGTCCCACCCCACCTCTACATGCACCCGCCTACATTGCACCGGGCGTTCCGCGCCTCCCCCCATCCCGCCACTACGTGCACCAACCCCGCCACCCGACCTGCCTACGCCATGCATCGGCCTTGCCAACCCCCCCCATCCCGCCACACCATGCACCAACCGCGCCGACCGACCCCGCCACGCCATGCACCGCCCATGCCGCGCTGCCCCATCCCGCCACTACATGCACCGTGCTACCACACCCACTCCGCGCCGCTCTACACCGCCACGCCATGCACCGGCCGCGCCACCCCGCCACTACACGAACCGCGCCGCCCACCCCACCACGCACTGGCCGCGTCGCCCGCGCCACCCCACTGTCGGAGGGATGAAGTGCCCTACAAAGCCCCGGAGACTTCAATGCGCGACGCAAAATCTACGAACTCTCCGACGACCTCACGAAAAGGCGCAGAATGCGGTGACGTTTCAACAAAACGAAACCAGCGGCGGTTCCAACTGACTGCCCATCAGCGGTGCGCGTCCGCGGACTGACGTTTCTAGCGCAAAGCCACAGAAATGACATCTCTTCCAGCGACTTGACAAAAATTCCACCATCAGTTGCGATCTATAGACGCTGTCGAATGCTCTGAGTGACGAATAACGCACAAGGTGTATTCCATATTTTAACAAAAAGTACACTGAGATGTCGACAGTGAATGCGCCCTTCACTGGATGATGCTCGAAAATAGCTGGCTCGACGGGATGCAACAATAGTGGCCATTTCCATGTAAAATTATGCTAATGAGAGAATGCACTCAATTAGGCTTCACGCATGTGGAAGGGATGTCCGGATGGGCGCGGGCGTTTAGGTACGGGCTGTTAGTTCCACAACCGCTGTTCTGGAACGGGTGGCGGTCGGTTCGCTATTGATGGGAGCTGAAAAAGTTCTGTGTTGCTCCTTTGCCTTATTTAGTCACGTTGCCACATCAACTACTGCGCATCAGGTTTTAATTTTTAATTAGAAAACGAAATGATAGTGTAATACTTCCTTTAAGTGCATTAACAACTGTTTCGTCGTCACACATTCTCCGCCATTTTGTCCTTTTTTAACAATTGAAGAAATAATTACTTTTTTTTGTTATCGAGTTCTGTCGGTGCGGCTATCTTTACAAAAAGAACACGTTTTTGAAGATTAAGACCACCGCATTGGCACTGATGTGGCAAAAGGACCATCTGGTTAAGTAGGTGCATGGCAGAAGCATCCATTCCTTGTTCGTACCTGCTGAGTGCATTGCTTCTGTCACCAGTTACCAAACCGCAAAGTTTCCTCTGGGTTCCTGGTTCGATTCCCGGGCAGGCCGGTCTGACTAGGGTTGACTGCGTATTTTCAGGACAGATACCACGCACGAGCGGGACTTGACAGTAGAAGGTCTTTGACCGAACTTATCCCATTTCTTTCTTTGTGACGTTATTTCGCTCATCAGCTGTTTTTATACTATTCTCCAAAAATTTAATTTATTACGATGTCTTAACGCCTAATTAACGCTATTTGATCGATTCACTAAAACAATATCTCAATTAGAATGTTTTCATAATAAAATATCGTAATAAAATATAGTGAATGATATGTTAACGTGTTGGCGACAAAAATTACATGAATTGCATTTAATTCGTAAAATGCAATGTGACATCACACGGTCTTCAGTGATAATTTAAATACAGCGAGTTCATCACACATGAAATACTTCATGAAGGGAACAGCTGAAGCAATAATTTAATGGCAGAGAGCAATAATTTTCCTTACCAATAAATTCAGTCCCTACTCTCCTTTTAAAATGCGTTGGGAATCATGCCGTGTCAATTTTCCATTCCAATCCACTTGGACCGTAATGTGTAAATAAAATACTCTCCGTAGTGTTGTTCCCTTATTTGTGAGACATATCTGCTGGGAATCTTTTTCCCGAAGCAAGAAATAAAATTAAAACGCAATCGCCGGGGAAGAGGGCAAAAATTGCAGCGCCGGTAGCCAAATGGGGAGAGTGCATGGGCCTGCTGCGAAGGCGGTGGGGCAGGCCGGGTCAACCCTGTTGGGCCGGTTTATGCGACGGGAGCGTAATGAGTTCATTACGCGCGCGGCCGCCAAGGCAAAACGGCGCGGCGGGCGGCGAGAGCGCCTCAAATGGGCACGGGCACACCCAATCGCACACCGCGACCCACCGGGCGGCAGGCACCCTGGAGACGGAGATGGCAGACTGCGCCAGCCACCTCCGAAGGATGCATTGTATACTGCGATTTTTCTAACCTGGCCCCTCAAGGACCGTCTTCACGATGGAATGTCACGGTATTTCGCATCTTTCTCAGTCGTGCCGCTAGATATCGCACGATCTCGACCGTTTCAAGCCGTGCTTGCGATCACGCGGCTTCTAGCGGCACGTCCGAGAAAGACGCGAAATGCCGTGTGACAATTGGGGCTTGAGAGGCGAAGTTAGAAAAATCGCACTATAGTAAGAGTGATGATGGTCCTGGAGAGGCACTTGCGTTGGCGGCGGTGGCAGCGGCAGATTTACCATTGCCGATGTTGCTAATGGTGGCAAAGGCTTCGGCGATGGTGGTGGCATTATTAGAACAGTGTTGCTCTATTGAGTGAGAAGAGCCATGGTGATGGCAGGCGGCCGGCGGCGGGCACGCAGTCGGTCGCAGGAGCGTCAGGGATTTTGTGGCGATGCGGATGATGTGGTGGTGATTGTAGGGGTGATGTGACGGGCGAGTATGGCGGAAATGGCGGTGGAGATGGCGTTACGGCCATGGCATGGCGGCCGGGGAAACGGAATATAAAAGTGGCGGCGCCCCAGGGGTCGAGGCAGTAACCGCTGTGGAGAATGAGCCAGAGCATATGAAATGAAATGACAGGGCGGCGGACCGGTCTACAACAGAGACGGAACACCACGTACAAAGGAGGGAAATGGAGATAAAGCGGAAAATATCGCAGACCAAATGCCCTCTGCACTAAGAGCGATTATCTCCATAGTATATTATCCTCAACCTGCAAGTCACCTTGAAATAAAGTTGTGAATATTACATCACACTTTCAAAATATGGGAATTTAAAATCGGACACATAAATAAATTACATTTATTACGGAAATTTAATAAGAAATCATACAAATAAATTAATATTTACTACTTACATGACACACTAATTGGACGGTGTTATGCATCAACCGGCTAAGCGACATCATAAAAATTTTGAGGTAATCGTGTTCAATGGTTTTATTACATTTTCAGCTCTCAAAACTGTAATTTAATTATTTCATTCATTGAAGCGCCAAACTACACAAACATCAGTGGAATATCTGGCGCTTATCTGCATAATGTGACATTAAGAACAGCAGATTCGAAGCTCTAGATTTATAGCCGGTGTTGCGAAATATAAAATCCCTGATGTGACTGATGGCGTTTATATTTTCATTAATTATAAGGCTATATTTTACAGATTTGGCGCCAACATTTTGCGTACACTTAGAACATGGTCCAATGCAGCTGATGACGTCGATATCTCATTTTTTTTCTTCAAAAATGGCGCTTAGCCGGTTGATGCATAACACCGTCCAATAATTTCAAAAGAACTAAATTCAACCACATTTCCTAACGCACGTGTTGATCATTCTTGTGATTAACTGGAAACACGATTCAGCCAAAAGCCAAAGCGGCCGAGCAGCATTCGCCATACACCGCGTCGCGAGCCTTCGCAAGCAATTGGCCGCCGCCGCCGCCGCAGGGTCTCGAGGGCCACTTGGGGTTCGCTAACCTCTCCCCGACGCAGCCCGTCCGCGCCACGCGAGGCCGGCGCCAGCCAACCGCGGGTGAATTGCCGTAAACCCGCGCGGGCCGAGGGACTGGGAGTTTCCGGGAACGCCGCGTAATAAGAAGAGACTCGCGGTGGATAAAGAAGCGAACGCACCGGAAAAGGACGAGCCAGAAGATGGAAGAAGAGAGAAGGCAAGATCATTTTGGGAGTTAAATGCTGATGAAAGCTAACCGGACGGATTGGAACTGAGGAAAGACGGAATCAATTGTGCAGTCAGCTTTAATTCCGTTGGTAGAGAGTGGAAGAGTCCGAAAGAAAGGTATAGCGAGTGTTATGAAGTCGAAAAGACAAATGAATATTCCCTTCAAAATATCAGAAAAGGAGTGGAATAAAACATCTTAGAGAAACAGAGACCAAAATTATCTGATCCAACGACATGATAACATATATATATATATATATATATATATATATATATATATATAGATAGATAGATAGATAGATAGATAGATAGAGAGAGAGAGGGAGAGAGAGACCGAGTTCGTAACAGGGAGAATAAGAAGAAACATGGACGGGGGGTGGAGAAATGCAACGAAAAGGAGACAAAAATGAGTGGTAAAGGCTTACAGATACAAGCAGGTACTCGCGTTACAAAGTTTGGCGCGAAAAGGAAGCGGCGTCGTGACCAATGGAGGTGGGCGGGGCGGGACGCGGCGATCCGGAGCGGAGCCTGGCGGGACGTGGCGGGGCGGGTGTGGGCGTGGCCGCGCGGGAAGCCCCGGGCGGAGGCGGCGAGGCGCGCGTGACCAACGCGGGCGTGGCGAAGCGATGTCGCGGCGCGAAACAATGGCGGAGGGAGGGACGCCATCCACGTACACTGGCCCGTAATGGGCCAAAGGCGTACGTGGGAGCGAAAAAGTGGAAAAAAAAGGAGGGGAAAATGATATGATCCAGAAATATTTGTTACGTCCAAAAAAGGAAATTTGATGCAGAAAAAAGGCATGTTGATTATCAATTCATGAAAAATGTTAATTTTCAACTATCAAAATTCGCAGCCAATATAACAATATTAATCACGAGACAACGATAAATATGTGCCATAAATTTTGTTTATTTCTTAAGGATTTTAAAAAAAGGGCACTAGTACGAAATGAGAAGTAATATTTTCTAATGTTCCTCATTGTGTATGCAAAAGAAATGTTAATACCACTGATAGTATATCTCTCATCATGAAAAAAAAAAATTAAAAATACACAAACAAAACAGCACGGTTCTTTTGTCGTTACACTGTTATTTTAGTTGTAATTCTTGTTTGCAATGGGTAATCCAAAATGCGTTACGATTTTGTTTCACTGTGTGGCACGTACGCAGGAGTGGATGGGTGCGAGACAACGCGCGGTCCGCTGCATCGTGTCCCTCCCTCGCGTGGGCGGGCGCGGGTGGAGGGGGACGGGGGCGTGGCGAGGCGAGGGGTGGAGTGGAGTGGGTCGGGACATGGGATGGGGTGGGGCAGGGCGAGGCGGCGCGACAGGTGCCCAGACGCACGCGCGGGATCCGCGAAGCACGCGGCGAGCGAGGAGACGTGACGAGCAACGGCCGACAGGACGAGGGGCAGGCGGCGGCGACGGCGGCGGCGGCGTCGCGACGACCTTGCGCTCATCGGCATTCGAACCGGCGACGGCGACGGCAGCGGGGGCTGGCGCCTCGCCAGGCGTCCGCGGGGTCGAGGCCGCGAGCCGCGACCGCGCGGCGCCGCCGCCCTGCGCCTCGGAGCAAAAGCCCCGTAGAGTGGACCCTGCGGAACGCCCTATTTGCATTTTAAGGCGGCACCTCACATTCAAGCGACTGCTCGCCTAACACCGAGTAGACGAGGTGCCCGGCGAATTTTCGCTTTCTTTGACGTGCCACAAAAAGCGATGTTACGAGTTCGATCAATATCGCTTTTTTTGGATCTTCACAAAGAGTACGAAACCTAATTCCACTACTAGGCATACAATGAACTTGGGACTCTGAACGCTTTGTTGTGGCGATTGGTGTTAGTTGACTCTGCTGCGTCTCATTCTCATTCCCCCATATAAAAAGTTTTTTTGAAATGCTGATGAATCGAACAAACTCAACTACTATCACATCGTTTTCTATATAATTGATGAAACTGAATTTGCGAAATGGATCGATATTGGGGTGAGGAGGGGGGTGACAAGGGATGAACATGGACGCCCCCACTCCATAAGATGTAAACATTCATCAATATATTTTATATGAACTACAAGTCATATTATCATTATTCAATAAACGACTGCATGAAACTTGAAAATAGACTTGTACAACTTTGTAGGGCAAATCAAACTTACTACAATACACTAAATTAAGTGTCATCTTGAATTATTTCAAGACGTGTTTTTTTGTAATGCATGTCGTTAATGGCAAGCAGGAACTGACATTACATACTCATTCCAATTCTCTTGTATTAAGCAACTGAGTGGTGACGTACATGAAAAACGTTTACAAGAACCTTATCGCGGGTTACATCCTGTGACACTTCAAGTAGAGTAAATAACCCCACAAACGCCCAAATATTACATATGGTAGAGAGGATGCTACGCCCTAAAGCACCACAAAAGAATTCTGGGAATCATGCGTTCACGGAAACGTTTCCGAAAGATGAGCGTGGAAAATTATAATAATGACGCCACTCACCGAAGCGGTTCCGGCGCCTCACGAAGACACACGCGAGAGCAATGCACGGTCACTCACCTGAAATGGAAAAATACACTTCATATAATACATTGATTTGATTAGAAGTTTTACTAAATTACCGTTCATTAGAAGTTTTACTAAATATAAATGGCTTTGGAACATTACGAGGCAAATTAATTGTCCACAACATTAATTGCGTACAATTTCTGAAAGAAATAAAAGTCATAATTTATGTTTACTTTAGTACATAAAATAAAAGCTGAAGCCTCGTTACATTGCGAGAAATATAAAATTGCTGAAACGAACAAAAATATCACTTCATCACAGTCAAGGACTGTAATCACAAACTCGAAGATATAATAAAAAAAGTTAAGTAAAGAACTACTCCGTTTATTCTACTTGTCACAGCTCTTAATGTTGCGCCAGCAAAGGTGCCGTTTTTTGGTCGCACAATTATATTTACGATCTCCTTCACATCAATCTCGAGCATTTTGTATTTTTTTAAGATTTGCATTTTCCATCCAAGCAAGAAAGAGCTTCTACCATTAGCGCCGTCCCGATCTGCGCGCAAATCTTCCTGGCGCTGCGGCCGCAACCGCAGCGCTGCAGCCCGCGCCAAGTGGCTCTCCAGCGGGCGCGCGTTTAATTGCAAGGCCCCCCTCCCGACGGGCGCTGTGCAAACGCAGCTTCCGCCGCTCGCCCCGCACCACGCCCGCCGCTCCTCCCCCACAGGCCCACCCGCCCTGCCCCCTCCCTACGCCACCCGCCCTACCCCCTCCCCACCCCCTCCCCCCATTAAGCCCACTTTCCCTCCCGCCCCTCCCTTATGTGTCACCCGCCCAGCACACACACCTCCACCAGCCCCACCCTCTCCATGTCATGCCGCTTCCCTCCTCAACCCCTTCAGGTCCTTCCCTTCCCGCCACGCCGCATCTCCCCCAAAGGCCCTCCGCCCCACCCTTGCCACCACACCCCTCTCAGACCCTCCCGCCACATAACCTACATGCCCACCTCCCACCCGCCCCGCCCCAGCCTGCGCCAGCCGCTCAGACCTCCTCCAATCTCCACCCTCTCCCTGCCATCTACCTTCTATGCTTCTACCTCTCATCCCCCTTGAGGCCCACCCCCGTTCCTCCCAGTGCCGTTCAGACCCCCGAATCTCCACCCACGGGATCCTCTCTCCGCCGCCACGCCCCTCTCCCAACACACCGCACTCCTCTCCCCCCATCGCCCTCTACCACCTCCCACCACGCCTCTCCCCGCCTGCCACAAGCTCATTCCGCGAACCGAGAAAAAATGAGATTCTGTAGGAGCTTTATCGCGCCGCCTTCCTTGGGATTTTTTCTCGACACTTTGACTTTTCCTGAATGTTTCTCTTGCGTCTGAGAGGGCGGACCCTTCAAGCCTCCTAGCAACTAGCCACTGAAGGTGTTCGAGATTTTTTTTCTCTAGGTAACAGTCTTTCCATGACGCTGCTCTACTGGGCGCCGTCGCCTGTCGTAAACAGACTTTATGGTTGTTCTGTGCACTGTACATTCTTGTTTTCCTCTAGACGTCGCGTTGTGGAAATGGAGTTTGACATTTCCTAGAAGTCGTTCTTGTGAGTGTGGTTTCTTTGGTAGCACTCTGGTACTTCACAGCTGCTTCGCGTAATGAACCATACTTTCCTTGTCTTGATTCTTGTCGCCTTGATGCAAGATAAATTTCCACCATTACTGACGACTTTCGCAGACGTGTATTTCTTACGTATGGTCGGATTTAACATTATTATTCTATTCTTACAACTTTCTAAATATTTATTAAATTGTGATATGAGACCAAAAAAAGTTGTAAATTCGACTAATGCTATTATGAAATCCAGTCCTGAATCAATTTTCTCGAAGATTAGTGCGCATAAAGCCAAGAAGTTAAACTTGCCCATAAAGTGAGCAGGATTATTCTGTTAAAGCTTAAAATTTCCTGGTCAGTGCACCGTAAATTGTGAAGAAAAGTGCAGATGTAACACACTTTTTGGAAGATTACTTGGCGCAGGTGAAGAGTATTCAACACTTTACAAGCGTGAAACTTCACGGCATTAACAATGTTATTTTCGAGAGTTCCTTCTCCCAGCACGACACAGAAACCACAACAGAACGCCCCCGCCGATTCGTTCCCGCGCCGTCGGCAAAAACAGAATCCTCAGCCTCTCGAGTCAAGACTGGCATCCGCGGGCGCCTGGACCGCGTCTCCGGGCAGTACAAGTCTGGGCTGCCTCTCTGGGAAGTAAGAGCTCCGGGCTAGCTAGCCAGCCGGTCGGTCGGTCGGGAGGAGACAGCAGGAGATGGCGAAGGCGACGGCAGGCGGCAATTTGCAGCCCAGCGCCATCAAAGTGCCAGGCCTCCCCGCCCGCCCCGCCACCGCCGGACAGAGAGATCAGCCGGGCGGGCGACGCCGCTAAAAGCCACTCACTTGTTAGCGGCCGCCCGCCCGCTCTGTCTTCGGCGCTATCGCTTATCGGGGCGGAGAGGACGACGCGGAGAGGCCGGGGCGACGGCGGACTTAAGTGCCGCCCAAGGAGACGCATCCGAGATTCAACGCCGTGGCTTACTCACAGGCCGACCACGGCGAGGGAGGGCTCTAGGTCGTGAGAGAATGAGACTGCTTTGAATTCGAAAGACGTGCTTCAACAGAGCTGGCAAAAAGTTGGGTCTTTGAGATTTTAGTTTTATCTGCATGAATAGACAATATTCTAACACATATTTTTATCTGAAAATTCAATCATTTCTTAAAAAAGCTTTGGAATTCTTAAACACAAAAAAATCTCAGTTTTTAACTTCAAAACTGAGATATCATCTTTGAGGTGAGTGGCGCACATTAATTATTCAGAAGAGTAGGAAGAAGTTATATCAGTCGAAAGTTGTCTAGTTAGAAAGAATGAACTTCTGAAACTTTTTCAATTAAATTCCTTACATTTAATTCATTGTCTGACGTAGTAACCGTGTTTACGGCACTGTATAAAATAACCAACTCGAGCACAAGTTTACAGTAGAATATATTCAACGGGATAAAAATACCCGTGGGTCGGACATCCTACAAGTTGAAATAACCACGCGAAGAGATAAAGATGTATGCCCACGCGAAGAGAGAGTGGGAGAAGGCGCAAAAACGTGTTTACATGTTGCCACAGAAATACATGGTAACAAAGACCTCTTGAGTCCTGAGTGAGCAATTTCTTTCAGACGGCATCACTTAAGAAGGCGCCGAGATGTAACCAATAAAGCGACACGGAATACTGCACATGAGCAACCACGCGACAATGAACCTCCAACACCAGGACATGGCCCGCCCACTTCTCTCAGGCCTGCTCTCCCAATATCCCACCTCGCGCCCTTTGAAGAGCACCGCTCGCGCATTATCAGTCAGCCGATCTGCAGCGCCAGTCGTCATGAACGATGGGAGTTCCCACGCCTCCCGCAGCTCTATCGCCGCCATCTCCGCTACCGCGCGCGCGGGTGGGGCGGGGCAAGGCGGGCGGGCGAGATGGATGGGCGGGTCTCGCAGCCACCGGGTATTTAAGGTGCGCGTCGGACAATTTGCACAGTCACGGCGAGTTGCCGCCACCGCCGCCGCCGCCACCGCCACCGCACGCCTGTATTGTGCGAGATATTGACAGGGGGCGCTTTCGGCCAGCCGGGCACGGCTCCGATGATGTAGGATTTTCGTTCCTTTTATTGCCGTCTTCCATACCGGTCGGCGCCGTACATGCGTGAGCAACCCTTTGCCGCAGAAGGCATTGAGCGTATCGGCAGCGCCTGCGGAACATGACGTAAACCATTTCCTTTACGGACGCTCACAAATATCCGGCATGACAATGCGGGCGAATCGAAATTCACAGCGTAAAAAAAAAAAGGGAATACTGCCGACAGGCTGACGGCAATTTGTAGCATCCTGTCAAAGAAAAGCGTGCATAAAAATACTCGACATTGGAAATATACTTACACAACTATTCAAATGACTTCGTGACTCGCGGGGGCAAGCGTTCTGCTTCGCGGAAAATATCGCTCTTCGCCTGTTGGGTGCGCGCAGGGTTGCCAACTGCCTCGCCTTTCTCGGCGTGCCCTCGACCCCGCGTGGCCCTCAGTCAGGTGCCATAAAAGCTTTTAAAATATCCGCCTGACATTTCGCTACCTGTGTTGGATGCGCGTCACTTTTACGACCACCGGTCGCAGCGGTTTTGAGGCGAGCCAATAAACCCGAAGGCGATCCGTTCCTTCCACGGCGTTCCTCTCGCGAGTCGAGAGTGACGCGGCGTTTGCGTTTGGAAGCTACGTGAGGGGCCGATGAATCAACGCTTCGGCGCATTTCCATACACGAAACTGATAGCAACGCATATACGCCAAGTGCTTCCAGTGAAAATAAATGAGTGCTTGGTGCTTCACTGGTCAATACAGTCGTAACAGAATCACCAACATCATAACAAAAAATTAAAAATTCCTGTAATCTTGACAAACATAATTACCATATGTGTCTTCACAGGTATCTGGATGAATTAAAACTCACGGTGTTTATTTAATTATTCCGCAAGAACGAAGTCCTTAATTTAATCTGGATGCCCTCGTCCAATAATTGTGTTTCTGAAAGGATGTAATTTATTATTCATCATTACACCCCACAGAGAGCACCATTGCATAAAAAGCGCTATAAAAATGGTAACAAAGATAGCTACAATTATAACATTTGGCCGACTTGCTTCTGAGCGCTACGTAATTAGGAAATAATAACTTGAATGAAGCAATAAGACGATGGACGTCGCCACAGAGACAACATGGCGGGCGCGCGTCCTTGAGAGGCGGTTCAGCGGCCGGTGCTTCGTGGAACAGCCTCCGGCTCACTGCCCGCCTTTGCCAGCGCCTGCGCCAGCCTCCGAACTGGAGATGCGACAAAACGTCCTTGTTAAATAAACATCGGCTCAAAAAATTATGTTTTTATAAAAACATTAATGTTATGAAAACATCGACATGGCATCCGTACTCGGAACTTCACCGCTGCATTTTACCAGCATCAAAACCGCTTTCTTTGCAGTCTCTGGCATGCAACAAGTACACATATTTTGGGTCCATTCCTTATTGTAACGAGTCGACTCCGACGTCGCGAGATCGGTGAGCGAAAGCGACTAAGGAATGGTGGGAAGGAACGCAGTTCGAATGACAATGGCATTCCGTTTACGAAGTTCCAATAACAAATGAAACATACACGTTGTGCAGACCCAAGGATGTTTTATATTAAACATGTAGGCCGAAGACGGAAATCACATAACATAACTGCGACACGCGTAACCAAGCGTCTAAATGCCAATTTTTAAAAATATTCGGCAAAAAAGTACTTTGGCAGAAAATGCTGGGAAATTATCCGTTGGACAGACTCAAAGATATTTATGTTAATCGCATAGGCGAAGGCTGGAGCCTCGCCGTATCATTGGACAAGCGTAGCGAAGCGTCACTGCATCTTCGAAGTTGAAGGTTATAAATTCGACGCCATTTTGCTCGCCCTGTCGCAGCTCGGTGGTCTTTTTCGGCATGTTCTCGCGGAAGTGAGCCAATTCTGCCTCGTTCGTTGCGATTTGGGATAAGAGCTTATATTTTCAATAAACGAGAATCCACGAATTGTAACAGAGACATCGCGAAATACTTATCCTTTCCGTTAATTGAAAGTGCCTAATAGCTGCAAGTTACTTAAAGAAATATTTCTCAAGATACGAAACGAATGAAGTTTATAACAACAACAAAAAAAATTAAATGCTGAT
The DNA here is from genome assembly GCA_031308135.1 of Acheta domesticus. Taxonomy (NCBI): domain Eukaryota; kingdom Metazoa; phylum Arthropoda; class Insecta; order Orthoptera; family Gryllidae; genus Acheta; species Acheta domesticus. The sequence goes on along the minus strand of JAHLJT010004567.1, from coordinate 41,745,033 downwards.
AGATGTTTTTCACTTTACGTTCGCCCGTGTGAGCGTGTGTTTTTTTACGAGTCCTTTCCGCATTACACACAGAACACGTATCTAATCTGCCTATAATGAAGGACCGGCAAGATTGGAGATTGAGATCAAGATCAGGTAGGTTATGTGATTGAAATCATCGATTCCTTAAAAAAAATCATTCAAATTACTTATCTAAAGACCGAGAAACCCGATCGTTTCCTGGCGTTCTACGTAGTATAACTCACACACACCGCCATTGCTACGGAAGCAGCGAACTTCTCCCCCACGGCAACATCTGTCACCGCCTTCTCCTCCACCGATGGCAAAATAATCACCGGCGGCGATATAAAGACGCCGTGTTGCGCGCCGGCGCGCAGCGCCGAAGAGCCCGTGAAATTTTCGCGCACGAGCACAGAGTGTCCCTTATGCGCGGCCGCGCGCCTCTTCACGGATCTTTCGAGATGGCTGCGGCGGCGGCGCCGCCATCGCCTCTGCCATCGTCGCCCGCGGCGCCGCCGCCACTCAACCGCTGGGAGAGATGCGCCTCGTTATCGAGGGGCTGTTAATGGCGCCGGCGCAGGAATCGACGTGCCGCATGCCTGAGCGACGACGCTCAGGCGAAAGCCGCGAGGATTCGCCGGAGGCGGAGAACGCGAGAACAAACGGCGGGTCATGCGCTTCCGCGGTTTGGAAGAAGGCGATTTATTACTTCGAGAAAACGATTCGAAATATTAATTTATTTACGCGTACTAGCTTTCTTGATATACTCATATTCCCTGGAGAGTACTATGGTTGGTACTAGACAAGGAATGCGTTACAATTGAAGTGCTCTAAGGAATGCATAACAAAACACGAAACTGTTATATAATTCTATTCAACATACACTTAAGATATTATCAGTTATTTCTTTTTTGTCCCTTCGACTTCAAAAACGTCTTTTGAGGCGAGTGATAATCGAATAAGAGGATGATATTGATATTTTTATGTGAATGAAGGAGAAATGGAGTAAGCCAGATGAAACGAGAGGATCTTACGAAACCTACAGAAAGCTCGTTTTGTCCACCACAAATTCCACGTGGATTAGCTGAGGATCGAACTCAGGCCCTAGAGGTGGAAGTCAGTCATTACACCCCCAGTCCCCACTGATTCGGCAGATAACTGTCATTACCTAATGAAGAAGTGTGTTACCGATGAGCACTTCATTAATAGTGTCTTGAATGTGGTTACCCCAATGCGGCAAGAAGACTCACTGTAATGTAACTGATTCGAACACAACTTTCCTATGTTTTCGTCACAAAAATCCTTTTCCGAAAATGATGTAGGAAAAATTATGGACATATTAAGTTTTAGTTATGAAATCTTTCGTGATTCGAAATTTACTCATAGTATCCAACACGCAGCCTTCAAGCAATTTGCTAACTATTTATTATGCAAATCAGTAGTTTAAATTTTGTTTTTACCTTCGAGATGAAAGGCAAATTTCGTATAACACACGCTTGGTAATGTTTCCGGTAATTTATTTCACATGTTAATACAACCAGGAAAATGCAACCATAAGGAAAATCCCAACTACACACTAAGAGATCGTGATGTGTTCCGTTGACTTCGATATGAACTTGCAAAAAATATTCACAGAATAAAATCTCCGTCACTAAACACTTCATAACCCGTCATAAAATAACAATTATTAGAACAATAGCCTATTAATGAACTACGAAATACGAAATTGAAGAAATGTCTGCATGCAATTAGCGTTATTTTCCATGTTGCTTTTACATCTTCGCCTTCCATCCAAGCATCTCATAAATTGAAGAGATTATTTCCAAAGTGATATCACTATTTCCGTTCCCCCCCCCTAGTTTTGCTTATCAATAAATTCTTAAGAAGCTTTTCCACCAATCTGCCAAATATAGTGTTAAAAGATAACGTAGGTGATACCTTGAATCCTATCTCGAAGAATAAAGCTTAATATGAATGTTTCCTCCCTAAAAATTGTTTCACGGAGATACGTCTCTTCAGAAATAACCTCTTCAAATTAGGTGGGCGATATAGTAATCGTGAATCATGCGAACCCAAGAGAATCTAACTAATCGTTGTAGGTGTGGGGAAAGAAAGTGGGGAGTCTTCATAAGGCGATAGTGATCGTGCGAATGGTGCGTAAGCCTTCCTTTCACGTCCATCCGAACAAGCCGTGAAGTTGTATTCCGCGAAGATCCTCCTGCCTTTATTAATACGTCCATTGTCTGGAGAAGAATGAAACGCTCTGTTGTTTTGTATTATCGCGTCCGCCATTACACGGCTACAAGTGTATGGGGCAGCCACTCCGCTCGCTCTGTGTCGAGTTCGCAGCACGATGATTTCGTGAGCTCGTTTTACCACTCGTGTGTCTCATTGTTCTAAGAACGGCACTGGACATTAGCGGCTGGACTGAGAATTACAACAAAGGAAGGAGCTATATTCCATGCAAGCGCTCAATTGGTTTTTGTTTCACAGAATTTGCCTGGTATGCTTGAAGCAATTAAATCACGTTCACTAGGTTGAATTAAAAGAAAAATTTAACTTCAGTACACCAGCACGGCTGATTCAAGCAGCTCGACTTCGCATCATGGCAAGACGCAATAAGAGATTTAAAACTCTGCATCACCATCCGTCTAAAATGTTTTATCGCTGCGACGAGGCATTCTATTTTTTACAAGGTCTCTGTTTTCTTCGGCCCTTGGCATTTCGTGCGACCTACTTCCTTGGAGTACAGACTGCGAAAGTCGGGCTCTAAGCGTGTCTGTTTTTAAGCTCTCGAGATCAAGGGGATTTGCGAACAGCGTGGGACTGGAGTTCGCGTTAAAATTGCTGCGAATTACTGGATTTTACCACCAGTTTTAAAAGAGTAGATGCTAGGCCAAAGAAAAACCGTAATTGAACATAAGCGATAACGTAGTGACTAAAACACTGAGTGAATACGGCAAAGTTCGGATCCTAAATGGCTTCCTCAACCTCAACCACTTACAACCAGTTTCGTCAGGATACTGTTTCTCTCGAACTCACTAGAATTACACCCACGCCCCCTTCTCCATCGCTATACCACTTCATGTCCCGCAAAGCTTCAACATTTTATCTCCGAATGATACAGCTCTCCGCTTAAAATCACAACAAAAATTCCTGCCTTCTTCGAAATGTAATTATTGTTGTGGGAAAGAAAAACGATTGAAGGTCATAAAAAAACAAGCAGCGATTAAAATCCGAACACTTCATTCATTGCTACAATTTCGTAATTAAGGTCAAGTTCACAGCCTCGACTATTTCAACTCGTCCTCTTAAACTTTACTGCTCACCCTCATCATCGGCATAGAACTTGCCAACTTCCCCCTAACATAAAACACCCTATCGCTCTGGGCTGCAAGCACAGTTTTTCATCATGCAAGGAGGAGGGAAGACGTCATTGGACGTCCCTCCAAAATGCGACGCATCAATGCAGAAGAAAGATGCAAATGAGTAATGATATCAAGAGGAAATTGAAGAAACGAAGTAACCCAAAATACATCTCTGAAATAAGTACACAATTAACGCCAACACGGCGACCTCCATCGTCCACAATCTGCGTTCTGAAAGCACAGCAACTCACAGCCTCCCCTATTGCGCTCCCCCCCCACCAGCAGCGCCACCCGTAAACCAGTCCGTGCTCTCGTGGGAGGGCGATTACGAGCGTCTTGAGCGCCGAATTTAACAAGCGCGGTGGCGAAATGACCCATAAAGTTAACAGCATCGCAGACCCCTGCACCACTTTCGCTCTCGCGCCGGGCGGCGGCGGCGGCAGCGGCAGCGGGGGCGGTGGCGGAGGCTGAGAGATGGCTTCCGCTTCCCGTGGGGCGGCGGCGGCGGCGAATGCGTTCCGCGCGGTTACGCGCGCTAACCGGTTGCGCGGTTACGAGATTTCGCTCTTAACTGACCGCGAAGCGGCGCGCGTGCTCTGTCTCTTCAGCAGACGCCTTTGATGTGCCCTGGGAATGCACGTGCTTTCTCTCTCAACTATTCCACTTCGGCGCGGCTCTCAGCTTTTATCCAAATACCGGATAGCCGTAGAACAGCTGAACCATTTGTCTTCATCCTAGTTTATGGAGCATTATGCTTAAATATGCGAAGAACTGGCTATCCAACAACAATTCAGGACATACCAGAGCTTCCCACAACACATGGCAAAGTCCATGATGTCAACGCTGAATCAACCCTATTTTCGTTATTTAGACAACCTATTTAATGTCAAAAACACAGAAACATGTGTTAATTACGAAAGTAAAAAGTTAACCTATTTTAACGAAAGAAATGAAAATAAATGATACAATAATAAATTATATAGTAGTACTGACTTAATGTCTTATGTATTCTAATCCTTGAAACGGTAACAGTTACGTCGTAACCTACAGGTCGAGACTCCAATTACATTCCTCCAGACGCACGCCGTAGTTAAATCGTGGAAGGAAGTCGCACATAAACTCGACATCTTGTAGTTAGAGGTCGGAGGGGAAACCTCGCGCCGCCGCGCGTCGGTATCATTTTATGAAGCTCGCGCCGGGAAAAACACGGGACCTAATGAACTACTTAGCGCTAAATTCACTTTCTTACGAGACGCACGCGTCAGGGGGGAACGTCTCGCCGCCTCGGCGAACATCAGGGTGTTACACGGCCTGCCTCACGCCCCCGCCAGTAGTCCGCCCGCCCGCCCGCCCGCCCGCCCGCCCCGCCCGCCCGCCCGCCCGCCCGCCCGCCCGCCCGCTCGACCACCCACCCACCCGCCCGCCCGCCCGCCCGCCCGCCCGCCCGCGCCGCCCGCCCGCTCGACCGCTCGACCACCCCCCCGCTCGACCACCCCCCCGCTCGACCACCCCCCCCGCTCGACCACCCCCCCGCCCGCCCGCCCGCTCGACCACCCCCCGCCCGCCCGCTCGACCATCCGCCTACCATCCGTCCTCTCGCTCCCCTCTTTACGCACCATCGATTTAGCTGTAGAGTATCTGGTAAAGAAACAGGAACCGGAGTTCAAAAAACGAAAGGGGCAAGGAGCTTTCCTTATCTACTTGTATAACTTAAAAGAGGATCTGAAGTTCGTTACAAGAAAAAGAAATATTTTAGAAGACATGTAGGCAGGATGGTGAAGCCGCGACATCCACGTCACATGTCAGTTCCCGCAGAAATCTCAAGAGATCATACGAACCTTACCCTTACGTATCTGATGGACAACAGCCATAGATAGTGTAGGGGCACTAACCTTTACTCCGCCTCCCTGATTGTGCTTCTCTGCTACATAGCTCATCTTGTTCGCGTAGTCACTAGATATGTATCTTTATATTGCCTTGTTTACACCGGAATGGACAGCTCGTAATCCTTCAAATCCCATGGCCGCACTTCTCTCACCTCACCCCTCCTTTATTCCAAATGCACCATCCTTTAAAGTGTCTTTTTTTTTGGTCATTCCTCAGCACTCGTACGCTTGTTCTCGCTCTGCCTGATCATTTCTTCAAATCTCCACTTTCTCAATCCCATTTCACCGATCCACCCCCACCTCTCCTAGAGGGCGTTGCGTTTCCAAGCGATTTCGTAACGCCCCTCCGGCTGCGGGCGTCGCCGCATTGCGCCTCTCCGCCGCCCCGATGATCTCGTTACGCGTCGCAGGCAGCAAGAAAGGCCCGCGAACCGGTTGCAGTGTGCGCGCCGGGCGGGGACAGGCCAAATGGGATAGGCAATAGGCGGAGATCGGGCTGGGGCGGACGGGCAAGGCGGGTGGGGGATGGACTGCTGCGTAGTGGCTGGCGAGAGGAAAGGAGGAAGAAAGGTTGGTTGGTTAGTTGGTTGGTTGGTTGGTTGGTTGGGTGAGTTGGATTGGTGGATGGGCGGTTGGTTTATTCGGTGGGTGGGACGTTGGCTGGTTAAGTAGGTGGTTTTTTGGTTGGTTGAGTAAGAGGTTGGGTGGTTGGTTATCTCGTGAAGGTGGGTGAGTGGTTGGTGGGAGTGAGGGAGGGAGGAAGGTTGATTGGTTGGGTTGATGGATGGGCGGTTGTTTGGTTGGTTGGGTGGTTGGTTGGTTTGTTGGGTGAGTGGGACGTTGGTTAATTGGTTAAGTCAGTGAGTGGCTGTTGTTTTGGTTGGTAGGTCGAGTGAAATGTTGATTGGTTAAGTAAGTCGTTGGGTGGGTGAGTGGTTGAATGGGCAGGAGCGCGAACGGGTGAGCGAGAAGGGCGGGCAAGAGGACGGAGTGGCGAGCGAAAAAGCGAGCGGACAAGACGAATGGGCAAGAAAGCGTGCGAGGGAAAAGACGAAAAGCGAGAAAGCTGAGTGATTTGTTAGCTGGTGGTTGGGTTAGTGAGTGGTTGGATGGACAGGAGTTCGATAGGGCGAGCAGGCGAGAAGCCGGGCAAGAGAGAGTGGGATGGCAAACGAAAAGGCAAACGGACGGGTGGGCTAGACAGACGGGCGGACAGGCGGGCGAGAAATCAGGCGGGAGGGAGAGAAGTTGGGCAGGCGAGAAGATGGGCGGGCGAGAAGACGGGCGGGCGAGAAGGCGGGCGGGCGAGGTGGGCAGGCGAGTAGGCGGGAGGGCGAGACGGCGTGTGGGCGGGAGGGCGTGCGGGCGGGAGAGCGGGCGCGAAGGAGGGCGGACGGGAGAGGCGGGCGAGAAGGAGGGCGGGCAAGAAGATGGGCAGGCGAGTAGGCGGTATGGCTGGCGAGGAGGGCGGGAGGGCGGGTGAAGGGGCGGGCGGCATCCCGCGGGAGCTGATTAAACGCAGAACGCGCACCCGGCGCACTCCCCGGCGCTGGCAGACCCCTGGGTCTCCGATTCGGACGCCGCCGAGGCTTCTCCGTCTGACAGGCGGGCGAACGCTCGGCGGTGCCCCAGGAAGAGAACGTAGGGAACGGTTTCTCGCTGGCTGCGAGATCTTATCGGTCAGCGAATGTACAAGCAGCTTTTCATCCGGTAAATCTAATCACAATTTCATCTACATCCTGGTCGACTGGCTGCTAACCGTAACAAATTAAAATTTCTAGATGTAGGAATCTGTGAGTACGAAAGCTTCATATTATTACAAATTGAAATTCCATTTGCGGCTAAAATGAAAACGAACATGCATGTTGCTGTAAATGCATAATTGCATACAATTTTCTCCTCACATTGCAGATGTTCGTTTTGTACCAATCAAGTTGGGAAAGCAATTTACTTGTACAGTTACATTCGAAGTGTTTTGCATAACCAATATGAGTAAACTACAATATACTGTTTTCATAACCGTCCGGACACATGTGGAAATTGAATTTCAAATTGGGGTCAACTTAAAGGGACAACGAGTGCTTTTAATGTAACAGATTTAAATGGGTTTATAAAAAGGATCACTGGGCATGTTCAGTTTATGATATAAAAAGGATAAAAATGTGATAGAATAACTTTATCAGTACTCCATGTAGTTTCAATTACCACTGTAGAAGTGCAGAAAGCACATGAAACGTATTCCGCGAGAAAACAACTTCGAGAAAAAACAAGCCATTGCCATCCATTTGCCAGAAGACATAGTGTTCCACTTCTAGCACTTTTCCAATTCCATTCAATAATTCTTCCCACCTTTCCTGCGTAATCGAGAGAAACCTCACAAAGAACGCTTTTAGCATCTGCGCATAATCCGTTTTTCACGACGCGCAGTCTTCGCTCGGCAGCCGGTAAACATCGACTTTCCATTAGCAAGTGCCCCATCTGTATGCAGAGCCGTCCACAAATCATTCCTTTTCCACCACCGTCGCTGCCGCCGCCAACTCCCTCTGGTGGCCGTGGGCCGCGGCGCCGGGCCCTGCGCCACGCCATATTTGGCGGTGCGCATGCGCCGAAGGCTGGGGGTTCGCGACGCGACGGTCAGCGCGACCGGCCTTCTGGCATCACTTGTTCGCAGTACGTGCATGAAGCAGGTCATGAAAAAAGTAGTAGAGCTCGACATCGAATGTAGTCGGTCGTTTGTTTAAAATTAGGTTGAGGGGGACGAAGGACGGCAAATAACAAAGAAATGGTTGAAGTAGGAAGGACACGGAGACAAAGGGGCAATTATGTGAGACAAGTGAAACAAAAAATTAAACAAATTTTTAAAAATTCATAAAATACGTAAAAAAATTAAAAAAGCAAAAATTAAAATGTATCTTTCTTTGTGGTGGTGCATTGATGAATTGGTTCAGAAAACTGTTGAACAACTTCTTAAAATTAACAAATATATTTATCACTATCAAGTGCGTCGTTCCTACAAACTAGTACACTGAAAATAGTTTACACACGCTTCACCAAATAACGATAGAATATAAATTGGCTGCAAAATGAGATAGATTCGACTCGCAGATCCAGCGCTGCAATAACATTAGCATTTCAATTACGACAACTAGCGACATTTGAATCCATGATTCAACTACACCCCGAAACAGAAGCTCCGACATCGCAAACAGATTTCAACTTCCCATCAGACTCTATACCCATTGCGGCGAGCCTACGCCACATGTGGAGCCCACGTGACCGAAAGGCGTGGATCGGAGCGGGTTGACCGGGCGACCTAGCAACGGCGCGGGCGCGGGGCGTCCGCCGCGTAGCCGTAGCGGAGTTCCAATTACGGCACTAATTCCCGGATATTACGATGCGCGCTGCAATTCTCCCATCAGCTTGGCGCTGGCTCGGGCGCGCTTTTTGCGCTTCTTTTTGCCGCGTCGCCCCGCGCCAGGGCGTCCTCGCTTCGCTCCCGCCCCGCCCCGCCCCCCGCTCCACACCTCCCCGCCCCGCCACATTCAGCCCCGCTCCGCCCTCGCCCCTTTCAGACCTTATCCGCCCGCCCCTCTCCGCTTCTCCCGCCCCGTTCCTCTCTGCCCTGCCGCGCTCTTCCCCGCCCGGCCCCTCTCGCCCCGCTCCGCCCCACCCACTTCACTCCGCTCGCTCCGCCCAGCCCAGCCCCGCTCTGCACCACCCCGCCGCGCCCTGCTCTGCCCGCCCCGCTCGCCCCACCCCACTCCGTTCCACCCCACCCCGCTCCGCCCCGCGTCGCCGCGGACGATCGCTGCCCGCCCGCGACCAGTTGGCGCTTATGTAATGTCGGGGTGTCCACTCACTGGAGCAACCAGTTTGCGACGCGCCGTCGATTCGGTGGATCGGACCGTCGCAGGGTCGAGTTTTGGGAACGATTATGAAAGCAAAACTCGTTAATTGCCGTTGATGTCGATTGCCGAACCGATACACAAGGGGATATGTGGCAGCGAGGTAACAGAGACAAAAGACCCCCCTGATCACTAATGAGTACCTGTTTGATGAAAATTGTAACTAGTACGAAGAACTGTTTAATGCAGCATGGAAGAGATATCAGCTCGATTCCGGAATGCTCAGAGCTGAACGAATGTTTGCAGCCAAAAATCATATAAAACTGGACGGTCCTCACAAAGATAACCACCCTTGACAAATGACCCCAAACAGAGCCTATGGGCTAGCAGAGGGCATCTATCTAGGGAGGAGATACGCTGCACACATCTCTCCTCGACAATTCGTCCCTAGCCTTCCTAACTTTGCCCACGTCTTCCGCAGCTCCTCCGCTGCGCCCGAGGCGCGACTGCGGCCACGGACTGCGCGCCAACTAGGGCAAGTCGCCTCCCGGCGCCACATCTCTCCTCTAATATGACAACCGATTCCCCGCCTTTCTGGTCTCGTTTGCACTTTCACTTTATGACGGGATGTGGCAAAACAAAAACGAAACCTGGTACTGCGCCAAGAAAATCAATTACGCGTATGCAAATATTCATATAAAAACAACGCTGGAATCAATTATGCATATGCAAATATTGATATAAAAAATAAAATCAACAGTGGAATCAATTTTCATATGCAAATATTGATATAACAATAAAAATAATGCTGAAACTTCTCAAAAATAGCATGGAAACATCCGTTTAAAAATGAACTTATTTTTAAAAACAATTGTGTTGTAGTTCAAAATTAATAATTCGGATTCAGAAATCATACTAAGAATTCTGTAACAAGTTATTTCTTCTCATAAATCCTTCTTATACACTTTCCACGAATGTTTTGTTTGAACAAACTGCCCCAGTAAACCGATGCAATTCGCACAAATATTACGCCATCAAGCATACAGACGTGCTATGAATACATTACACATCCACACCAGCAGGTGTTTTTTACCATGACAAAAGCTGCAGAGCGCTTTGGATGATTGAGTATCGCAAAACGATGAGCCGAACGATCTCTGCCCCGCACGCCGGTCACGGAGCGTTTTCCAACACCCGTTTAAAATGGTAAATCATATAAACTGCGGCATAATGCGGTCACGAGCGAAGCATTTCGCATTCGCTCCGACGCGTGCAGCCGTAGGTGCAGCGGCCGAATCTACCGCCGCGCCGTCGCCAACCTCAACCTTTGCTCGCCCGCCCGCACGTCCAATAAGGACGCAACATCGATGTCGGTGTTTTCAATACATTGTATAAATTGTTTTAAACATTTTATAAAATGTTTAAAATAATTTTATAAAATGCATAACATTTGATAAAATCCGCATTTATTCCGCATTTTATAAAATCATAATTAAAATGGAGTTTTCGTCCATAAAGAAGACTGTACTAGTATTTAATTGTATCTTGTTGAGTCGAATTGAGTCGAATAATCCAATTTAAAAACATCCGTGGTTTGGGTCGATGTTTTATTAACGCTGATGTTGTAATTTTAAGCATCGATGTTTAGAAATATGTGAAATGTCATTTTCTGCATCTTCTATCCTCTCCTACGTGTCGGCTACGTATATGTAAACCTAAGAATAAACGTCTGTGATGATGGCTGATATAATTAATTTCATTTCTCGCCTTGTCATTCGTGAAAATGGGATCCTCACAATTTTAGGACAGTTACTATTTTCACTTTCAATTGTCTGTACAAATATTTCATAACGGATGTGATCGAGAAGGGCGGTTCGTTGCTCGTCCACTGCTCTCAGTATCCATCGCAGCTTCTGCGAGAGCACGTCGCCACATCACCAGTTTTTCCGCTTTTACGACGAACCTCCATCTCCTCCCGCTCCTAACTTTTTTCCTCGACACCTTTTCTCTATTCTTATCCCGCTCTTCTTCTCCCCTTCCCTGCCGTTTCTTCTTAATCCTTCTCTACCGCAGCCCCCGCCCCCGCCTGAGATCGCAAGGCCGCTGCCACGCCGCACAATGGGCCGAAATGAGTTGAAAAGCGCGCGTTAGAAGACTGAAAATCCGTGGAAACGAAGAAACTTGAAAATATTTATGGTTATTATACATTATTTTAGTCAACGTGATGTTTTTACACAATAATTAGACTGCATCTTCTTTACGAAAAAGGTCGTCAAACGCAATATTCAAATAAAAATTTTTTTTCGTTTAATTTTAATACAAAATTAGATGTTACTTCAAATGTGATTTGTTGTGTCTCTGAATATCATGCGATTTAAACGGAAAAAAGTTCGTTGGAAAAACTACAATTAAAGGTTAAATACAACTGCGGCCGGGAGAGTTACAGCATTTTTAAACAAATGTTTATAATATTAGAAAACTCAGGTTTTACTTCATTGCTGTTCAATGAATCTTACGTACTTTAACGAAAACTAAATACTAAAATACGCTTAATGTTTGTGGATTTCAGTTCAGTGCTAGAAGTGATAGTTATCATAGTTTCCGATTTTCAGAAGGATAGATATAAAAACACCTAGTAAATGAAGACCATGCATGCAGGTTATGTAATAATTAGAATGAAAGAATAAATATTAATTATTAATTAGGTATTCCTTGTCGCGAATTAACACGCAAATGAAATTGATAATGAAAGTCATTAATAACGGGAGGTGCCAACTGTAATTTGCAGTTAAAAAATCGATTACTTCAGACCTTCGATTTAATATGTGACCCACCTGGAACACATTATTTTATACTGCGATTTTCGTAACTTTGTCCCGGACAGAAATGAGCTGTTGACGGTTTCATCCAATCGGGAGCTTGAGCGTCACCATAGTGACGTCACTGTCGCGAAATATAAACTCCTGATTGGATGGCAGCGAAACAGCTGATTCCTGACAGGGACAAAGTTACGAATATCGCAGTATAACAGAACTACGCGTGAAACGCAAGGCGCGCATTTCCACCCGTCCCATCCCACTGTGCGCCTTCGCCGCCGCTTCGCTTCCCGGCCTTCGCGGCCAGCGCCCCGGGCGAGCGGCCCTGCCCACCGGCCGGCCGAGCGAGCGGGCGGCGCGCTTTTTGTGGTGCCGTCGCCGCGCCGTCGCCCCCTCCCCCCCCGCGCGCTCGCCGCCGCGGGGGCAGCTCCGGTGCGAGTCCGCGCACGTCTCCCAGCGCCCAGATGTCTCCCGGGACGCGCCGCGCCGCGCCGGTGGGAATCCGCCCGACCCGGCCCGCCTGCAGGAATTTCCACGGCGATGCCACTTTGTTCGGAAATTCGGTGTACTTTTAGGCTGGGAATGTTACTTGGAAATGGATTTTCGGATTAAAACTTGTATGTGAGGGAGTGACGTTGGTTCAAAACGAGTCTTCGCAGGTGGACTTCACACTTAAATTGGTTTTCCTGAACTTAACATGAATTCCCACTAATTGCATACGTGCTTCAATCGCGTCAACGAATACGTAATTATCGAATACGATGAACCTATCGAGAAAGACGTCACAACTCATGAAACAATACACGAAACAGAGCAGTCGAATTCATAAATTAAAAAATTCGTTCGGTCAATAATGCAATAGTCATCGAACTGTTTACAGGGAAATTTTACATTTCACTTCTTAGTAGTATGTATGTTGATTCGAAGTCCATGCAGCACGATTTCACAGCCGACTAAAGTCACGAAATTTGACATGACTACGCGCCTTTTTAATTGAATTCATGCGGTGAATGTTTATTATGCCAATTTAAAAAAACTTCATTGGAAAAAAGAAGGGAACAAAAATATAAAGGCATGAGATCATTGAGAGTCCCAAAGCACTTCTGTGCTCAGTCTGCGCGACCAATCAAACATCCTCCAATACCGAAGACACACCCGAGTGGAACGCTTCCATCGCAGTCGACGGAATCTCAAGAAGTTCCTGAGTGGATTCAGTGAAATTCCAACTACGTTACGTCGCGCACGTCTCCAGACACTATTTGTGCAATTCAGTAACTATTGATTTCAGGCACGTCACTGCGTACGTTATTAGATCCACAAGTGTAGTTCTGGTTCTATCCCGGGGCATGACAGCGATTTCTTCCGACGTGATCCAACCTCCACAAGACATTGGCTAGGGAGTTCATCGTGCCTCCAGATATGACAACCAGCGGGATGTCGCCCACACCGGGACAACCTCTCAGCCCCAGCCTGGCCTCCCGACATGTGTGGCAGTGCAATGCATGTAAGTAAGTAAGTAAGTAAGTATAAGAGGAGAGGATAGGGCATGCGGAACGATTGGACATAGTCCTTTGTTAGGGTCTGTTCCAGCATTCGCCTGGTATTGATCGAAAAAATCATGGCGCTGAAAACTGTCGATCCACCTGTAGAATCTTCCTCCAGACGGATTGAATTCGACCCGGCTATGTAACTAGCGTCAAAAATCCACTACTGTCGGAACTCGAACCCATAGACGTCTCTGTCAACAACGCTGCAGTCAACGCTGTTGCCACCGAGCCAACGCAGGAGGTAAATACAGTACAATTCCTGTCACGTGACGTCGCGTCACGCCAGCCCTCGGGCGTCGATAGCAGTCACGCCGATCGCCATCCTGCGCTCGCGCAACGCTCCTTTCGATTAGGCGCAACGCCACGGTTCACTGCAGCTCATAAGCACCACACACTCGACGCCCCGCCCCACTCCACCCCACCTCGCGCTGCCCCGCGCCGCCCCGCCCCGCGCCACGCCGTCCTGCGCCACCTCGCCCCGCGCCGTCCCGCGCCGTCCGCGCCGCCCCGCGCCGCCCCGCTCCGCGCCGCCCCGCGCCGCCCGCCCAGCGCCGCCCTGCGCCGCCCCGGCGACCGCCCCGCGCCGCCCCGGACGCCCCGCGCCGCCCCGGGACGCCCCGCGCCGCCCCGCCCGCGCCGCGCCGCCCCCTACCGCGCCGCCCCGCGTCGCCCCGCCCCGCGCCGCCCCGCCCCGTCCACCCGCGCCGTGCCGCCCCGCCCCGCCCCGCGCCGCGCCGTCCCGCCCCGCGCCGCCCCGCGCCGCCCCGCCCCGCCCCGCGCCGCCCGCCCCGCGCCGCCCCGCCTCGCGCCGCCCCGCGCCGCCCCGCCCCCTCCCGCGCCGCTTCGTGCCACGCCCGGAGGTGGGCTGCCTCTCAGCGCGGGGGCGCGCCGCCGCCAAGCTAATGAAGCGGGCAGCGACCCCGGCGCTGTATGCACGCCCTCGCACGCCCGCCAGGACTCGAACCGGCGCCCCCACCGCTTCGCACGAGTCGATAGCTTTGCTCGGTCGCTGCGGACTAATATGGTCAGTCGTATGGGATATCATCAGATACGGAAAAAATTAACATGTTTAAAGTTACTGGTTATCTTTGTACCGATTCTCAAATGTGGGGTCCCAGAGCACAATGGGTATAAGTGCATTTTTTGGCAAATTTTAAATTAAAGACCACGAGTGAAAGGAAAAAACTATATTTTATTTCGTGAACAAAGATTATTCCAATTGCTCAAACAATTACTGCATTCTAGCAGTGGAGAGAGAAAATGGCTGCCGTAATATTTTCTGTAGTCACTCGGATTTTGAACGGCTTTTTCTTCTATACCACATTTAGAGCACTTTGCAGCTTTTGTGCTTAAGCCCATCAAATATGAATAGTAACATTAATTCGTACCTTTCAAAAACTAATCCATATTACTATGGAATATAGCATTACAGCTACATTTCAAGCTGGCATTTGAAAACGTTACTATATATGAGAAAATTTATCCAGAGATACAACTGCAAATCAGTTAGCTTGAATTCAAAGACCTGTATTGTAACATAATTGCAATTGAACCCCCATGAAGCAGACTCATAACTTCTCTGACCAGACTGGAGTGAAAAATTACTCGGCAAATTTCCAACTTACATCATTGTAATTATTATTTACTTAGCGGACAGCATTATGTCTGATCTTGTTATTCTTACAAACATAACAAAGCGAAGAAATACAGCTGGTTCAATATCGCGTGGCGAGTAATGAGAAGCGAAAACGAACATTCCAAGACGTTCTTTCACATCCGAATGCACTGGAAGGGAAACTTGAGCGTGCAGCAAGAGACGCTGGCCGTTTGCGCACCGCGAGGCGACCGCCGCCCTAGGCAATGAAGCGGGCAGCGACCCCGCGCCCTCGCGCTCTCCACGCCACGCCACACTCCGCTCTGCGCCCCGCTCCGCCGCGCGCTTTGTAAACATTAAATCGCGATTAATTTTACGACGAGCAGCGCCTTTTGTTTGGCTGGATCTAACATGAGCCGTGAGCCAAGCGTTTCGTTTTACTTCTTTTTTTTTTTTTGCGCAGAGGCTCGTTAATGGACGTATGGTGTCGGGGTCAGCAATGACGCGCTCGAGGCGCGTTCCAAATGGATCGCTCCGTGAAATGCAAAGGAAAGTGGCTTACGCGTCGGCCGGCGTCTTTGTGCGCGGTAATCTCAGCGTGAGTGATATCTGGTGGAGTATTCACTGAGCCGGACGCTGGAGCCGATAATGCGATTGATTTCAGATTGAGACAAGAAAACGGTAGGGTGCTCGTAGGATAGAAGTTTGAGGATATGACTCTCACAGTCACCTACCATTACCATTTGTATGATACTAAACCTTATAGAAATTGGATTGACAGTGATTAAACAAAAAAGTCAAAAAGTTTCATACAAATGAATAATTGATCTTTCCTTAAAATTTTTCTTACGTTTCGAATCTTTTGATTCTTCTTCAGTTACTACATATTTGAAAAAGAATACAAAGACATAGAATTGGAAACGTAAGAAAAAATATATAACAAGAATAAATTGGCTGTAACAATTGGTTAAAAAAATTCAATATTAAACACAGGCATAAATCTATTTAGACAAATGAATAGTTCTAACACCTCCTCAAGCCTAATCCATATGAAAGGCGAATATCCCTATCAAGCATCGCATATAACACAAAATCCGAAAGCCCATGGAAGCCCAGCTTCCTCTCCGATCGTAGTAGAATGGTCGAGCCAAACACCTCCTCGGTGAGCATTAGTGATCTGGCGCTTGTGGCGCGCGCTATAAAGAAGACAGTGGCGCAATCGCCACAGAAACAGTCACCGCTATCTCCGCCGCCGCCACCACCACCGCCGCCACCACCATCGCCACCGCCGCCGCCGCCGTCACCGTCGCTGCCGCCATCGCCACCGCCGCTGCTACCGCTACTACGCCGTCACCACCGCTACCGCTACCGCCTCCACCGCCACTACCACCTCTGGCCACCGCCAGCGTCGCCGCCGCCAATGCCACCGTCGCCGCCGCCAAAGCCCACAGCCACCGCCACCGCCCCGCCACCACTACCTCTACCACTACCATCGCCATCGCCGCTGCCGCCACCGCCATCGCCACCGCCACCGCCATCGCCACCGCCACCGCCACCGCCACCGCCACGGCCGCCGCCGTCGCCACCGCCGACCACCATCGCCACCACTACCACCGCCACCGCCACCGTCATCGCATCTGCCTCCTGCGCGGCGCCCGTGATGCATGGCGCCCGGGCGATATTCCTCCCATTCGCGCCGCCCCGCGCGCGGAACCGGTCGGCGGAGGTCGAGGGCAGCGTCTTTTACCCGGCCGGCGAGGAGCCCGCGCCAGTGCGAACCAAGAGAATGCGGCGAAATAAAAAGTTGAGCGAAAGAAGATAACCGCCGCGATTATCATCTACGAACGACCAAAGGGAAATGAAAAGGAGGCGCAAAAGGCTCCACATGAGAAACTTGAAGGAGGTCAAGAAAGAGAGCTACAACGTAAGTGAGAATGATGAAAGCACGATACGTGAAAATAAAAGTGAAAAACAGTTCTTGCTGAACAGTAGTATCAATGCGGAACGTATTAGATTTTTTTGTTTCATCTCGATATGACACGGCAAAAGAAACGACATAGGAGAGAATGGAATCGCTTCATGTAAGCATGAATTAAAGTGCACACAATATATTACTCTCAATAAATTTAAAATCCGTTCCAAAGAATCTGAATAAAACGCAATTGGAAATAATAGCCACATTCGAAAAGAATTGAATAAATGACGTTAAAAACACGCTCAAAAACAACTCAATAATAACTCTCTTTCAGTAACCATACGGGGCTAGCATGAACAGAGCGCGTGAAAGGAACAAGATAAAACGCCGAGCTCCCAAGAAAGCGGTCCAGAACGCCTCCGAGAGAGCGAACAAGTGCCGGCCGAGAGGGACGCGCACAAAGCGGAGCGCTTCCGCGAAGAGATTAGCGCCTCTCAGCGCCACATGAATACGCGCGGGCGACGCGACGAAGCGAGCGCGCGCGCCGGAGCGTGACCTCCAGAGATGCGAACCTCGGACTCTCGCACGCTCGCCCTCGCTCGCGCGCCGAATGATGGAGTGATTAGTGAATCAGGGAGCGTCATCTGCTAAGATCAGTCCCGTAAGTGTAGTTCTTTTTTTACTTGGGGAGGTCACGGTGATCCTTCCCCGCTAGATGGTGAAATCCGGCATCACCCTGCACACGGGCTATACTGCGATTTCCGGAACTTAGTCCCTGACAGAAACCAGCTGTTTCGCTGCCATCCAATCAGGAGCTTATATTTTGCGACAGTGACGTCACTATGGTGACGTTTAAGCTCCCGATTGGATGAAACCGTGAACAGCTCATTTCTGTCAGGGACAAAGTTACGAAAATCGCAGTATAGAGGTGTTTTCTTCAACCAGGACTCTCCCACCAGCGGGACACTGCCCCTAGCCGGGATGAGCTGTAAGCTCCCCACTAGTCTCCCTGGCATGTGTGGTAGTGTAGTACAAGTGTGTGTCCTGTGTGTAAGGGGTGAGGATAGGACAAGATATGGGAAGGAAAGATCTCGCGCGGCCGGTGGCCTGTTTGTTAGGGTACAACTCCGTCTTCCGTCTGGTGTTGATCGAGGAAACCACGGAAAACTTCGATCAGAGCAGCCGGCCGCTAGAATTCTCCTCCAGACAGCGGCTGCACTCGCCGTCGCTAGTGACGAAAATCCGGCCGCGCCGTCGGAACTTCGAACCTAGGAGCTCCCGGTAAGAGGCATTGCAGTGACATCAGCTGAAGCCCTGAGACACCGTTGCCGATGCGAGCGCGCGCCGGAGCGTGACTACCAGAGCGGTCGAGATGCGAACCTCCGACTCCGAAGTGTGCGCAGTCACGCGGGTTCGATACTTTAGCCTTCCCCTCTGTTTCGCCGCAGCCCGACCGTATCGGGGCACGCTAGAGGAGAGACAGTCCGCGACAACGCGGCAAGCACGAGCGAACTTCCCTGCACGTTTGGCGTCGCGAGAGCAATATGTTACAGCGGTGTACAGATGCGATATTCCAAACGCGGGAACTCGCTCGCCCTCTTAGCTCATCAGCTAGGCACGTGAATGTCAGAGATTGGCACTTTCATGTAAACGAGGAGTAGCCTGCGAAGTCGAACAATAAATGAATGGAACCTCGTTAAACAACTTTTATGTGCACGATAAAATTTCCTTTTCGTGACGAATAATTTCAGTGATTTCATTGTTTGTTTCAATGATGTTGAAATGATGAGGGTTTACTTTGCCATGTGGCTGTTGGCAACAGGAAAGGAATTTTTAGAAGCGTCTTTACATTATTAGGAATGTATTCAAAGATGATTTCTGATGTGAATTTTTAGAAGCGTCTTTACATTATTAGGAATGTATTCTAAGATGATTTCTGATGTATCTATCACAAGTTTCGCTCACAAAACGACATTTGAAAAGAATATGCCTCTTAAATTCACAAAATATTTCGACATGTCGACAAGTAACAAACCTTTTGACCGCAAGGACACGTACGTACCACGGAAAATATTTACGCGGCGGGAAGACAGAAGAATGAACGAGATGGCCGCGGCGAGGAAGACGCAGACGTTGGGTGACGGGCTCTCACTTCGCAGCCGAGGCGGCGCGGGCGGCGGAACGACTGCGTTAAGATCTGGCCTCGAAAGCACCCTCGGGCACCGTGAGTGACGCCGCCACCCCGTCAGGGCCGCCCATCGCTTCTCCACAGGTAGCCCCATCTCCCATCCTCACGTCATCTGAACTCCACTGCTAATTGACGTTAAATTTATCCGGAATACGCGCTGAAGGAGCTCTGAATGTTCGAGGAGAAAATCTACACTGAACACAAAAATTATCTCAACGTAATATATTCATGTGCAATTTTGTTTGATTTTTTTTTAACTTGCAGTTGTTATTGAAGTATTTGTGAATGTGGTAATGAGTTGTATTCAACATTTACACAACACTTTTTCTCGACTTATTAACAAATTCGAAACGAACACATTGCAAAGCGCTTTAAATGCAGTATTGTCATACTCCACACTGAAGCTAGATAAGCTGTGAAGTTCACAAGCTCGCACTGCAGCATCAACGGCGACAGAAATAGCACAACGAGCATTTCCTTTTTTGTTGGAATAATAAAACGCTCGCAACACACAACACACCATCCGAGTGGCGCGCGTTAGCTCGCATCAAGTGTCCCAAGGCCAAGTGACCGTAGGAGCAGCGGCGAGCGCGCAGCCGTAGCGCGTGAGGTATGGCGACAGGCCACCGCCGTCGCCGCCGTCGCGCCAGGCATACCGCCCCGCGCCGCACGAGCCTTACCGGCCGCAGGTAGAGTGGTTTCGTGTGTCGCGCGCCGCCTGACAGATAAGTGTCCTCGCGGAGCTCTCGTCGCGCCTATCCGTTACGCGGCTGGGATGCCCGCCCATCGCTTTGTCCGACTCCAGCACCCTACACGTGCCCACGCTGCCCGGACCGCCCGCTCGCCCAGCCCCACACTATCCGTCTGCCCGTCGGTCGCCAGCTATCTCGTCAGTCCGTCCGCCCGCCCGCTCCCCCGCCAGCCTGCCGTTCGTCCGTCCGTCCGTCCTTGCGTGCGTGCGTGTGTCCATCCGTCCGTCCATCCGTCCGAGCGTGCGTGCGTGGGTGCGTCCGACCGTCCGCCCGCCAGCCTGCCCGTTCGTCCATTCCTTCGTCCGTCATCTGTCCGTCCTCGCGTGCGTGCGTCCTTCCGTCCGTACGTGCGTGCATGGGTGCGTCCGACTGTCCATACGCCCGCCCGCCCACCTTGCCTTATCTCGTCTCCTCATCCTTCCTTCCAATTCTGCTCCGTCCCGTCTCGTCCAGTCCCGTCCCGCCCCGTCCATTCCCATCCCGTCCCGCGTCGCTTCGTCCCTTCCCATCCGCTCCCTCGCCACAGCGCTTAACTCGCCACTTGGTGCGTCATCTGTCCCAGTCCGCGCAGCTCGCTCGGTATCATCATAACCTCGAGCACGTCCGCGCTCCCTGGCGGGACGGGGGTCCATTACTGTCAACGCTATCCTGGAAGAACAAACAGCGCATACGATACGAAGGATAACACTCCACTAGTCCGTATTGTCTCTTGTCATTTAAAGTTTGTTTTCATTGTTGCCCCAGTGTCGCCTTCAGGCTGAAAGTGGCTTACTTTATTACTCAATACTAATGTTCAACTTTTTCGGGATACAAAACCAAAATATTTCTTTTAAAAGAAAAACGCTGACGGTGGTCTCACTAGACGTACTTAAATTTACTAGAGAGAAAAAAATATCGTGTGGTTGGACCAGTTCTTCGCAATAGCACGACTATTGCCATTCCTGGACTGGAAAGTGTCTGGTACGCAAAATATTTGTAAAGCGTCATTGAATCATCATAATAATTTTTACGATTTGTAGCATGCGACGGTGTTTTGACTCTGATGAGCAGTCTGCTTAGGCAAACAGTATAATTGGGAATTTCTTCGATGTTGACGGCGCCATAAAGATCAGATTACGTGGTACGTGGTCCACGCAGATATCCCAAACACGTAGTTAGGCGCCGATAAAGATCGCTCGAAACCAATGCATAAATTTAAGCTCGCGTGTCGAAACTTATACTTTACATAAACACACTTTCCCTTTGACATCCAAGCCGGCGAAGAAGAGAAAGTCCCTAATCGATGGATATAATGAGAAGCGCCCTCGGCAAAATCCTATTACGCTCTAAAGATTCTGCTCTTGTACTTCCGTTAATTTATTTGTCACAGTCATTACATTATGTGAAAATGCGATTTTTATCCAATAACGAGCAACGAATGGAAATGATGCTTCTTTATAGATTATTGCATGATTATTAACATATCAGAGAATATTAAATATTTTTCCAATTTTTTCCAAAAGAAAGCAAAATATAAAGTATCTAGAGAAAGTTGTCTTAATCGTCTCTCTACATGTTACATCTCATGTACAACGTTTGGTTCAATGCTTATGTCACTGCGAAACCCTAAAACAAATTACTCACTGTCAAAATTCTGCGCACTCATATCAGATTTAAAACTTATTCCGAAGTTTAATTCCTTACTACGAATTCATGTCACAATCCTTTTTAACATCCATTAATCGGATATTGTTCCATTTCATTCTGTGACAAAAGGAGGATTACTAATTGTTCCCCACAATAGGATTATTCCTCGTCAGCCATCTGAATCTCCCGCTTAATCTGAGCTTAACTGCGCCTTTAGGAGGCCGCGCCGCGCGGGAGGGGGAGGGGGCAGACAGCAAGTGGCTCTCGGTCGTCACCAACGCCGCCGCCACCGTCACCATCACAGTTGCCCACGCGGCAGCCACGAACGCCACTACGTCCGCAACTATCACTCTCATTGCTACCGTCTCCACCGCCACCACCACCGCCGTCACCCACGTGGCTGCCACGACCTCCGCTACAGTCACCGTCACCCTCACCGTCACCGCCGCACCAGAACCACCGCCATTGCCACTACTGCCGCCAGCGCCACTGCTACCACCACCGCCACTGCCGCAGCCAGAACCGCTGCCAGTGCCACCAGTGCCGCGGTCACTGCCGTCACTGCAGCCGCAGTCACCGCTGCCCTCAGGGCTGCCACCATCGCCGCCGCGCCAGCCGCCAGCGCCAGCAAGCAGCGCAGAGCGCAGCCAACGAGCGCGCGTCATCCGAGAGCTGAGCGGGCGGCTGAGGCGGCGGCGGCGGCGGCGCGTGGGAGAGGAGTGGGATACGGCGCGCGGCCAATTTCCGCTTTGTTTCGGCGCGCGGGGCGACGCGAGGCGGCGCGCAGCCGGTCGTTAGCTCCAAGTGGCGGCGGTGGGCGGCGGCCCACGGCTCTGCGACGGCGGCGGCGCGCAGGACGAGGAGACGGGGTTAGTGGCGGAGGCACAGGCCGCATGCGGTGACAGGCGCAGACAACGCAAGAAACTTGGTAGTGACGATTCGAGAGAAACCTGAGAGATCAACGAAGGAATAATTTATTATTAACATTCTCTTCGGATATCATCTGTGGGTTGAGTTGTCACTTCAATATTCAAAACACGCCTAAGAAACAAACTTCCAGGATTATTAGAAAGTCTGTGTCATTTGATCACCGTAAAATTATTATGCAGCATTTGGTAAATAATAAGAAACTATGCAGTCTATAGAGAACATGAGGGCAATCGGGAATACTCCGTAAAAGTGACCGCCAACACGCTTTGAACATCATAAATTCTATTTGCAGGTAAACGAGACTTCAACCTCTGCCCACGGATTGCGGAAAGCGAGCTGGGTCAGCACTCGTTTGCCGGGACGTTCGAGAAGCTGGTGGCAACGGCGCGGCGCGGCTTCGTGATGGCTCGGTGGTGGGTGGCTCCGGGAGGGGGGGAGGTGGCGATGGCGGCGGCGGCCGAGTGGGCGCCCGCGGGGTAGGCGGGCCGGCGCGCTCCCACGCTGCGCGGGTTGCGTTCGCGCCGCGGCGCAGGGGCCCGGCGCAGTCGCCGTTCGTTCCACTTACGTCCTAATTACGGTCCGGAATGCACGGCTCGCGTCTCGCCCGACTTGTTACGCGTAATGATCTTATTTTGGCGACATAATCGCATTTCTCTCGCGTTTGTTGCGTTCTTAACTTTCCTGTACGAATATTTTAAATTTATGCATATTTTATTAATGCACCAACAACAACACGAACCTATCATGATCTCAATCAGAATAGGATAGAATAGAAATGAAATATGTCAAGATTCTCCGTTATATTTTCCTTCCGTATGATTCCATCCATAACGGTATCCTTGATTTCTGAGGCAATTCATTGCAAGCAAATTATAGCAAAGTATATGGGATGTCTCTATTAACACTTGGTAGAATTTCTGGCCGCGGTATTTCCACTTCGGAGGAAGAGTCCACCGCCTGAGAGCCTAAGCAGCCGCACGCGAAACGCGCATTAGTTTGGGAGGAGCCGGACGGGCGGGGAAGCGAATCAGAAACCCGGACGAAAGAGATACGAGGGAACGCCAGTTAAGTCCGATGACCACAAAGTTAGGAAAAGGGAACCACACAAGTGCTTGAAAAAAAAACAACAAAAATACTCTCGTTCATAAACAAAAAAGAGGAAGAGAACAACGTCATACAATAAGCAACGTGGTTGTGAAAATCCAAGCTAGTAAGTTTTGTATTACAGAGAACGTAGCTATTTGCAAGTTCACCGCCCGATATCACTCCCTTCATTCACACGCAGAGTGCTCGTGTCATAATAGCTGGCACAAGTCTTCCGCTGCAGGGGCCCCGGATGGAATCCCGGTAAATCCATGTGAAATTTTTGGCAGACAAAGCATGCTCTTTGCAGGTTTTGTCGGAGTTGTTTGATTTCCCTCGTTTCTCACTCCACCATTTCTCCATCATCATTCCCTCAACTATTATCGGCAGCATCTACTAATTGCATAATCACTTATGGACCTCAACAACCTATAAATTAGCCTTTAAAAGGTCCCTGAATCCTGACATATAGATAAATAAATTTACATTTACCATTCGCCAATATTCTTTTTTATTTTCCAAATTGTTATACTCTTTCATACTACCTTTACTTTTATTTGAAACTTATTTTATTTTTCCTTCGTCGTCAGCGATAGGTAAATATATAAATAAACTTATCCTCACCATTCACCAACACTATTGTTTATTATCTAATTATTTGTTATTTATTTCTCACATTAAGGATCGTGGCAGCATAGTGGTTAGGACACACGCTTGCTAACCTGCGGGACCCGGGTTCAAATCCAAGCTTGGCTGGTGATGACCTATTCAGGACGATCCTAAGGTTCACTCAGCCTCCTTTCAAAAAGAGTACCAATATTTACTGGCTTTATTAACAGCAAACACTGGGTAAAAAGGTGTCCGGTTCAATATTTGTCATCTTCACCCCACTTCTAGATATCAGAACATTTAAGATACCCGTTACATTCTAAGTAAAGACGGCCATGGAAGTGGGGAGAAACCGGAAAAGAATGCTTAATTAAGAGGATTCCTAACATCCTCTAACCCTAAGCAGAATAATCCTCCAGCACTGAAAGTGCAAAGGGAAAATAATAATAATAATAATAATAATAATAATAATAATAATAAATATTCTTTGTAGAGAGTAATATTAATTAGATTAGTCAAAGACTGCCATTTTAATGATTATAATTCTTATATAGGTCCAATAATTTTCAGGCAGACTCAACATTTATATATTTTTATTGTACAATCTGCCAGAAAATTATTGGACCTATATAAGAATTATAATAATAAATATTTCACATTACCTTTACTTTTATTTTTTATTTTTGGCTATTTCTTCTCGTCGTGGGCGACCCCCAGGGGCCGCTGGCTGCGCCGGTGCGTGCGGTACGCGGCGCGCCGGGCGCCCGGGCCCTCCATTAGGATGCCGCTCACGGGCGGAGCGCTTCATTTGCAAATGAAATGGCGCCTAAGTGGGGCTTCGCAGGCGTCCCGTGCGAGGCCGCGCGCGCGCCGCGACCCCCGCCCCCGCCCCCGCTCCCGCCCCCGCCGCTTGTTGTTTCGTAAGATATTTGGCGCCCCGCGCGTCTCGGAGGTTATTGTACTCCCTGGCGCTCGTCGGCGCTGACGCGGCGCACGAGTTTCGCATTCCCAATGAGCAGGTCGGTGTTGTTTTTCTTCCACACAGTAGGTAGTCAAAGTGAACAACATCGGCGGATTGGAAAACAGTATGGTAAATTTTGTCATGCGCTAAGGGAGTAACTAAGTCGTACTGCAGCCTAGTGTAGCTTTTGTCCGTTACTCTGATCTGTGGATCACAGCAATGTGTTTACATTTTACTGTAGAAGTACAGTGTCTTCATAGAACATGCACGTACATAAATGTTTGGGTCAGATTTGGCATTTGCATAAGGGGGCAATTGAGCAAACAAGTTCTGGGTTCCAGCTCTTCCGATGAAGAAAGAAGGAATTCGGCGTTCGCAACTGCTTATGCAAGGAGCCAAGAAGTTTCGAATCTCCATAGAACCTAATCGGTTGAAATACCGAGTTTTTTAGAAACTCTCTTGATCCGCTCGTTTCCTTCAAGCGAACGAAGTGCCTGTGAAATCTAATATCTACTTACTTTATTTAAAAGGTTTTATAACCTGTTCATACGTAATCTATTACGTAATGGTTTACAAAAACAGCGATATTAATTTGAGAAATATATCTCAATATTCCTTTAAATAAAGTTTCAGTGTATAAAATTTCTAATACTTATTTTAACTAAATAAAACAGAACATTATTATTTTGTTACATAATGTCGACTCACGTGCACCCTTCCGCACCCATTTATTTATCTTGTGTGTCCTTTTAACGAGATCCGGGGAGAGAGATGTGCTCGTGAACGACCCTATATTTACGCACCAGACGCGAGCATTTCTCACCCCCTTTGAATAGGCGTCTCCCGCTGAAAGGGGCGACTTCCTCAGCAGCCCATTCGGGGCCGCGTCTCGGGGCGCGACTCTATAGCGCAGGCATAACCGAAGCGTGCCGGCGCATGCACGCGGCAGCCACTCGCCCGCCGACACGCCGCCCTCACAGCCGCCGCCGCCCTCACAGCCACCGCCGCCCTCACAGCCCCCGCCGCCCTCACAGCCACCGCCGCCTCCGCCATCGCTGCGCTCGCCGCCATCCTCAACCGCCCGCACCTCCATCCCATACGCCGCCTCCCACCCCCGTTCACCGATCTCTTCGGCACCCGCTAGCCCTCCTTCCACTTCACCGTCCCCGAACCGCCGCGCCTCCGCCATCGTTGCGCTCGCCGCCATCCCCAACCGCCCGCACCTCCACCCCATACGCCGCCTCCCACCCGCGTTCGCCGATGCCTTGGGCACCCGCTAGCCCTCCTTCCACTTCCACCGTCCCCGAATCGCCGCCGCCTCCGCCATCGTTGCGCTCGCCGCCATCCTCAACCGCTCGCTCCCTCATGCCATACGTCGCCTCCCACCCCCGTTCGCACGATGCCTTGGGCACCCGCTAGCCCTCCTTCCACTTCCACCGTCCCCGAACCGCCGCCGCCTCCGCCATCGCTGCGCTCGCCGCCATCCTCAACCGCCCGCACCTCCATCCCATACGCCGCCTCCCACCCCGTTCACCGATCTCTTCGGCAGCCGCTAGCCCTCCTTCCACTTCCACCGTCCCCGAATCGCCGCCGCCTCCGCCATCGTTGCGCTCGCCGCCATCCTCAAACCGCCCGCTCCCT
The DNA here is from genome assembly GCA_031308135.1 of Acheta domesticus. Classification (NCBI taxonomy): domain Eukaryota; kingdom Metazoa; phylum Arthropoda; class Insecta; order Orthoptera; family Gryllidae; genus Acheta; species Acheta domesticus. The sequence goes on along the minus strand of JAHLJT010004567.1, from coordinate 41,718,272 downwards.
CATGCCATACGTCGCCTCCCACCCCAGTTCGCCGATGCCTTGGGCACCCGCTAGCCCTCCTTCCACTTCCACCGTCCCCGAACCGCCGCCCGCCTCCGCCATCGCTGCGCCCGACGCCATCCTCAACCGCCCGCTCCCCCATCCCATACGCCGCCTCCCACCCCCGTTCGCCGATGCCTTGAGCACCCCGCAAGCCCTCCTTCCACTTCCATCTTCCCAGAACCGCTGCCACCGCCGCCGCCCAAACCCTGCTTCTAGGCCCCGCTCCGCCACCATCTTCTGCACTCACCTGCTCTACCGCCACTGAGACGCATCCCCTCCGTTGCCGCCATTGCCCAAGCTGACTCTCGGCCCCGCTCGCCATCTACATTACTCAGTGATGTCCGCAGCCGCCAGTCCCTCCTGAGGAGCATCCCTGCCAAACCCAGCCGCCAGCCATCCCTCTCTCCTTTTCCTTTCGATCAGACCGGAGCCTTGACTCCGTCTTTTGACGAACGCCTCGATTACCCACACAAACCCTCTCCCGCCACCATCCCCGGCACATGTACGCCGTCGTTCTATCTCTCTTTCCCTCCGTACGGTGCGACAGCCCACTTCTAGCCCCACGGTCCGTCCACTACTCGTCGCTACCCAGTCCCACTCCGCACCCTTTTCGATTCTCCCCGCTCATTCATCCTTCTCTCGGCCTCCGCACCTCGCCCGGCTTCTCACACCCTTAGCACCCGTCGCTTCGCTGCCGACACCCGCACCCTTCGCCGCGCACCCGCGGCCGGGCCCCGTCACGATTCACAGCGCATGTCGTGTTAGCCCCAGGCGTCGGAGCGTGCGGACGGGGCGTGGCAGGCGGGGGTGGGGAGGATTCAGGGTGGAGGAGACGGCGGCCGGGGTGGCGAGAGCGAGGGCGGGACGGACGGCCGGCTGCGCGCAGGCGGATGTGCTGTGTCACCTCTGTTATCTCGGGATTCCGACAGCTGCGGGGGAGACCCGGAGGTGAAGTGGGGTCAGTTCTCGGGGCGACGCGTTTTTCTGAACGACGTCAGCGCGGGCCTTAGGAGCCTCAGACAAGCATTAAAATAAGTTCAACGGTCGTGTGTATTTAGAAGACAAAGATACGATGATTTCATGCCCTTTCTAATTGTCATCCAAGGACATCAGTAACAGAATTATCTCGTAGCAAACAATTGAGTTGTTCAATAGAATGCAGTCTTACAGCTTCTAATCTCCTGCATTTTTGTGTGAACTTGAGATCCGAATAAACGTAATCCTTTGTTTAAATTCAGAGTAAAAGCTCTAAGCCTTCTCTGCGAAAGAGAATTCGGTAAAAAAACAAGTTGGCAAATAGTTCACCAATACTAAATACACACGTATTCACATATTGAAGTTATTACGATTACAATTAATTACTATTTTGTAAACACATTCTCAGAATAATTCCTTGATTTACAGAACAATCACGTGTTAATTTTAAATAGGTGTTGTTGTTTTTATTCCTACACAACGTCAATGCTACTCTTCAGACAATCCGAGAGTTGTCAGAAACGGTAACAAACAACTTTCTCCCGCAACAGAACGCCCCCGGCCGAAAGAATGCCCATTTTTTCCTGGCCACTAGAAGGGTGCGGGCGAAGGCGATGGGCGTGGCGGGGCGGGGCGAGGCGAGAGTCCGCTGCGAGCGCCCGGGGCGGCGCGGGGGCGGTCACGACCGCTCCACAATGCGGCCACAATCAGCGCGCCCCATCGCCCGAGCGCCATCGTCCGCGACCATCGCCGCTCGCCCTCTCTAATTTGATAATCTCAATTTTAACCTTGTTCACGGGGCTGCCGCGGCGTGGTGCGGTGAGCGGCCGGCCGGCCGGCCGGCGCGGCGGGCCGGTCGACGTCGGCCAGCCACCGCCTGACAACATCTACATTATCCCGCGATGACTGGCGCCGCGCCGGGGAGTGGAGCGGGAGGGCGAGCTACGGCCGACGTGAGTGGGCGTGGACGAGCAGGAACGAGCGGGGAGACGGTGGGTGAGGGCAAGCGAAGCGCAGGGATGAGGGAGGGCGGGGGTGGTGAGCTGGCAGGGAAGTGAGAATGTGACTGCGTGTGTGTTTATGAGGATGGGATACATCGGGAGCTTACATTTCTCGTGTGGATCGGTGACCTGCTGGGCGGTAATTGGAGGTGCGTGGATTAGGGACGGCAAAAAAATCGATATTTATATCGATTATTTATATCGATATTAATCGATATGATTTTAAAACATTGATATTTTCTACTAGAAAATCGATATATTAACATACATATATTTTTCCAGAAACATCGCTGTTTAAAAAAATATTAGTTATTTTTTTCTATGATTTTGTACGTGGTAGTATCGTTAAACTGCATTTTGATCCTTGTCTGCGTAGAATATTGACAGAATAAACTTATAAAATAATATTTCCGTATACTAGATACAGGACGTTTAACTTCGATTATTTATGAACGAAAGTGAAGACACAGAATATTAGCACACCAGAATGTCCTTACTTTTTACATTCGATAAACATTGTTACGCACATTATTTATACGTGAGCAACGAATAACGCATACCAGTATTTTATTTAAGAACTCTTAATTAAAAATGTAAACAGGATGAGAAAATACAATCTGTTTAATCACATTTTAAACATCGATGTTTTCATAGATTTCGAAAACCTTTAGGTAATGAATGGATGTTTCAATAAAATTTGCCATCATTAGCCTGGACGGCGAGCGGCTACTCCCGAGTGTCGGCATCGGGCGAGCCCAGCGGAGCGGCGACGCAGACTAGGCAGTGGTGGGTGTGCTGCGGGAGGAGCGGGAGGGGCGGGACAGGTGGGTGGGGTCTGGAGGGGTCGGGAAGGCGGGGTGGGGCGACGGGCGCGCCGGTCGCTGAAAGGGGCGCCGGAGCGTGCGCGGGCACAACGAGCAGCGAGCGGCGGCGCGCGGAGATTGAATCTCCATTGACGGCCTTTTCCAACAGCGATCGCCGCCGCCGCCGCCGCCGCCGCCGCCGCCTCCGCCGCGTCGCGCTCTAACCCGCAGTCACGCCGCACAAGGAAACTGGATCGGCTGCGTCATGCCACCGCTCGCCATAATGATCCCCCCATTTGCATGGCGCGCCGACGGCCGCGCGGGGTGGGTCCTACGCCCCCGCCCCGTCCGAACCAGCCGCCCCACTGTGGCCCAGGACACGCTCCGTGGCGCTGAGTGATACGCTGACGGCCGACGGAGCTACCGGTTCGCTTCACGATTCCGGGTGCTGCCGGAGAACGAACGCCGCTCGCTGAATAAGGAGAATAGACTCTCACCGGTGCCACAACAACAGCATGCATTTGTAATGCTGCATTGAACGAGAGGAGCTGGGGATGATGATGGTGACAACAAAAGAAAACGTGATACCTTAAGGCGGCACGTTCCCCAAGACGCTAACCTCAGTACTCAGCTAGAAAGTGATTGCATTGGCTGCACCTCCATGAATCGCATTTTGCTAGAAGTGAATTTGAATTAATTATTTGCGCGTTCATTTTACGTCACAGAGAGAGTAGATGCGACACAAAAACGAGAGAGTTTGCACAACTTATTCGTCGAACGCTGTTCTTCTTTAGCAACGAAGCATTGAAGCTGATGAGTCGTCAAGTAACGTCTTTCGCTGGGGCTCTCCACGAAACTAACTTCGCAACAACGGCCGCCCAACTTGCAGAAGTTCGCAGGCTTCCATAACCCCCCAGGACGGCCGCGTAGTATAACGCTGTTCTCTCGCGGTCGCTTCACCCGCCGCTTCCTCTACGTACTCCGTACATCACCCCCTCCCCTCCCCCTCCCACGCCATGGGCGCCGCGGGCAGCGTTCCTCGGGCCGGGGAGCGCGCGCTCGTTGGAATTATATACAGCCTCCGCCCGCGCTCCCCGCGGCCGCAGCCGCAACCGCCGCGCCGCGCCGGGCGTCGCCTGCGCTTTATAGAGGAGACCGTCGTGAAATACGGGCAGTTAGTTCTCCGGCCTGCGTTAGCGGCGCGGCCGGCTACACAGGCGCTCGGAGACTGCGGTCAAGGGAGGGCCACGGGTAATGGCGGGAACAAGGAACTCCAGAAACGTACACGGCCGCACGATGCTGGGGAGGGAGGGAGGCGAGACGGAATGTAAATAACACGAATACGCGAATGGAGGAATTAGTAACGAGAAAGAAAATTGAAGGAATAGTGGTGGAAGTGCGCTCGTCAGAAAGATACCACAAATGCAATTATATATCGGGGAAGTCGAAGTAAAGAAATATTAATAAAAGGGGGAAAATAATAACAATTCACAAAGTTAATTATTCAACTTGAGAAAAGTAAAGGTGAATTATAAAATGTGAATTAACAGGAAGTTGATAAAGAACAATACCATATTCTATCAAATAAGATAATTGAAAAAAAAAATAGAATCCAGAGGCACACATTTTGAGAGAGGAAGAAATAATCATTCTCTAGAAAAAAGTAAATTATAGAAAAAAACGCAAATGCAAGCGGGATAATTAAAAGTCGTCGTCGCCGTGGATAATGTGCTGCTGGTAATTCAGAGAATGTGGTGCAGGCAGTGCACAGGCGGGGGCAGGGGACGGAGGCTGCAGCGACATGGTCATCGGAGGCCAGAGGCGGCTGCGGCTGTTCCGGGCGGCTGCAGACTCACCGAGCAGCACGCGCTGCGGCCGGCGGCTGCGGCTGCGGCGGCAGCGGAACCGGTCGTGTTCACACGACGTCGGCGGCGGCTGCGGCGCGGGCGTTGCCCGCCACGCCCGGCCCCCGGCCCCGCCCCCGCCCCCGCGCCGCCGCCCTGCGCCCACAGCGCGTGGCGCGGGCGGGCCCTCGGCGCACAAGGCCAAGGGCGGGGACGCGGGACGGGTGGGCGGCGACGGGCAGGCGGGCGGGGACGGACGAGCACGGGGGATAGGCAATTGGGGGAGCAGGGATGGGACATTGGCGAGGAGGGAGCGTGGGTGGGTGGGTGGAAGAGCGGCGGGCGGACGAGGGACGGGTGAGCGGCGACGGTCGGACAGGGGGGGGACAGGCAGGCAGGCGGGGACGGACGAGCAAGGGGGCATAGGCAATTGGAACGGGGACGGGACACGGGCGAAGAGGGAGCATGAGGTCGGAGGGTGCACGAACGGGTGCGAGGAGGTGGCGCGGACGAGGCCGGTGACGAATTGACACGCGAGGTGCCGGAGGGGCGTGAGCAGGGATGGGTATGTAGGCGGTGATGAGAGGGCGGGGACATGGCCGCCAGTAGAGGACGGGCGAGCAACAGAGGTTAGGCTATAAAAAGGCGAGTACGAGATGATAGGGTGAGTGGGAACGGCAGGCTGACGAGGACGGGGCGTGGGGAGGTGGAAGGGCGGGCAGGCGGAGGTGGGGCGAGCGAGGCCGGTGACTAACTGACGGGGTTGGAGGGGGGCGTGAGCAGGGATGGGTACGTAGACGGTGACGCGCAAGAGGGAGAGAACGGACTAGCGGGCGGGCGCCAGGAACGAGGCATGGGCGGCCAAGTGAGCGGACGGTCTGTTGGGCGGGGGCGTCGCCCACGGGCCATCGTACCCTCCGGACGCCGACAGATGCGCGCGCGTGCTCTTCATAAAAGCCTGATGCAGCGCTGAGCTTAGATGCGGGCACGAGCTCAAGGCTCTACGACTCAAGAGCACTCATCATTCCTATCGGATTATATTCATCACGTACGGCTTCGTTCCAGGAGTAGTCATCGACGAAAAGACTACAATTCGGACAATGAGGGAAATATTCTCGTAAATTATATTGGGAGTACGATGTAGATAAACAAACTCCAGAGAATGTCTAGATTACGATTTTATAAATTTTAACTTTTATAAAATCTTTAAGTTTCGTAGAATTATTGTTACATCACAATACGTATCTTTTAATACACTTCTTTTAAATCTGAAGAGTGCAATGCATTTGCTGATAAACAACGTTGTGCAATATTACTGAATCATAATTACCATATTCGATTTAAATGCGTTGCCTTTTTAAATTCGGATATAGTTGGCAAAGGAAATACCTTCGCTCTCCTCCAACACTCATGCGCGGCGTCACAGCCGATGAGGCAACGCCAACCGGTCGTCCGACCGCGTCCCGATGCCCTCATAAAGAAGGCGGTGGCGCGCAGACGCGACGCGCAATTAAGTGCGGCGCCCGTCGCCAGGGGCGCCTCGGGCGGCGCGCGACGCCACGGAGTAATCATTCGCGCGCGTTGGCGGCGGCGCCCCGCCCCTTCCCTCCCCGCTCCCCCCTCTCGCCGGGCGACGAGAGGGCGAGCATACTTCGGGCGGGACCGGGCGGCAAGAAACGAGCCCATCGACCGTCGACGTGCTAATATGCTGAAATATTGGGTTCGATTGGGGAAAACTACTTGTATTTTGATGAGGGCGTCTTCCAACAAACTTGGCAACACAAGCAGTTGGAGTGATGATTTATGTTGATTTTTTATCTCCAGGGTTTACTTGTACTTTCCAGTCGTATGCTGGAAAGTGTCTACATGTAAGTTATTTTGTGCTAAAAAGACAGAAATGATTATAATTGAACCCTGTGATTATCATAACCAGTATTGCAAAGAAATTGTTGGGAGATACACTGTATTAAGTACTTGTGACATGTTCAATTTGCTTTGTCTAACAGTCACATTTTACGCTCACAAGAACCTTTTTTCATCATCTCACCACACACCTTTTTTTATATATGAGTGATACATTTTATTTTGTAAGGCCGAAGATCATTTACTTGACTTCCTTTGGAGTTGATAATACAAATTGTAGATCAAATTGTACTATATATTATCTAGAATGAGAACACTCTAAGGTGTACGTCTAATCAAAACTAAATGATGTTGAACAATAAGCATGCAAGTTCAAGAGCATATCGGAGAGAATTCAACACTGTCGACAATTCTCCTGAATGACCGCAGTTCTTCGTGAGATACAAACTTCACATCGCACCTGCGTTAGCTTCTATGCTCAACATGAAACGTGTATTCAGAAACTCACTTGAAACTGGATAACATAGGTAACCAACTACACATCAACAACAATCGCTTCCTTATTTGGACCGACACTGAATGGACGACACCGACGTCTGACTGGAAATATTCCTTTGTATTACGGTTGAAAGCAACGAGACTTGCGGGTGCTTTTACACACTCTGCGCTAAACATGTGACAACATTCCGGGAATCTTGAAAGAGAGAAGAATGGCAGTCAATGTTTCGCTTGGGCATTCCATCACATCACATCGCCTTTCACAAACGTTCATTTAGAAGCTCTCCAGAATACAATGGGATGTCGGGCGCTGGGGATTCGATATTCATGGCTACAACGCTGCTGCGTAAATTAAACTGTGACCGCAGTCGTTTTTTTTCTCCAAAGACCAACCGTCACAGAACAAGGAAAGCAAACTTCTCAAATACAGAGTTCCAATACGATACGTGCTTCGGAGGAAAGGCTGCGTAAAAGGAAATGCGTCGGGCAAGCGGCGTGGAAGTACAGAGGATTGAACGAAAAACATTTATTTTCCAAATAAAGAGCACGAATGGAAAATGAGATGGAACAATGAACCTGAAGAAACTGGCCCAGCAAGCTGTAAAGCAGGGCAGTGAACAAAAATTGTGTAATGTAGTTGGTGCGAGGCAACGACAACACGAAAGAGAAAGCTCTAAAATGACACCCCCACAAGAAGTCGGGCCAGAAAGAGACAGGGGGAGGGAGAGAGAGGGTGGGAGGGAGAGAGAGAGAGGGAGAGCGCAAAGAAAGCACGAGCGCATACCAAGGAGGAGCGCGAGCGAGGTTGGGTATTCATCGGTGCAGAGTGAGAATAAAACAACGGCCGCAATCGTACAGGCATTTCGTGGTCGGCTGCGCGCGGGCGGGCGGGCGGGCGGGCGGGCGGGCGGGCGGGCGGGCGGGCGGGCGGGCGGGCGGGCGCCGAGAAAGCGACCGCCCGGGGCGACTGCTCAAACAGTCGAAGCTGTCTGGCCGCCAGGACCGGCCGAACAGGGCCCAGCCATTCGCCTCACGCGTATCGACTCCTCCGCGCCAGGACTCCACCACGTCACCGTGCCGGCCGCTTCCACCGGCATTGTCCGACTTATCACAGGCACACCTATTCAATTAAACGTTAATGGAATAATATGACAGTTCTCCGATATGTTTGTGTTTCCCTATACTACGTAGTCGACTTGTGTTCACCATTGAATGTGCTGATTAGCAACGTCAATCATGTTTGCTTATGTACAGATCGGATTAGAGTCCCGTTTGAAATTTCCAGAGCAAAGAGAACAAATGACAGTTATATTCTATGTACACGCGTCGCCTAGGGGAGAATCATGTACACCCGTGACACATTGCGTGATTAGTATGTTTATCCATGTTAATGTAAACTTCACACAATCGGTTTCACTGTAAAGAATAATCACCAGAATAACCTCGTTATATCTGCCTTAAACAATGATCGAAGCGGATTCTATGACACTATAAACCAGAGGCCAGGAAGCTAAAAGATTACAAATGGATAAACAATAGGAACTAAGAGGGAAACGCGACTAACCATGGATATCGTGACAATTCTGTGGTCACAGAGGTAAAAGTTCTTAAGTCAAAAAATCTTAGTTTGGAGAAAACAAGGGTTAGAGTTTTGAGCCTCCGCCTTTTCCTACGCTAAACGCTATTTCTTAATGTTTTTCTCTCGTTAAGGAGGCAACATTTTATTAAAATAAAATATAGATACTAAACTTGTAGTTTCAGTACTAAACCCAAAAATTGACTTAAGAACTTTTACCCCGTGACCACAGAATGAAGGAAACCGATTACAATAAAATGACGAGAAAGAGCGAAATAAGCGAGTGCTTGGAAGTCCAAAGGAAAGCACGGGCTGGTGCATGCAGCGCCTCGGCCCCGCGGAGCGGCGTGCATCGCGGCGGCCGCCGCTGACCGCTGTCCGTTGGCCGGCCGCGCGTGCTGTCCGCGGGGCAACGGGTCGGGCGGCCGGCCGACTCCGCCGCTCGCCCCGTCCCGCCCCCGCCCCGTCCCGCCCCCGCCCCGTCCCGCCCCGCCCTGCTCCACCCCCTGCCCGCGCGTGACGCCCCCCGACCTGAGCGACCTTCTGGCCGCCCCCTTCCCGGCCCTCCCCGCCCCGTAATCTCCTCCGCGCGGCCCCGCCCCCCATTAGCCACGACCCCCCCCCACTCCACCACCGCGACATCGCACACTACTTAAAGTATATCATGGGGCTTAGAGAAAAGATGCGCTTCCCCGCGACAGGGGGCCGGGAGGGTTCTTCCTTTTGGAATCCCCCACCTCTCCCCCTTCCCACCTCCGGATTCTTTTTCTTCGTTTTACGGTTTTCCGACCCGTCCCGTTCGTCCGTCCTTTTTCGCCCGCTAGTTCGCTAGTCGCTCCTTCCTGAGTCAGCATCTTACGGTTCTCTCGGTCCACGACTCCTCTACTCCTCCTTGGTCTCCCTCTCGCCGTCTGATTTCACTGCCCTTTTAAAGAGTAGATCACGCTTGTGTTTCGTGGCTTTTTGTTTGCGCTTTCCTTTTACTGAAAGGCGATCGGCCCGATACAGGGAGAGAGACGGCGACTTGAGCAAAGAGTGTGCTTTCTGGAACCTGAGGACTGGAAGCGCTGGGAAAATTGTGGCTTCACGCGTAGAGTATTCATACAGAGTAACGTGCTTGAGAGTGAAGTATAAATTAAATCTCGCAACAGATCACAGAAATTAATGCGCAGAACGAAGTTGCAAGCACCAGAAGTTAGCTTCCATGCTTCGCTCAAACAAACTGAAGAGTTATCGCAGAGCACGTACAGGCAGTACATAGGTATGAGAAGAGGTATCTACAAAAAACCGATGTCCACTCGCCAGATAATTCCTCAAATTTTGAGATGGCATAGAAAAGAGACATATTCCGAACGGAGGAAATTTACACCACAGATTATTCTTTCTTTTAGTAAGTAATTGAGTTATCGAATTGAAATTATTTTTGTATGTGTGCCCCCCCCCCAAAAAATAATTTTCAGCAATTCACTTCAGGTAATAGGCATTTAAACACCACAACCGACAGCGGTTCAGATTGAGTGATTGTTAGTGATTCCGGGCGCGTCAATTACCGAGGTTATTAGTGCCGTAAGTGTTGTGCATGTTTTTTCATCGGGAGGTAGCAGTTATCTTCCGCCGCCGGATGGCGAGATCCGGCGCCGACCTAGCAGCAGGGGTTTTTCGCAACCAGGTATCTCCCATGACGCGTCCCCGCCCCAGTCGAGACAAGCTCCAATCCTCCAACCGGTCTCTCGGCATACTGTGGCAGTGTAGTGAATGTAAGTGTAAATTGTGTAAGTAAGGGGATAGGCTAGGGACTAATGAAGAGGAAGGAAAGATCGCGCATAGTCCGTGGCCCGTTTGTGAGGGTACTGCTCCGGCATTCGCCTGGCTGTTGATTAGAGAAACCACGGAAAACTAGCGGCTGGCGATTACAGGTCTAGGGACTAGAAAGCCGTGGTGTCCAGAACAACAATGGCGACTGCGCGCGCAGAGCCCCGCCGCGCCGCGCAGGCGCGCAGCGTCCGCCGCATGCTAATGCCGGCCGCCGACTGCAGCTGCGCACTGATTGAGGGTCGACCGGCGCGTCGCCCGCGGCGATTGGATAAGCCCGGGCGGCGGCGGCGGCGCGCGGCCGAGGACATGGGAACGAGGACAATCAGGACCCGCGCCGCGCGCGTCCTCGCGAGGCGGTTCGCATCCGGAGACGCTCCCGTGAGGGCGGGCGGACGTCCTCGCCGCGTGCTGCGCCGCTCGGCGAGGCACTGGAGGATGGTGGTTTTTATCTGACAAACAGCTAATGCAGATGGAGTAATGGAATGACATGGAATATTCCGGACATTAGGCGTGTAAATTAAAGAAATTGTGCGTGTTAATGTTGTTGGGTTGACTTCGCTTAGCAAAAATATCGCCAATTTTACTCGCTGTTCTCGCGCATTTCTTGGTCCATGGCGTGGCTCCAGCCATCGACAATGAAACACGTAATGACGAGCTAAGTTTCAAAGCTGGTAGCACCAACAACGATTTCAGTGATTTTTTTCAAAATATTAGGATTGATAATATCAAGCCTATATTATATGGATGTAAGAAGACCTCCTGTACGGCCATTTTGAGATCACAAGCTATCTTTCAAGGATTCACAAATCTTATGATTACAGAAATAACAAAATAAAACAGTGTAGCCACTCTCTTCGCAAACATTACAGAAACGCCAGTGTATATAAACTGGAATATTACGTTAAGTACGAAAACACAGTGGTAAATTAGAGTAATCCGTGATTTCAATTCCTTTGGTGAATACCCCATTAAGGCAAATTAGTGATGCAAAAAGTATACCTGGCAATAACATCTTACGAGGGCATTTTTTACTTTGTCGATACTAATACATGCTGCTACTGAAAACATTATAGCCATCCGACATGTTTGCACAGGATCCTACATCTCGCCATCCAGCGGGGAAATATCACCGCCACCTCCCGGGGAAAAAACACCCAAGTAGTTGTAAAAAAAATAACCTAAGTAGTTGACGCGCCCGGAATCGGGAATAATCAATCACTCACAAGATCCTGCGCGAATTAAAGGACAATGTCCCGCAAAAAGAACACGCTTCACCGCTCGCCTCCAGTCAAGCACCCGGACATCAGCCGGCGGGGCACTTTATTAATCGCACGCCGTGCGTGGATTTATGCAACGCGTGAGCCGGCGCCGAATAAATCAACTTTCACGCGTGGAGGGAAAACACGGCGAGCGCGCTCCGGTTTGCTTCGTAATATAACGCCCCAAATCCTGACCTATCAGGTATAAACACGCCACGGGACGTTGGCCGCCGCGTCTCTCTCTCTCTCTCTCTCTCTCTCTCTCTCTCTCTGTGTGTGTGTCTCTCTCTCTGTCTGTCTCTGTCTCTCTCTCTCTCTCTCTCTCTGTGTGTGTGTCTCTCTCTCTGTCTGTCTCTGTCTCTCTCTCTCTCTCTCTCCCTGTGGGATAACGATCTGCTCACGGGCCGGCGATGCGGAAGGTCGTTTATTTGGGCACTCCCCTCTCCGCCCCGACTTCGACGCCGCTTTCAAGTTTGCGCACGACGCGATTTTCGGTGGCCAACGAACCGCTCACGCAGGTGGCGCGGCTACGCGTGTGGGAAGTGCTAATATCGTGTGCGACTAATGCGCGCGGAAAAGTTTGGGAAGGATAAATAGCCCGTCGATATTCGTGGATTTGAATGCGGTTTGCTTAATTGGGGCGAATGATCGATGTGCGCGGGACACCGCAAACACGGAACGCAAATAATTTTGTTCCGATTTGATCGGTTTGGAGGCAGCGTTGGGGAAGGGAGTTGTGTTTGAGAGAGCAGATGATTATTAGAGAGATACACAGAGAGAGAGAGAGAGAGAGAGAGAGAGAGAGAGAGAGAGAGCAGAAGTTGCTGCGCATTAAATCGGCCATTCATAACACAAGAAATGGAAGGATGATACACTTGGACAAACAATCCTACCGATAAACATTCCTTGATTTCATTAGAAGAGAAATTTTCATCTCACCTAGACCTTAAAATGACAAGGTTTTTTCATTTGGAGGGTAAAATTGTGTTTTGACATCTGACTCTCTATTGTTTATCTACAGTATTATGAAACAAAATCAGACTTGTAGAAAACCTTTTGTGAACAAAATAACAAAACATTTTTTGAGAAGTTCATAAGACATCTTTTAAGTTTGAGAGTAATCTTCTATAGAAATTTCCTCCAAGTCGAAATGAACCTTATCATTCTGAGGCCGCGACGTGCCTCAAAATTAGTAAACATCCAACCCAATATAATTAATGAGGACAGAATAAAATTAAAAACGAGCCTTGTTAATAAGTGCAGAATACACAACACGGAGGGTAAAAGCGTCCTCAAAAATACGCTGAAGTCGACAAGACTTAAACCGCGGGGTCGGGAGCAAGGGGTAGAGTTCAAGTGGGGGCGGAGGTAGGGGAGAAATCGAAGGCGGTGGAAGGGCCGGCGGGGGGGGGGAGGGCTGGAGTCCACGCGTGGAGGCGGTGCTCAGTCGGCGCTGCGTCAGTTCCTCTCTGCGCGTCGGAATGGCTGCTTCAGCGCCTTCTGTCCACCCTCCGTCCCTCCTTCAGACAGCGTCGTCGTTGCCCGCGTCGCCGCGGCGACAAAGCCCCGAGTCGGCAAACCAGCACCACCCGAGGGGCTGGTCGTCAAGTGGTCTTTTTTACGAGCAAAACCCAACTTTGGACATTAAGAATATCTAACCATTTCCCCTTCGCGAGATAATGAAGAAGAAAATGGAGAAGCAGAAGTGTTGTAATTTCCTTGAGATATTTGAAACAAACGGGGCATTTAGAAGATACTGTAGCACCGATTTTAACTCGCTTGTCAGACGAACTTTTATATGCAAACGCTGCATATTAAGAAAACATCACAATGAAAGATTCTTTAGAGCACTTCCTTTACTGAAATGATGCATAAAATTCCATCCTGTTAGCAAACACGTTTTGATGTTTACAGAACATCCCCCTGATATTAACAAAATTCAGTGATGCGCAAAGAAAATGACTACGTAGGCGACGAAAAATATTTTACGAGTGTCTGCGTGATGTTTTCCGTGCATTTTCTTCCTCTCGCGGCCTCCAAATGCTTTGCATTTATGGCGCCCCTTGTTCCTTGGTGGCCGTGGGTCGCCCCGGGGCTGATGAAGCGATCCCCCTGAAACCAGGAAACGGCTCGGCCGCCGGCTGACCGACCGGGATTCTTGCGTTATAAATGAACTTGCGCCAATACTCCTCCAAAGGTCTCCCCGGCCCTAAATTATATTACCGTGACCATAAATCGTAATTACGTTTTAAAAAGACCGCCGACGACTTAATTTCAATTCTGTACGTTGAGGTTGTACAGGAATGTGGAGGCCGTATGGTAATGTCTTGTTTTCCATTCGAGGGAACCCTTCCTCGGCTACTTGCACGTATCGTACACAATGGGCAGAGAACAATGCGTTTTGTGTTTCGCTGCAGGAACGCAGCCAAATCTTGAAAAGAAATGTAAGAATACGAGTGGTCGGTATCGCTGGTATTCTTGTAAGAAAAAAGCCGAAGATGTTTACAAAAATAGAACAAACAGAATCTAAAAGTGAGAAAGAAAAATGAAAAAACAAAACTCCGACACTTTCAACACAGATTTTCTAGACATAAAAATGCAGTTTATTCCGAAAGTTAAGATAATGTACAAGAAATCGATAGTGTTAATATTCTTAACAGTCTCGCCAATGAAACAATATTGTACGGTATTATGTAAATGGAATGACAAGTGTACGGATTCAAGAGATACCACAGTGTTTACATCCTCTTGTTTTGTCCAAATTACTTACGCAAATTCAGGAACATGCTGGTACTGATAAGGGAAAAATATGAATTAGATTCCCTCAGTATTATTCGCTCTGGATTATTTCAACATAGTTATGTTGAATGTTTTTGAACGAGCACCACGTCTACCTTTCTTTTATCTAAACAGAGAAATCAAAACAAAATTTGTCTCTGGGGATACCCAATTCACGACACTAGAGAACAAGTGCTCCAACACGTCGTTTCCCACGAACCCAAACAGACGCGCATCACCCCGCCGCTCCCCGCCTCGAACACCGGTACTGGGAAGCCCACAAAGGCCCGGGTGCGTCGCGTCGCCTCCTTAATGGCGGGCCGAATTAAGCGGGCGATCGCCGACGCGGGGAACCCATCTGGAACCGGGTTCGCGGAACCGCTAGCGGAAGAACGACCCCCCCATTGGCGGGGCGCACGACGCGCCCGCGGCCGCGGCGGTGGAGAGAGAGAGAGAGAGAGAGAGAGAGAGAGAGAGAGAGAGAGAGAGAGAGAGAGGTCCCGAACGCGAGCGCCCATTGCCGAAAAGGGCCACGAACCTCCCACGGGGCAGGTGCTGCGGGCGGGCGAGTGGGCGGGTGGCGTTCCCACGGGCCACGCGCAGGGGCCTTGACCCTCACCCACATCCCTCCCCCCGTCCCCCCCCCGCGCCCAGATAGCACCTTGCTCCTCCCGAGATCGGAGACGTCGATGGAGCCGCGTCAATATTGACACGCGACGGGTGGGGGGAGGAGGAGGAGGAGCTTGCAGACCCCCGTGGCGCCACCTGCGACTGCGCTGGGACAAGGCACTGATATGGTGATAGTGGGCTCCTATTCGCTGAAATCTATCAAGAGAGTTCAGGGTGGGAGGAGAAAGCAAGTTCATTTTCTCCACCAGTCATGCAACCGTATGTATTTCTTTCTCCACAGCAATGGCACAGGAAAAACTAGAGGATAAAAACAAAAGATATATCGAAATATGAACCATATTTTATAATTAAAAAGCTTATGACTAATTAAATGTAATGTTTTTTCTTTACCTTAATGAAACACACTCAGTAATAACACGGACAATAGATTTTTGAATAAGACCCCAAATAGAGTTGAAACGTCAACTCAAAAAATACTACTGAGTCTGTTTTATTATTGTCAAAAACTCATTGCAATTAAATAAACAAGATAACAGACGTAAATATATTCAATATTAATGGTAAATTTATATAGTGCACCGACTATTCGTCAAACCAATAACTTAGAAAAGGGACCCTATGCCGGGAAAGTATTATGAATTGTCAATGTACGAGGCTCAATCTTTCACGGATTTATCACGGTAAATGTCATAAACCTACTCCCCCGTTGACCTTGAATATTGAGCAATACTTATCGCCGGTCCACGACCCTAAAATCCGCAGTGCTATCTGTCACCCGAAACCCTGACACCGAGTGCTTATCGGTCTGTCGAAACACAAATATCGAGCCCGAAAATCTGTGAGATATGTGTCCTTTATGAGTCGATACGCTACCGACAACGTAGTATTGGATGGCATCTGCCTCTCATAGGGCATTAGCTGGGCGCTCGTTCTCTTATAGAGCTCTTCGATAAAGTCCATCACTGGCGCCCTGAAGGGAACTGATACGATTAGGAGCTTTTAGCCCTTCACGCTTTGCTCTGGCTGGAGCATACAGCACATTAGGAACTAATGCAATTCAATATCTTTTCACTGTCAATGAAGCATATAAAAAGAAAAAACCAAGCTAAATTTGACAAGTACCTGTATCATTTCGAACTTCATTGTGAAACATTAACTAAGTTACGCATCAAGGGTGAGGGTAGAGTTTTTCTTTACGTACTGACATTTTGAAACAATGGCAACCGAAATTAATATCTGAACTGTAATACTCTATGTTATTTTCATGTTAAACTTTCAGAATGTTCAGTGGCGAAGTAAGAGCTCAGAGTCCTCATTCGATGTTCAATCGTACGTTACATTCCAATGCAGTGAATGAGTGAATTACCTCTAGATACAACAGCCACGCATCTCTTCCATTTAACCCCATCACTCGTACCGGGTCACGTGAGCATCGCGGGTACCTGCCACTCAACGGGCATTAGCCTCGCCGAGCGGTTCGATAAGGGCCCGCGCGGGCGCCCAGAAGGGAAGTGGCGCGATTAAGCGCCCTCAGCCCTTGGGGGCACCGCTCGCTCCGCGCAGCCCGCGCCTATTACGGGGACGCACAATGGGCGAGAGCTCCCCGCCCGCCAGAGGTAATCTGAGAAACTGTCTCGTTAATGTTAATAGAGGCTTCCCAGTTTATTGTTCTGTTAAAGCTAACATTGCGGGCGGAACGGAGGGCTTCGCTCGAAGGCCGATCAGATGAAGTCGCCGTGCTGGAGATAGCCTCCGGACGGAGTGTGTTGTTCGCGGGGCGGGCGTTCGACGCGGCGACGGCGGCAGCAGCGTTCCGATGGCGTGGGGCAAGGCGACGCATTGCGCGGGGCGACTGCGACGGTAGACAGAGTGATTTATGGTCCGATTAAAATAGTTGGCGATTGACAGTTGGACGGTGTTATGCATCAACCGGCTATGCGACACCATACAAGTTTTGAGATAATCGTGTTCAAATACTTTATTACATTTTAAGCTCTAAAAACTGTAATTTAATTATTCCATTAATTGAAGCGCCAAACTACACAAACATGAGTGGAATATCTGGCGCTTACCTGACTAATGTGAAATTAAGAACAGCAGATTTGAAGATCTAAGTTTATAGCCGGTTACTGCGATACATAAATCCCTGATGTGACTGATGGCGTTGATTTTTTCATTAATTATCAGGCTATATTTACAGATTTGGCGCCAACATTTTACGTTAACTTAGAACATTGTCCAATGCAACTGATGGCGCCCATACTCATATTTTTCAAAAATGGCGCTTCGCCGGTTGATGCATAACACAGTCCAGTTGTGCTTCTGAAACTGTATTTTCATACAATATGAGTGTATGATTTGTAATTTAATAAGTACTTATTTCAAGTGTTTATTTTCGTGTCCCGGGAACACGTGGACAGTGGTACGCGAACTGTTAACATCTCTCCCTTCCATTCGCAACTGTCAATCACCACATGTTTCAATCGGATCTTAATAAGCGAGTTTTGATTTCGAGAGCGACAACTTTGAGGTCATTAATATCGTAAGGGCAGTGCATGTTATATACCGAGAGGTAGCGGTGTTACGTAGTGTCTCCTCCGTCGGGACCCGAATCCTAGGTCCTCCTGGTCAACGATGCTGCAGAGGCAACAGTGTTTGCAGCTGAGTCACCGCAGTCAGTCCAACATACTGGGGGGGGGGGAGGGGGGGCTTCTCTTGAAGGCCAATCAGATGAAGTCGCTTCGCAGGAGATAGGGAGCGAATGTGTTGTTCGCGGCGCGGGCGCCTGGACGCGACGGCAGCGTTCCGACGGCGCGGAACAAGTGGACGGACGCGCCGCGCAGGGCGGGGCGATTGCGACGGCAGATAGCCCGCGCCAGGCAGCGCCGAGGAAGACGTCGGGAGACGCAACGCGGGCCGTGTGATGCGCTTCTGCGGACCGTACACACCCTAGAAAGTACATTTCAACGGGAATAAACTATTGCAGGGCACGCTCCCCTCCCGGGACTGACGAATGAACCGTTGAACATTGGTAATGAATCTCGTATGAAGCAATGAAGTTGTGCGAAGGTGGTGAAATAAACGTTTGCACATCCAGAAGATTTCTATTGATAGGAATAGCGAAATAAACTATTTCTATCAGGTTTCAACCCTTCGTAATCCAAGACCACTTTCCGTCCGTTTAATATTCACTTAAACACGTTTTATGACAGTCTTTTAAGAATTAGAATCATTCCTTAGATGCCAATTAAATAATCTTTTCACTGACAGAACAAAACATCTGCTCATTTGTTTAAAATACATCGATAATTAAACGAAAATCACACAACATTACGTTAAATGTTTATTTCTGAATTTTAATGAGAGAGTCCTTTCGCGCAACATCTTCATTCGGAATACCGGTCTGGTCTGGTAACAAGCACACACGGTGACTTGACAATTTTTTTTTCTTCTGCTTCTCCAGAGAGGGAGCCTGCGAGTCTCGCAAGGCCGTCATCGGTCAGCCGGGTCGCTCAACCTGGGACCTGCGATAAGGCGAGCTGCCAGTAGCCAACGGCGGCAGGCGGACGCTTATCTTGAGGTGGAGGCGGGGTGGGGGAGGGGTGGCAGGGGGGGGGGGCAAGCACGCGGCGGACAACGACCGACGCGACGGCTCAGCGCTGCCGCCTCCGCAGTGCTACCAAATGGACACAAAACGCAGAAAAAATGGCAAAGAAAAAAAAAAGAATCGTAAGTTCCAACGCTGAGGTGAGTAGGAGCAACTTACGAAATAAGTATTGTTGTAAGATGTTAAGCTGCGCACATCGTACGTTTTATCTACTTTGTAAACATTTTAATTTAATATAATTATTGTTTGAGTTTGTCTTTACATCAATGAAACAGATTTATATCTGTAAGAGGTGGCCGTGGATTACTAAAACACGGTTTCTAAAACTTTTATTTCGAAACTCATGTCAGTTTCGTGAAGCTTCATTTTCGGTAATATAAGTGGATCACAAAAGTATAGTAGTATCGCGAAAAGACTAATTTCCTGGGTACAAGGAATAAAATTATGGACAGTTCGTGAGATAAAGATCTGCAGAGCTTAGCCCCCACCTCAAAATTCTACACTTGATAATAATTACGAGATGGAACTACTTCTTGAGACAGAACTGAAATCATATGTGAATGGTAGCTTTTGGGATGATAGAACCCACAATAAGTCCTGTAAAAAAAGTGCAAATATTTGTGAAATAGCAATAAAAACGTTGCAAAGAGCAATGAAGTGTTTTCATTTTTTGCTTGTGAAAGAAAATATTGCAAGAAGTGAAACACTGAAAAATATCTTCAGATAATACAAAGTAAAATTATAAAAAGGAAACATGTATGTTGTTTACATTCAATGTTCAACGTTACATTTTGTTTGTTCGCTCTTCTACGGGAGCTTTTAGTGTCGTTTCAGTCCACTGTGCGGCGCTGTGACAGCGCCGCCGCCATCGCGCAAACTGGTTTCCCGGCGAAAAACAAAACCCCTGCGCCGCCACCGCCGCCGCCTCTGTCGCGGCCTAAGAAATGCAAGAACTACTCGTAGGCGCCGAAATTTATGGGAGTAGCAACAATGTTTCGTCCTTTTTTTCTCGTGACCGCGACGGCGTCGGCTGTCTTTTTGTGTGAAATAAGAGCGGGCGGTGAACTAGAGGATTTGGTTGTGGATGGGATTTGGATGTGGGAGCCGAAGAAAGAGAGGGTTCTCTTGGGATGCAATTGTTGAGGCAGTACGGATGTTAATTGAGACAAAGAAACGAAATGGAGGAATTATCAATAGATATCATTACAATTCTGATTTAAAATGTACCAAAATATTTCTTCTCGGTAAGATGAAGGCTATCTACCTACGTCCAGGGCAATACACCACATTCTAGCAACACATTCTAACTCGTACTAATACGCAGCGTAAAAGATGACCGGTATTAACTTTCGTAAGGGCATATTTTTATTATAAAACTTCACCCAACATACACCCAAGACATATGCATAAATATGATTGTCAAGAATTTATCAACGTAAAGGAAACAGTTCAAATATCTCGTTCTTTAATACTTATGCAAGAATGCGGGTTGAAATTTCAGTTCTAAATGTAAAGGAGACAGTTGGAAATTTACCGATCACATCCCACCAACCTCGCTTTTCCTACCGACCCGACGACGCGGGAGCTGTCTTTCGAGTGAAATAGGGGCGACGGTCCGCTAGGCACCCTGGCGACCAGCGGCACGGCCGAGCATTCCTGCCTCGACAGAACGTCCGCGACGGCGGCAGACAAATTAATATGGAATAGACGGATTTGCTAATGCACGCTAGGAAGCCCGGACTTTTTTCCGAAGGGAACAAAAGGAGGGTGGAATTTATGGGTGCCCCTAGTCCAGGAAAGCAGTTCGTCCCGCGGAGGGGGTTTTGGATGAAGACCCAAAAGCTTTCTCTTTTCTTCTCCCTTGTTTCTTTTTTTTTTTTTATTTCCCTGCCCTGTACCTCTCCCGGAGGAACGCTGTAAGGCAGACCACAGATCACGGTGACAAACTCGCTTTCTGGAACAGAAGCTCTAATCCTGCAGCAAATACTTCAAGATTTGAGAAATTGTTCCAGATGCGTGGAAAAGAGGAGGCAGGAGAAAAGGGTTAGGACCACCATATCTGCACCTGTTCCAATGCGCAAGCTCGGAAGCTTCTATCTCCCTCTGCGAGCAAAATGGCTCCAGGCGAGGGATATGCCCTCGAGAAAAAATATTAAACTAAATAAAAATTTAAAAATATATAAATGATACAATAAGCTATAATTGTCAATGAATTACCAAATTATTAACATTAAACGATTCAAAAAATAAATTAACGGAGATTTTAAAAAAGCCGTATTTCAAAAAGAGTTACTTAAAAGCTATTAATAAATACTTGGCTTAGGTTTTACACTATATATAAATTAAAAAATACAAAACGAAAGAAATGTATAAATTAAATAGCTAATACACAAACATACTTTAAAATGTTTCTTTTTATTCAAAGACGTTTTAAACTCTCCTCCCATCAAAATGTTTTGGAACCGCCTTCATTTCCAGACGCCATGTCTCCGAGTTTCGTCTTCGCTCAGAATCGTTTAGATCGACTCTTCTGAACCAGTTACGCATCGGTCGGTAGTATCACATGCGTAATGACAAGGTTCACCAGCAAACCTGTTATCGCCATTTTAAATTGGTCTGCGAGGCAAACAGGAAAATCTGCCCAATGTGAAAAAGTGGGTAATTTGGACATATCTCTAACGCATGGATTTCGATCCTTTTTTCGCGTTGAATGTAGATTCAACATCAGAATTCTTTCAGCGAACGCACCTTCTAAAGGAAAATGTTTCTCTTTCATTAACGAGCCCTTCACATGATTTTTAACAAAGTATACATTTTGCCGGGGAAAAAGTTGATAGGCTACCCCTAATAATATACTTCTTCTCAACAACATAAACTGCACGAAAGGCTACTCGAATCTTATCGAAGTTTTTGCACCAGGTGCAAAAACCAAGGAGGAAGAAGGAAAACTTCAATTGTATACCTTAGGCCGCAAATAAACAATAGCATGTGCAAGGAAGATGTCAATCTCTTGATTCAAGAAAATGGAGAAACCACACCGCCAAAAATAGCAAAATCGAATATCTCGTAAGAATTTTTGAAAGAACGAAAAATAATATTAGAAATGTTGGGTTAACTAGTAATTAATGAAGGCAAATGAATATTTATGGTACTTTACGGAACTATTCAATAAAACAATAATTACAATTACGCAAGAGATAGTGGCAGGCTGTCGTTTGACGAAAGTAATAATGAAAATAGTTTTGCATGTAGGGAAACAATTTGGGATTCCACAACATCAGCAGAGGTTCATAAAAAGCAAACCAGTACGTGGGCGAGGCAGGGAAAGTTGTTCGAAATGAGAACAAGGGAGGAGCCCCGGTTTTTGTTATAAGGGGAGACTTTACACCCTTCCACACACGTTTACACCCTTCCTTCTAAAAGGCCATTATAGAAATAAGATACCCCAAAGATAAGTAGCTAAATCAACTCTTGAGCAATACGTCTCATTATGTAGACACAACCCAATATGATCAAATATTCGGAGGGTAAATTTAAAAGACTTCGGATATATAAACAAATTATAGGTTAGTATAACTATCAGCATATCTCCTATGGTCACGGTTAACAAAAGCAGATTTGATTAAGATGAAGCTACAATGAGGCAGTAAAGAAGGAAAAATAAAACGAGTTAGGGAAGGTGAGGCAGGAAGGAAGATTAAACGCCGGAAAACTCGAGGGCGATAGCGCACCAAATAAAAGAAGTGATGATATTGCAAGAGAAATTTGTGAACTGAATAGGCAGAGCAAAGATCGACCTGAAATTCGAATTGCTTTATTAAACAACATTGCAAAAAGCAACAATATGCAGCGACATTCTGTACAACTGAATTAAAAAATCATGAAAAGCACATTCAAAAGAAATTATTTAACTGAATAAGAAACTTACAATTAGTATAACAGAAACTTACTATTTAGTATAACAAGCTCCACTTTACACTTGCATCCACACATAGCATTAATGTTACCGATAAAATTGAATTGTAAAATTGATACTGCGCCATGACTATACCCAAAACTGGTATTACAAAGAAAGAAGGAAACGAAAAAGAAAAAAGGGGAAAACGAAAATATAAAATAGGTTTTAGAAGGAAGTGTCTCTGAGATGCCGGGTTGTGGGAGAATCACTGGACCACGCCTCGGCAACCAGGCACAGAGGACACATGAAATAAAATAAGTCATCTCCGTCAAGTTAATATTATGACATTATTAATATTATCCTATTATTTTGTTCGCACTGGTTATTGCTCACCGACTGATAGATCTCAGGGCAACAGCAGTTGCTTGATTTAAAGGCGCGTCAACGGCTAAGATAAGGAGTCCCGTAAGTAGTGCATGTTTTCCTCGATAGGTGGCGATGATCTTCCCCCGCCGAATGAGACCCGGAAGCCCATCTACACGTCGTCGTACATAATATATATTATATATAATATATTAATAACATATTACATTATTATTAATACATACTAAGTTGACGGAGATGACTTGTTTTATTTCATGTCATTACGTCAACAATACCGCATCAGAATTTGCACAACCCCCAGCGGAGACAGCCAGCCCGAGC
>JAHLJT010004567.1:41631218-41694878 GCA_031308135.1 Acheta domesticus | reverse complement strand
AACTATTCAATAAAACCAATAATTACAATTACGCAAGAGATAGTGGCAGGCTGTCGTTTGACGAAGTAATAATGAAAATAGTTTTGCATGTAGGGAAACAATTTGGGATTCACAAACATCAGCAGAGGTTCATAAAAAGCAAACCAGTACGTGGGCGAGGCAGGGAAAGTGTTCGAAATGAGAACAAGGAGAGCCCCGGTTTTGTTATAAGGGAGACTTTACACCCTTCACACACGTTTTCACCCTTCCTTCTAAAAGGCCATTATAGAAATAAGATACCCCAAAGATAAGTAGCTAAATCAACTCTTGAGCAATACGTCTCATTATGTAGACACAACCCAATATGATCAAATATTCGGGGGTAAATTTAAAAGACTTCGGATATATAAACAAATTATAGGTTAGTATAACTATCAGCATATCTCCTATGGTCACGGTTAACAAAAGCAGATTTGATTAAGATGAAGCTACAATGAGGCAGTAAAGAAGGAAAAATAAAACGAGTTAGGGAAGGTGAGGCAGGAAGGAAGATTAAACGCCGGAAACTCGAGGGCGATAGCGCACCAAATAAAAGAAGTGATGATATTGCAAGAGAATTTGTGAACTGAATAGGCAGAGCAAAGATCGACCTGAAATTCGAATGCTTTATTAAACAACATTGCAAAAAGCAACAATAGCAGCGACATTCTGTACAACTGAATTAAAAAATCATGAAAAGCACATTCAAAAGAAATTATTTAACTGAATAAGAAACTTACAATTAGTATAACAGAAACTTACTATTAGTATAACAAGCTCCACTTTACACTTGCATCCACACATAGCATTAATGTTACCGATAAAATTGAATTGTAAAATTGATACTGCGCCCTGACTATACCCAAAACTGGTATTACAAAGGAAAGAAGGAACGAAAAAGAAAAAAGGGGAAAACGAAAATATAACAATAGGTTTTAGAAGGAAGTGTCTCTGAGATGCCGGGTTGTGGGAGAATCACTGGACCACGCCTCGGCAACCAGGCACAGAGGACACATGAAATAAAATAAGTCATCTCCGTCAAGTTAATATTATGACATTATTAATATTATCCTATTATTTGTTCGCACTGGTTATTGCTCACCGACTGATAGATCTCAGGGCAACAGCAGTTGCTTGATTTAAAGGCGCGTCAACGGCTAAGATAAGGAGTCCCGTAAGTAGTGCATGTTTTCCTCGATAGGTGGCGATGATCTTCCCCCGCCGAATGAGACCCGGAAGCCCATCTACACGTCGTCGTACATAATATATATTATATATAATATATTAATAACATATTACATTATTATTAATACATACTAGTTGACGGAGATGACTTGTTTTATTTCATGTCATTACGTCAACAATACCGCATCAGAATTTGCACAACCCCCAGCGGAGACAGCCAGCACGAGCGACGGGGCGGTGGCGTATCGACAGGGGCGGGCGCGGGCGCGGGTGGGGTGGGGGTGGGGGGATGGGTAGCGAGCCGCTGCAGTGCGGCGGAGGCCGCGTGGGCAGGCAGGCAGGCCACCGGCGCGCGCGATGCGCGGATAAGCGGCCGACTAATGGCGCCAATTAGCCTACGGGCGCGGCCCCGCCCTCGCCTCTCGCTCGCCCACCGCCGCGCCCATAAGGCACCGCGCCCGCCCACGGCCACTCGCCGCCCACGCCCCGCGCCGCCGCTCCGGCCACTCACGCCACCGCCGCGCTTCCTCCCGGCAGCGCCCGCCCGCCCGCCCGCCAGGGGGGCGAACCACCCGATCGCTTGGAGGGGCCATCATAGATTTTTGTTAAATGATAAACATTTGTTGTATATTATTTGTGTACTGTACATATGGAACTATACATATTAGGCTGTATTTTAAATAATTACGTATTTTTAACATAAATATTTAAATCAATTTTGCCAAAGAAAGAGGTAACAAACGAAAACTACGTTTTTTATTCTTTTTTGGGGGGGGGCATGCCCCCCTCCTGGATCCGCCACTGCCGCCCGCAGACTGGAGATGGCGCAGGGAGGGAGTATTGATTCTGGGCACGCCACCCCCCCCAAGGGTGTTGGTCCGTAAGTGTAGTACATCCCCGGAGGTGGGTGTTCCTCTCCTGCTGGAACATGAGATCCGGCACCGACCAATACGAAGATTTAAGGCTGTTTTCCAAAATGGAGGAAACGAGCAGTTATAAAACTCTTCTTCACCAAAAATAAGTTTCCCGAAATAAATCACTGAAATTGTTAAATTAGTCAGTTAAGATTTACGGCTGTTTTCCTACATGGAGGAAACGAGCAGTTATCAAAACTCTTCTTACCAAAAATAAGTTTCCCGAAATAAATCATTGAAATTGTTAAATTAATCAGTTAAATTGTTTTAAACATTAATGTTATATAATTTAATAAATTTTGGGACATGAAGTTATCGCTTTAAAATTTGAAATGGATTTTTTCCAAACTGGATCACACCACCAACATCCGTCGACGCACCTTTGCACTGACCCCAAACCGAGTAGATTAATTCTCATTCAAGATACTTAAGAAACATTGCGCGTAAGTGACTATGCCACTGAAACGTTTTAAAATAGCAATTATTATTTGGTTCATCACTACAAATTTTTATAAACATTTATTTCAACATGTAAAATACCGCAACCCACTCGTTAATTTATAATTTTGTATTCCAAAATATATAATTTATAAATTGAGTTTATTGCCTTGTTTGATTCGGGATTGTGCAACTGGTTATGCAAACAAGAGGCAGAAAACCATTGGCATCGCTCACATTTTCCTCATGAGTGGATGAAAAACTTCCTTGTATGTTCTTTTTACAGGTTGCGCAAAGGTCGTCCCGATGGGCGCAATAAGCGCGATTTGAATGACTGAACTTGCAACTTCTGCGGAAGTTCACCCTAGCTGATCGTCGCATTTTTCGGCGGACTAAGCATTCCTTTCCTTCGGACCGGTAACCACTGCACGATAGAATCATTACAAGCCTTTCATCGCGAAACGTATAATTTCACATTTATTGTGGATATGATACCGAGAACTTTTCTATAACACATCGGTGCAAATATTTAGCTTCTTACAACGCACTTGCGCACAGCAAATGTTTTAAACGTTGTGATTTGGTCCATTAAAAGAATTTGACTGTTTTCTCATTAGTTCATTTAGACATTTACAAATAATAAAACCCGCATTACAAACAGTAACTACCTTCAAGACGATGCTTTCAAAATTGAGAGCGAGCAATTTGGTTTTTGGTACCAACAAATCAAAAACGCTCGAAATACAGATGTGTGTCCAAGACAAACAGAACACGTTCGATAAATAGCAACATCCTATGAATGTTCCTCCGCATAAATTTATAATCTGAATAGTTCGGATGAATCATTCCGACAATCACTTGCGACATTTTTTAAGGCCTGCACGCGAATCGGAAGGAGCCTGCAGGTGCAGCACCTGTTCGCCCATCTGTTCCCTCTGCCGTGGGAACCGATGCGGAAGTCGGCCGAGGGCGCGAGGCGCCCGAAATAGCCAGCCAGCCCGCTCCGATTCGCAGGAACTGCAGAGCGCTGGACCGCCCGAGAACGCAACGCGACACGCAGGCGGCAGATCCTTCCCAACCCCAGCGGCCCTTTCCCACACCCCACGCCCGGCGCGGGGCACCGCTTCTGGGAAGTCTTCCCTCTGGAGCGGCGCGATTTCGGTGTCCCACGCTCTGGTCGGGACAAAAAGATGAACTTCTTGAAATCGCTCACTATAAGGTGGTGGAGTGTGCAGAATATTTTACTTCCGTGATTTAATCGTCTGAAGAATTAGGAATACGCAAGAGTCTTTCCAAAAAAATGTAAGATACATTTTGAAACCTTTTTGTTCTTCAAATAAATGCTCGGAGATTGCATGTTGTGATCCAGAATGATGTGAATGATCCAGAAAGGAGACGACTCATGCCAGAACACAAGATCCTGTATCAGCTCCAAACACGCTTCACAGTTTGAAAAACTGGAAATGTGGGAACACGAAGTTAAATAGGGCATTGTCGCGGAGGAGTTTCGAAGAACTAGTGGCTGCGCACGGCAACGCCTATCGTTGCTCAAAAACAGCATATCCACTCTGAAACAAACTACCTCGTTTACTAGCTACCATTATATAAAAAAGAAAAACTTGACAATCGATTTCCACAAAATTTTGTTCACAGCTTACAATCATAACTTGTGAAACCGAAATGTATCACTGAGGTCGAAAAGAACCGTTCCCTCATTGCACAAGTGAGTCGTCTCGTTCTGGAATGCACTGACATCTCTCCGCCACTCGCAAGGTAGTCGAACCACTACGCCCTGCTCGGCAAAAACTGCCCGCTCTACATCCACGTCCAACGGGCACCTCCGCGATCACCAATCACTTCACACACGCACGCACACAAAACTACGAAACGCACACCTTACCTTCCAAACCAGTCGCAATCCTCTCCCATGACGCTGGCCGCCGCCGGGGACAGCAGGCCCAGGAACATAGTCACCGCAAGCACTATCGCAACACAGGCGTCCACCGCGCACGAGTAACGTGTCCTGCACGGCCGACACTTGCCGCGCATCCCAGGGTCCGCACACACAGTCCGAGTCGAGTCCTGTTCACCACCGCGCCGCCACATCTCCCCGGGGGCCCCGGTGTCACCCGCGGGCCGTCCCGGCGCCGTCGCACTCATCACCAGCGCCGCCGCCGCCGCCGTCGTCGGCGCGCCGCGCGAGCGCGTTCACAGAGCGGGCGTCGCGCCGCCGCCGCCGTCGTCGTCGTCGTCTGCCGCGAGGGGGTGAGAGCCCGCGACCCGCGAGCGGCATGACCCGTCGCCCGCCGGCGCCGCGTCTCTCCGATCGCCCGCTGCGCCCGCCCGCCCGCCGTGCGGTCGCCGTTCGCTCGCTCCGTCCGCGCAGGCCGACGCTCGCGCTCCAACTGAGCGCAACTCCGCGCCGCCGCACCGCGCCGCCCGCGCCGCCCTCGCCGCGCGCGCCGCGGGGTGCGCTGCTGCCGCCTGGCGGACGACGCGCGCACTAGGCCAGTCGAGGCCGCAGACGGGGTCCGAGCTGAAAGCAGACTCCGCAGCGGCCGGCGCTGCTGGACCAACGTACGCTGCTGTATCTACGTATACTGGCGCTCACGGCAAGCATACAGTCAGTGTCAAAAGTATTCGTACACCCAGTCGTGTTTCAAGAAAACGCCAGTAATTTGGTCGATAAACAAGAAAAATAAATTTTAGGAACTTAATGTTCTTCCCAAATCACTTTTATTGCACAAACACACACAAAAATGACAGTAAAAATATTTCACTTCCAAAAACTAGACAAAAATAAAAATAAAGCACTTTTCCCCTCGCGACAAAAGTATTCGTACACTGCACATATTTCCTGTAATATCTACTCTAAATAAATCCCTAATATTTCGTGGGGGTTCCCTTTGGCATCAATTACTGCCTGAAGTCTTCTAGGCATGGATTCTACTAAATTAGCAGTAAAGGAAGGTGAAATTTTCTCCAATTCAACTTTCAAAACTGTCTTAAGTTCACGTACACTCTTGAAGTCTTTTTGTCTAACTTTTTTATCAAGATAACTCCACAATGTTCTTTTGGATTTATATCCTGTGATTGTGGTGGCGTATGCAGTTGTGTGGGCGTATTGTACGGAAGCCAAAGCCTCGAATTTAGAGCCGTGTGTTTGGGGTCATTGTCCTGCTGAAAAATATAATTCCGTCCCAGTCCCAATTTATCAACAGTTAGTTGCAGATTGTTTTTCAAAATGTTTATATAACAAACTGATCCATAACCCCTTCGATAATTTGCAAGTTCCCCACACCAAAAGCACTCATGAAGCCCACACCATCTCTGATCCTCCTCCGTGTTTAATGGTGGGCAGCAAGTTGCGCGGATTGAGTTCCTCGTTCTTCTTTCGCTAAACGCGTTGCTTTCCATCGCACCCGAAAATATTAAATTTACTTTCGTCGGTGAATACCACCTTTTCCAGAAATCCTGGTCTTGATTCCGATGCAAAAGAGCGAAATTTAATCGTTTCTTTCTATTTGCTTCACTCACCCAGGACTTCTTACGCGCATGTGGACCATAGTAACTTTCCCTCCTCAAGGTGCGACGTACCGTAGCCGCCGAAGTAGACACTTCTCTTCTTCCAAGGTCAGCAGCTATCTTTGGTGCACTTCCAGGATTTTTTAAAAAATTTCACGTACAATTAATCGTTGATCTTGATGAGACAGCACCAGAGGTCGTCCGCATCCCGACTTATTTAAATACGATTTTCTCACACAGAATCTATTATGGATAGAACAGTCGACCTGGGTTTTCCAAGGGCATTTGCAATGTCTCTTAGAGATTTGCACTGGTTGTGCATATTAATAACTACTCGTCGCTCCTCTGCAGTAGTCTCCTTTCCTTTGCGACCCATCGCGCCGACGGCCTAGCCTTGAACTGTTTCCCAGTGACCGTTACAGAAGACTGAATGAGATTTTGTAATTCCCACGATTCGGAAAAATTGTTACAAATTGCGATTCCCGTTCAGACACGCATAATTTGCACTCTCGGTCTCATTAGAAATAAAATATATTCAGTGTACGAATACTTTTGTCGCCCAAAAATGTGTCAACCTTTAGTGACGGATTTTTTTGCAAGAATTATGCAGGTCTTCTTTTTGTTTCTTTATCTAGGAATGGACAGAAACAAGATGTAAAATCATAATTCTTTTTCTCCCAGACTTTTTATGAAAATTTGGTACAATTCTCAACGTTTGTAAGCGGAAATGCGAGGTGTACGAATACTTTTGACACTGACTGTAGAAGTTTCGCCCCTGTCGGGATACTTAAAATTATGGTTGGTGTTATTTGGTTTAGCGGGTATATTCTAAATAGCGCCCCTTGTGAGTGGCGCCCATGGCACGTACGCGCACATGGCAGTCTGTCATACCGTCTTTACGCTGGACCAAAGTTCGCGGACGGACAGGACTTTTATTGTACGGACATATACAGGCGTGCGCAATCTAATAGAAGGGGGTAACTGCATTTCTGTTACCCCTTTTCCTACAAACATTTTAGTATTTCCACACGACATGTTTACTGGTAAATAAATAAAATATACAAAGATAATTAAATTATAACTTTAATAATTAGTATAAACAAATACAATTTATTTTATGTTGAATTATTTGCATATTTGCCAGACATGCAGATCCTCTGCCCCAAATGTATAAAAATATCCTTAATTTACTGCGTTTGACAATTAATTTAAGTTTGTTTTTTTCGAAAAGTTATTGTAATTAATTATTCTGTGTTGAGTTAATTTTTTAAAATATCACTTATGCAAAAACTAATACTTGTCGGTAATGACCCCATCTGTTTCTAATAAGACCTAAACCGAAAAAAAATAAAAATTTCATATTTGTCAGTTAAAAGTGGAGAATTAGGGATACACAATACATAATCGTCAATAAAATATTTGATCACGCACGGCTATGGGGTCCCCTGGAAAATATTTAGGGGACCAAGGCTCTCTCCCCTCTGCTCTCCCTTCTGCGAACGCCTATGAATGACAAATGTAAGAAACATGTTTTATGCACACCTATTTCGATCTCATCTGCTCCTAGTGTAACTCATGGAGAATTATTGAAGTATGGGTATTCTTCGTTAAGGAATCAATAGCGTACGAAGAATAGTAGTGATGCAACATCGATAACAAAACACTATTATTTAAAATTAAAATAGCAATGTTACCATAACATCAACCAAAACCATTCTTATTTTAAACGTCGAATTTTGAAGGCGGTTTAGTAACCTCTAACATTACATTCGTCTGCAACAAAATTCAATTAGACTTGTTTATTTATTTAAAATTAATATTGAACTGAAAACATAGTTAAAAATAATAAGAACAATGGACAAAATGAGGTCTGATCAACCAGGGTGATCTAAAAGAGTCAGTCCTCAGTTCGCCAAGGAACTGCCCATGAAAAGGGGGGGCACTACGCCCAACGCCCCAACGCCCATGATTTGACCGCCATTCCGTGAACGAAATACAGGAAAAGAGTCATCGGAAATTCTAGGACTTCGGGATCTTCTCGGGAGAGAGATAAGTTTGATCGATAAGGTAGTACAAACAGCATGCGTTTGATTCGAGCACATAAACTGACAGTGGTACCATCAGTTATTATTTCGCATTTTAATTTTTACAAATTGTGTGTATGGGATTTTTAATTCACAGTCAAAACATTCACAACGTTAAAACATCCAGCACAAAACATCAGCTTAATATATTGATGTTTAAAACAAGAACATCGACATCGATGTCGCATCCCTAGAACAAAGTGCTCTGCCTTTACAGATTCCGTTTAAAACGACGCCACTCACACAGCTTTCGGCAAGATGGGTTTGTTGTTTGCCGAGAGCCTGACGTTCGGTACAGGTCCGACCCGCAGTGTCGGCTTTTTTGCGGCACTTCAAAGGAAGCGAATATTCGCTGAGCACCTCAGCTAATGAGGATTCGGTGAGCAGTGGCTCGCTACTCATGCTGCGCCGTATGGCACATTCCTGAACCGAAATAAGAAAGGGGAGACAACTTTGTTCCTTGCGATTCACAACCATAATCCATAACCATTTACGATTATGGGTCTGTAATTTTCTACACCCAAACAAGGTATGTTTCGTATGTATTTTAATTCAATTTTTAAATTGTTTAATTTTGGAATTGTGTTTATATAAATCAAATAATTTGTGATTGGTAATGTGTGCTTCCAGCACATTTGTATATAATTAGTGTTTATACATTGTGTAATTAGTGTTTATACATCTAACCGAGTTGTTAATGTATTCAGTCCTGATAATGGAGAAATAAAACTCCGAAACGTCGGCAAACTGATATAAAATTTTCATTTATGGACCAATACAATGAACTACAGGATAGATATGTGTAAATTGTTATTGGAACAAATACCCTACATTTGTCATTCGTACACCCTAAGATAGTTCATGTTAATCTAGTAGTACGAAAATACATTTCAAACCACATTAAGAGGTTCAGACTTGTAACTAAAATGACGCATTTAAAATTAACGTGATACACTTCTCGAGTAACTGAAGACAATCCACACTTCCCAGTGTTGGATACGCTTCTGTTCGAAATTTACGTTCAATGTTGCGTTTAATACTAAACATCATTGGTTATTCATTAGCATGGATTACGAGTACTTTTTTGTGTGTGTATCGACAGGCATGAAGAATTATATACATGCTACTATCCTAAGAAAAATATTCACTTTGAGGATAGATAAAAGCATAATTCATGAGACCAGAAAAGAAAACGAGTGAATATCATTCAGAAATCATTATTACACTCTTGTAATCTTAAATATTTACTCAACATTATAAAACCTATATCTCTATAGAGGTTTTGAGTAAACTCCTCGTGTGCGTGTGGATTTCTCGGTTCCGTCTCTCACGGTTAGACCACTTCCCGTGCACCAATCGAGGCATACGAGGTGTCATTCGACGCGTCTCGGTCGCCTGTTGGGGAACTGATAATTTGTTTTCAGATTCGGCCATAAAATTCAAAGAAATTTCAAAAACCGTTTTTTTTCGTCTTTTGGCGCTGCTATCTTGACGAGTATGCCGCGAACTAAATCAACGCACCCTAATTAGATATAGGTGGCATTGATTAAACTCGATTCCAACAAAGAGAGAGAGAGAGAGCGAGAGAGACTACGATACGATGACGACGACGAAGACGGAGACGTAGACGACGACGAAGAAGTCGCGGACGAAGAAGACGAAAAAGAAGGCGAAGGCGCAGAAGAAAAATAGTCAGAAGAAGACACAGAAGAAGGCGAAGAAGGTGACGAAGAGGAAGAAGGAGACGAAAAAGAGGACAAAGAAGACGAGAACACAAAAACTAAGAATTTCCTTTCACGGAAAATGAACTAAATAAGTAGAGGGCGTATTGGGTTGCCCGGACCAGACACGGCCGTGGGTTCACGTCTCCGAGAAGAGCATAGCCGTGTCATCGAGCCGATCGCTGCGTCTGGGCTGTGGGGTTAAGTGTTTGTCTTCAAAGAATATCGAGAAGATAATTTTTATATGAGAAATCAAGATAAGCCAAGTGACCCGGAGGTGCAACAGATAAATGCGTGTTTGCGGACGTGATGTGGTTTTCAAATTGATTTTGAAAAAATATGTACTACGACAAATTGAAAGAAAACATACCGAAATAACTTTTGAGAAAGTAAATTTTATTAAACTATTACTTTACCTAAGTTCAGAAGAACCAAATGTAGAAATCGTGCTCAATATCACAAAATGATTGCAAAATGTAAGAGGTTAGTTCGCTACGTTGACAAAACATCTAAACTGAACAAAGAGGACTCTGAACCGAAGAAAGAAAAAAAAGATATACAACCGAAGGTAGTTTAAAGTCGGCGACGTCACATTCAGCTAGTCTGCTGTATTTGAGCTCCAAACACACCGTCAAAAATTATTATTTAGTACTGCGCAGTTGACTGTAAACAAATTCGTCAGAACCTATTGATTATACTGTGATTTTCTAACTTTGCCTTTCATGCCCCTATGGACACGATGAAATATCACACGGCATTTCGCGTCTTTCTCGGTCGTGCCGCTAGACGTCGCATGATCGCAAGCACTGCTCGATACGGTCGCGATCATACGGTATCTAGCGGCATGATTAAGAAAGATGCGAAATTCCGTGACATATTCCGTCGTGAAGACGGGCCTTGTAGGGCAATGTTAGAAAAATCGCAGTTTAGGCTCCATCTGAAGACCGAAGGTAACCTTTATGATACAAGTGAGTAAAATTGACATTAGTCCCAAATTAAAACATTTAGCACTCAAGGCAGATCCATCTACAAAACATTCAAGTAATATGAGTACATCGAATTAGCAATCAGCACTACAATACAGTAATCCCTCAACATTAGCTTGTTGCTTGTTGAAATTTTAGAACGCCATTAACAGTTTTGACATTGAAGTTGCTCCAGGACGCAGTATCGCTTCCGTTACTTCATTAATACGTTCGAGGAGGTTTTCTTCGCTGATGATTTCCTGAAGCTTCACTTCAGGTGGTCATTATAACGAGAGTCGCACAGATCCTGAATGGCTTTTCTGTTCATGTGGCCAAAATCCTTACCTCCAATTTGACCCAACGGAATTTTACAATTCTGTTATTCTGTTAATGTGAATTGACATTCCAACTTTAACATTTTTGCTGAACGTGATACTTTGATCTCCGATGTCTGCCGAGTTCGTTTCCGAGATGACGCTGATAAAGGAAATGCAATGTGCTCGCCTTCAAAAAAATGTAGTACAACCAAAAGTCGCACTCGCGAATGTTGAAGTCACGAATGTTAAACCCGGTAGCATTTCTCTAATCGCGAATGTTCGGAACTCGCGAATAGCGAATTTGCGGATGTCGAGGGATTACAGTACTCCCGTAGCTTACCACAGAATTTAAAAAAATCTTGTTTATATTGCAAAAGTAAAAAAAAAAACAACTTTAATAGCAATTCATAAAAAATAAAATTTTAAAACGAAATTTCATACAAAAATGTAATTACAATTCAAACAATTTCAATTTTTGCACAGAAATTACCCTGTTCTTTTTCATTATGGTTCTGTTTTAAAATCCACCTCGGCCCGTCCGCTCGGTGGCACAAATACCGGAGGATTCTCGCGGCGGCGGCGCTTAATCAGCTTGTTTGTCCGCGTGCGAGTCACGCGCTGCCAGCGCTGCCCGCCGGCCGGCCGGTCAGGCAGCGGAGCGGAGACGCAGCGAGCGGAGCCAGGCGGTGACTCATCGGCCGGCGGCAGCATCGCCTCGGCGCGACGCAGGCGCGCTCGCTCGCGCCGCAGAAGGCGCCCGGCAGCGCCCAAAATCCAGACTCAACCAGACCCAGAGGCGTGTCTAGGTATTCAGGCGCTCCTGGCTAGCATAGAATTTGCGCTCCTGTCAGGTTACTTCCAATTAGGGTAGTGTTTGTTTTTTTTTCCAGCGGTTTTAATAAATAAGTAGCGCCCCTTATGAATGGCGCCCATGGCAAGTGCCATGTCTGCCATACCGTAGATACGCCTCTGACCAGACCGTATCCAAACGCTAGCTAATCGGCTCCGTGGCCGTGATCGCTAAAGCAGTAGTGCCGTAGTGACCTTGGACCGTGGGGTCGCGGGTTCGAGTCACGTCTCGGGCATGGTTGTATGTGTTCGTCCTTTCACCCCTTATCATCACCATATCGTTCCATCCTCATACCATAACGTTACATCTAATAGTGGTCGCTAATGACCTAGTAGTTGATGCGACTTTAAATTTTAAAAAAAACGTCAAGCTAGTTTTTAGGCTACCTAAGTGCTCTATTCACAAATTTTAGGCTCTTGTGGATTTCCCAAAATCACGGGCGCTGCTACCATTAATCTAAAGCTAGCAGCGTCGACTTAAAAAATACAAATTCCCGTAATCGGAAGTCGACGGAAATGCATCCAAATTAAAGGCTAATTAATGGTTCTAGAGAAAAAATGTTCCATCCTATATTTTCCAAAACGCTGTGCTGTGCAAAGAGAAAGAAGTAGCATACGTTTTTATGGGCTAATATATCTGGGGCCTGGGTCTAAAATTAGGCTCTAATTAACCTTAGATTAGCCTGTCTCGGGGTACGCTGTCTGAATCTGTGCTCTGCCTTGGAGAAGCTCCTCTAATCTGTACATGCTATATATAAGTTATACCGTGTAGTGCAGACCTGCACAACGCCTGCTCGCGGGCATTCTGCACTTGCGAGCCGATCGCGTACCCCTGGCAGCGCCGAAAGTGCAAGTAGTGGGGAGTAGGAAGCTTTGCAGGGAGGGGAGAAGTCTGACGTAGCACGACGCGGCGCGTAGATTGAATGCCTGGGCGTCTAATAATGATCCATGCTTCAAAATTAAATGCCCATTTGCTTAAATGGATTATGTCTAGTATTTCAAGTTACCAGGGTCATAATTCACTGTTTACGTTCTGTGCACTACTGTATATCCACCTTTGTATCCACCACTCTATGTATTTTCATTTTCTACTTTTTTTAAAAGAAAATAACATAACAATATTTTAAAGCAATAGCTTTAAAAATATATGCTTATATATAAGAAAAAAATTATTTAATTCTAACACAAAATTGCAATTTAATAATTGATTGCTTACCTGGAATGTTATAATTATCTAATCATAGAAAAATGAACAAAATCATGAGAGCAAACTCTCACATCAAGATTGACATAAAATAGAATATGTGGCAATTCCAAGAAGGGTAATGTTTAATAGCTCATTTGTGACCATTTTCCCCATTATGAAACTGAATAAAAGAGAAAACTTCTTCAAATTCAAAGAGCAAAGAGCAAAAAATTCAAACAGCAAACTTCTGTGACGATATGTACGGACAATCATAAGATAATCATGGGTATTGGTTAAATATAATGCAAAGGTTTTGGTACAAGCTGTACCAACTTCACGCTTCATCCACCCGAGGGATTCACGCACGGGCGAGTGGGAGCTCGGGCCACCCCGTGCGCTTTTGGCATGTCCAGCAACAACAACAACAACAACAACGCGAATGCAGGGGATGGATCGAAGCCACGGTCTAAAATATCGCTTGGCTATTGGATGCAGGGGCGAATTCCGAATAAAAGGAATTACTTTTTATTTAAAGATGGCGCTCTGTAATTAAAAAGAAACCCTTAATGTAATTAAAAAGAATCCCTCTGTAATTAAAAAGTATCCCTTGCGGTAATAATTAAGTATTTTAATTATTTATAACAGATTAGATCCTAAATTATGTAAAAATTTAATAAAAGAGGGCATCCGTTGAAGTTAATGGTCGCCAATATTTATGCGTGTGTGTTTTAGTTAAGGTTGGGTACGGGATAAGAAAGCCAATTTCAGGTTAAAGCAGAAGGTATTTAGAGCAATAAAGTGCAAAGAATAATGTGGTTTGAGCGAATTTTAATTAAATTGGTAGAATCTACAGATCTCCCCCTTCAAAACCATAACTACCATAATTTTATTTCCAACCGATTGTTCATTTTGAAAGTATGGATGTAAGATAGTTATGTACTTCTTTTCCCACATTCCAAAGTCATGGTTTTTTAAGACATAAAAATACAGAATCCTTGCCCTTTTTCAGGTACGCCTCTGAAAGTAGATTATTTACGCATTACTGTAGAAAGACTTAAAAGAAAAAAAGCTAGAAACTGTGGTCTGCCTGGACTGATTATCGCGTCCATTCACATATTATTGTTCATTATTATTTCTGTACTAGGATAACTATGGACCATGTCATTGATTACGTTTTTTATTCCTATTAGTTATGCGATTAGACGTAAAAAGTCAAAGGAGGAATATAACCATATTCTTTTATTCAACTATACAATTGTACATCCCAGATTTCATATGATTTTCCCAAGTCCAATATGGAACCCAAACCCACCAGTCTTTTAACCGAATCCCTAGAAAGTGAAAACCAAATACAATCGTTTAGTCTGTGTGGATCAGCACATTATAGTTTATTTCAGTTATCTTAGAATTAAATACCTTACAGTTCTTCATGTACACTATTTTTTAAACATATTTCACGCCGCATTTATAATCCGTATTCATCGCCACTTAGTCACGTATAAAGAGTCAACAGTTAAATACGAACAAGTTCAGGTTTGATAGATAAGTTATATCCTTTGTCAGATATTTGTGAGAAGTGATTTTATTATATTTATTAGAAAATTTTACGAACAATGCAAACAGAATGAAACTTCTTCGTCCTTGTACTAAGATCACACGTGCTCGAATAGGCAAAGTTAAATTCAACTTTCTGTCTTGTCATGTCGTGTAATAAAGATTGTCTTTGGTAATTCGCTTTTCTTTTGAAGCAAATTTGAAGACTTTTTTCTTCCTAGATAAATTAGTTTCGCTTCTTGTTGATGCAGCTCTATTACTGCTGTTTGTTTTAAACTCCGTGACTGTTATTTTCTACAAAATATTTTGCAATTAATTTTGCTGATGCACAGAAATTGTACGGGACATTCCCAATGGGGATTTTCCATCGTTCTCAGAAGAAGACATGGACACTTTTATGACATTTTATTCGACAGTAATAAAAGCGATAACACACAATCAAATCGTTTTCCAAATTTACTGCTACAATAGTGTTGTTAACGTGTTGAGTGACTCATTGAACTGCGTTGGTAATATTTTAAATAAACATAATTGCGGAAATTTGGTTCATTTATAAAAAGCGTGATTGGACATCCTTCATCTTTTCCCTATGGGAGACACTGCACCGGTAAAAAGACTTTTCTCCCTAGTTAAAAAAAATTGGGTAGTAAAAAAACGAATTTACAAGTAAAACCTCTGAAAGCTCTTATGATGACGAAGTATAATTTCCAACAAACATGAAATGAGTTCTGAAATATTTTAACGTGTTCCCCCATTTATTGATGAAAATAGCATCATCTGAAAAGTACTAAAAAAGCGTAGTATTTTCTGTAAGCTGACCAAATAAATTTCGTGATAAAATAATGATATAGTAATTTCGTACATTACATTTATAATTTTCTACATTACTGATTTCCAATGCGTGCAGAAATTGAAAGAAAGCTACGCAGCCTCCGGCCATGTGAATAGTGTCTACGTTTTCTTTAGTTACGTACACGGAGAGAAATGTTTAGTTCATACAATTAATCACGTAATAGATTCAACTAAACAGTATAGTAGATTTTCGTAGAACGAAGTGCTTAGTCAAGTTCACGAAACTGCTGTTTAGTTAAACACACTAACGCACGTATAGTAATGTTAACTAAACAGGTCGTACCCGGGACGAATGGCATCTAGTGGAGAAAACTATACGAATCGTTGCGTTGATTAATACATTGGGTACTATTTACTAAACAGTGCGGTGAAAATAACTAAAGGAAACGCGAAAGGGAAGGCTAGCTTTCGGTCCCTCCAAGCAGGGTAGCAACTGGGGTTCCGCAGCGGTCACCCATCCTCCGACCCGCAGACTTGCACTTCCTTAACTTCGGTTACCTGATAGACCCTAGCCTGGCAGAGCAGCTATGGACACTAGCTGTTGGCTGTGGGCTGTCGACGGTATTTCTACCATTAATTTAGAATATAACATAATTATTGAAAACCAGTAAATACTAAACTCGCCATTTATATAGCATATAATGCTATATACTGTGTTGAATTCTCACACTTCAGACGGGTTCTATAGCCATTTCAATTGGGCAGGTTGCTGAGAACGCGCGCTTACTAAACAGTATTTAGTAAACAGTGCTTACTAAACAGAGTTTAGTAAGTGTGACTACATGAAACGTAGATCTCACCAAATGATTTTATCTACGAAACAAGAATAGTACCACTGACAATTCTCTTTGTTCATTCACTCACGATTATGAGTTGTTTAATGTACTAAACCAAACTAAATCATGTTCAGTGAATCTTACTACACGAATAATTGTATTTACGATACGATCGCTTACTAAACTTATTTGGTACATTCCACTACAGCATTTCTCTCAGTGTAGGAACTCGAGAAAAATACAAAATCAATGAAACAGTTTCGATTTTGACTGAAAAATCGAAATATAATATTAGATTCTTCTATTCCACCTATTCTCATAATGTGCGTACCGACTGAATTCTCATCCTTAATGCTTCACTGCTTACGACGCAGCTGACGTCACACGATGGCAAGGATCCAAAGAAGAGGACGTCGACCATTAAATATTCGCTATTCAAATGTTGCGTTAAAGAATACCAACTTTTTAGATATCCCTGGTATGTAGTGGACATTTGTCTTATACATGTATACTACATTACGATATGGAATATTCGTAAAGACTGTTTTGTTGCAATATTTAATTTATTGTCTTTTCACACGACAGTATTTATTCGTTTTATTTGTTGTTCTTGAGTCGTGTGCGTTTTGCTTTTGGAAAAAACATTTTGTATGGTTTTATTCAGCAGTTTTTTGCTTCTGCAGGTTACTCTAAATTGTATTCGTTTCGTAACCATTCTAAAGTTCTAAACATATTTCAGGTAATACACAGATAAGTCGTTCAGAGTCTTATTTTGAGAAAAAAGTCAGGTTAGCCAAACTATCACTCGAGCCGAACTTCCAGAGTGTACGGGTCGAAACTGACTCCAGATGCTGCCTTTGCAACGACAAGCGGCTTCCCGCATTGCCACGACGCAATAATGCGTCCGAAGCGGCACAACACCCAACTGTTGGAGAATCATTTCGTTGGACGAAAACTGACAACTTTCGAATTACACTTCACTAAACAATTTTATAATCACACATTTCCATTATTTCGAATTATTCGATAGTGATACAAAACTTTTAAATGAGGTTAAAAATTTTACAATAATACATTTTTAAACATTTTACTATTGTAAAAATTGAATAAATTTTTAAATATGGGGGATGGAACGCAACTTCTCCCCCTGTCCCTTCTAAGTTATGTCTAGTAAGTTTCTTGGAGCATGTTTTTTAAGGCAATATCTTGACATTCACCTGATGTTTATGAAAAATCACGGAAAGGAGCGACCGGGTCAATCGGCCTCTAAATTTCTCACGCGAGCAGTGACGTCGGCTTTGACTCATGTGAAAATTTCGTGTCGAAAATACGCACAGCCTCGGGATTCGAGCCTGGGAACATACGGTTTACGACGCTTCAGTTGTTTGGCTCACACCAACATACATACACCATAGTAGTTAGTCGACGGTTTCGAAAACTTAAAATTAATTTTCTTCAATTTTGTGAAGCAATATCATTTACATGATACGATGGTAAGAAACAGGTTTATTGCAGATTACGTGTAACTCCATCAATTATTGATATGAATTTATGTATTAATGTTAAATAACTATGATAATGCAATCATGATTATTTAACCAGAGTCAATCAAATAAATGTTGTCTTTAAAATTCTTACTTGATAAAGCATACGCATTCTTCTTGTATTTATTTCATACTCATGCGTTTAGATGGGTTGAATTAAATTAAAATTTAATTTAAATTAAATGCTCATTCAGACAACTCAAAGTATCATTCCACCACTGTGGACAGAAATGATTTCTGACATCAGAAAGATTGTCTGTTATATCCTGAATTTGATCTATAGTATTCTTAAGTGTAAACGGGCGTGAGTAGGGTTGGGATGACAAATGACCGTATTGACAAAAAATTTTATGCGCCCGGCATGAAATTATCAAATCGATCGTGGTTGCACTCTGTGCGCTATCGAAAGAAGGGATTAGGAGTATAATAGTTTAATGGCTACCTGGGCAAGTGATTACCGTCCGTGGACGAGGTTCGTTCGAACCGCACATGAATAATCACAACCCCTTCGGAGGCCGAGGGGTGTCTAACCGGCCGGTCGCGGTTCCTGTGCTTTTATTGGTGCGTGATTGCCCGTTATGGCAGGCATATATCACCGCGCGCTGGAACACCGCCCTCATTTGTCACGGCTGAGAGTCTGGCTCGAGGCGCCGTCACCGCCGCCATCTTGTCTCCTTTCCTTTCGGACTTTACGTAATGCCCTTCTCCGAAGAGGTAGAAAAGAACAGACTGCTTTTTTTTATGCGTAGACAAGGAAGACAATAGCGGAACACTTTCAGAGATAGAATATTTCTACACGATTAAGAATAAAGAAGACTGCGTATTCTTACGTATTGTAAGAATTGTATAAACATTTAATGTGAAGATATACATTTTCTACGTCAATAGGGGGCCTTTTGTACGCCAGTTAAAACTGGAGTGAGGGGATTGTACACTATTCTTCTAAACTAATGAGGAAAAGTCATCTCTCTCTGCAAAAATTTGTTTTCGAGTCTCATCGTGTATTTAAAAAAGACGAGATCTTGTGTTTCAAAAATAGGCGGCAACCAAAGGGTTTTCACGTAATATCGAAACCCTGAATGTGTCGCTAACGGAAATGAAAATATAA
The DNA here is from genome assembly GCA_031308135.1 of Acheta domesticus. Taxonomy (NCBI): domain Eukaryota; kingdom Metazoa; phylum Arthropoda; class Insecta; order Orthoptera; family Gryllidae; genus Acheta; species Acheta domesticus. The sequence continues at coordinate 41,675,842 of JAHLJT010004567.1, read as the reverse complement.
ATTACACAAGGCCAATAAATTAATGATTGCACCCGCCGTGTAGCTCTTCTTGCTTGCTTGAGTTTTTATTTTGATGTCTTAACTATTGTCCAAAATGAGGTTACAAAGGAAAACTTGAATGTTTTTTTAAAACAACTACATTATGAAACCATTTTGAAAAATGAACATAAAATGTTCATGAAGTCGAACTTCTTTAATTTTTTTCAGTCATCAGTAAATAAATTGAATTTGCAAACATACAGTAATGAAAGTACAGTATTCATATGACATACGGTTAATTATTGTGTTCTTTAATCATTAACAAGCACGGTACTTATTGAAATCTTCTTTGTGCTCGACATTTGAGAGCCTTTTGGCGAGGGCGCCAGTGGTGTTATAGCATCTGTATCTCTAATGGTCTAATGACGTAACCATTAAACTTGTTACCATCTCGCAGAGGTGGTTTTAAACATAAAGCACACTGCTTAGAGTCCCCGCTGCGTAGGAAAGCCCAATATTTTTAATTAAATTTTAGATCAGTCCATAAATATATAAAATTATTTTAATGGTACAAAAATTTTTCAAACGATGTCTTGCACTGACTGTTAAGCTATAACTGAAATGACAAAATTCGTGTACGGAATGGCGAAATTGCGATGCGGAGTTTTGTAACTCTTTTGATTATTAATTGGTCAGCAGGATGTTCCGGTTCACAGTTCAAAAGAATAACAATTTTGGGGGGAAATCCTTAAACCAAAATCAATTAAATTTTTATCTTTATTTTTCAGGAGAATATATTTTCACCGGACAAATTTTGATGACGTAAAGTTGTACTAATTTCATTTTCGTTGTCGTTTTCATTGCATAGACCCACACTCATTATTTTAATGCTATTAAGGGAATTTTGGTGTGAACGTATGCAAGACCCCCTTAAGATATTAATCCGGTACTACCACCATTTAGTAAACAAATTAGCACAGTATGAAATGGGATTTGATGTGAAGGCGGACGCGAGGTCGAAAACAGTTGTCCCATTGCGAGACACAGACGTCAAACCCAAAGAAGGTTGGCGCGATAAATACATAATCACGCTAAATATAAGGTGGGTAACTCGTCAAAGAAAACTTACTATGAAACTAAAAAATCATGAACAATACGTCGTTTTTGCATTTCATTCTGGATTGATAAAACCTACTTTTCACTAAAATTGAGATTTTTAACTTTACATTTTTTCATTAGATCTAAAGTGAAAATGTATCTTAATAAAATTCTATTCCCGAGAACAATTCTTTTTACACGGTACAGTTTTCGTGGAGATTTTCGTACAGAAACTTCAAGATCTCGAACTAGAAGTATACGAAGAAGGTAGTCGTGTTTGCATGGTCTGCACGTTTTCTTTACCTGTTGTCACATCACGTCGACAGGGGCTCTGCCGCTACACAAATGAATTGCGCCGTCCGACTACATTTGTTGGTGGTATTTGTGTACGTGTGTGATTTTTAAGTATTAATAACACATAATGAGAGAAAATAGAAAGGCAGTCATCTCTGTCGCTACAAGCATGCTCCTGGCTGCAACGCCTTTAGCGAGTGTTGAAAAAAACACTCCGAATGGACGAAGTCTAGGCTGCAGAAGTGAGATTCGATAACTTCATATTTGCACGGATCCGTAAAATAAACTCACCAAAATAGCCGAAACTCAAATCCGCCATGCAAAGCACAAAAATTGCATATAATCTAACCACAAAAACGAAATGGATGGACAATTTACGACGCGAAACAAATCTGTCAGTGAACGATTCTGCCGCTAGGTGCGCTTGATAAAATATATACACTTTCTGTACGGCAAATAAATCAAACACGTTCAAACGTTTTAATGCAGAACACATGCAGACTGATCTGGACTTTTTCTGAAAGTCCAATCTACACAAGAACTGTAACTGTGTAAAAAGAGCTGCAGTTACGTCTCGGCATATCTCTACAAACACTTTCGAGATGTTTTCAGTTCTTGAAGCTTTCATTTGTTTCTTCCACAAGTTTTTTCGTTTTCCCAGAAGAATCTACAATGCAATAGCTTTATTGGACTTCTTTTACGAATGCGTGAAGTTTTCCAAAGGTAATAGATGTTTTGGATGCATTGGCCGTTTTTCTAATCCCACTCCAGGGACGCACGGTCATTAGACGGAAACGTAGCTGGCGGCGGTCCGTGGATTTGTGTTCCCAACGGAGGGTGCGTTTGTAAAACATCCCTTCAGAAAGTTCGAAGTCTATAATATATTCTCGTTCCAAATCATTAAGGCCATTGCGGAGAACGTGCGTGTTGAGAAGTTATACTTTTGAGTTTTATGGGCCAATAAATTTCATTCGGTTTTTGAGTTCCTACTTCTTTCATCGAATCGAAAGTTAGAATGCATCTTGTTGGCTTCGGTAATTCATTTTTTTGCGTTCTTAGCGACTGTCTACATTTTTAGTGTACCTCTTTGAAATATTGAGACGATGTTATACATTTGTTATTCATTACTATAGTTTCCACGCTACTACCTGCAACGCGCAGTATAATTCAGCTCTTAAGTGGGGCCTTGTACGAAATTCTTAATTCGCTCCATTATACTGTCGCTTGACGAACAATTCTGCAGCTGTTTTACAATGTCGTTTGAAGGCGTACAAAGCAGGACAAATCTGAAAGGTTATTTATGATCAATATTAGAGGATGCGGCATCGATAGTCAAGAACACAGATAGACATACTTTTATGTATAACAGAGATAACGGAAAGGGACATATCCAGGAAGAAATGTAATTTTTCAAGGGATTTCAGAAAATTTTAATATCGGGAATGGAACGTTAAAGAGTACTCATGTTAAATCATGTTCGGTTACATCATGTAATGCGGCATCGATAGTCAAGAACACAGATAGACATACTTTTATGTATAACAGAGATAACGGAAAGGGACATATCCAGGAAGAAATGTAATTTTTCAAGGGATTTCAGAAAATTTTAATATCGGGAATGGAACGTTAAAGAGTACTCATGTTAAATCATGTTCGGTTACATCATGTATTAATAAAATGTCTAATAATGTATTTATTGTATATACATGTTATACACGTGTTGTAATACAAGTTACGTACGTTAGTATGTTTACGTTAAGCTGATAGGAACATTCCTTAATATCTTCTCCAATTTTATCACGCCGAGACTTCCTTTTTCTCATGAATTTTCTTTCCCTGAAGAAATGAGAAAATCTTAACCGTTCTACTAAAATACGCCGATGACGCACGCAAGAATTCACCACCGCCCGGGGAAGGGCGCCGCGGTGGGGTACAGGTGCTAGGGCTTTTGTCGCCATAGGACGATGCACAGTGGGTCGAAATGGAACTTAAAGACCCACCGACTTATTTACTTTTATCAAAAAAAAGTAAAAACGCTCTAATTGGGGAGAAGTGTAATACACACACGTTTTCTTGAGTTCCATTATTGAATTGAATTGAATTGATGCCTTATTTTATGGGACGAGACTCAGGCCATGAGGTCTGCTCTTCCGTCTGACCACGCAAATTTCACTACACTCCTTTCAGCAACTAGCGGAGAAAGAAGGTATTATCTCGGGCGACAAAACAGGTGATTTGAATTTAGCTTAGATGCTTCATTTATGCTTGAGGATATTTTACATGCAAGTAAATCTACTAACATGGGACAGCCGGCTAATCCGTATCTCTCTTTTACAAAGTTGAATTTAGAAAAGTACCAACGAATCGAGCGTTGTGGGCAACATTTGAAGACTACAAATATTTTCTCACTAGAAAAGGTATTTGCATTACCAGACGCGATCTACTAATTTGATTCCATTGAATAGCTGACACAATATCACCTCCCGCCAGGCCTCCGCTACTCTCCTACCCTTTTCGTTTATTCTATATTGGAGCCTTCGTTTCAACTACGAATGTGTGTCTTTCTGAAACATATATAACATATTTTGATTGTTCATTTTTCTCTCTTTATTTTGTGGCAAAAGACGATTGAATGTGTATCAAGCTCCGAACGGAAAAATACGCAGTATACACGGACAAATTGTCATAAAATTGACGTCTCTCATGAAATATTTTACAACACACGGCGAAACGAGATACGACGGGATTCCTAAACTCGGACTATCGGTCTCGTCCGGCTTGTAATATAAACGTCCACTTTCTTGCAAAATTTCCTGTAACTTTCTATTGCTGCGAGCGTCGTATCGTTGGGCCCAGTGTGCACCACCGGTGGCGCGGGTGGTGTGTGGGTGGAGCGGGGGGGGAGGGGGAGGGGGGCGCTGCGCGGGCGGGCGCGACCCCTCGCTGCGCCGCCGAGAGCCTCATTTATCCTCCGCCCTCCCCGGGGCGCCCTCACCCCCCCGCCCGCGCCGCCCCGACCCGACCGCCAGCGGCGGAGGCGAACGGTGGCGAGATGCTGGTGGAGATTCGATGCGGAAGCCCCATGCGGACGCTCTGATCTCAGTCGGAGCGGTGGCGAGAAAACGTAAGTGTAAATAGTGTGCATAGTGTAAATAAAGTGTCGTGAAAATGAGTGAATGAATAAATTGCAAAATTAATTAATATTTATTATTCGTACTATTAATTGCGAAATAAATAGTGCGAATCAGTGCGAGAATTGGAGTGTAAATGAGAATAAAAATAGTAATAATATAATTGTCACCATTCCCGTCACCGACAATTATACAAGGAGTGATAGTGCGCTTGTGAAAACTGTTCAAAGGGTTGGTTGACTCGATAGCTTAGTGGTCAGAGCAGCTGGGCGTAAACCAGAAAGCCCGGGTTCGAGTCCCGGTCGGGCCGCCCAATTCTTTGAACAAATTTGATTAATAGCAATAATAAGAAAAAGTTCAAAGTAGAACGCGTCATTTATTAGTAAAACATCTTTCCAGACCTAAATAAACGGCCAAAGAGCCATTCTGTAAATAGGTTAGTTATGGCATGCTAGCTGTACGTTAGTTGTAAGATTAGCTTTAGCTACATTATAACTACTCCCCCCTTCTGCCGTGAAAGCCAAGTAGGGCTGCACTGCGCGCGCAGATTATACTGCGCCAAAAATATAATGAATTACCGCCTCACCAGGGATACTGGTGGAGGGAACTTGACAAAAGCATTAGGGCATTGGGGGGAATGATGAAGTAGTGGGCGGTTAGGGAGTTGGAGTCCGTAGATCCATTCGTACTGTTGGTGGCAACAGTGAAGGTGTCATTACATGGAAGTTCAAAGGCGCCACGGACATGGAGGCATTATGAGATGTTAAGGTGGAGGAAGATGATTCAGAATTTGGAGACTGCAGGTGTGAACAGACTGGGTTTAATAATACACTATTTGGGCATGGTACAAGCCATTTCACCCGTTGCTAATCTGAAGTGCATGTTCTCCTTTTCTAGTATTGCAACACACGAGTGCAAACTTCATGCTAGGTGGCTGAGGAATGTGGACAGATGGGGCTCGAATTTGTCGTGATTGCATCGCTACTGTTTTCTTTACTCGTCACTGTAAAGCTTTCAATATTAAACATAAGCATTTAAATCGACTATTTAACTGAGCTTTAAATATCAAAATCCATCTTGAGCAAACGGACAGTTTTCATTTCTTTGAATAGAATTCCCAAGCCCCCAAATTTAGGCCAAATCCGAGCATTTCGACACCCATTGAACATGAACTAGACGCAATCGATCTCCTTTCTTCTTTTCCTCCTCGCGTGTCGCGTATTGCGCGACCCACATGTGGACGTCGCCCGCGCTTTGAATCAGCTGCGCCGCCCGCTTCCGGCTGAGGATCGGGTGGCGCATTCGACACGGCCCCTTTCAGGCGCGGGCGGGCTGGCGGGGGGGGGGGGCAAGGTGGGGGCCCCGACTGGCCTTTCTCCTCCTCAAGGAGACTCCGAATCGTAGCCCCCCCACCCCCTCAGCCACCGAACGCTCTTTAGGCTCCATCAGGACCGGATTTAGATACCGCGAGGCACCCAAGCACGAAATGGTTTTGAGGCTCCCTGCTGAAAAAAAAATCCTCCAGATTTACTAAAAAAAATATAAAAGAGAAAATAAATAAAATAAGTGTTAAAAAATTAAACACAAACACTTTAGTACAGTAGACATGCTTTTTAGTACTTTACTGTTTTTAACTGTTTACTTTACTGTACTTAAAGATTCGAATAAATTTTATAACGTTCGGAAAGTTTTGTGCATTTTTTCACGGGAGCGCGAGGCCCTGGTGGATAATAAATTTCTTTTTTTTGCTTGTAAGAAAATCCAGCCCTGTCTCGTGGCACAGTAACACTTTTTCGTCGATTCACTATTTTCAACATTTTTGAAACTAACCACTCTAGCGATGTTTTGTATACGTGAACTATTAATCATAATCATATCCGGACACAGTTTGACTCCCAAAGTTCTTTAAGGGGAGACAGTAGGTAAATGGCTTCAAAAATTCGATTTTTATTTTTTATTTTATTTGAAAAGCCCGTTCATTTGTGTGTAAAATGCTTTTTGTTTCATTTCAATCCGCCCAGTAGTTCAGACTCTATATTTTTTTTCCTGAAACTCTTCGTAGGAAATACATTTAAATGCCACGCCTCCTTTACGTCAAATTTGAAATAAATTTGGAAATCTCTCGTATTTATTGGCGTGGTGTAGTAGTTTTTTTACGTGAGTGTTTGCTAACCTGCATTTACTATCGATAGGTGCCGAATTCATGCGTATTTATGAAGTTTGTTATTGTTTTGTTACTGTTAACCAGAATTTGAATGAATCTGTGAATTCAGTAGTTTGGACACGATTACCCAAAACTGTATTTGTGCAAATCAGTACTTTAAGATTTGGTGAATACGATGCCATCTTGTGTTTCAATGATAGAGTTTCAAAAAACAAGAGGTTTTAAAAGTTCTGGGTGTAGATTGTGGGGAAAATACAAGACAATCCTTGTTAGAAATAGACAGAGACAGAATACGAAAAGCAGACATTGCTGCATTAAGTTGCACAAAATAAGCAAGACAAAAGAAGAAAACTGAAAAGAAGGAAAAAAGACCAGTATGATTCAGATGATGCTCAGTATGGTGCAGGAAAATATTAACTGTATGTGTTTTAAAGTTTGTTTTTTTTTCAGTAAAATATAATTATTAACTTTAAACCTGATTTTCTCAAAACTACATTTTTTTTGCTTTCAGGAACATTTTGTGTAGAAACTAGAAGTCAAAGAAAATTGAAACTTGGACAGTGCATTAACAGTATATCAACAAGTATTCACAGCTTGTTTGAGAAAATTTAGTTTTGAATTAATTATTTTATGATATGTGAAACACTTAAAAAAAATTTTTTTAATACTGAAAATTTAAAAAAAATTATTTCTCTGATTCTATATTTTGTAACTAGTCAAATCTACCAGTAATTGTTGATTAATATAGTATTTACCTTAGTAAAAATTTGAGAGTTGTATCCTTTATAGTTTTTCTAAAAAATGTTCCTTAAAATGTCCAAAATTAGCATTGGTAGCATAGGGAAATACGGTGCATACTGTCTCCCCTAACGGAGTCCAATTCATGGAAAGAAACGAGGTATTATTTTAAGTGCAACGCTCGACATTTCGTTTGCACTGGAGGATGCACCGTCAAACGTTTCTATGGGCCTATGGGCATCAGCAGCCAGAGAGCGCGAAACGAGATGAGTCTAAGGGCCTCTGCGGCATGAGGGAATGGAAGGGTGGGGTAAGAACTTAGGTGTAACAATGGAAGACATACAATACTAAGTGCAGGGATTTGTTGTATGCCTCAGCTGTAAATTGATGTAAACAAACCGAACGAGTGCCTCTGACTGGGAGGTAATGGGGTTCGAGTCCCATCGGTATGGTGGCAGGATTTTCGACACTAGCTCGAATTCAGCCTCTGACTGGAGGAGAATTCTAGCGGTCGGCTGCTCTGATCGGTAGTATTCCGTGAATTATCCGATCAACACCAGGCGAATGCCGGAGCACAACCTTAACAAACGGGGCACGGTCCGCGCGCGATATTTTCTTCCTTTCCCTTGTTCTATCCTCATCCCTTACTTACACACTTACACCTACTCGTAAGACCACTACGCTGCCGCACATGTTGGGAATCCAGTCGAAAGCCTAGAGTTTCTCCTGGAGGGGGCGGTGCTTCCGCAGGTGGAAGATACCTGATTATCGAAAAAACCGTGAGCCGTGTAGATCGGCACGGGATCTCACCACCCGGTGGGGGAAGATTATCGCCATCTCCCGCGATAAAAACATGGACCACACTTACCGTCCTAATGACTTTAGCAGTTGACACGCCCGGAAGCGCTAATCAATAATGATTGTAATGATGATGGTAATGTTGAGAATGACGAAGGACACTACTGGTGCTTTTATCTTAGAGAGGGATGAAAGATCGTTAGTGCTATGTGCGCAGCTAGCTTTCAAGTTGGTGCGACGCAAGACTGTACTGTCGCGCTCTGTACTGAAGCGAGTATTATTGTATTGTTCGGTGTAGCAATATTCGCTCCACCAAACAGCGTCATGCCAACTACGCAAGTGCTCTGTTTATTCTGTTGGAATTGTTAGTGATCAGGCTCCCAACTTGTACATCTATTAAGACGGCGAACGGCTACGTACGTGGTATTTTCTCACCTGACGAGTGGTCTATCCCGGCATTATTTATTGTACGATTGGGATTGTGTCATTTTTGTAAAGCTGAAAGCTCAATAAACTGTTATTGTTGGTACTCCAGTCTTTCTACTCTTTTCATACATTTCATTTAGTCGTCAGTCGTCAGTCGTAGTCGTCAGTCGTAGTCGTCGGTCGTAGTCGTCAGTCGTAGTCGTCAGTCTCAGTTGTCAGTCTCATAGTCGTCAATCTCAGTCGTAGTCGACAGTCTCAGTCGCAGTCGTCGGTCGTAGTCATCAGTCGTCAGTCTTCAGTCGTCAGTGGTAGTCGTCGGTCGTAGTCGTCAGTCGTAGTCGTCAGTGTCAGTCGTAGCCGTCAGTGTCAGTCGTAGTCGTCAGTCGTGTTTGTCAGTCGGGTAAGGGAAGAGAAACACAAAAGAAGAATGGCGATCATTTATATTGAGTCTCCGCCCGCGCGCCGCGCCGCGCGTGTCAGTCGGTGGCGGCGTGGGCGTCGGCGTCGGCGTCGTAGGTGGGCAGGTGCTCGGCCAGCACGCGCTCGGGCTGGCTCTCGTCGTCGCACACGGGCTGCGGCGGGAAGTCGGTGATCTTGTCGCGGTCGCGCAGGTCCAGGTTGCGCAGCAGCATCTCGAGCTCCGGCGGCAGCAGCGGCTTGTGCGGGCCCTTGGACGACTCCTTGACCGGCCCCAGCCCCACGGGCCCGAGCCCGTGCCCGTGCCCGTGCCCTTCCTTCTTCTTCTTCGGCTGCGGCGGCGAGACGTACCTGCGAGCGCACGCGCGCGTCACTCGCTGGGGATGGGTCGCTTGTTATTTGCTGAGTGACGAACATTCGGCGCTTGCCCTACCCACCGCGTGTCGGTCTTTTGGGCACATCAAGGGAGCGAACATTCGACGAAGACATCAGCTGGTCGGGATTGGGCGAGCACTAGCTTGCTGCTCGGCGAATGCCGAATGTGTGGAGCTACCTTAAAGGCGGCTCCGTACATTCGGCATTCGCCGACCAGCGAGCTACAGCTAGTCCAATCTCAAACTGTTCATGTGTTCGGTGAATGTTTGCTCCCTTTGATGTGTCCTATTGACCGAAACGCGGTGACGAGCACCGAACGTTCGTCAACGGGCAAACAGCAAACATCGCATCCACATTACTTGGGATTCGGCGAGTGGTTGCTTGTTACTCGCCAAATAGGCGAATGTGGGGAGCCGCCTCAAAACCGACGCGCTGTGGGAAGGACGAACTCCGAATGTTCGTCGCTCGGCAAATGGTGACTTCTCTACACTAGTTGGAATTCAGTGAGTAGTCGTTCGCTATTCGCCGAATACCGATTGTGTAGAATGACGAAAATGTACACATGAGGAAAGAGCAGTCGGGAGATTAGAGAAGTGAGGAGGATTCCTGGAGGGGGAAGTCCTTCAAGCCATGTTGGTTAGCGCCAGATCTCACATTCCAACAAGGATTGATTGATTTAATTGGCGGGCACGTCAACTCCTATGGTCATTAATCTCGTTAGTATAGTGAATGTTTTTTTCTGGACAGATGACTGTGTTACTCCGGTCAGATACGGCAGCAACCTACACGTGCGGGAGATTTCTTTCTCCGTGTAGCCAGCCGGGGCAGGCTCTAAGCTCCTGATTGGTCTCTCGGCATTTCCGATTTCATATTCCATCAAGCAAGGAGAAATGCAAATATGCCATAAACATGGGTGAGGCCGCTGTGGTTTTGTTACTGGCGACAACGGCGAGTATGAAATTCAGAATCAGTCTCCAATGTTGGGAGCCGGTTGGTTATATTAAATAGATTTCCGCCAATGTAGCGGAAGTTGAGGAGTCAGCCGTACACACGTATATCAGTTTCCAAACTTTTGGCTAAAGAAAACCAATTTAACGTTTACACTCTTCATCTATTAGTAAATTGATCGAATATTTACTGTAGTAATTGGGTTCCCTGCGCGTGTCCGCTAACCGTTGCTTGCGGTTAGACATTCTCTGCTCCACAATTCGGGCCACATGGTGTTATTCGACGCGTCTCGGTCTACTGGTGGGGAACTGGCCATTTTTTCGGATGCTTCCAAAAACATTCCAAGAGAATTCTTTAAAAAAAACATGTTTTGGAGGGGAAGTTAATCGTTCAAAATGCCATTTTGGTGGTGTTCGGGCTCCTACCGAGCTAATCGATAACTCATTCGCCTAATCGATTGACAGTATGTTTATCCATTTGGAATTATCTGGCAAATTTCTAGAAATGCTTGAAAAAGGGGGAGGGTGTTAAAGGTATCTTCAGTGGTGAAACGCTGTGTATTTCTACTCTGCCTTTCATGAAGCCACAGCATATACCGTAACGACTTAATTCATCACACTGACGATGTCAAACCTAATTTTGTATCAAAACACAAAATTTAAAGAAAAAATCATATTGCTATTTTTTCATGTATCTTCCTGTCCCCAAATATTAATGAACCACACAACTGAATTGTTAGAATTTTTTAAAAAGAACTTGCGTAGCACCAATAATATTTTTAATATGGAACTACGAGCCGGAGGCTCCTCGCCTAGTTAGCAAATTTTTGTACATTTTCCTACCTCTCAGTGAAGAAAATGTGAAAAAGCTTCTTTTAAGAGGACTGTAAACTGTTGCATAAAAGGTCGCGGCCGGTACAGACTTAGGTGAATATTTCAAGAGCCGAAAGTTTGTGTTTAATGAAGATAGATCACTTGGAAAATAAGCTTCTCATTGTAGATAGTACCTCCGGCGCGGTGTTGCGCTGACCAAACAATTTTACCGGTCCCATACGTGGGGTGTGGTACCTCACCCCTATATTTGAACTTATATACCACCAAAAAAGTGTAGGAAACCACACCCCACGTGATGAGATTAACCATACTCCTTAAGGTGAGGTCTATAAAAATACAGAAATCTATAAATTTGAATGTAAATGCGTTGAATTCACACGTGATAGCCCATTTATTGGCTTTCGAAAGGAAACACATATATTAGCTCTTTGATTACAGTTTCAAACTAATAATAATAGAGAAAGCTGTTTGATAACTTTGAATACCGAAATTAAACAATAATTTATGTGCCTTTGAAATTAATTAAACCATTAATACAGTAAATAATATGTAAATAAAGGAATGATTAGAAATGGAACGTTCATATCAGGGCTTGTATTTGCCAAAGAGTTGTTACGCAGGAGGAATGAGTTTCAATAAGCAAAATTTTGCGAACATTTCATTTGAATGCCCCATTTCCAAGAATTGAATAGTATACATCGCTCAGTTGAAGTACAGGGTGGTAATACTTAAACTTGCGCTAAAGAACACGTGGTAACAAAGAAAAGGAATTATAGTACGAGTACCAAACTTGGTTGTACAGTAATCTCTCAACATTCGCGAGAGTTAGGTTCCCAAAAAACATCGCGGATGTTAAATCCGCGAATGTTGGGTCTATCTCTTAATGAAGAAAGGTGGGTTAGGTTCCTGGATATCGAAAAACTTTTTAAAAAGGAAAGAAAAATGTGACAATCAATTACAGTACAACTGATTAAGCGCTACTACAAACAGAATTCACAATTAACATTCCAAAATGAAGAAATAAAATAATGTTTGAAACTTATTTCAAAGTTGAAAGTAATTGGATACAGCATTAGATTTTTTTATTTCATCACCCTCCTCGTTGTTTTAATATACAACTATGTAAGAGTTGCTGCTTCTATTCTCTCTTAAATTTCGAAGTTATTTCCATGTTCCGATCGCATTCGAATGCCATTTCCACAAGAGCTTGTTTAGAACGCCATTAACAGTTTTGACATTGAAGTTGTTTTAGGACAGAGTTTCGCCCCGTTACTTCATCGTTACCGTCGACGAGGGTTTCTTCACTGATGCTTTTCCGAAGCTCTTCTACAATGTGCTCATAATAATGAGAGTTGCACAGATTCGGAACGGCTTTTCTGTTCATTTGGCCAAAACCTCTACCTCCAATTTGACGAAACTGATTTGAATTATTTTACAATTGTGTTTTTCTATAAATATGAATTGACATTTCATCTTTGAAATTTTTGCAGAAAGTGATACTTTGAGCTCCGTCGTCTGCCGAGTTCGTTTCCTAAGTGACGCTAATAAGGGAAATGAAATGCGCTCGCTTTCAAAAAAACTTTTGTACGACCAAAAGACGCACTCACGAATGTTGAAGTCTGGAATGTTAAAACCGGTAGCATTTCTGTAATCGCGAATGTTCGGAACTCGCGAATAGTGAATTCGCGGATGTCGAGAGATTACTGTATTACTGTCCAGAGTACGGGGTGCATGATTTCTATGCGTCACAGTGCCACCGGCCAGTTCCAAATTTGGCCACGATCGGGATAGGTGCCATGATCGGGCATACTGGTGAATAGTCTCACTCACCGGACCAATGCACTTGCTGATGAGTCAAGAGGGGTTTGGACAAACAGAGCAGGACATTACTGATGAACCTCCTTTATCAAAACAATAGTAATATTTCAGCTGCACTTCGATAATACCGCCGGCTGAAAGAAGTACGGAAGGTTCCTCTTTCTCCACCTACTTTTCGAAACATGATCAAGTTTGAATCAACTGGGAACTGGGTGTCGGTCCGGGAAGAAATCGACGACCAGTGGAACCGCAGGTGGTTGATGAAATCGCTGTTGCTCTGGCCGACAACGCTGCGCGCAATTCCCGAGCATCAAGCAGTGCGCGTGCTGTGTCCCAACAGTTGAACATCCCATGGGCCACAGTACGGAAAGTGCTTCGAACCATTCTCAAATAGTATCCGTACAAGATCCGTATCATTCAGGCGCTTGCAGCACTGGACGCACAACAATGTGTTGGCTTCTCTCTCCACTTTCTCTCAAGAATTGAAGTTGGCGAGGCCTGACCTTGGACCATCCTATGGATAGATGAAGCACACTTTTCTCTGACGGGTGAAGTGAACACACAGAATTGCCGAATGTGAAGATCTTCACCGTGAGGCAACGAGCATGAAGTTCCTCTGTATGGTGAATGTGTCACCGTATGGTGTGGTTTCACGACGAGTTCATCTTTGGTACATTCTTTTTTGAAGAAGCTGGTTCTGAAAGGCCAAAGACTTGCAGTGTGACTAGCCAGCGTTACTGTGATATGTTTCGCCAGCATGTCATGCCCGATGACATACCAGCATGTCATATCAGGCATGTCATATCAGGCATGTCAGCACTATGCCTGATTATGGCAGCTGGTGGGCTTATTTAGAACAGGGCCGATGGCACTGTGACGCATATAAATCGTGCACCACATACTATGGACAGTAATACTTGCAAGTTTGGCACTTGTGCTATAATTCATTTTCTTGTTGTAATGTGTTATATAGAGAAAGTTAAATTATAACCCCGCTGTACATTTAAGCTCTCCAGAATTCACCACAATCCTAAGTTTTCTAACCAATCAGTTACAAATTTCCTCGAAAAAAATCGCACCGACTCGGAAATAAAAATCCGGCATTCGCCTGGTGTTGATTGGAGAAACCACGGAAAACTGCCGATCAGAGCAGCCGGCCGCTAGAATTCTCGTCCAGACAGCGACTGAATTCGACCTAGCTGACAAGCTAGTGTCGAAAATCCTGCCGCCGTCGGGACTGGAAACTAGGACCTCCCAGTCACAGGGACTGTAGTGACATCAGGTTGATGCACTGAGCCATCTCTCCCGGTAGGTCGGAGGACAAGTAGGGGTGGATGTCGGGCACATTGACCACACTAGTCTAAATTTGCTAACCACGTCTCAGTTTCAAATTTCTGCGTGAAATGATGTGTTCACTTCAAGCCCATTGCCTATCTCAGGGGGAAAAATCCGGTAAGAATACTGTGCAATACTCATGGAAAGATCTCGGACTGTACGGTATTCCCTCTGAGGCGCGTTGGTGGCACTGACCCCGGCTTGAAGCGCTCGGCGCGCGAGACGGCGCTGGTGAGGTCGGAGGACAAGTGGGGGTGGATGTCGAGCACATTGACCACACTCCTAAATTTGCTAACCATATCTCAGTTTCAAATTTCTCCGTAAAAAGTTGTGTCCAATTCAAGTCCACTGCACATCTCAGGGAAAAAATTCCGGTAAGAGTACTGTGCAATGCTCATGGAAAAATCTCGGACCATACGATACTCCCTCTGATGCGCGTTGGTGGCACTGACCCCGGCTTGAAGCGCTCGGCGCGCGCGACGGCGCTGGTGAGTTCGGAGGGCGAGTGCGGGCGGATGTCGGGCACGTTGCAGAGGCGCGGGGCCACGTAGCCGGGTGCCGACGCGGGCGGCAGCGGGTACGCCAGCGGGGGCGTGGGCGCCGCCGCCGCCTCCTCCAGCTCCTCGGCCGCGCGCCCCGCCGCCGACTCGGTGGGCGACGCCACGTCCAGGATGGGGATCTTCCACGTGGTGGACGGGCCGCTCACGTCGCCCACGCGCAGCATCGCCATCAGCGAGCGCTGCAGGCAGTCCAGCCTGCGCGCGCAATGTCACAACTAGGGAGCGGATTTTTATGAAATGTCATTTTTTTTCTTTCTCTCCTCCCATTGTACAAATACAATGCTGTCATTTGATGACTGCAACCAGTTGCATAATGATAGTCATATCGATACAGTTTTCATTATGATACAGGTTCTTGACCAATCACAGAGAAGTTTACAAGTATTGACACTTAATTAATCATTGAGAATCGTTCTAGTAAATGTTTCGTTCGATTGTGTACTTTAAAAGTACATTTGATATTATATTATGCTTATCAGTTTTAATTTATTTTATTAGTAGTAATTTTTCGTGGAATATTATTTAAATAAATTGGATCGTAATTGTACTTTGAACCTATTTGGCTTTTTTTAGTTATGTGCATTTGAACTATTTCAGAGACTATTTCACTCATGTCTGTCCGCGTCGTAAGTAGCCAATGGTAAGCCTGGATATATTCAAATTAAACCAATCCCAGATGTTTATCGCCATCAGCTTGTTTACCTTTTTTTATCGCTGTAAAACCTTTGTTTACCTTTTTAAGATAACGATAGCAATTGTTTCACCTCCAAAATAGCTCTCGTGCATCAATATAATATTAAAATGTGTCGTTTTGGTAATGTTTAAAACTCTGAAATATAATCTATTATTAAAGATTCAGTGCCGAAAAACAGCGAAAGGAACAGAAAAAGTGTGTGGAAGAAATTTCAAGAATTTTGTAAAGACAGAAAATACAAATGGACAGCACAAACTACAAATGAAGAAATTACACATGTTTTAGGCAATTAATATACGAAGATTAGATTGTGAAGTGTACAAAGAATATGCTATCAAAACTATGTGGAACGTTACAACCAAAATTATTCAGGAAAATATTTTAGTGAGTACACACGTGTGTTCAATCCATTCGAAATCGACGAATTCCGCTGCTAATTCGTCTTGTGCATCTCCCATTTCAAATACTTCCACGGAAGACCAACTTCCTACAACTTTAATGATTGTGCTTTTAATAAATGTTCTTGTCAGTAGCCTTGTTATAATTGTTTTTAGAAAGTTTTATTACCATAAAAGTGAAATATATTTGAAATCATTTTCTGCATTAAACTGTTATTAAAATGTTACTTGGTTATAAGTTATTCCAGGAGGCAGTGATAAGTCGGAGCTGAATGGAAGTTTTTCATTTTTCGGTAGTAATTTTGAGTAATATTTCTCTTTTTCGTTATTCCTGGATTTAAATTATCCTTTCAAATCATGTAATGTGTTTATTCGTGAAATAGTCACACTAAATATCACTCGAAGTGCTGTGCTAGCCGGTAAATTCACTCCTCGCTACGCGAGTCGTGAATTTACCGGCAAGCACAGCACTTCTCGTGATATTACTTATGAAAATAAACGAATTATTTGAGTGGACATTGACGATTGTTATCGCCTTTTTGTTGGTGATACCCAGAGGAACCGAGGTGGAAAATCTAATGTTCTAGTTTGTCTAATCTTCATGCGGTCCTTTCCATTACTTACGCCTCTGCCGTGAACACTTCTTTCTCCACCATGCCTTCCGCATCCATTACTGGATGAGCGTTGAAGCCAACAATATTCATGCTCTGCAGTCCTAAAGAATAAAGAACAAACTCATACTTTTCAAACAAATTTCTATATTGCCTAAAATTGCAGTGCCATGTATATTAAATCAAAATAGTTTTCCCGGGAGAGAAGGGCCAACTGAATGATTGTGCTACTTCCGAATGGGTAAATGGATATTTGGGAACGGAGTACTTGGGAAAAAGTGAAAACTGAAAATTGACCCTACTGAGCTACTTCAAGGAAAGATGTATTAAAACAATCTTTATTGAAATTTTCAGAATCCCTTATAGTGTTATACAATAAAGCATTATACTATGTAATAATGCACGGAAGTACGACAATTCGGAGTAATTTTGCAAAGTAAGGCGACTGTTAACAGTATCTAATATATGTGGCATTTTTGTATTTAGACGTTCATTCGTGTAAAATCTGTAATTCCTACACCACACGACCAATTTCTCAACATTCTGTAGAAACCATGGTCACAAACTACTGTAAGTAGGAAAAAGTATACAGCAACCTTGGATAAAAAAAAAGGGGACCTAAAAGACAGACGATGAATTTTGACCATGTTCCCAAAATTTAACTGATTCTGTTAATATTTATTGGAAAAAATTGCATATCTACACCAGTGCGATTTTGATAATGTCTGCATGCGTTCGTATACATTTGATATCGTCTGATAATACGTAGAACTTATTTTCGGTCCTTTCTGACTGGAAGCGCGTTGTGTTCTGAAGTGAACGCGCGTGGTGACGATCCTTCCACCGAAGAATACGGATTCGCTCTGACGAAGAAAATCAAAGGGTCCGTACACGCTCGGGGTACATGAAAAGTTTAACCGCCAGTGTTTGCCCGTATTGTGATCAACCATATTCAGAAAGCGAGCAGAGATGCCGTTTTACCCAACCACTTGAACTGCGATTCACGTTCTGAGCTCGGTGTTTGCCTCACCGAACTACATAAACACTCGTTAGCACGAACTCGCTTAACACGAATTTCGCCTTAACACGAATATCGCCGAGCAAAAATTCGGTCCCGGCAAAGGATTACGCCAATAAGGACATTTATAATACTCGGATAACACAAATGTTTATAACACGAACTCCGATTATTTCGGTCCTATGGAATTCGTGTTAATGAGGGTTTACGTACATCAATCTGGCCCATCCGTTTCTCGATGTGGTTCGGGTATGCTCGTTTTTAGTTAGGCGAGATTGCGTCGCTATCTGCCTTGATGTGGACAGTATGTTGAACCGCAGATTTGAAAGAAGCGATCCAAGCGATTGAATCATCGAATGATTCGTTCTCGCCTCGAGCGGCCACTAGACAGGAAAATCGTTCAATGGCTTGAGAGCCGTTTTCTTCACTTCTCCGTATTAGCTGAACCGGTGCAGACGTTCGAACGTGTTGTACTCAATAGCCACGCTTGCACTAGCCCCATTTTCTTTTCTTGGATTACAAATTCTAGTTTGCGCCATCGCCAACGGCGGATTTAGAAGTATCAAATGCTTTTAGTGATTTTCAAGATTACACCAAGGGTCGAACCAGCAAGCTTGGGGCGACAACAATAAAAACAGGTAACATTTATATGTTCTTTTGTACTCAAGATTCTTACATGTCTCATGGTAATACCAGTAATCAAAGTTGTATGTGTTCACTTGTGTAGTGAAAGCAAAGTTGTTCGAGTTTTGTGGTTATATAGGAATTCAAAATATTTGTATATTTCCTGACGATTCACTGCACAACTTACGATCTGGCTACAAAACCGCTACACTGTGACAACTCTCCTGAGAATAGGCGACTGCTGTGACCTCGGAGTTATCGCATATAGTAGTTCAAACAAGGTTACGCCCAAAGACCTTTAGGATCAGACCGTAGATCCATGAACAAGTGTCCCGAAGAAAATCAGTAGCTTGCGGATTTCGTTCCTGACAGTTTTACCCAGCGCAACGCGCCCGACTGGGCCCACTCACTGTGATGTTGGCCCGTTCTGGTACAACGGGACGGGCAAAAGTGTCGCGCAGGGCCTTTTAACTCTCATATACCGTTGTGGAGTCCATTAAAGTGGCGGCCTCTCCCGCAGCACCTTCTTACTGGATTAATACGACGGCTGCCAACGATACATCAAATGTGCATGGCTGCTGCATAGGTTCGCGAGACTCAAGCAGGCGCGTTGTAGCGATCCCGAGCTTGCTCAGTCGCTAACAATTTGTCGATAAGAAAGACCTCGCCTGCGAGATTCGCCGCGCGATCGCGTAATTGCGGCGGCGACCCCGTCGCCTTATCAGCGGTCGCTGGAGGGGAGGCGGGGGGGACAGTTGTCGCCCCTACGCGAAAAGGAGGGGTAGTAACGGTCTGAGTGAGGAGAGACGCAGAATGTTTCGAGAAGCGAAGGTGTGAGTTTGGACTGAGCGAAAGGCGTGGCCGCGAGCCCAGTCAGCGGAAATTGTGCCACGTTAAGGCGGACGCTGTCAGGCTTGTTCTTCCAGCACGCTTTGTTGTTTGAGCGAGCTAAATCTTCCAGCGGACTAAGGTCGGTATTACGATTCGTATGTGCCACATCGGGACATTTCACCCGAACTGCCCGATTACGAGTTCACGCTGTTCACTGTTGGAGATAATTCCACGGACACAACCTCCGAATTAACGTTGATGTGTGGTTCCCGTAGTTCACCTTCGGAGATTGCTTCGCCATTATAAACGTGTTCAATAACTGGTATACCATTCCATGTGCATTCTCATAGTTTCTTTGTAACATGTGCAGAAAATAGTTGCAGTTATGGATTTTTCGTGTGGGAGGACTGTACTGATTTTTGAAAGAGTTTTGCCATGTTAATAAGCTAGAGGTGCAAGTTCTGTTTTTGAAAGGAGTATCATGGATGGTAGTGTTAACACCAAGGTGAAGTTACAAATTTATTAGAGCTATTGAAGGACCATTGACGAAGTCATAAAATTATATTTTTTAGGCGGCATTAAGAAGTTAACTGAACTTGAATATTACACAAGAAATGTTGTAACAAAGGGTAATTTAATATAGTTTTTCAAGTAACTTCTTTTGAAGATGTTCGAAGTTATTCATATGCAATTAAAAGTGTTGTAAAAATTATATTTGAAACGAACTATTGAAGAAGATGAGCAAACTTGAATTTTGTACAATAGATGTAAAATGGGCTAAATTTCTGTAGTTATTTTTTTTCAAGAATTTCTATTGAACGTTCTGTTTTTTGTTCAAAAACTATATTCATTCAGTTCAACAGAATATAAGATATTTTTTGTAATTTCATTTTTATAGTTTTACAAGAATTTCTGTTGAACATTCTGTGTTTTCAAAAACTATAATTTGTTCACTTCAATTGAAGACAAGATATTTTCGTTGGAATTCCAGAGAATTTCGTGCACGAAATTACATGAGAGTGTTGACTTAGTGTATGTTGAGGGATAAATTAACTGCAATTTTCACCAACAGAAAGCAGTATGATATTCTGTCAGTTGAAATGCAAGTACTCCTCCCTATGACAGTGCATTCTCAACACTCCTCGTCTCATCTGAGATCTCATTGGTTCAATTAATTGAATTTCCATTGCATTTAATCACAGAATATACTACTGTGATTCTCATTCTTTTCAATTAAGAGAAAAAAATTATTTTAGATAATCTTGCAGTTGATTTTTCCTCCAAGGTTTTTTTTTAATGCTGTTCAGTGTTATATTTTTCTTTGTTTATTTGTTTATCTGTGCATGTTATGGTAATTTTGCAATGTGTGGCTTCAAAGAAAGCCAATTACCCACGAAATTTCCCCACAGCCGACCTACACGTTCGGTCACAGCGTAATGTTACAAAAAATCGCGTCGAGGTTCGCGCCTTCTTCAGCGGTTTCTTATCTGTATATATTATGAATAATTGAACATTGAGAAGGGATTTTTCGTAATTCTCATAAATCAGCCAATTTTTTTTGTGTGGATGTTGGCGAGCCTAACCTGCAGCTGTATCCGGTGACACTAGCGCCTCCTTTAGTAGCACCCTGAAGGTTTGTCTCCGGTCAGTTGCGTAGCTAGGTGGGGGCAGGGGTTGGGGCTGTCCGCCCCGGGTGACATTAGGGGTGACACCAATTACAAAAAATGTATAATTGGAATTATATAATTTTAATGATTTATTTAAAAATCATATTTTTATAAAAACTAGTTAATTATCTATACTACATCTTGGATTATTTACTTAAAAATTAAATTTCAATTATTCTGAATTAATGCAGTGTTTTAATATATTATAAATAAAATGTCATGTGCAAATATATTTTATTAAACAATGTATAAACGTATGTGTAAATGTATTAATTGTTTTTTATATTTAATTGATGGGGTGATACCATTAGTTTTGGTCCGGTGACACAACTGATGCTACGCCAGTGTCTCCGGTTTTGATGGAGAGTTGCGGGTGCAAGTGGCCGGGCAAAAGTGTCGCGTGGCTCACCGGTCTCGTACTGCTGGCGCGTGATGCGGCCCTTGGCGTGCGGGTCGAGCGCGCGGTACATGGCCTCCACGTGCGTCTCCGTGAAGAGCAGCGGCGGCTCCGCCAGCCCCGACCGGAACATCATGCAGCGGTCCAGCAGGTTGCCCAGGAACGCCACGGGGTCCTCTGCGCACGCGCACGTCCCTCCTCACCCACAAACACACACACACATACACACCCACACACACATACACACACACACACATACACACCCACACACACACATACACACACAATTTTAATTCAATTATTTCGTGTTTGCGAAAGCGCCAACTGCTATGGTCATTAGTAGAGGTTGGAATTTTTATGTAATTACATATTTTTTGTCTTTCTACCTGCCGTTCTCAAAACTCGTATCTTGGAGTATCTTAGCCGTCTTAACAAAATATCCAATTTTTTCGTTACATATTTTTACATATTTAGTACTTTGTTACATATGTTACATATTTTGGTATTTTCACAAAATATTTTTTATTTTATCAATGTTCTTCTATGTTATACATATTTTTTATGAAAAGTAGTGGTTTAAAAAATGAGAATTTTTTCCTACATTATTACTGAGTACTGTCGAATCGCGATGCGTTACGTTAAGACGCGGTCGGATGCTTTTACAGTCCGGCGCGCTTGTTTCAATGCTCTGAGTGGCGGGAAGTGAGCGCAAACGGCTGAAATCATTTTTACCTTTAGATGTGAAAAGTATCACTGACGCCGGGTTTCGTGATCTTTAATCTGAATTTCCGAGAAACTTTGATGATCGCCGACCTGTAACACTTCGATAAGAATGCTGCACGCTGCTGTGATTGTTTGCTGGTCGTAGATATCGCCAATTTTGAAAAAAGGCTTCTATTGCGTCTAGTCTGGCTGCTAAAGTACCGTCCTGAATAGCATTAGTTGATTCATTACTGACGGGAAAGTTGTAAGGTGCAAATGTGCATCAACGTTTGCTCGCAAAAGGATTTTTAAAGTTTGTTCAGGAAATGTTTGATGAATGAAATGTGGAATTAGGTAATGGGTTTATTTAATATTACATATTATATCCCATTTTACATATTTTTTACAATATTCTCACTGTTGTTAATTCATATTTATGTACATATTTTGGCGTTTGATATTACATATTTTTCTGGTCTCTAAGTCAGTCCCGTGGGTGTAGGGCATGTTTTATCACGGAAGGTAGCGGTGTTCTTCCCCCCGCTGGATGTTGATATTCGCCGACCCAAACTTCGACTTGCGGGGTTTCTCTTCATCCAGGTAACTCCCATCAGCGGGGCACCTTCACAGCCGGGACAAGCCAAGACCGTCTAGAATAGATGCATATTCCAGACGGCCTTGGATAAGCTCTAAGCCCCCGGTTGATCTTCCCACATACGTGATAGTGTGTGTTAATGAGGGATGCAAGTATAAGGAAGTGAGGCGTGTGTGTAAGGGGAGAGGATAGGCCAAGGAAGTGGAAGGAAAAATCGCACGCGGTCCATGGTCGCCCGTTTTTTAGGTCATTGCTCCTGCATTCGCTTGGTGTAGTTCAGAAAAACCATGGAAAACTACCGATCAGAGCAGCAGGACAGTAAAACTCTCCTCCAGATCGGAAGCTGCAACGGCTGAATTGAATTGTATAAGATTTTCGACACTACCTCTCTACCTTTTATCCTTCCATCATCAGATCTCAAATTCTAGGACTTCCCGCTGAGAGGAACTGCACTCGAAGGGGTGGAGAGTGCGATGTCGTTTCTCAGGACAAGGAGAAGTCAACAAATAGGCGAACATTTGTCCATACGCACCTTTAAAATGTAAAGTATTTTGTAGCGAAGGATTAAGCTGTGAAGTGGAAGTGATGGTTTCAGAGTAGAAATAAGGACCAATAGTGCACATTTTACTATTTTTTATATTTGCTTGTGTTTTTCATTTCTCGTACTTACGAATGTAAGAAGTGAAAATATTGTCATCGTACACCGGAAAACTGTGAAATTTCAACAGATAAACTCATATTGTCAGGCCCTGGTAACAAAAAAGTGGAAAAACATGTTCCCGTGTGTAGAAAATTACTTCCTCTAAAACGTGGTGTACCAACAATCAGTACTTGGAGTGTCTTTGATACTAAAAAATTGTTTGACGGTAAATGGTCTGTCTGTATGTCTGTCCATCATGATTATCAAATCTGGGAGACCTCGATATTTCTAGAAAACCATGATGGCATCATCTAGTATACACACTGCTTTGGTACAAATAATTTATTTTCATTTCACCTTTAAAAACATCCACGTGAAGTCAATGTCATTTAACAGGAGAGACATAAATCACTCCCAAATAATTAGTTTTCTTTGTATCTCGCATGTTACTACACCATTATATTTTTTACAATTACAGTATGATTAAGGTACAATTAAGATACCAATTCTAAGCAATTCTGAGTTATTCATTCCTCCTTAAATTGTACATAACTCATTTGTGTAAAAAGTGTACAAAGCCGGTTTTGCAGGCGCAAAGATGAATGCACTTCTGTGTGACGGGTTTCAATGAATTATTTTGTTTTTATTTTCTGATGACTACCTCGGGACTCAGGTAATTGAGCGTCCACTGTATTACACGTTGTAATACGAAATTAGTTCCTGCTTCTTTATATTAAGTATATTAATATTTGTCTTTTCTTACTCTAACATACAAAATACGAATAATTCCCAGAGTTTTCGGCAAATGAACAAATTTTGCTGGTGCTAACGCTGATTCCCAGTATATTTAAAGAATTGTCGAATATACATTTAAGTGATTTTTTAAAAAATCCTGAAAATTCTAGGCCGGTCAGATGACTAGTCTGCTTAAAATTGAGACCAAAAGAAGAATAAAAATGTTCTGAAATATATGCCGTATTTAATAATATTCTTGTTATGCACATCTTTATTCAAGAGTGTACGAGATTAACAGAATATAACATTAGAACCGAGAAATCTAAATATCTAGCTCAGTGACTTTTTTAGTATAGTGTTTTATATAAAAATTATAAAAGTAGGTCTGCGTGAAAAATAATAGACGCATGTAAAAAATTAAAAGCATCAACTTGTTCAATCCAACTATAACACAGGGCACAAGTATTTTTCTTATTTATAATATTGCTTATAAGGTTGATACCTTGTAATAAATTCAGGAAAAAATAGGTTATTTAGGTATCAATATTTAAGATCTTTTCGATCGCGTAGCTGATCATCATCACAGCTAATCTGAAAATATGTACTTCGTGTAATTTTAAAAATACAAAGAAAATTAGAAATAGAGTGAAATTTAATTCATAAAAATATGAAAAAATTGAATATAAAATATTGAGAAGAATAACTTGAAAATATGTACAATTAATTACCAGATATAATGTTATGCGGGGTGCATAGGCCAAGTGGATCGTACATAGCTTGCAGCGTCTGGGTGGAGAACGAAATTCGGCGACTTCTCGGAATTGCGAGTCGTTTAGAGACGATAGAACGACAGGGCAGCGCGGCGCGGCCGAAGGGTCCAATCAGACGTCGCATGTGGAGGAGGAGGGAGGAAAATTCTTCGTTCGATATTAACTTACGCATGCTCTGTACGGATTTCAGCTGCCCCAACCACATTAAATAAGTTATAAATCTTTCAAAATAAAGTCTTAAGAATAACAGTAATAATCCCTTGTTAGTAATAAGACACTTCACAACTATCTTGCAATAGAATCCATTACTTCCTTTATAAGGAAACTGATACATAATTTGGTCAATTATTTAAATGATGTACAAGGATCAGTCGCTTACGAAATATGAACGGATTAACCCCACTCTCCCGCCTAAGAAACAGACTCCCGTTTCACATTTTCCTTCAATATCTCTCAGACGTTTGATAAGATAAGAACATTTCTTGCATTTACCTGTCCCTCCCGTCGTATTTCCTTTCTAAAACCTGCCATCGCTCTGTAACAAAATTTCCTCTCTATAACCTTGGTTGAAGCTATAACCCAGTGTTGTCAAGGTCAATGCCACGAGCGGGAGTCCGTGGCACAAGTGGCACGACGAAATCGCCCCTCCACGCAGTTCAATACCCCGCCCCCAGAGACAACGCCATCCCTATTGTAAAACGGCGGAGTTACTAATAATTCCCTTTCCCGACGCTAGTTACGCAGAGAAGCTCGTGGCATGTTACGGCGCCACGACGCGTGCCCCTGCCACCAGTAGAAGACCTTGACACTACTGCTATAACATAATGAAATCACTATCAGGGAGGTGACAAGAATTTATTCCCCTCACACTTTGCTATACGAAGTTGCTCGGTCAATCAACTGAAGAGCCTCACGGCTGAACGTTGTAGTGTCTGTCAATTTAAAAGAAAGATTTAATAAAAAAGGAAAGAGGAGAGGGCGGGCAGGCGAAGGTCATCTCGTCGTGGAGTTAGTGGTGAACGTATTCAGACAATTTTAGCAGCAGTGACAATTTTCGCAGTGGTGACGAGATTTCAGGTATTTGCTCATTAGGGAAAATTACCTGTTTGTGCAGGTTGTTATATATGTGAATTCTTTCTAACTTGAGTTTGTTCCAGTACCTATTTTCAATTTCTAATGTGGCAAACGAAAGTTTTTGAAACATGCTGTATTGTGTGCAGATAGCGCATCATGTGTCTCGATTTGCACTTGATTGAATTCTGCATGTTTTATGTAAAAAAATAATTATATTGTACCTATGTACATATTCATAGATATGCATAATTAATTCAACTCACCTGGCTGCTCTGCTAATAGGTGACAAATCAAAACTGAAAGAATTCAAATATACGTTTCTTACTTAAGTAATTGTAAGCATCATACTGAGAGGGAGACAGAGCCTGAAAACGAATTGATTATTTTAGTTCAAAATTTAAATTATTTATATTAAAATTAAGTTGAAACACAACATGAATATTTCATTCATGTTTTTTAACCTTAACCTGTACATTCCTATATTATCCAAATGCACACCATTGTGTCAACTTTCAAAATAAGCATTTTCAAACTTCTTTTTAATATTAAAGATGTAAGTAACGATTCTGAGTAATAAAGTGTAGAATAAATCAAATATTGAAATTGAATATTGTAAAAGAATTCTCATTTTTTGAATTATTTGCTGTCCTTTTACCTTCAGTTGCTCTGGATGCATCTCCACCCTCTTATTTTTGGGAGGAGTTTTCATGTTGGGCATGGTGTGATTTTGAGTTCAATTGGCAAAACTGATTTATTCAAAACATCTTCTTTCAATTTATTCTACTTTTCGAAAGAATGTACCATAATATTGTAATTATTAAAAACGTATTTGTTTTTACAGTATCCGCACGAATAGTTGCGCTTCAGTTGTCAGATTTTCAAAGCCTTCTGGAGTTGTAGCGCATTTAAAGATTGACTGAAAAATGCTTCAAAGACGAAATGTGGAGGTCATTTAAGTTAACTACTTGAATTTTTATTATTGTCAAATCTTAAGAATGTTGTTTACGTGAGTCTAATATTAAAAGTCTGCTATAATCTTAAAGTACGAAGAAACGTTGCACGTTACATCAGCTGGGAGTTTTGATAAGAAACGTGAATAACTGTGTACGTCAATTAAGGAAAGGAATGTAGTTACTAAAGCATGCTGGTATTCTACGTACCAAGTATTTTTCATGGTATTAATGATGATTTGGACTACAGATGCGACATCGATGGCCACGTTTTCAAAACTCGATGTTTTGATAGAACATCGATGTATTAAATCCGATCTTTTTAACATTGATGTTATGTGCTCGATGTGTCGGTTGTGAACGAAATATTGACATAATCACAATTTTGTAAAAGTTGAAATACGTAACATAAGTGCTTGTACCACTGTTGTAATGTGATCGAACCAAACGAATGCTACCTTTATCGAGCAGACTGTGTCGTTTGAGATGACCCCAATGCCTTTTCAGTATTTCCTAAATCTTTCCTCGTATTTCGCACATGGACAAGCGGGTTATGCATGAACCATGGGTATAGGGCAGTGTTGTCAAGGTCGATGCCACGAGCGGAAGTCCGTGGCACGATTGCCACGACGAAATCGCCCCTCCATGCAGTTCATTACCCCGCCACCAGAGACAACGCCATCCCTAGTGTAAAACGGCGGGGTTACTAATAGTTCCCTTTCCCGATGCCAGTTGCGCAGAGAAGCTCGTGTCATGCTACGGTGCCACGTCGCGTGCCACTGCCACCAGTAGAACGCCTTGACACCACTGGTATAGGGCCTCGCTCCCTTCTGCCAGTCCTGCAACATCAGGAAAAACAGAAGGTCATATTCACTGTCACCAGCCGTCGCGCGCATTGCATGTGCAGATATACTAAGCTCATTTCGCCTACATTTCCTTACTCCAGCAGGTGCTTAGGCGGCTTATATTTCACCCATAGATCGGGTTTGTATGAATCGAGCTCAGAATTGAATGCTAAATCCATTGGGGTATTGCGCGCTCCCACTTAGAAGTGACGATACCTCGCTGAAGGTTACTTCGGCGTCGTCTTGCGACACTTCCTGACATCAGCCTGGCGCTCAAAATTGTTGTTATTGCAGTGGTGTCAAGGTCTTCTACTGGTGACAGTGGCACGCGTCGTGGCACCGTAGCATGACACGAACGTCTCTGCGCAACTAGCGTCGGAAAAGGGAAATATAACGATTAGTAGTAATCCCACCATTTTACTATAGGGATGGCGTTGTCTCTGGTGTCAGGGGAATGAACTGCGTGGAGGGGCGATTTCGTCATGGCATTCGTGCCACGGACTACTGCTCGTGGCATCGACTTTGAAAACACTGTTCTTTTGCCTACCAGTGGCAATCTCAAGGGGTGAGGAAGCTCATAAGACATCCTCCCCCTTGACCCCGATGATACATAATTATCAAATATTATTTTGGCTCATTTTCTACAGTTTCGAAAGACACTCGTCATATCAGTGGAATACTATTTGAATTTTACTATAGATCAATTAATAAAAATACATTTTAAATTCAGCATTGATGAATTCAGAAAGTACCAGCTGGCCACTACACACAGGTTGTCCAGAAGATCCCGTTACAAACAAATACCTTAAATTCTCAGTTGACTTTCATAGAGAATATCAGGTTGAGTTCTTCCGTGAAAAAAAAATTGTCTTCCAGAAAATTGGGTTTAAAAGTCTCATCCGGGCGCGCGAAATTCAAAAGCGTCGCTTGTCAGTAGTCTAAGAAACCGCATTTTTTTTCGTAAAAACTGGAGCTGACATTGTTCATGAAAGTCAACTCAGAATTTGAGCAGGAGCCTATAGAAATATCCTGGTTGCGCCACTGATCTGTTCTTCGAAACTGTCGGGAGTCCAGATTGTCTGCGTACTGTGTGGCGGGCGCTACACCACATACCATTCCACTGTTATTCATGTTCTTGTATGTGATGTATGGTGTTGCACGAGGAAAGGAAAATACAAGAGAAAAGATACAGAACGAAAAAGACGACCTGTGGACCTACTGATTTCTTCCAAGGATACATTTAAGCAATTGATCTAAAATTCTCCAGTTGAAGCAGTCTCGAGCATGGTCTAATGTGATTCGAGGATGTATTTCACGAAAGTGTAACTTTTGGCTCAATTATTGTGTAGTTGAAATTGTAGAATCGCTTGAGTTGAAATCTCAGCTACATGAAACACTTCTCCGAGAGAACAGTGACGTATTATGATCCAATAGTGGTAGTAAGTTCAACTTCCTGCGTACACTAATGCAAACTGTTACGTACAGAGAAGAGGCATTACACGAGACATTCACTTATTAGAGGAGCCAAAGAGAATGTTCTGGTAGCTAACGCAGAGCAACAACGATGTTACAGTATTACGTTTACGACGTCGTTACTCATTGTTTACTTGAAGTACGTTAAAATAGTTATTGTAGTAAATTATTGTGTCATTAGCACTCGAAAACTCTGATCTGTTCAGTTATCAGAATGCTCAAATGTTATGTTCTAAAAAAAGAAGCAACGGCGACGCACATGCACAATACGGTCAATTTTTATTTGCTTTTTGTCAATGTACACAGAGGCAGAACACCATAGACATTTTTATGCTGACTCATTGTTCTATAGAAATTCAGAGCAGCACAGTCGTGATTACAAAAAATGGTCCGTTTTTTTGCTCCTACCATGAAAGTTTGTAGTTACGACGACATTGTTATTCCGAGTGGACAATATGTAGTCGAAAATGCGAATAGAAATTCTGCTGACAGTGTTGAATATATCTACAGTATTATCTAATATGTATCTAGAGAAAATTAGTTACGTATACACGAGAAGTAATTTCTCCGATGACGATGATTAAATGCACGTGGCAAAAATTAGCGTCATGTTACAATAAAATGCTGCCTCGGTTGATGTATGGGGTTACATAATTTTGCAGCAACATGAGATGCCTCCAGCTCAACCTTTAATGGAAGGAAGGTATTCATCACACGATGCAACTAGAAATACGATTGCTCTTGATCAAATACAAAATATACGAATGGAGCAGCACTTGTGATGCTAACGATCAGCTTCATCTTATGACACCTCTTCTTTGTTCAGTATCCAAGCAATGGTATGTAGTAATTCATTAACTAAATCTCCTTCCACCTGCTCTGATTAATTACGTGTTTTCTTACAGCATAATCCTTGGTTTATTTTTAATTTAGTTCCTCTTTTTGGCAACTTCCTTTCATTTCTTTCCATGGTGTACCTCGTCTGCTTGTATTATTCAACTTCTTTTTATTTGTTCTCTTTTTACTGTCTTTTAAAGGTACTACTATGTGATATGCAGTACAGGGAAGGTGATGCTGCAGCGAAAAGTGTGTTTTGTGGGGCCCTGATTCCAAAAAACTGAATTGTTCTTTCTTTTGTATGATTGTAGGAAATGACTTCCTCAAATACGTTGTGTAGTCAGAATCCGCGTTCCAATCCATCCCATTAGGAATTCAGGGAGTGTGGAGTCAAAGTGTTGTTCGATCTGTGAATATGCCATAGAAATACATTCTGTACTGAACCATATTCTAGTGCATGCTAATTGTAACATGGAATGTTTAAGATTAAAGATATGTACATTTTTAAGCGGCTTCAAAACAACATTAAAAGCACACGCTTCATTGTAAAAGGTTGTAGGTCATCTTCCGCAACCAGACATTGTAGACGTTCTGTAGGAGAACCATGGTGTATGACACCATGGGTAGATCCTTAGTCCGCTCTACTGGGGATATGTATACTCTACTTTAGGTTGTGGTATGTCTATCACGGGGTTCTTTTCCTAGTGAACGTAAATAGTCCTTGTATCATAAATACTCCAAGCATTGGATATTGTGGAAACATCCTTGACCTATGGTTTAAGAAAGGTCTAAATGTATTATATAAAATTTAGGAAGTCGTGTCAAGCAGCGGCCAGCATACAAACAGAAAAAATATTAAATAAAAAAGTAAAATTTGTATTATACAAATACTAAATTGAGCAAATGCATAAGGGAATTTCATGCATGGAATTACTGTACAGAACATGGCGTCAGAACTCCAGAATCAATATGTTTATAAATCAAATTATTCATAGTACAGTAAGAATTTAAGGAGTAATTAACTATTCTGGCCTTTAAATAAATTAAATAAATATGCTAAAATAATGTAGACGATAAAAATTGGCTGTATTTAAAGATGTAAAGTAATTTGCCGGTCGTTTTGGTGCGAGCGCCGGCTGACAGGTCAGAATAACTACAGCACAGGATATACGTACGAACTGTTTGCCTATCGTCTTTCTCACCCGAACCTCTATTCCTATTCTAACTTGACCAAATCTTTTTTCATGCTGAGAAAGCTAGCCTACTTTCTCACATGGACATGCTGAAACAACATAAACACACATGACATAACCATGCACGATTCCGTATATAAAATGTATACGTGTAATAGAGGGGGCGATATTTTGGGAAATTTGTATTTCAAGGAGGTAGTAATGCTGGGGCTTGATTGAATATGGCTGAAGAAATTTTCAGAAATTAGACAGGTGTTTCGAGGTAGTTTTCTTGGGTGATGCACGAAAAAATAAAAATCTGTAGTTTTCATATAGCTCACGTTAACAACAATAATATACGTCACCGCCTGTGGACCGCTATTTTGAATAATGTAAAAGTCATATCAAAGAAAAGACTAATGGACGACTGTTAAGTTATTTCTCAAATCACGGTATTGTTATTTGCCTTCAGCGTGCTAGCTTCCCATGCCACGACCCGGGGTTCGATTTCCGGTCGGGCAAGATTATAGTGTGCGTTTTCCTTGCAACGTCCCAGTGTTTTTGGTGTGTGACGATGAGAAAATTCATTTCTCAAGTTGAGAAGACCAAAATACGGCGTAGGGATGTCTATGAGCTAACCACACATATCCCCTTAACCCATGACCGCGAGGCCGGGACGCTGTTGAGAGGCCCTGGTCCGTAACGGGCTGTCGCACCAAATACAGACAGCAAGTATTGTTATTTATCCAGAGTAAATTGACGAGTTTCTTACAAAAAAGGAGGAATTTCAATAAAATGTGTTGGTCAAAAATAGTTGGGTTCTGAGTATCCTTCATAGTTGTTTGCTCCCAAAACAAAAGCATTACCCGTAAGGCGCGCCGCAGGCGTTCCCCCCGAACTACAAAATAAATATTCTTTATTTGATTTCGTCTTCCCTACTCTTTGTCAATCAATAAATGAATTATATTCAGTGGAGATGTAGGAACCATTAGAATTCATTATTAAGAGTTATAGGGAAATTGATTTTAAATTAATTGCATGCATTCTCAGCCATTAAGAAGGATTTCCCCTTTAATTCGCGTGCCAATGAAACCGCTGGAACGCTGTTCAGATAAGATTATTATACCGATAGACGCAATACAACAGATTCAGAATAATCCCATCTAATAGTTTCCTCTATTAATAGCGCGTCTCTCCAGCCGAATTCATGCGTCAAATTAGTGTAGTACATGCTGCAGATGTGTTCACAAGCCGCTTCTGACCGCAAACCTCTGCGGCGAGCGCGGCGTGGCGAAGCACTCCGATTCACTGGCGTGGAGCTGCACCGCATTGGCGGATTAGGCCGTTACTCATCCCAAGCACCTGCAATTAACCGGGAGCCGCTGCAGCCCCTGACCGCCCCGACCGCCCTCACCCGCCCCTTACTGGCGCATCTAAGCCGCCCCTCCAACCCCCACCCCCACCGCCCCAACCGGCCGGCGCGGCTCAGCGTAGCGCAGCACCTCCTCTAAGTTCCATGTGTTTGACTGTTTTTGATAGTCTTTGACAGTCTTTGACCATTGGCGCACACTGGACTGAAAAGACAGGTGCCCAGTGCATAGGGTGTTTTCACTGACTTCCAAATTTTTCAACCGATAGTTTAAATATAACGAACTCGTTTTCCTCTTACTGTTCGGTTTTTAATTTATTATTATTATTATTATTATTATTATTATTATTATATTATTTTTTATAATAATTATTTTTGTGGCAAGAGGGGTTCGAATGGGATCACTTGAAGGAATATTATTTTGTCTTTGCACTTAGAATGAAGTGAATTATCACAATAAGTCTCATCCCTTTTTTGCAGTGCTTTAGGGAATTTCATCATGAACTATTTTTTCTTTGAGGGTATGTCAATAAGCTGCAAGCGATTGATGCAGAAAATTGAAGCAATATTTTACGAAATAAAACAAACATATTGCGAATCATAATCATTGTTCACTAATTTGTAGCGAGGCGGAGCTGAATTATTAAGTGCTAAAAATCCAGAATTCCATGTTTTAATTGCAACGTTTTTCATGCGCGGACACTCATGCAGAGAAAAAATCCAAGCGCTTTATCACTTTCTTTTTGTTGTCAATCCGTGGCTACTGCTGTATTCAGCCCACGTAACTACTTTTTTCCTCATTTTACTGAAAAAATATTTTTTGCTCTTATTCCTCTTACTCCCGTCACTTATAATTCTCCCAAAACTTTGTAATTTTGAGGTACTTTTTTCGGTGATCTTAACATCTTTGTTTATGACTGATTATTTTATTCATCATCATCATCCTAAAGGCCAAAAAGTACCTTGTCGCTGCCGCCATGACATTCTGTCTTCCACTGTCCTTTTTTCATTTCTGCGAAATATCTGAAATGTAGTTCGATTTGTAGTTGTTCTAAAATTTTCATTCTAGGTCTCCCTCTTCCTCTTTTTCCAACTATTTTACAAAACTGTGATTAGGAATTGATTATTTCTAAAAATATGTCCAAAGAATTTTGCTTT
Source organism: Acheta domesticus (assembly GCA_031308135.1). Lineage (NCBI taxonomy): Eukaryota > Metazoa > Arthropoda > Insecta > Orthoptera > Gryllidae > Acheta > Acheta domesticus. Next base: position 41,642,368 of record JAHLJT010004567.1, on the reverse strand, counting down.
CCTGTTCCAAATAGTTTTTTAGTAGAGATCTATTCTCTTTCACTTCCTCTAAAATTACGTTATTTGAAATTATTTCAGTCCAGGAAACCTTCAGTTGTTTTCGCCACAACCACTTCTCACAATCTTCTAAACGCCTCCTGTCTGTTTTTAAAAACGTCCATCCTTTACATCCGTATAATAGGACACTCCAGACATAACTTTTCAGAAATTTCTTTCTAATATCCGAAGAGTCCCCCCCGGATAAGATGGTAAAAAGTTCCCCTCAACCAAATTACATATGAGTGGTTACACTATAATTCTAACATAAAAATAATAGTTTTGAAAGGTTTCTTAGCCTCCGTCCTACCACCCACACCCCTATACAGCCAAAAACGTGTGTTTTTAATTTCAATTTTTTTCGACAACTTAACACTATTTTATCAGACTGAAAAAATATGATAAATAAGAACACAACTTGGACTATCAGAAAAACATTTTTTCAATTTTTTCTCAGGCCCAAATTCAAACACACAAAAATATTTTCGAAAAAAAATATCAAGAAATATATTTTACTGTGTCTTAGAAGCCTGGAACAGGCTCGAAAAAAATGTCAAAGGTTTCTCTTAAAACACAAATTGTTGTGAATTTTTTTCAGATTTTTTCGATTGCTGGGCTGCAGTTAAAAAAATAAAAACCATTTTCCCGCCTTCAAAACGCCTGGACTTTCAATATAGTAACGCATTGGTTACGGAAGCCTGTGGTCTCACGTCTGTAGATGTTTCAGACTAGAGAAGAAGTTGTCTTTTCCTTTACCTAAGTATTTGTTCTTGAATACGTATAAATATGGAGACACTCGTACAATCTGTACACGTGCGAAAACTCTGCACTTTGTAAATAATAATTGTACGAAAATTGAAAATCGATTTAATGTAGCACCCAACTGCAAACTCCCATCCCCCGAAAAGTAGTTTACGGCATTATAGACCCGATACTGTGGGAGAGAATTCATTCCAATATTGCTGAGCGTTGAGATAAAAATTCGCAAAAAATAAAATAGTTCCGTCAATTTTATCGTGAAAGATAATTTCAGTATTTTCCTTCAATTTCATTTTACATTGATATCGGCTTCTCTTTTCTGTCCATCAGAGCTACGGAAAGGGCGCACCCAAAAGAACTAATATGCAAAATTGTAAAATAGGATGATCATAAAAGTGGTATTTTGAAAAATACATCTCAACAACATAATCGGGGTCCTAATCTGTTCCCCTTCACTTCCCCACTGTCCCCCATCTATCCTGCACACGAAATGTCCCTTATCATTTCCCCATTTGTCATCTACCCGTCCCCAAAACATGTCGTCTGTTAGAATTTACTCGTTCTCAAAAAAAAAAAAGTCGTGTCCCCATGAGACAAGCAAATCTTGTTTAAAAGGCCTAGGAAGCATCGCTTCCGAGTTATTTGCCATTATAATGTGTGTTGCAATAATCTTTTTTTGTACGTCATAATCTGCAAACTTCTATTTTTTCTTCTAAAATCTGTTTGATGAACCACCAGTATCACACTTACAAGGTCTTGTGTCGATTGTTTCTTATAAATTGCCAAACTATCGTCTTTCCGTAGCGTACGATTAACTTATGCAAACGACTAGAAAGCTTTAAAAATGATATTTTGTAAGTATATTCCAAAATCAAAACTTTATTGGTTGCTACAACAATGTATACAAATGTATAATAAACTCTAAAATAAATGCACAGAACCGTTGCAGTCATTTTCAAACTATATTGAAAGTCCAGGTGTTTTAAAGGCGGGAAAATGGTTTTTATTTTTTTAACTGTAGCCCAGCAATCGAAAAAATCTGAAAAAAATGCACAACAATTTGTGTTTTAAGAGGAACCTTTGACATTTTTTTTCAAGCCTGTTCCGGGCTTCTAAGACACAGTAAAAAATATTTCTTGATATTTTTTTTCGAAATTTTTTTTTTTTGTGTTTGAATTTGGGCCTGAGAAAAAATTGAAAAATGTTTTTCTGATAGTCCAAGTTGTGTTCTTATTTATCATATTTTTTTCAGTCTGATAAAATAGTGTTAAGTTGTCGAAAAAAATTGAAATTAAAAACACACGTTTTTGGCTGTATAGGAGTGTGGGTGGTAGGACGGAGGCTAAGAAACCTTTCAAAAATATTATTTTTATGTTAGAATTATAGTGTAACCACTCATATGTAATTTGGTTGAGGGGAACGTTTTACCATCTTATCGGGGGGGACCCTTTAGGTTGGTATTTGTGAGCAAATTTATTTTATTTAGGAACGAAAATTTTATTATTTTATTATTATCTTATTATTTTATTATTATCTTATTATTTTATTATTATCTTATTATTTTATTATTATCTTATTATTTTATTATTTTATTATTTTATTATTATCTTATTATTTTATTATTATCTTATTATGTATTATCTTATTATTTATTATTATCTTATTATTTATTATTATCTTATTATTTTATTATTATCTTATTATTTTATTATTATCTTATTTTATTGGTTTACTCTTTATATGTTGGCTACACAGGGAGCTCTTCGAGTCGTGTTGTCTGCTTCTGGCATTGCGCGGCCGGAGCGGCGTGCTTCCCGGCCCGTGCCCGATCGGGCGTCTCGTTAGGAGCGGTGGCGATCTTTATTACGGCGCGCGGCGGGCGAACGCGGGTAATTCGGGCTGAGCTGCGGGGCTGCGGGTATCATTTGGCGAGCGATGGGCGGCCCGTGGCGCCACGGGCGATGGGCTAAGTGCTACCTCCAAGCAGATCGCAGAGCGGAGAGGTTGAACGAACGACCGAAACACCCAGGGGCGGGGCTGTACTAACATTTACAGCGGAAGCTCCGTATCTCTAATCTCGCGACTTTGGCTGGATACCTCGGACAAATTTTCCGAAAATTAATTTTTATTTAGTGAAAAGCTATCCCAGCAATCGGAATAAACCATCTGCTACGAGAAGGGTATTGTTCCAGATTTTTAAATACATAATTTTATATTATTTGCTTTCTTCCCTATTACTCGATGGTTATTGATTATTCATGATTTTTATTCAAACGAAAATTAAAGATCTAAATAAATATTAGGATGTTAATGTTCTAATATATTTTTTATTCATACTAGTTGCATATCAAGTACGAATATGTATTCCCCAAATAATGTTAATACACTTAAATGTGTATTTTTAAGGGATTTTAAGATCAAGTCGCACAGGTAAAAAACACATTAAATTAATAATTAATTCACAAATAATTGTCAGTGCAAAAATGACTCACTATCAAATAACATTTCAGGTAAAAAGTATTAAGATTTGAATAATTTACCCAGAATAGAATCTGTACGTTCAAAATATCCACCAAAACGTAATGTAGGTACACTGTCTTATCTTACTGAAACCAGGACATAGTAATTGTTCTTGTTAAATTTGGCGTCTTTTAGTTCAGAGCAAGAAAGTTCTTTTAAGATTTTTTTATTTTAACAGTCCTTAAAAGTTGGTATCTTATCGTCTCTCATTTTCTTTAGAATTATCATAATGCAGTTCGACGAAATAGCCCAAAAGGGCGTGCAGGAGGCACTAGGAAGTGAACCTTTCCAGAGAGGGCACACTATCTCCGAGGTCTTTAAAACTTCCTAGCAGGCGTCAGCCCTCTCGTAAAATCTTTGGAGAACCAGAGTTTCCAAGAACAACACTCCGGCCGCGATAAGACCAGACTTCCCCAGATTTTTTGCGGGGAATGGGGAATTCGGACAGAGAGCTCGACAGGCATGCACGCCGTTGGCTTCGGCCATTGAAGGTACGTAAGGAATAGAGTCTATACAGTACACACGCTTTTGCGTACCTTTGCATCAATCGCGAGCTATTAGTAGCTCGCGGGGCAGTTTTCGATAGAACGCGGTCATGCTCAAGGTTGGCTAAACTGGACGTGTTCTTCAGAACTCAGACAGATGACTCGCGAAAAGTTTCTTGCATACTGTCGCGCAGTGATTTATCAGCTCCATGGATTTATCTTTTGTTACTAAGCTAGATTTGTATTAATGATGGCGTGTTCAAGAAAAAAAAACAAAATATTTATCATTTTCATTCGGAATGGGAAACCGATTACTTTTTTACCCAGGTAAAGGCAAGTGTGTGTGTTTACTGTGCAGTGCACGTGTATTAGTTGAAATAAAAAAGGGAATTACTAACTATATTTCAATTTTTTGTAATGCGCAATTTCATTTCAATTTATTTTTCTTGAAAACAGTTTTATTAAAATGTATTTCATTTTTAATAGAAATGTATGTTTGTAGACACATGTTAAAAAAGTTAAGATTTGAAAAAACAATATTTTTTCTATGTTGGTTTCTTGGTACAGTAGCTCACAGTTGGAATGAAAACAGTATTGTTGCTCACAAGTTTCATAAGTTTGGCGGCCACTGGTAAAGAATTTGAGAGTGCCAAAAAATGTTATCCTTACATTGTAAAAATGATAAGTAAAAGTTATTAAGAGATATTTATTATTAAGAAAATTTCAGTATTTTGTTCAGTAAAGCCAATACTTTCAATAATTCAAACGTAATAGTTTTTGTTTATGTATGAGGTGAATTCGGGTCACGTAGCACTTGCCCGAGAAAATAAAACCACCTCCTTTCCATTTATAAAATTATGTTGGGTATTTCGCCCTGGCCTATATAGCCCTGGCTCATCATTGAACGAAATGAATAGTTAGTTTATAAAATAGTACATGAATTTCATTCAATAATGTAAGTAAATCTTTAAACCGTGAACTTACTATGATTTAAAAAAATATAATTTTAATATTTTAAAAAATTATTTAAATCAATAAACGAAATCGTGTATTTGTGCATTACTTCTTGAAAGTTTATACCGTAGAGTTTATCGGTTTCAGAAACATTTTTTTCTGAATAATAAGAGCCTAAATTCCACACACGAAGACACTTGAACACATATATATTCGCTGAACTATTGTAGTAAATGCGTAACCTTAGAAGTGATCACCAGTGCAGTGAATAATTTCTAATCGATTAGCTTGTACTTGTCTTATATTGGGTTTTTATTTCTTGGCGCGTGAGGGCCTCTCTTCACAATGGAATATTTCACGGCATTTCGCGTCTTTCTCGGTCGTAATGCTAGATGTCGCAAGATCGCCAGCACTGCCCGATACGGTCGCGATCATACATCAGGGTGCACGACCGAGAAAGACGCAAAATGCCGTGAGATATTCCATCGTGAAGACAGGCCCTCACGCCACCAAAAAATAAAAACCCAAATATAAGTTATTAATGTTTCCCCTTTCACTACAAAATTTTATCAAGCGAAATAACTGACGCGAATGAATAGTAAGTACAATGGTTTGAAAATTGTAATGAACTGATAATGAAGAATATTAGGAATACGCAAAACAGCTTACGACAGTATCTGTAATAAATAAATGAACCCCAGCCGTCGCCGGATGTTTAAAAGATGACCGCTGAATTGTTTTCCAGTGACACAAGTACTATTAACTATTTGTTGGGTATGTTTAGAAGTGTGAATAAGGGCGAACTCTAAATCATTTTTTTAAACTTACAGTAAAGATCAAACTCCTTCCGTAAATAGGTTAAATAATACATGCTAGCTAGAACGTAGTTGTAAAATTAAATTTAGGTAGTAAATTGTAACTTTTATAGATTCCTGCCACTTCTTCCGCAAAAGTCAAGAAGGTTTGCAGCTTGTTGTATTGTCTCTAAAGTAAATAAATTCCCGCCTCGGCAGGGATATTGGTGGAGGAATATCGAAAAACGGGGACAGTGTGCATCTTCCTTGCGCGTGGAATTCGTGGTGCCGCCTCCGCATCCGCCCCCGCTCGAGGCCGAAGGGGGCGTGGCTGGGGGCGGAGACCCTTGAAGCGAGCGCCGACGACGGACGAGACGCAGCCGCCCTCTATGTGCCGGAACTAAGGGCCCTCCCTCCCTCCCTGCCACCGCCACCCCCGCCCCGTCCGGCGCCGAGGGAGGCATTATTTAGGGCACGAAGGCTGTAGGGCGCTCCGGCCCCTGCCCTCGCCCCCCTCCCACGGCGTCACTGTCCTTGTTTAGGTGCGGGGGTCTTGGTATCTGGTCTGTCACCCCAGTGTGGTTTGTTGTGCTGGAACCTGTGTCTGTTTTGTAGTACGTGTGCATGATGTATGTTCATCTGGATGAGTTCACTTGAGCTTCCAGACAGAATGCTTCCGAGCTAACTGAACAGTCTGTATTCTAGATAAGCTCTTGGGGTTCGTTACATTTAAAAAAAATGTTTGTTAAGAATTCGAGCAAACAGAAATTTTGTCGTCATTATTAAAGTGTTCATTATATTACGTTTTTCAGTCCTACCATGAGGCCTACCGAGAACTCTCTTACAAAATACTAACAGTAGTAAAAAAATTAATTGAACGGTCTGTAAAATTACTCCATAATTTGCCCTTTTGTGTCATTATATTTTCTTGTTCTCTCTTTTCACATCTAGTTCTTTCATTTATAGTTGAAGAATGCATCTCTACAATTATTAGACATTAACATATATTTATTATTATTATTATTATTATTATTTATATAATTATTTTGAAGTCGTGATTAGTAGGTGGTATTACCGATATGTGAACTCGAAAAGATTAAAAGCTGATAAGTTCTTCCTTCCTCTATTTAACGAACCACGGAATACCATAGACCGAGAGCTGTTTTTCCGTCTAATTCTCTTTCCATCGTCATCATTAACATCATCATTATTCAATGGTCTCCCCCAATCCAGACACGGGTAGTTCGTCCTAAACCTCCCCGTCAGCGGGGGAGCGGGACTTGTGGTTCATGCACCTGCACTAGGAAAAGGAGGATACATACATGACCCAACTGACCATGTGGCTTTCATCTCCCCATTAGCCCCGGTCAGGAGGTCATTTATTCTCGAAAGGGATTAGTATATGAGCCACAGTCCTTTAGCTTGAGCACCAAATAAGTGAGCGGTACTTAAATAAACTAACTTAAAAGGAATAAGCTGGTGCTTCTTGAGATTTACCCCAATTGTTTCTTATTTAAATTCTTCAAGAAACCTTCAGATTTTCATATTCTTGCTTCTTTTTTTCCACTCATTCGTATACTATATTTGTGATAACCTTCTGTACAGTGAAACCTGTTGAAAAGTCTATCTGAATTAGGCAGTCAACTCAACTATCGCCCATTTGTCGTGGAACCGATAGATTTTCTCATAACTCCTCTGTAAATATTCCCTCGGTTAAGCGGACACTTCCGCGTTAGCGTTCAGAGGCCAGGCACATTTCGTAGATTACCGATATTTTACGGTCACAACGTCCTGATCAACTTGCGATTTTGATCCGTAACGTCATAACAACCGAAAGACCGGTGGATTCTACTGAATTCTGAGGATCTTCGTAAGACTGGGTGCAATGATATCTAGACTTGCTTATCTTCCGTTTTTAATAGTTTCCGGTAACAAATTATTACCATGCGCGGTCTGAAGTTTCCTCCGGGTTTGAATTGGACTTCATGTATATCTGGAAATGAAAGTTAATAATGGGAAGAAGCAACTACAGCCACATCACTGCCGTGATGTGAAAGAGATGGTTGCAAATGGAGAGAATTAAATGGTTTTCTACATGTGTTGTTTAACGCTGAACACGCGAAGAAGCTTCCGGTAGATTAAATTAATTAGAGTGTAATATACATTTAATCAGTAGTAATATAAATCTTTTAATAGTTCACACTAACATAACAACCATTGCATACTACCTTCATTGCAAATAGAAAAATTATGCCAATGTTCGCTTTCCATATACAGGGTGTCCCACCAACTATGGACCACCCCCATAACTTCTAAACGGTCCAGGATATCGAAATGCAGTTTTCGATTAACAATGCGGAATCATGGGGCAAGTAACATGCCGTAGAAAAATTGTCTATAATATTTTTAGTTTTCGAGAAATTGAATCATCTTTGATATTTTAAATGGAACTATATATTTTTTCACCAGCAATGGATAGATCATGAAAAGAGGAATAAAATGATGTATCATATGTTAGTATTTTGATGGTAATTTGAGTATAAAATTAGACTTTCTGACACGTGATTTTTAAGTAAACGGTCTTTTCTTGTAGCAGCCCTCGCAACAGTAGCCATTGGTAAGACGGCCTTCGCGGCGTCGAGACTGTTTCGTGGAGACAAGGTGTGTGAGAGGGGCGGCTGTGAGGGATAGAGGCGTAACTACAGCAATTCATGTCTTGACATGAAGATCATATGAACAAACATCAACATTAACGATCAGAATGAGAGATTTTTGCCATTTGTTCATCTGAATTGAACTTTTCTTCTACTGAAATTCCAAGCAAACGATAATCAAAAAGAACAAAATAAAAATAATTTGTAGCGGAAGGACGATAATAATAAAGGTTCTTTTCAAACTTACAAGAATCGAGCTCAGTGTGTTTGCTGAAACAAACTCTCATTTTAAAACATGGAAAGGGAATGAATGATTAAAGATTTTATTGTAATATCTCGATTAATTCATTAAATAATAGATAGGTAGATATTTTCTAATATTATTTATTGTTAATAAACTTCTTATTTAAACGCGTACAAAAAGAACAACGCAATACAAATTTTGAAATACTCTTGACAGTCAATCAGTGTAAATTTAATAAACTTTAACACAAATGCACATCTGCAGTCACAACTGTTAATACTCATTGGAGAGTTCCACACTTCATAATGCCATGCTGCCACAAACTGGAAAATCCACGGCAGAGGACGGAAGTGTACTGTTTTCTTTTCCATTTATGAACAGCAGTAGAGGTACGGTTGCGCAGTGGACGAATAATCATCTTAATTAAAAATTGAATTTACCAACGAAGAGACGGTGGTTTGATTCTTGACAAGTTTGAAAATGATATTTATTGTTAAAGAAGACAAGATAAATGCAGATAAATCAATGGAAAAAAATCTCTTGTTCTGATCGTTGAAATTTGTGCTTCTTAATGTGACCTTTGCGACAAGACCCTGGATTGCTTTAGTTAGGTCTCTTATCCCCCATTGCCACCCCTCTCAGTCTCCTCTCTCTCCACGAAAGTCTTTGCGCCGCGAAGGCCACTTTTACGGAAGGCGAGAGTTGCAAGGGCTGCTTCACGAAATATTGCCCGTTTAATTCAAAATCACATATCAAAAAATATAATTTATACTCAAATTACTATCAAAATACGAACATATGATACATCATTTTATTCCTCTTTTCATGATCTATCCATTGCTGGTGAAAAAAATATATAGTTCCATTTAAAAAATCAAAGATGATTCAATTTCTCGAAAACTAAAAATATTATAGACAATTTTTCTACGGCATGTTACTTGCCCCATGATTCCGCATTGTTAATCGAAAACTGCATTTCGATATCCTGGACCGTTTAGAAGTTATGGGGGTGGTCCATAGTTGGTGGGACACCCATGTATATCCTTCATTAACCGAGGCACTTGAACTAACGGCCGTTTTTCTCCGGAACCACGAGTGACCCGCTTTAACCAGACTAGCTAGATAGCTAGGTCGAGTTCTGTCTCTGTCTGGAGGAGAATTCTAGCGGCAAGGCTGCTCTGACAGGTAGGTTTTCGTGTTTCTGTAGTGTAGGTTTTCGTGTTCCAATACCAGGTGAATGCCGTGGTAGTACCCTAACAAACGGCCCACGGACCGAACGCGACCTTTCCTTCCCTATTCCTTGTCCTCTCCGATCCCTTACTTACATACACATGTACTGCACTAACAAACATGCCGGTACGCCTGTCAGAAGCTTAGAGCTTGTTCTGGCTGGAACGGTGCTCCGGGGAGAGATACCTGGGTAGGAAAAAACCCCGCTAACCCAACGGTAGGTCAGCGCCGTATTTCACTATCCAGCGAAGGATGAGCACCGACACAACCCAGGAAAGACATGCCCTACATTTACGGGATTAATGACCTTAGCCGTTAACGTGCCCGGAATCACTAACGAATCAATCAATCAAAAAACGCTTAAGCCGATTTCACTGCACGTATTTACAACACAATCCCACGTTTCACACACACGTGGTGGGGTGGATGGAAGGCGGGCGGCCGCAGGGTGTGCGTTGCTCAGCCGCCGCGCGCCACCCTCGCGCCCTCGGGACGCGCCGCCCCTTCCCCTCCCCCTCCCCTCCCCTCCCCCTCCCACACTCCCCGGCGAGGGCGCCTCGGGGCGGAGCGAACGTGCAGCGCACGTGTGGCGCGAGGACCTGCGCCGGCGGCGGCGGCGGCGGCGGCGGCGGCGACGGCGGTGGCGGGGCGCGTTCCATTACACGAGCGATTTGCGCCGAATGCGCCGCGCTTAGTACGGGAACGGGGCTGCGGCTAATGAGCAGGCTCGCCTTCGGCCAAATAAGCCAGTGGAATGGAAGGTCGGTTTCGGCGAAAGTTTTGTAGCCTGTGTCGAAACCGACCTCAACGTCAATTTCTCAACTGTTGACTGCGGGCTGATCGCCAAATAACTTCGTGGCCGTTGGAGGAAAAGTGCATTTCGGGTAGAGCGCAGTCTCCTTCTTCAGGTTTGCTTTATTCTTTGAAAAAAAAAATTCCTTATTTTTATTTCTGTGGAGAATAAGGGATCCTTGAACTGCTGAGATTCTTGAGTCCCATGAGTGATGATGTAATGAGAGCGTGATAGTGATAATGTTGATGAGGTGAATCATGATGGGGAAGTAGTGGAATGACAGGCAAGGGGAACGGGTGAATTACAAGGAAACACGAGAAAGTTATCTTAGTCCACTACAAATTCTAAATGGATCGTTCAGAATATAGCGAGAAACTTCTCAATGGCATTTACAAAACGAGGTCAAGAAGAATCTATAGAAACACGCGCTAAAAATTACAGTTTTGTTGGCCTGCAACGAAATAAGAGTCGTAATACAAGCACAAAATGAAGGACTATTCCACCCCAAAACCTTATTCGTCTTTTGAACTCTGCTCATTAACTGAACCTTCCGTTGGCAGGCCACTCCCCCGTTGCTTTGCGCCGCCGCGTCTGTCCTCCCAGCGCAAGCGGCGGCGGCAGTGCAAAGGTTGGATGCTGCGTTCATCGCTTGGGTGGGCGGGAACTTTGCTTTGCCTTTGT
>JAHLJT010004567.1:41573111-41631118 GCA_031308135.1 Acheta domesticus | reverse complement strand
AACGTTTGATTGTCGGATTTCTTCTTGCGAAATTTGAGATTGTATGAATTAAAACATGCTTTCTTTTTCTTTCAGGTACGTGCTCAGTATTTTTGGAATACTATGAGAATTTGATGTTACGGCACACGGTAAGTTTTCAAAAGTTTGTTTTTATTTCTTTCATAAAAAGTGTTGTTTTGTCGTGTGGTTCCTTATTTGGCTTGACCTTCGTATATTACAGAACAAAGAAGGTCCTTAGGAACATTTTTGTTAGTATAGAAACGTTGAGCACTTTCGATTACTTACTTCTTACCTGATCTAATTACATCTTCTGATCAGGTCTCTCAACGTCTGAAGTTCCCGCGACCAATTTTGATAATGCCTTGGAATATTTGTAAATATTTATAAAGAAACTATTTTGCGTTTATTTCTCTATGTCTACACTCACCTCACCTGCAGATCCGTTTTTTCGTAAGCCGTATTTAAATTGTGATTGTCACCCTCGTCGAAGCAGATCATATTTCTTAACGCCGTGTCTCCTGTTGTTCTGGAGTCATTCACTCTCACAAAATAATCCTGCTTAATATACTAACAATTTATGTTTTGTTACATTCAAATGTAAATGATTTATTTTAATAGTATTACTTCCTAAAATACGGTAAATATGATATTAATATAGTCTACATTACTTAATATGAATGGTGCCAGAATTTCGACAAGGAGTTTCATGAAATTTCCAAAAAAAGAAAAAAAAGGGTCTAATGGCTAGTCAATTTACTTATAAATATTTTACATAAAAGGAGCGACTGTAAAAACTTCCCAAAAGAAAATTCTAGCTTTTGCACTGGTCGAAGCAATGAGAGAGGATTTTGCCTTCTATCTTAAAAAAGTTTACTCTTGCCTTCAGAAATTTGAGATGGTGATTTTATTGGTACTCGAATCTACAGCTGGAATCGGTGACAGAGCAAACGAAAAGTGAGTGTATTAGCCGAATGTAATGGCCAATGACAATCTCGCAGCTCCTTTGTTTTACCATCAATCTCCTAATCAGTCGCTGTCTGGAGGAGAATTCTAGTACCCGGCTGCTCTGATCGTTAGTTTTCCGTGGTTTCACCTGTCGACACCAGGCGAATGCCGGAGCAGTGCCCTAACAAACGCGCCACGTACCACGGGTGATCTTACCTTCCTCTTCCGTGTGCTATCCTCACCTCTCACACACACACACACACTCACAAGCACTACACTACCCCACACGACGGGTCACCGGTCGGAACTTAGAGCTTCTCCCGGCTGGGGAAGTGCCCCGCTGGCGGGAGATACCTGATTGGAGAAACCCCGCTAGCCGACGAGAAGGTTGGTGCTGTATCTCACCATCGAGTGGGGGAAGTTCATCGCCACCTCACGAGGAAATAACATACACTACACTTACAGGACTAATGACTGCATTTGACGCGTCCGGAATCGCTTATCAATCAAAATTCAATCACTTATTGAACCATCGTTTAATGAATGTTCCCAATAAACTACATCTTGCAAGAGCACATGGCAACTAGTCAATCTCGTGCAGCATCCATCACGTGACTGTGGGACTTATTCAGAAAACTTCCAACTATTAGTTACAAAGGTGAACCAACGTAATAAACAGACAAAACGAAAACAAATCAACGACAAATAAATCAACAGCTGAAGCACTGGGCATCCAGTCAATTTCACACTTGTCGCACGTGACCTGGGCTGTGTCTACTCGCTCAGAAAACTCCCCAACTATCACAAAAGTGAAACTACGAAACAAATCGGCATCACAAAAACAATCGACAGCTGGCGCTCTGGCCGTCCAGTCAAGTTCTCACGTGCCGCCTGCAGCACGTGGCACGTTCTGCGTCTGGCGGCGCGGCGGCCGCGCAGTCGATGCGTCAGCGCAGATGCGCAGCCGGGCGCGCTCGCGCAGACAGCAATGGACTTGGCTGCGCGCGTTTTTGCCTTGCCCGCCGGGCGGAGCGGCGCGGCGCGACCCGCCAATTACATTTGCGCCCGCCATTAGAGACTGCTGCGGCCGGGAGCTACGAGCTTAATGGCGCAAAGCTCAGCCTTATCTGCGATGTAGCGCCTGGATTCGCTTGCCGGCGAGAATTACTCACGCCTTTTCTGAGGAGATCGTAAGGATAAACGGCTTGTTTCTAGTGAGATGTTGTTTGGGGGCGCAGAACATATGTACGCTTTTAGGTTGATTGTGTGTGATGCGGTGGCTACTAAGCGGTCGTACCTTTGCCGAGAATTCAGAATACATTACAGATTTGTGTATAGTAGAAATATCGATTTGAAAAAATGTCATTGAAAATTCATTTGAGGATTTAGGGACTGATTGTGAGTTTAAGTTATACCACTTAAGGTGTACGCAATGTAAATAGAAATTGTGAACAAACATACTTTGCCTTCAGATATCCAATTTTCTGAGTAGCCTTACTGGTAGGTAAAAGAGTGTTAACAATGCAGCACTGACGCCTAAAATAATTACATTTATTTTATTATTATGTTCTATCGGACAGTACTAAATCTCAGCTAAAAGAAAGGCAAAAAAGATCGTCTTCACCAGACACCTCAACATATGCAAGTATTTCCGAAAATAAAACAAATTTTGTTTAAAAAATAGCAATTTTGGGCTGCAACCGTATGGTTTCATTGCAGGTTGATTATTTGCATTACATAATTCATCGCAATCTACAACCCCGAAAAAGCATGCTGCATTACCATGAGTATGAGTTCATACTGTCTTGGTGCGTGGGAGAAGTGAATAATTCGCATATTCATACGCATGTGCCTTGGCGTGTTACCTTGGTGGCGTCAGGCACTTCCGCTGGGCACCGAAAGCGAGCATTACGGTTGCCGACGGCGTTGGTAGCGGCGGCGGCGGTGGCGGTGGCGGACAGGTCACCGCCGGGGGCTAATGATTGCATTTTAAAGAGATTTTAATTGTGCGGGGAAGGGCAGGCAGCCGCTCACTGGTCGGGGCGCCTGCTTCATATTCATGTGCCCTCCCCTTGTGCCGGACTGCGGCGTCGGCCAACGCCGGTGGTTGTCGGGTTGTGGCGGTAGGAGTGGTGACAGTGGCGCTGGAGGCGTCGGCGGTGGTCGTGGTGGTGGTGGTGATTGAATTGCATGAAAAACTCTTCACCGGTAAAAAGGATGTGGATAGCCACTGACACCCCCTAAATACTAAAGAATTGATAGAACGAGATATACGTTGTTCTATTCGGAGGGTCAGTGAATGTCATGCGTCATAATGCTGTTTTGGGGGATGACAGTGGCAAAAGCGTGACGATGCCGGTGCAGGATGCTGCGAAGATGCTTTTATAGAATAGTGGTGACAGGAATGTCGTCCACAGATGTAGGCCGATGACGAAGGCGGTGAAGTCTTTGTTAATGAGAATATGTAATTATTGAAGATTCTGTTGTCGCGGGCATCAGTAGTGACAGCACTGACTCAGTGACGACGATGGTATCTCCAATGGAATCGAATCAGATGATGATCGTTGTAACGTTCGTAACGATTACGGGAGCGACCGCAAATGCTCCCTTGAAATAAGCGTGCCGAAGCAGATGATGGGTATAGATCTAAAATGATGCCGCACATGGCGATCTATGAGTAGCGACATCTGTGACTTGCTGACATGTCAATGTTCGCGAAACCATCGCGTCTAAACTCTATAGCTACGTTAGTTAGCATAGATGACCTTACAAAAGATAACTGCAGTGGCGAGTGCTGTGCTGCTGGTTTTTGACAGGGGCAGATCCTAAAAACGTTTTAGAGAAAAAGGGAAGCAATTTAAGTTAGTACTCTCACCCCTCATAAATATTTTGAAAGTACATTTATTAAAATAATTGTTGCTTTGAAACATTAAAAAAATGTGTGTTCATGATACGAATTCGTTTGGAATGTGATGTAATCAATATGTAATTGTTTGGAATAAATTGAGTAAAATTACTAAAACATATTGAATACGAGACCGGCGGAAGGGTTGGGCCCTCGGCTCCTCTGCTCCTGGATCGGCCATACCCTCAGGGGAGTTGGGAGTAATATCGATACTGAGGATGCGGGTAACTATGGTGGATGTTGGTGGCTATGCCAACTACGATGTTTGTGGCGGCAATTATGATTATGCCGGTGGCGATGCGGGTGGAGATGAAGTCGCCGATGTCGGTGAAGTTGCTGATGACCATGCCGGTGACGATGTCGGTGACGATGCCGGTGGTGATGCTGATGACAATGCCGGTGACGATAAAATCATTTGAAGATTTATGGACTGAGTTTAATATTCAATGGAAATTTTTACAAACGCGCTTTGCTTTCACTGATGCCGGTGGTGATACCTGTGGTTATGCGGGTGGCGACCACAGTGTGGGACTGCGGGTGGCTTGGTAACCGAGACCACGTTACTGCGACCGTAGTGGCGATCGGCGGCAGCGCCGGCGTCAAAGGCTTCGTTTGAACCTCCACCACCAACGACCCCCCGGCCATTGTCCACCTGTTGGGCGATCGCGGTCCCGGGATTAACATACTGAGGGCTCTTTGATGACGGGAATCGCCACCGTGTAATGGAAGCTGCTCTGCTTTCTAACGAGCCTCGTTGATAGGATTATTAACGCAGCCGCCCATTACGGCACAACAAGGGTCCTGGGACGAGAGTAGCATGCAACTCTCAAAGGCTCTTCGGAGGTGCGTGCCGCTACTGATAACAGGAAAATTTTGAATTTCTGGTTAGGCGATCAAGTTCATTGGGAAGTTCTGATTTTCTACTGGAATAGTGGTTACTGGAAAAGAACTTCCACCCGAATTGACTGTCGCGTCAGGAAATAAGAGTAACTGCTAGTAATGAGGAACAGTATTAGTCAATTGTGGAAGTAATTGAACGAAGTCAATACGACTGTTGAAATGAGTATTGATCTTTTGTCAATACATATTGGGATAGTGAGTGTCGATGAATATTGACTCTCAGAAAAGACAGCTGCAATGTCTGTCAAACGGTAGTGTCTGAGTAGCTAAGAGGCTTGGAGCAGCGTCCAAAAGCTCGGAGGTCGAAGACTGCGTGTTCATGTCCCGCGTAACGCATGGGTATTTTCATGATCTGTTAATGGCAGAGTTGGCTTTTTTTCAAGCTTTTCTAGACCATAACACATTCGTCGTCTTGATTACCCTTCACATTGCGATCCAGTTGAAGACAATGGCAAATTACCACTATGTCCAGGAACGAGCTCGGCAATCGAGTGTTGTTGTCATCTTCATCGTATGTATAGTATGATTGTGCTAAGTATTGAAGGGGTTACATGTGTAATTATGTGTCATAAAAAAGTTATTGAGTAACAGAAACTCAAATCTGTCTAACCTAAAAAATACACTTTGTAGAAATTGCATTTAACTCTTAATTCTCTACCAATACGAGGTACTTTTGTCCATCTTTCGTACTGTATGCAGGCTCTTTTTTGTTCTCCATCAGAGCAGGTTTCAATGAAAAAAATAATTGCAAGCTTCAATGCATCATGAACCTTGAGATTCTATCCATTAAATGGATATGGATGCGTGTACAAAATATAGCCCCCATTATCTATACAACTGCAACAAAAATATTAATAGTAGAGTAATAAATAAATGGGTGGTGTTTATAAAACGCATGGTTGTCATTTTGTTTTTTCTGTGGTTGAGACATGCCCTTAATAAATTGTATTTTATTTAAGAAAAAACTTTTTGCGAGCCTTAATTGTTAATTATATTAAGTGAAATACCTTTTACTTCATGATGAAATGAATGTCGATCAAGGAAATAGTTTGGCCAAACATGATTTGTATTTGCGCTATCTTAGTTTCATTAATTTTTTTAAAAATCGCCTACTACCATTCAAAGGTGTATAAATGCTGCGTACCAATTTCACACGCCACACAAGGAATTCCACGTTCTCCTGCTATCGTTAATGGCCTTTACTCGACGTGCTCCGAATACTTGGTATACGTATTTTCTGTTCATTTCCGCCAGATTGGAATGCTACTGGAAATAGGAATTAGAGATACGTTCCAGACTTGACATTCAGGAAATAGAGTATAGGAATCTCTGATAGCTTTCTTGATGAGCGTGACTACATAATTAATGCCTAAGTGATTACATTTTACTGCGAAAAATGCCCGAACGGAAGGCAGGCCAAGAGTCATTTAGGAGTGTATAAAATGGGGACATTGAACTATTTCTGGCTTACGAGGGGAGAAAAATAAAAGGCTTTGTAACTGAAAATTTGGAGATTAGGATTTACTTTGGTATTAATAATCATTTTCAAATAGTTAATTGGGATGTGGGATAATGTTTTCATCATTTATGTACCGAAAACACAAAGATTTTTTTCTGTAAGGCTACATTTATTTACTTGATTTTCAGTAATTGTTTTACCAACTTTCGAATAGCAAGATATCTCAAAGGTCAAAGGATGTTCGAAGACAAAGTATGTAAAACATGTTTATTGCATGTTGAAACTGAGGTGTTTGATCCGTAAGATATGCTCATTTTTAATATTTGTATTGTATATTTTAAATTGAAACACGATTGAAAAAAATCTGAATGAGACAAATTACAATTCCACCAGAATTATAAATCTCAGGATCGTAATCCTTAATGCTTTCTAATTGACTAAAATCAATGCTAACATTGAAATACTATATTACCCTGCCACTTAAAAAATAGATTGTAATGGACAAAAACGAAATAATGAGACCTACGAATCCCTCACAATCGCCAAACTAATACATCACAATATCTTCCTACAACTAAGAATATTAGTTACTTAAATAACGATCCCTGAATACCGTCCCAACAAAATAAATGCGCTGGTCGGATCTGTTCTTCCCGAAAAGGAACAAACTACAAATGCGCCGCGCGTATCGCAAGTGTCATCAACCTTCACGCGACCGCTGCGACCTCTCGACGAGCTCTCGGAAGCGGCCAATTTGTGCGCGCGACCGTTTCACCCTCCCCTCCCCCCTCCTCATGTGTCCGTGCCGGGCGGGCAGCAGGTGCACAATCGGAAGGCTTCGAAGCCTCCTAATTAACGGGGCCCAAGACAAACTCGGCTTCTCCGGCGTCGAGGCGGACTCCCGCCCGCCCTCCCGCCCGCAGACGGCTCCAATCAGATCCTGCAGTTAATGGCCGCCGTTAGGCCGGTCACCGGATTACCCCAGCCCTCAGACGTCTAAATAAGGCCCGCGGGAGCAGTCGGGGAGGGATGTGTCGTGAAAAACTCACAGGGGTAATGATGAGCCGTGGTTGCAGTGCTGTTTAATCACACGTTCGGAGCAAGTACGTGCCTAATCGGTTTATTGGTAATTGGCGTCATTCTTTGACAATGTAATTGAACCAGTTTAAAACATATTTTAGATAACGTTTTAATTCTAATAGAGGTCAAAATGTTAAATATACAATTTTATTGTATTTCGAAATCAGGTTGGAACGTGTCCATATTCCAGGAATTACTTTTTACACACGTAAATAACCGGATTGAATCTTTCTGCGACTGTAATCGAAATTCTTAGTTATTAATTATGTGAATAAAAATATGTGACCGTTTGGAAGGATAATATTAAGCGTAGGTCACTTCAAAAAGGAATATTTTCATATTAGTATGTTTTCACAATGAAATATTTTCGCCCATTACTTTAAGTAAATCAATTTTTTTACAGTTTTTCTTTCTTCCAAAATTTCTAGATTTTGGCAGTCCATGGAGCGGGAACGTAGCATTTATTACATTCATTCAGATTTCTGATATTCATTGAAACAAAATGATTAAAATTCAGTCACGCGACTGTAGTACGATTTGTGGTCCTGGATCGTGGCAATGAAGCCCATAATAACAATCCTATTGAGTGATTAACTTGAGAATGTGACTGACACGTGTTCAAAAACAATCAATTGCAACGCCAAGCGGTCTTGCGTAATGAGCAGTGACTGGTGATTTCTACGGTAGAGGAGCAACTTTTCTATGGTAAAGGCACTGTCTCACAAGTGTTGATTGCATACCTGTTTTAATCCGACCATTTTTGTGTTTAAAATTCTTCAGCTGAATCAGATATTTGAGAACTACCACGTTCCACGCAACCTGCTCTTTCCTAAACAAATGCCTCCCTCTATTCCCGTTGTGTTATTACCTCTCTCCAGCGGCGTTCCGAAATGCCGGACACGTGCCGGAACAATTAGATAAGCTTCTTAAGCGCTGCCCTGCAAAGAGCACCGAAGTGCTGCGCGGAGCGGAGTGGTGCATCGGGGGCGACTGACAGCCGTAATGATGAACGCGGGCGGGCACTGCTCCTGTAATTTAATTCCCGTTCGGAAGAGGCGCAGCGCACAAAACCAGACGGCGGCGGTCGGCGCTCCGCAATTACGGGCAGCGGCGGCGGCGGCGCACGCGAGCGGCCCTCAGCGCCACGCACGGCGCCACGCGAGCGGCGCGCGCCGTCCGCCCGGAGTTAAGCCCGCTGTGGATACGGACGACGCTGGGTGTATACAATTTTTCTAACTTTGCCTCTCAAGGCCACTCAAATCCCATCTTCGCGATAGAATATGTCACGGTTATTCGAATCTTTCTAAGTCGATCCGCTAGATTTCGCATGATCGTGACCGTATCAAGCAGTGCTTGCGATCATGCGGCTTCTACCGGCAAGACCGAGAAAGACGCGAAATGCCGTGACATATTCCATCGCGAAGATGGGATTTGAGTGTCCTTGAGGGGCTAAGTTAAAAAAATCGCAGTATACTGCTGGGTTGCTCAATTTATTAATTGAAGATTCCGGGCGCGTCAACTGCTAAGGTTATTAGTCCCGTAAAAGTAGTGAGTGTTTTTGCTTGCTTGCTGGAATGTGACGGTGATCTTCCCCTGGATGGTGAGATTAGGCGCCGATCTGCCGTCGGCTAGCGGCGTTTTCTCTCAACCAGGTATCTCCCACCGGCGGGGCACCGCCCCGAGCCGAGACAAGCTCTAAGCTCCCAACCGTTCTCCCGGCATATGTGGTAGTGTAGTGCATGTTAGTCTTTGTGTGTAAGGGGGTGAGGTAGGACAAGGAAGGGGAAGGAAAGATTCGCGCGCAGTCCATGGCCTGTTTTTAGGGTACTGATCCGGCATTCACCCGGTGTTGATCGGAGAAACCACGGAAAACAACCGATCAGAGCAGCCGGACACTAGAATTCTCCTCCAGAGAGCAACAGAACACGACTTAGCTAGTGTCGAAAATTCTTCTACCGTCGGGATTCGAACCTAGGACCTCCCGGTCAGAGGCACTGCAGTGACATCAGTTGATGCAGAGCTGCTCAAGTGCAAGGGATGTTCTAGGTTCGAGTCTTGGTGGTAACGGATTTTCAACACTAGCTACATTCGTAGTTCGAATTCTCCCACTCCTGTGTGGATGATTCTAGCTGCTGACTGCTCTGATCGGACGTTTTCTGTAGATTTTTCCGATGAACATTAGGCGAATGCCGAAGCAATACCTTAACAAACGAACCACGTACTGCGCGCGATATTTCCTTCAACTCTCTACCGTCCTCTCCCCTCACACTCACAACACCTACACTCACATGCACTACACTACCACACATTCACACGTGTCGCGGTTGCGGTCTGGAGCATGGAGTTTATTCCGGCTGGGGAAGTGCCCTACTGGCGGGAATGCCTGGGTGGGGGAAACCCTCCATCAAGACAACGTGTAGGTTGGCGCCGGATCTCACATTCTAACGAGGGGGCGGACACTGCCACCTCGCATTCACCATACCTACCGGACTAATGGTCATCTCAGTTAACGCGCGAGGAAACACGAACTAATCATTTCATTTGAAGTCAAGAATTCGTACACGACTGCTCGCTGTGGCTCGCTGCAGTTGCCGGCTTGTCACTGGCTTGCCACTTTCACTAGACTACAGCAGATTGTGCCCGAGCCTTCTCCCCTCCCGGTGGGCTGGCTCATAAGCAGGGCGTCACACCGGTGTCCCGCAGATAAGCGCTTTTTAAAATTTATTTTCTTCTCGTTCGACTTTAGTCTTCCGGGATTTTGACGGGTACAATGTTACAAACTATGAATTTACGGGCCCATCCTAAGGCAAATGCGGGTCTCGGTGCAACCTTTCACTACTTTTGAAATTTCATATTTGAATATCTTGGCTAAGGAAAGATTTGCATATATTGTTTAGAACTGGAAGGAGGGTGTTTGAGGGAAAAGGGATCACATGATTTTCTGAAACAGGGTGGCCACATGAGATCTTTGGGGAATCTGGATCTAATGCGTGAATGATAATGTGCGTTTTGACTGAAATTCAATATTGGAGTGTTAGGATATGCTGGGAGGAGAGAACAATATTTTTGAGAGGTTCAGATAAGTGTTGGGCCAAAGCACGCCAAGAGGGCCGCCCACTGGATCAGCTCTGAAGAAGTGGTCATCTCTACCTCAAAATTCCGCGATTCAAACCTCTCTCGACTTACACGGACTGTGTGGTGGACAAAGCGCGTTCGCAACAGGGGTATTTCCGTTTCCCCTAACTCTCATTCCAACATTCCTCCATCATTATTCATCACCATTCCTCCATCACCTATCAAACTCTACATGGCTTTGCATTTGCGTGTTTCAGGAGCACGTGACGGTTTCAAATCCAGCTCATTCCATTATTTACTAAACACCACATTTTATGCTGCAATTTTGAAAGTTTGGGGGTAAACATGAAGATAAATAATATGGTGGAAGTTGAGGCGATGGTCCTGGAGAAATTTCAAGGAATCAAATAGTGACCGCACCCTTCGCCCTCCGCAAATTACCCTTGGATCGAACGGGTTTCCAAGAGCTGGTGGAGCTCGAAGCCACTAAGCCCTCGCCTTTGGAGCCGCTATGCTTTAAGTCCAGTCAGCCAATAAAACTATCACAAGAGTCATTCACAATCAAATCAGTTAATTTCATTATTTACCTTTCATCTTCTTCTTCTTCTACTTCCTCCATTTTTGCTTAGTTTAGACATTGAGAACTGTTTTGGACGCGTCATTTGCCGTCATAGGCAAACACCCCAATAATGGAAAATAAAGTAAAAATAACAAAATATTTCCGCTTAAAAACTCAGACCCGTGTTGTTTACACTACAAGACACTTCTCGAAAAGGGAATGCAGCGTTACAAATTACACCAAATAATGAAGGTGTTAAGAAAACGGAACTTTTGTTCGGTTCCGTTACCCACAATATAAGTATTTAATGGGACAATTCACTCACCATTATAGGCTGCGTGGGGTCAAGCCGTAAAATGTTGAAGTGGATGCATTTCCTTCCTGCAATGATTGTAAGGACCCCTCGCTGAAAATGAAAAATAATACTTATCATTTTTAGTTTTCTGAGGTATTTAAGGAATGACCAAGATTTTGCAATATGAATTTCTAAATGAGAGCATTTAAAGTATTGGTTATTCTCCAAAAAATGCCTATAATGTCAGATTTATAGTCCTAACACCAAAAGATTCATTATTGGTTATAATGTGGAATTCTTCTTAAAGAAGCCTTTTCGTGTTTTATATTTTGCACGACGATATATCGATCGACGATTTTTTTGCACCTACTAGATGCCCAGAGCGCTCGAAACCAAGTGTAAATGCGACATGATTCTATGTAAATATGGGCGTTTATGGGATACCACCGTTCCTTATGTGTCGTACTTAATTTGTTTCATTTGCCAAATTGTTTATGTGGTACATTCGTGTCAATTTGCTATTTTTGCCCTATGCTGGATGAAATACCTGATCGTGAACAAGGTGAAATTCGTTCAGTGTTTTAAAATAGCCTCCAGTGTCGGTGGCATGTTTCACCGAAGAGCTCGATCAGTATGACTCACGCAGCCGCGTGGACGCAAGAACATGTGAAGGGCGTGCAAGTGGCTAGGTGGAGTGTGGGGAATGGGGAACAGGAAACAAGGATCCAAATAACGGAGCGGGGTCCCAGGAGTCACGGTTAACGAGTTTCCCGGCTACTTGTTGGAACAGCCAAGTAGTGATTTCATGTAATTTCGGACGGCAAGTTCAAATCGGTGGGGTTACGCTGACCGAAACATTGGTCCAAAATGTGATAATATTATAATTTTAATATAATAATAATAATAATAATAATAATAATAATAATAATAATAATAATAATAATGTCTTTATTTCTGGCGGGGCTCAGACCGTGTGGCCTGCTCTTCCGCCTAACCATTTAAATATTTACATTTACATATTACAATTGAGGAGTTTCGGGAAGATTCCTAGGAGAAGAATGTTCTTTGAGAGGTAAATAATACTGCTCCTGTAAATATTTTTATCCGTACAGTATTTTAATAACCTTAAAATTGGAAATATATGTGGATTTTAGAAAGTATTCGGTTTAAACACGCTTTATTGAATTTATTTTCCTTGAATAAAACTCGTAAATAAGCAAGATATATAAAAATAGGAATTTATGTTTTAATAAATTTGTTTATTAAAACAAATTAAAATAAATTTGTTTATTAAAACAAATTAAACGACTCGACGTATGTCGAGTCGTTTAATTTACTAAACCGTTTCAGGGAACCTTCATATTTTTCTTTCAATCCAGAAAGCTTAAGAAATGCATCATTTCAATAGTTAGGTCTTCGTCGAATTCTAGTTAAAAGGAAAAAAAATCTGTGTTAAGACTTGTTTCCGACTGTTGACCTGCTGGGTAGGATTGTGACATGTCTCGCATTGGACTATTGCCAAGGCTATTCATAAAGGGGAAAAATCATTAAAAACCTATAAGAACCAGAAAACAGGTGTCTTGTGATCTGTTTGGCGTATTTCGAGTTCTTCATTGCGTAGTAATTTTTCTTTTCCAAGAAATACTTCTGCTTGCGAACACATCGACAATTTCAATTGATCATTGTAAATGTCAGTTTAAGATTTGATGAGATCTTGTTCATGTCCTAATTTATTAGGTTGTTATTCCTTGTCCAAGTCCCTAAGCATCTGTTTCAGCAGAGCAGTTAACTACCTTCTAAATAAATCGATCCCATCCCAATGCCATTATAACGTACTATATAACATTTCGAGACGATCACTCGAACACATTTCTATGCTGATTAAGTTATTACATCGAAATTCCACAAACAGAAATGAAGCATCAGCAAAAACCCGTCGATAGCCTGCCAATAGGAAATTCATTTCGAAACTCAGCTGTGGAATTGATAGGATTTTAACTGGGAAAGACTAGGCGCGTCCGCTAAGCGTCATCAAAGCCCGAAATTATTTCGCCTCTCCCGCCCGCCCTCTCTCTCGCTAATTTAGCGCGAGTTTTGGAGTATGAGTTACGAGCCACCGCCAGCAGATGAAGAGCCGTATTTCCTTTCGCAAGGCGACGCGGGGCAACGCACAGTGGTCATATACATGCACGCAAGGCTTCACTCATTTATTTTTTGCTACCACAAATTTGCTAGAAAATATTTTTATGAGTATAGATTTTAGGTTGTAATAGTAAAATCATTTCTTACACAATTTTTATTAGTATTAATGTCAACATTGAGTTAGAGAAAAATGGTGTGCTTTTCCCACTTCTTAATACATAATTTTTAATTACAAATTTTAAGGAAATAAAATGTAAACTTTAAGCAATCATTTTTTCGAAGAGGAAAGCCAGGGCAATTCAATTAAACAGCAATATATTTATTATGGTTCGTCTTATAACATGTAGACCATTAATTTCCCGGCAAATTTTTGTGGTTTTCTTGTAGAAACCAGACACTAAAATTTATTTAGATAAAATATTTTAAAACTACAGATTATGGAACAGTAGTTACTATGATTTCACTCGTCCCAGAAAAATATTATGAATTCCTTGTGAATATTGAAATATATTTTAGACAGGTATGTACGATTATATTTTAATGTATAAAATATGAGAATATTTTTGGATAAAAGCTATATAAAACAAGCAAAACGGTATTTACATTGCTAGTGACTAAGACGTTTCATTTGGCAGAAACATAACTTTAAATATATATGTTCACATTCTTTTCAAAAAACATTGCGCATGACTTTCGGCGTCAATAACATTCTATTTAATAATGCACAATATAATGCTTATTAATATCGTGCATATGATGAAGCGATGCGTACTCTTTGGAGTAGAACGCAAAATGCAATGAGAAAGAGAAGTGAAGTGCCATGTAGTTTCGTAATATGGAGTTGAGAAATTGGATATAATGCGACAATGTTAGAGACGCGTTTAGAATTTAACATGATTACATAGTCTAGCCTTAGACAGTATTACTATTGTTATTATATTATCATTATTGTGGTGCTGTGTCTCAGAGTTTTAGTTGGATGATTACTCTGTGAGAGGCCTATTCACGTATATCCCAACTAATGATGGTGCTGATATCACTATGCGAATAATTCTCCTCGCTTCTAGAACCACGAATTTTTAGGCTTTAGGAATAATAATAATAATAATAATAATAATAATAATATTAATAATAATAATATTTTAAAATATTTGAAATTTTCTGTAGCAATGAATGTAATTGATATTGTTCTGCCACCGGGTTCCCAACTTACTAACATAAAAAAACAAATGCCTGTCTTCGGCGTTGCGGTCCTGTTCGTGCCAGTGTGCGGCGCGGCGCTTCGTCGCACCGTCGGGAAGTGCGAACGCTTTGCGGCGCGGCGGGCGCGAGGCGATGCCGCGATTACGTGCTCACCGTTCAGGAACGGTGCGCGCGGGCGGGGGCGGGGGCGCGGGCGCGGCGGGAGCGACGCTTCTGCGCTTACCGTGTTTACGCAGGCGCGGCCCGGCGGCAGCGGCGGCGGCGGCGTCTTAATTGCGCGGTCGACGCGGCCGCGGCGCCTGTTATTTATGGACGAGTGGGAAGCCGGCCGACGCGCCGCGGCGGCACGGCTGCGTTTAACCCGGGAAGCGAGCAGTTTTTTGACAAACGGCTCGAGCGTGCACAGGATGATCTTCATCGGCTAAATCACATTTGTTGGTAATTCCGGGAGGGTACGCTGGTGTGGTTAGAGGGATGTTATTTACAATAACGTGCGTGATGTGTTCTCCGAATTGAAAGATGCTAAGTATACGTTACACGCCTAGGAAGCGTTTTCAAACGGTATTCCAGGCTTGACGTTAATTTAAAGCTAACTTTAATGTTTTGATTTGGAGATTTGTCAATTGCGGCATTTTCAAAAGAATGTGACATTTTTAAACATCTAATATTATTTCTCATCATATCATGTTGGTGACAAAAGACGTGCTACATATGCGATATTTATTAAGTGTTCTTAATTTTGTAATGAAATATGTCCGTATTTTAATTTTTTAATTGCTTAATTTCAAGTATTGAATCCTTGTAACTCTAATGTTTACATTCAAGATCTCGAATCTACAGTCGGAGACCAATATCTGTAAAATACATACATTTTAAAGCAATATATTTTCGGTGGAAAGTATCATGGCGGATGGCGGACATTAACATTTTTATCGTATGTTATTATGTTGATTTAATTTATTTATTGGAAATTTATTTCTTATGAGATTTTAAATCATTCATTTGTACTTAATTAATATCGAGTACATTCTAATAAAATAGAGGTAAGGTATTTTAATGCATACCCATTATACCAGAAAGTATATAATTTCCATATTTTATTTAAACTGGAAACTTCTTGCGTAACCAACTGGCCGTCCGGTTGCGTTGTACGGAAGTCGGACTGGTTGCGATGGCTCAGTGGCAACACCGTTGCATCGGAAACATCTTTTACCGGAAGTCCTAGGTTTCGAGTTCCGTTGTGGCTGATTTTCGACGCTAGCTATATATTTAGGTCGAATTCAACCACTATCTGTAGGATAATTATAGCGATCAGTAGTTTTTCCTGTCAGTTCTCCTGGTTTCTACTGTCAGTTCCAGGCGAATGACGGAGCAATTCCCTAACAAACGAGTCACGGACTACGCGCTATTTTTGAACATGCAAGGAGCGATAGTGCGCTCGTGAAAACCGTTCAAAGGGTTGGTTGACTCAGTAGCTTAGTGGTCAGAACAGCTGGGCGTAAACCAGAAGGCCCGGTCATCTCCCAACCACTTTCTCTCTCTCTCTCTCTCTCTCTCTCTTTCTCTCTCTCTCTCTCTCTCTCACACACACACACACACTCACACTCTCACACTCGCACACACACTCACACAAACTCACGCCCACACTCACACAAACTCACGCCCACATTCAGTATATACATCACACAAGTGCGGACTCCAATTCGGAACTTAGAGCTTGTCGAGGGTTGGGCAGTACCCCACTTGTCCGGCTTATCTGGTGACGGAAACCCAGTAAGCGCGCACGTAGATCGCTGCGGATCAGAAGCTCCAGCGAGCGAGGCAAAGCGAGGTAATTTTCCGGGAAATTACGCGCTCTACATTTGCGGGTCTAGTAACCTACATACTTGTACCCGCAAGCAATAAATATTCCCTCACTCACAGAAAAAATAATTATTCCTCTGAAAATCATTCGCCTAAGATGATGATCATGAGTAGTGCACGATATATGATGTATGTATTAATATGATAATTGATGGTGATGATCATCATTCACTATTATGATCCTCTTTATATCGTACATTGCAAATCAAAAGCCAAACCGCCAAACCTGCGCAGGGAATGAAAAACAAAAGGGAGTTTTTTCCACCTCGAACGGTAAGAACTATCGATCTTCTGCTCATGTGCTGTTCAAGCTTCGCATCACTTGGGAGTTGTTGTCACCTCGAACGTTAAGCAATATCGATCTTCTGCTCATGCGTAGATGCACAAAAGTTATGCGAAACTTGAACTGCGCATGCGCAGAAGATCGATAGTGCTTACCGTTCGAGGTGGCAAAAACTCCCCAAAGACGCAACCCACGGTACTCGTTTCCGTTCGAGCACGGTGTAAGATATATAGGTGTGTCAACTAGCCGCCTTTTGGACAAAATTTTTGTAGCCAGTTTGAGGCTAGTTCCTCGCTTGTCCGTACGGTGCGCACGATCGAGTTGGGCATTCATGATGGCGTCTCGCGATTTAGTGGCATCCACCAGAGGTTACAAAGCTATTAAATGGATCACCACCTTGTCCCAAAAATGCCCAAGTCGTTCGCAGCGCTTACATAGCGAGAGCTGTGAGAACTAGCCTCACATTAGCTTCAGTTTTAGACCGGGAAGTGAGCCCACCTATATCTCTTACACCGTGGTTCGAGCCAGAGGTGGCAGGAATGGGATTTCCTTGCGCGAGCGCGAGCGAGACGGAGCGGCGCGACCTTTGCTCCGGGGCGCGGCGCGTGCGCGGCGGTCCATGCGAGGCGTTCGCACGGCAAAACAAACGAGCGCCGGCGCCCGCGCTGCCGCCGCCGCCGCTGCTGCTGCTGCGGCGGCGGCGGGGGCTCGGAAGCAAAAAACGGACGGCGGCGGAGCGCGCGCCGGACAAATTGGCGCCCGCGCCCTGCAATTAGCGGCGCGGCCACGCGCCCGCCGGACGCCGCCCCGCCCGGGCAGGGGGGGGGGAGCGTGGCCGCCGCGCCAGACCGGTTGCGCAGTGATAGCGTCGTAAACCTGAGCTTCTGAAACTACGAGGCGTTCCGCATCCGTGATTAAAATGCCTAGATTTATTATGTTTTTGTTGAATTACGGTGCAATGGCAGAAGTCCGACCTCTGATCAGGGAAAGTACGGAAAAGACGTTGATATTTTTATGTCGTCTAAACAAGGGTATTTCTTGTTCATCGCAAATAAACGTATGAAAAGGGCAAGTTACCTGCTTTCGACGTATTTCAGCGAGATTTTACTCCAAATTGCTGCCATATTCGGTGTAATGTAAAAACATGCACATAATAAAGGTTGTGATGTATAGTTAATTCTGTGGAAAAGGGAAGTTTCAGAAACACTGGCTTAAAAAGTGTAATGCGTAGTGTTTGGTGACAACCAGTGTGGAAAGAAATGTCCGAAGAATATCCTCTATTCAAGCAACATCACAGTAAAGACACCGTCCCCAATCTACGCAAAGAAATGTGTAGGAAACTACGAAGATTAAGTGGTTACGATGTGTCAAAACTGAAGATAAAAATCGACTGGAAAATGAGTTAAAGTAAATTGAGTGTTCAAATTGCATAGAAAATGTGAAGACTAATATACTTCCAATTTGTATTATTTAGAATTTAATGCCTTCAGGTTTTCGGTTATCGAAGTTTGAGATGTATGCGTGTGAGATATTGAAGCGTAAATAATCGGAGAATAAGTTAGCGCCGTCCAACAGCATCTCATTTGAAAACGAAAAAATTCCTCGTTGTTTTTCTTTTCTCCTCCGCTTGGCCGCCTCGCCGGGGCGCGGCCGCCTCCTCCTGGCGTGGCTACCAGCGCCAGCGCCAGCGCCAGCGCCTGATGGAGCGCGCGGGCGGGCGGCGCCGACGCTAAGTGGCGGCGGTGGGCGACGCCCGGCGGACGCCCTCGACGCCCCTCGGCCGCCGCCGGGTGGGCGGCGGCGCGCTGACCTATGGCCTCCGCTCGCGGGGCACTGAATCCACACCTCCCGCCCACCCGCCTGCCCGCTCGCTTCCGCGCCGCCCACTCCGCCCCGCCCCTGTCTTAAACGACCCTGCACTACTCCGTCCCGTCCCGACCCGTTCCGTCTCTTCTCGTCCTATTTCTTTTCGTTCGTACCCGACCCATCCAATCCCTCCCTGCCCTGCACCGCCCCGCCCCTCCCTGCCCTTCCCCGCCCCGCCCCGCCACGCCCTGCCCCGCCCTACCTCACCCTGTCCCACCCTATCCTGCCCCGCCCTGCCCTTCCCTGCTCCCCTGCCCCGCCCTGTCCCACCCACCCAGGCCCCATCCTGCCTCGCCCCACCCTGCCCCGCCTTGCCCCAACCTTCCCCGCCTAGGCCCGCTCAGTCCCGTCCAGTCCCGTCCCTTCCAGTCCAATCGCGTCTGATCCCGTCCCATCCTAGTCTTATCCCTGCCTCGTTCCGTTCCATCCATTCCCCCCTGTTCCGTCTCACCCGCCCCAGCCCATCCCCTCCAGCCCCATCCAACCAATCCCGCCCCATTCCGTTCCGTTCCGGTCTGTCCGGACCTTCCCTCGTCCTACGACCCACACCTTCCGCCCCGTCCTGTCCCTTCTCAACCCATTCCCCCATCCCTCTCCGTTTCGTCCCATGCCGTTTCATTCGCCCTGCCCCCCCCCCCTTCATGCCGGTTGGTCGCCCGCTGGGGCCGGCGACCTTCCAGCGGGCGGCAGCCCCGCGCCACGCAGCCGCTGGTATCCATTACACTCTGAAGGATTAATGTGCGAGTTCTATGGAGAGAGCTTGTAAAGCAATAAATCGATATTTTTAAGCAGCGGCGTGAAACTGGCGGCTCGTATGTCTCAAGCGCCGCTAACGTGGTTTTGCGGACTGCCAAGCAAAATTTTAATGAGCAGTTGTTTTTCCTTGGTTTGGGGGGCAACAGGCGATGTAGTAGTGGGATTGCTTGCCTTCCATTATCGGGTTACGGGGCTCAATGCCCGCTGCATTCATATGGAATTTGTGAGTGACAAAAAGGTTTTGCGGGAAGGGCTTTTTGTGTGATTGTCTCGAGTCATCTGTATCTCCTTTCATCAGTTCTATTATGTTTCCTAAAATAGAATCATCAATCCATTAAAAGCGTTCACTCGAGGAATGTCTGTAAGGTTGAGGAACTGGAATCATTACAAAGCAATTTTCAATCAATTTTCGGGACGA
This sequence comes from Acheta domesticus, assembly GCA_031308135.1. NCBI lineage: Eukaryota > Metazoa > Arthropoda > Insecta > Orthoptera > Gryllidae > Acheta > Acheta domesticus. The sequence goes on along the minus strand of JAHLJT010004567.1, from coordinate 41,611,369 downwards.
ATTTTGATTTCTAGATTCCGTGAAAGGAGGTTGTAATGAAATTTCTCACCGAGCGAGGGGAAAAGCACGTGCACACAAACAGGCCATTATTGCTGAAACATTAATTGAAATTAGCAGCTGTTGTTCACAACTAATATGCAATATAAAAAGTATAGGAATGTACTAGATAATTATATTCGTGAAATGAGACTCGTCGAAATTAATTGGATTTACATCCCAGGAGATGCAGCTATTTCCCCTTCCGTTTATTTTTGGACATCGCGGTTGACATCTCTTGGTACTATTAATTGCTGATTTTTGATAAATTAGTATTTGGAGTGGTTGTGATTATGAAGTAATTGGGAAGCGTTAAGCGTATTTTTTTAAACTTTTCTGAATATACAAGAAATCATTGGTTGCATCATGATTGCAACTCGTCTCATACGGCTCTTCTTTGGCGCAGTGGTATGAGTGATAAGTTAACTCTGAGTATCTTTGGCGATTCGGAGAGGAAAAACCGTTGTGCTGGCTGAAAATGCTTTTGCAGGTTTACTATTGCAGAGCAGTTAGAAATAACACTAGAAAGTATATACTTTTGAAGTACCACTGGTTTTATTATGAAAATAGCCGCAACAGACGAAAATATATGCTAGTGCTGTAAAACCTGGTAAAATATATATCCTATTTAGCGGTCACCTCAAACATGTGGCCATTTTTCGTGGAACCGATACGCTTCCAGAATAACCTCAATAACCTGAATTAAGAGGCTAACCTGATTAACGGCCAGTTTTTGCAGGAACCATTGGTGAACATTTAAGTCAGGTTTTACAGTGGTTCTGTTCTGGGCAATTTTGTATTGTTAGATACCTATTTGCTTTTAGGATATCATTTCGTGGTAACGGATTTAGTCTCGAAATCAAAACAATTTAACACATTCCCTTCCCTAATAAAACATCAAAATATTTTCCCAGGACCCAACCTTCCCAACTATCAGAAAGTTTTACTGTAAATTCTCAGAAATTAAAAATATTTTTCCGCACATCTCGGTATATTTCTAAATTCTATGACCGTCCTAGCAGGTCCACGCCAGTTACGGGGAAATATTTGCCGTAGAAGTTATAAACGTCTGTAACCCACATGTGGTTCACGGACATAGTTAAACTATCAAGTGTTGTGTTTTTTGAACAACATATATGTGGTTCACCTATATATGGATCATAGGACAGTGAACGTGATAAATGTAGTAGTTCAAGTCAATTTTAACTACTTTTTCTGAAACCAGGATTTTTTACGACTAAGTATTGAAGATAATACACACGGATACTATGAACCATTTGTATTTTCCAATCGACCACTCGACTGTAGAAAGAGGCGAGAAACTTCTGTCATGTTGGTCAATACTGTGTAACCGTGTGACGAGTGCCGCAAGACGCTCTCCGAATATGTTTAGTCACTTTACACTCATTCGCGTGTCCCCATCGCACTTGTAGGACTCATACCGCACACTCCGACATCGCTTAGAGAGTGAGCTCCTGAAAGCAACCATTGTACGGCGTGCATCATGGTAAACAGTGCTTACACGCAGGTGCCGAGTGCTTTCGTACAGGAACGCGCTGCCTTGGAATTTCACCGGTGATCACTTGTGTCCACAAAATTAAGAGTTTAGACATTAGCACAGAGGGAGAAAGCATGTCCGATGGAGGCTTCACGTCTAAAGGCCTACGAGAGGAAATTTTCTATCGACTCATATTACTCTTGTAAGAAATGACAAGGAGTATTAATCGTCAGTTTAATTCATGCACAATACTCGTATTGTTTCTAACACTCATCCACTTTAATATTCGACCTATGTTGTTCATATGTTGCCTCTATGCACAAATGTTGCATTTTCTAGGCCGATATGACTTCTGGGTGATTGCGTCACAACAGTTCGTTGTTGCACGTTATTGAAATCGTAAATTTCATTACCTACGTTGTATTATTTTGGGTATAAATAATTTCCTCAAAATTTCGATACTATAAAAGGTTGATTATGTAAGTTGTTATGTAGTTGCGAAGTAGAATGTTATATTAACAAACAATATTATTGTGGGGTTTTACAACATTTTATCCAATTCGTAAATTACTATTTTGAAAAAAGTAGAAAAGAACATTTTCCCAGTCCGTGTCATTTTTAAGGTGAAAAAGAGGAAGGTGAAGATTGAAGGCATATCAGGACTGAAATTTATGAAAGCTTTGGAATTTTGTAACCCTAGTAATAATACATTTTTGAGGTGTTTTACAGAGCTTGCCATACTTTATTACAGGCCTTACAGTATGGAAAGTAAAAGTGTACAATATTGAAATACAATTTCATCCTTATTTCTTCACAATAAAGGAGGCGGAACAGGAAACACAAAATGTAAAAGGCATCAATTTGTGAATTTATCTTCCAATATTGGAATGGATAAATACATACACTCAAACATGAGAATATATCTACACTTCAGTTTATAATGACAAAAGAGAATATTCAGAATATATAAAGTTTATTCCCCACGAATCTCTACCAACGGTTTCGTAACTAGATGACAACCAAAAAAATTTCTCCTCCGCTTTTCTTGTAGATCCACATTTGTTTCTAAAAATTTTATTTTGCAGATATTTAACCCGGAATATACAAGACTAGGCTATGCTTCCCGCATAACACTGCTGCATTTCGCATTTTGGCAGGAAAAGTAAGGGGTCCGGAGGGTGCAGATTTAGTGCTGACGATTCTCTGTCTACGTGTAATTTGAAAGTCGTCACAGGGATCTGAGGACAAATTATTCATTCGATCAGTATATGACTCTCGATCGTGCTGTCATTTTACAACTGCTCTAATCATTTTGTTCTTAGATGCCTTATCACAAATCACTTGGCAAATGAATTAATTATAAAACGTATACCCTCTTTGCCAACGTAAGTGTGATATGTTCATTCATAGCAACAAAAAATTTTTAGTGTCCGTTCTTACAGTTAGAAAATGCGTTGGAATTATCTCAGAGATGTGTGGAGCACTCTAGTCGTTCCCGTTATTCGTGTATGTACCTGAAGCACTCGCATCAGACGCCGGGTGAAAGCGGCTGGCAGTGCCCGACGGCGCCCCTGACGGATTAAGCCGCCGCGGCGCGTCGTCTCCTGGCGTGCCACAAGGTCCGGAAGCCGGACGCGCGCCCGGGGCAGCCGTGGCCCGCCGGGAAGTGGGGCAGCGCGGGGCACGTGGTGGTCCCCCGTTAGCCGCTCCTAATCGCCGCCGATCCGTCAGCGGCGGCGAACGGGCGACTGACAGCGCGCGGGAAATGGGCGGCGGCGGCGGCGGCGGCGCGGAAGCGGTAATCGCCGGCCACCGGCGTCGCGACGCCGCGCGCCCATTGACGGATGGGGGCAAAACGACCTCGCCGCCGGGCCCCCGCCGGAAGGGGGAGTGGCCGCCAAGGCTGTTCGTGTGTTTTGCTCCGCGGGTGGTTTTTCGGTGGTTCTATGTAGGCTTCTTCGTACATTGGGATCATCGTTAACACGTGGCTTGTACCGGGGATTTTTTTTCGGGGGTCCCAGCATCCGTTCACATTCGTGTAGAGAAATTTCGATTATTTTTCGGGAAGTGAAAAAGTCAATTAATTTTCTCCGAAGTTGCGGTATGAAAAGGAGTACCTACCATCATTTCCTTTGGAACAGTTTTTATTTCCTAAAATGTCTTCCTATACGAAAAACTGAATACGCGCTTTCTCTCTTCACATTTGCCATCTCTTGGCCGTACAAGTCTTCGATTTTTTAAATATAGTATTTCCAATAGGTATTCTAAAAAATCATTGTTTGCTCTAGTAATAAACAGTATTGCAAAATTCAGAATCAGATTTGAAGTAGAGACTTTACTGTAATTAATTATCAAACATTTTTCACGATTGGGAAATCTGTAATATATTTATCAATTCTTTGAGTCTTATATAAAGAGGAGAAATGATGGGTAGCTTAAAAAAATTGAACCTATTAAAAATAGACTTCTCCATTCCCGATGAATACAATTGAAGATGCTATTCTTTTTATTTCCTTTGAATACTTAACACAGCCAAGTAGCTTTTGAATATGAATTTCTTTGGGCGATGATCATTATTAGTTCCAGCGCACTCACCCTCTGTGGTGTTCTCTGCGCAATCTGTCTTACTCGAACGCCAGCACTTCCCTGTTCGCGTCGGCCGACAAGGCCGTGCGGCAAGAGCTGTATGGCCGGTGCGAGGGACATGGCTTCGACGCCTCGTTGCAGTAATTAATTCTGAGCTTGACGGACGCCGCGGGTGGGGGTCGAGGCCCCCCGCGCGCGCATTGTGACGCGGACGGCGCAGGTGCCCCTCGTCTCCTCCTCCGCATCCATCCTCCCCCAGGACTCCTGGGTGGGCACGCGCGGGCGTCACTAGCAGGGGGCACGTCTCCCACCTCTCCCGGTATTTTTAAGTAGATTTTTTCTAATTTCATTTTTTGATACTGTTAACGTAAACGAGTTAACTAGTAGATGAAATGTTTCATATAGTTTCAGTATGCTTCAAGGCAGACGTAAGACGAAGCTGCCAATGTGAGCAGAACTCCCTTCGAAGACTGAACATGTTCTTTTCAACCTAGACGAATTAGAAGCCAGGCATATTGCTGCCAATAACCATCGCATGACTGGTGTCTTTGGTCCAATCAACAGTACAAAATTAGATAATAAGTAATATAGTAGATACAGATAATTCAATAATTATTCCGTATATCAATACACAAGTGTATTCGAATATTCGACTTTAAGTTTTTGTCTAGAATAGTTTTCAAAATTTGTCACAGTATATTCCAGAATTCATGGATAGTTGCGACAAGGCTTGTTTCAATATGCCGTGAGCTCTCTGTTCAATACAATCGAGTGTAACTTAAAGTTTTTCTGTGATATTAGCATTTACATAACTTATTTATGTACCTCTTATCCAAATTTTGCATGTCACTGTTGCTCTGATCGACTTGGTTATTACTACGTGTCTTCTGATAGGTAGTCGCTCCTCATGCAAGAAATAGGCCACGACGAGCAAATAAGGAGTGCATTTCTGTGACCTTGCTTTGGCCTTCCTTGCAGACCTTTCTCGTTTTACCTTTACATCATTCCTTTTACCTTAGTCCCACCACAGCACTCGGTTTGTTCCTTCCTTTCTACCGCCTCACCCTTGTTTCACTCATATCACTCCTCATGCCTCATCAAGGTTATAAAACTTAGACCTAACTCACTTCCTTGTCTCAACTTTTCATGATGTGTGACGTCCCGTTCAATGCACACTCAACCGACTCTCTTCTTCAGCTCTCCTTCTCTGCAATGCATAATTTTGAATGCTTCTTCTCTATGTCGTCACAATCGTCCGCTCTCTCGTGCATTCCCCATGGTGTTCTGAATCTCGCAATAATAGCGTTACATCTTGCGTCAACATACAGAGTTCTAAAAGTTCTAGGCTTGAGAGGCGGTATGAAGGTAGTCAAGAACTGTAAACGTTGTTGTGCCTTAATATGTTTTGCTGTAAAGGTTCAAACGTGTAGGTTTAATCGTTTCATTGTTGTGATCCTGTGAACACAGGCGAGTAAAGTTTTTGTAAAATGGATAAAACTGAATTACGAGCGGCGATAAAATACTTTGTTTTAAAAGATTTAACTCCCACAGACATTAAAAAGGAGGTAGATTCCGCATTTAAGGATTGTTCCCCTTCGTTTTCGACGGCCGAAAAGTGGGCTGCTGAATTCAGGTGCGGTCGTTCATCCTCTCAAGATGACATTTTCATAATGCCACACTCTATGATCGGCGTCTGAAGATGTGGCATGAGGTAACTGACGTTGTAAATATCTCGACAGGCCATGTTAATTACATTTTACCCGAACTTTTGGGTATGTCAAAGCTTTCTGTTCGATGGGTGCCGCGTTTGTTATCAAGAGACTAGAAACTCACGCTCATTAACACTATTCAAGAGTGTTTAGTATTGTTGAGTTGCAATCTCGATGAGTTTCTCCGACGTTTCATAACAGTAGAAGAAATATGGATACATAATCACACGCCAGAGAGAAAGGAGCAGTCAAAACACTGTGAAGGCTCAAGAGAAAGAGCACGGAAGAAAGAGAAAACTGTTACATCAACACGAATAGTCGTGGCAACGATTTTTTGGGATTTTCATGGTGTGGTACTCATAGTCTATGTTCAGAAAGATAGAACTATACCGTTTCTGACCTTACCTCTGTTTTTACTTCTATCAAACTCCTTTGATTTTTAAAATCTTTATGTTTATCACTAAGCTCTCAACAATTTGCCTTTAATATATCTTAATTCTTTACTTGTCGCCCGTTTTAGTTTACATCATAATCTCTTACCTCTAAATCTACAGATTTTTGTATAGGTAGAATATTTGCTTAAGAGTTGTCAACCTATCGTTTCCAGCAAGTCTTTGGATGTTACATACAGCATTATCCATGCCTGGATTTATGATTGTGCTCCGAGGCCGAAGACTCAAGGTACCAAATTTCAGGGGGCTGAGCTCGAAAAAACTTGTGATTCAAATTAATTTGGAGCACTATTCATACAAAATTGTGCCTACTTAATAATTTTCCAAGTATCACAATGATTTTCTCTTCCTCGTTAACTTTCAAAGCAGTGTTTTAGTGGTTTCCCTTTCAAGTAAAGTACTCTTACAGCTATTTGACACGGAAAAAGATTTTCTACACTCCATTACTTTGCCTCCTTTGTATACAGGGCTTTACAGGTGTTTTAAGCTGAGCTATCGTGAATGTTTCGCAACTGTCAAAGACCCTGTTTTGTGGCTGACATCGCAAAAGGCACTCTTAGTTCAAAGGAACCCTGGGAGGTAAATTTGGGCTTCTCTGTTCCCAAAGATAGATGCTCTTGTATTTCTTTTGACATAAATAAAACAATCGCATCTACTACTATATCCCTAACGAAATCTCAAATATTAAACAAAAATAAAATGAATACCAAATATAAAATGAAGGAAGATCTCCCTTGACACTACCAGTGTCCCCGCTGCGCGGCACCGCAGAGTGCTAGAATGGTCTTAAAAGCCCGCATGGGGGTTTCATATCTAAGGGCATGGTCATTCTCCTCGGTCATTGTCCTGTGAAGGGAATAACGCACAAAAATGATGCTGTGAAGTGTATATTTATTATAAAATATATATCAATCAATTTTTGTTCCATGTTGAAAATTACTAATGAACAAACCATTGCGAATCATCTCTATGCAGATGCGCATTAAAGGGCTGGGGCGAAAGCCAGCGAGCGATATATATGTTTATACATAAAATCCCAAAGGCTTAATAAGGGAATAACTAAAATGGTTATTTCATAATTGAATTCATGTTTGGTTATTTTGACATCTTCCAGGTTCATATTTTCAAATCCATTCATTTATGCTCCCATTTATTCAATCTTTCTGTAGATGTTAATGGGTACCTGTAATAATTTTTGTTATAAAATTGTTAGCAACTCAACTAGAACTATAATTCAATTACGCTATATCGTCGAATATATACAATGTTACATTTAAAATGTATTCATAAACATTACATCGCAATATGTTTATGTATGGTAGGCCCTTGGTTAAATTCAATTAATAAGCTATTAAATATATGTTTATAATTTATACTGACCACTATTAGACAATTCCACATTTGAATTGTTTCCCCTCCCCCCCCAAAAAAATGAGCGCGTATAAATCCTACTTGGATATGAAACAAGAATAAACTGTTCTATTGTATTTAAAAGCGTTCTTAAAATAATGATCCACCGTAATATGCCGTATTGGTTTTCCTCGTAGACCTGTGTAATGAGGTCTTCCTCAGAGGAACCACGTTTCAGTCCGCTACGGCCAACCCCGGGAGTAGGCAACTCGCGACCCGCGAAGCCATCTCAAGCGGCCCGAATGATTTGCTTGCTTGATTGATTAGTGATTCCGGGATCACCAATTGATAGGGTCTTTAGTCCCGTAAGTGTATTTCATGTGTTTCCTCGGAAGGTGGCGGTTATTGCTGGATGGTGAGATCCGGCGCCGACCTACCCGTCGGCTAGCGGGGTTTTCCCCACCCAGGTATCTCCCACCAACGGGGCACCGCCCCAGCCTGGACGAGCTCTAAGCTCCTGACCGGTCTCCCGGCACAGTGTGGTAGTGTAGTGCATGTAAATGTGTTTGTAGGGTGAGAATAGGTTAAGGAAGAGAAAATGAAAGATCGCCTGCGGTCCGATTGTTAAGATATTGCTCCTGCATTCTCCTGGTATTTATCGGAGAAACCACAGGAAACTACCGATCCAAGCAGCCGGCCGCTAGACTTCAAACAAAAATCCGAGCTGCCGGCGGCTTGGATATCAAAAATGTAGTCCTGTTGTATTTGAAAGCGTTCTTAAAATCAGTCCCGCATAACATGCTATACTGATTTTGCTCCTAAACCAGTAATGGCAACTTCCTCAGAGAAAGAAAGCGCTACGGCAGTGGTGTCAAGGTCTTGTACTGTTGGCAGTGGCAGGCGCCGTAGCACCGTAGCATGCCACGAGCTTCTCCCCGCAACTAGCGTCGGGAAAGGAAACTATTAGTAACCCCACCATTTTACAATAGGGAAGGCGTAGTCTCTGCTGGCAGGGGGGATGAACTGCGTGGAGGGGCGAGTTCGTCGTGGCACTCGTGCCACGGACTCCCGCTCGTGGCATCAACCTTGACAACACCGCGCTACGGCCTATCGAGAAATGAAAAATGGCGGGAAAAAAGTTTTTTGTCAATAACTTTTGAACCAGGCCTGGTAAACATTTTCAAAAGGGTGGTCAAAGGTGGTCAAACGATGGACAAACGTATGCATGAAAAAATTCTGAATTTTGAATTTTATTTCTGACCATCTTTGCTAGGGTCCTATCTAGTAGTACAGAAGGGGTCAGTGGCGTTCGCCCATTTGATCCCAGTGCGCTGCGTCCGCTGCGAGGGCCGTGGGCCGTCGCGTGAGCAGCCGGCGCGCGTGTTTTTGCGGCCTCCCCCCGCACCTTTGCCTTCGCCTGCGCCGGCGGTGATTAAAGCGAGGGCAGCGGAGGGCGAGCGGAGGTGTCAAGTTAAAGAGAGGCTTTTTGCGCTTCCGCCTCATCCTCGGACAGCGCCCGCACCCGCGCTCGTTCCCGCCCCGCCCCGATTGATTAACCGGCCCCGCAGCCGCTCCTCCCGGCTCCCACAACCCGGCGCAGAAGATCCGCAGCGAGAGCGGCCACCACACTCTATTCTGCGATTTTCGTAACTTTGTCCCTGACAGGAATCAGCTGTTTCGCTGCCATCCAATCAGGAGCTTATATTTCAAGACAGTGACGTCACTATGGTGACGTTCAAGCTCCCGATTGGATGAAACTGTGAACAGCTGAGGTGGTGGTGCGGCGCGGACAGTTCAGCGCTATACTGCGATTTTCTTAACTGTGCCTTTGACAGGAATCAGGTGTTTCGCTGCCATCCAATCGGAAGCTTATATGTCGCTACAGTGACGTCACTATGGTGACGTTTAAGCTCCTGATTAGATGAAAGCGTCAACAGCTGATTCCTGTCAGGAGCAAAGTTAAGGAAATCGCAGTATAGACGCGGCGGCGGAATTCGCGGGTCCGTTCACATTGCATTGTCAATTATGAGTCAGCGTTTGGTGACGGTTTTCCTCATCCGATAAACAAAATGCGCTCGCTTCTATTCATGCATGATTTATGCAAAGGTTTATGTAAATATTCAACGTGTTTACTTTGGGTAATATAAAAAATATCATGGAAAAGCTCGAGATAAAAATAGAAATGTATGACGATCTAAGTGTGCAGGAGCGTAGCTCGTGGACCGCATGTACCGCATCTACCTCGTCAAAGCCACTAAGTAGCAATGTAATCTAATTGTAGAAAACACACAAATAAATATTCATGCAAGAGATAGAAAACGCCAATACTCATAGTACGTTTCCTGAGCACATGTGGTGCTTTTACCTTCTTGATCTACAATTTGATAGAAAATTGTTAATTTATTTTTAGGAAACCAAAAGGGGTCCATGATTTTTATTAGAAAGGAAAAAGTACGGAGAATTTCATACCTTGATGCCGGTCTGTGGGAGTCTTCTCTGTGCGAACGCCAAGTGCCGCCAAGCCATGGCGAGGTTGGATGATGAACAAAGGACCAAGTGCCCACCGGTTGAGTGTAGCTCTCAGTCAGCATCGCTGTCTGTTCAGCGACTCTGGCGACATATGGTTGAAGTTCCGATGATGACGGATTTTTGACTCTGGCTATATTGCTAGATCGAATGCTGGAGTCCCGCTGGCTGGAGGAGAATTCTAGCGACCGGCTGCTCTGATCGGTAGTTTTCCATTGCTTCTCCGCTCAATATCCGACGAATGCCGGAGCAGTGCCCTAACAAACGGGCCACGGAGTGCGCGCGATCTTTCTCTCCTCTTTCTTATCCTATTGCCACCCCTTACTTACACACATGCACTAGTACATTTCTGCATGCACATCTTACACACATGCACTAGTACACATGCTGGGAGACCAGTCGAGAGCTTAGAGCATGTCCCGTCTAGGGCGGTGTCCCACTGAGAGAGCTCCCTGAACGGGAACCCTCCTACAAGCCGTACTGTAGGTCGGTGCTGGACCTCGCCATTCTGTTGGGAATTAATCACCGGCACCTCCAGGGATAAGACATCCCCTGCATTAACGGCATTAATGACTACAGCAGTACGAACGAGAGACAGAACAACAGACGTGTCCGCGTACATCAATCAATCAATCATCGAAGTGCTCCATGTCCGGTGTTTTTGTGATAATGTGTGGTCCAGTAGATTTCCGGGTATTTCGAATATTCTGTGTTAGTCGATCATAAAGTCGCTGTCGGAGAGCTAACTTTCCACCGTAGGTACGTAGGTATAATGGATAAAGCGGGGTTTTGGTGGACAAAGAAGTTGATTTTGGAAAAAACGTGTTAGTCACTTGTTTTCCTACATCCGCTTTCCATGCCTCTTATTTCATCAACGCTCCATAATCGTTCAGACTGTATAAATATCAATGCTAAAAAATTAATCGATTCCATGATCACATAAGTTCAGATAATTATATCAAAATCATAATAAAGTTACGCAGTCAGAAGAAAAGTATGACGAAGAAGATGATATTGATAAAGACGGAGAGTGCCTCTCTCTGTAAATTAACTGTCTAATGTAAGTACCTACTTTGAAGTTAAAAGTTCCTTTAACTTCTTACTGTATTCATACTAAATTCCTTTAATTTCATATTGTATCAGATTAGTGCTATTAGTTCTTCCATTAGCCATTAAATATTTTGCAATGTTTAGGGCAGTCTTGAATTGTTTCTGTTTATGTTTCAATTGTTAACAAAAAGAGAAATTTGTAAAATAACCTTTTTCTAGTACCTCGTAACTATGGTGGTAACAGGACTCAAACCCTTGGTAATGCTTGGGCATTTTATAACAAGAACCTCGTCGGAATATCGAGTCATCTTAGACGTAGGAGTGAACATATGTACTAATGCGTCCACCCCCCCTCTTGTTACACGATCATTATACGAGATAATTTCACATTTGAGCGCAAAATAAGGGATAATACCCTACAAAGAATGTATAACGCTTACTAAGAGAGTTGAAAGAAAATCCTGCAAAAAGAGGTGTTGAAGAGCGTGTTACATTAGGTTATAGTCGTTAGAACGTAAGTACGTGTCGGATCTTACCCGAAAGCTTTAATCGTAGCCTTTCAAAAGACGATCCTCCCAGTACCGTGTTGTTAGAGGTAACGATGTTCATCATGCCATCGATGTGAGGGTAGGTTCAACACTTTTATGTAAACCCTTTGGTTGTGAACCTTCTCTGGGATCTTATGACTTCATAATTTAGTAATGAAATTCTGAATAATTCCTCATATCTTGTTTTTAAATAAAGATGGGATTTTTTTAAATTCTTGGATAACGAAAAAAATATCAAGACAACTTGCTAATCTAGATGTAAATTTAGAAGCGGATATTCGATTTGTAGAAAATAATCATGAAATCGAGCCGGAGGAGTTTATTATAATCCTAAGTCCAACTTTTTAAATATTTTCTTCTGTGTGTTAAAATCTCAGCATTCATCGATTTGCATTTTTGTTAAATCATCATTTTTTACTGTTTTTCAATAATTTTGCTTATTTAAAATAATTACTTATTTCAAAGATGTGAAATTGTGTTCTACTTCATTATCTAGTTTTCATGTAATTCAAGTTTTTGCGTTCATTTCCAACCTAATTAATTTCATGTTCCACAAGTCGTCCTGCTGTATACTCTGATCAAATACCAAGAACAATTAATTCCAGTTTTTAAAAGAATTACTTCTTAAGAAGATGAGGGTAGCTACGAAAAGCCGAAGTCAAGTGATGAAACTGAAGAAGGAGAAAAGCATTCTATGAGAACCCACTTGTAAGAATCGACAGTGTATATCAGAAGTAAATACAAGGGACTTCAAGAATATCGTTGCACACAGCAATCGACAGCGATATAGACATTCTGCGCACCTGCTGGTACTCTAGTGATGATGAACTTGATCTGCGCGTGCGCAGAAGATCAATATTACTGTCGATTGCTTCACGCTTCGTTGTCCTTAACGTCCCTAACGACCACTGAAAACTCCAACAATGGGGAAAGTGCAGGGTAGAAAACTCATACTAAAGTATTGAAAAGTATTGATGGCAAACATTTCAATTTGTAAACGTGTATAAGTTTAGAATATTTTGCAATTAGATTTTAATTTCTCTAATAAGGTAAAGAGCGTTTATTCAGATATTTCTTTGCTCGCACTATGAGATCAACGAGAAGATGAAATTCTGAAATTTTGACCATGGTGATTGCAAAAAAATGAGATCTTTCAGAAAAAAAGAAAACGAATCTCCGATAATAAATTGGAACCCTCAGATGAGTTAATAACAATAGTTGGTAGCCGTGCAACAAACATTTTGTTGAACAATTTTGTAAGATATATTGGAATGTCACGTGGTTATCATATGCCCAAGAAATAATACACTTTTGTTGTTTACGTTTTTTTGTAATTCATTTTTGTCAAGTATTTTAAAACAATTTAACCAGATCAGTGGAATTGTCACTTTGAGTGTTAGTTTTATATGTATTACATAACAGATGGCAGCATTACAATCGCCCAAAGGGACGTGTAACTACAAATTAGCACACCATCGTATCCCTACTTCTGATTAAAGGCATCCCCACTGGGTACCTCTAGGATGAAATTAAATAAATGAAGATAAGACGAGGAGAAAGATATAGAGAGAGGTTGGATAATTATTTCTCTACTTTATTAGGGACGAAATGGATCTTTTGGGAGACGGGATTTAATTCCTGTAGGAACTACGCTCGTTTTACCGAGTTTAAAGTGGTTGATGCAAAGGGCAGTGAAAGTAATTTCTTCAATGAGAAGAAATGATGAACTGAAGTGAACCGATAGTGAGACCTTGATTTATGTGTTGTGTGTGACCTAATGTATTTTTATAACTAAATAACAAATAACATCAAAAACGTAAACAATAAACATTAAAAAGAACGGAAAACAGAACGGAATTACATGACCCATTCATAATAAATCACAATAAGAATGATTATTTTTATTGTTAGTGATTAGAAAAATGATGTTTAAATATAGGTAATGAAATAATCTTAAGAAAAATATACGTTTTTATGTGGCAATGTAAATTAACGAGTCCATACAAAAATATGGAATGTCTTCAAAAATATCTTACTTTATAGATTATTTTGTCGACAACCCTTTCATAATTACGTATCTTCTGAATAGCACAACAAGAATATAAAACATAAAACTCATAAAACAGATCATTATATGCTAATGACTTCTTTTTTACTTCAAATGCTGGGTTTTAATGCGACTCTCACGTTTCTCTCTCTCTCTCTCTCTCTCTCTCTCTCTTTCTCTTTCTCTCGCTCGCTCGCTCGCTCTCTCTCTCTCTCTCTCTCTCTCTCTCTCTCTCTCTCTCTCTGTCCTCAAACGCTTTTCTTCAGTCGTCCAATCGGACGGGAAACGCAACTCGAAGACAACGCCGTTTCCAGGAACCAGTCGGACATTAGTCAAGAAAACATTGGAGCCCCGCCTTCTATGCGAGCGAACCCCCAGACACCGCCTGTTCTGGATAAACAATTATGCATTGTGTATTTAGACGTCTGTGCTGTTATAACAGACGATGAGTAATGGTCGTATTCTCTAGACTAAATAAACGTCGGCCAATTTATGAGCCGCGCTGTTGAATGAGAAGGTTTTTAATGTCACCAGAAGCGGCATCTCCTGTGTTCTTTCCTCGTGGCAGGTTCATTTTTACGGCCCGTTATGAACTACGATGACGAACTCCCACCACATTCCCAGGAACTCACGTACGCAATGGGTTCGTTTGTTTGTTTATGAAAATTTCGGCATACTTGTCGGTACATAAACGAAGACTTCCGCGATTATTTGAAGAATACCAGAAATCGTGGTCTACAAAACGCGGTGTTCAAATGTTTAAGCATATTCTCTGATAAGGGTGTCTCTGTTTTCCTAATCACAGTATTATCAATAAGTTATTCAGGGAAAATAAAAACCAATTAATAAAAGAATCAAGGGAAAATAAAAATGAAAAGGTAGTAAATTGCTTATCACATCGACTTTCAAATTAAATGTTCTAGAGATATTTTTCAGACTTCTCGAATTATTATTTAAAAAAAATAAAAATGCATTGTGTACAGAATCTGGTACTTAATTAATCATGGTAATGAATTACAATGATTGGAACATTCATCAGGTAAACTGCAAGATTGGACGAAGAAATAATGCATTTGAGTACCCCAATCTGAAAGTTACTCTGCGTTTTCTTATCACCTAAATTAAATTTGATTCTTGACAACTGTACAACTGACAACAAAGAAGAGTTTTGGGATGGTGTTATTTAACACCAGGGCTGGGAGAACGCGGATTATAATGCGATTTTCGTAACTTTGTCCCTGACAGAAATCAGCTGTTCGCGGTTTCATCCAATCGGGAGCTTGAACGTCACCATAGTGACGTCACTGTCGGGAAATATAAGCTCCTGATTGGATGGCAGCGAAACAGCTGATTCCTGCCAGGGACAAAGTTACGAAAATCGCAGTATAACTTTTACGAAGGGAGGGGTTGGAGCCGCCATACAGTTTTTTGGTTAGTCTCAGCAATATGAATGTTCGCACGTTGCTGCCAAAAGCAGAGATCATAGGCTCCAACGTATAAAGGGTGGTGGATTTTCAAAGGGCTGAAAATCCAGCAATTTACGTTGTCCGCTGGTGGCATGTAAAAGAACCTTGCAAAAATGCTCGACAATTGTTATTTACGTAACTACTACAGACTGTGAGACTTAGACGTGCGAAGGAAATGTTTGCGTACGAGGCGACGATAGGAATAGAGTTCGTCATTTTCAAATGAGGATGCCAAATAAACTTTTGTACATCTTACGCACATTATTTTTAGTTCGAATTCATAGAAACATACTTTTTATTCTTTGAATAAGTTTCAATATGCGAGACGGCAGCCACGATGGATCCTGTCGCCCCAGTATTTTGTTTGCTTTGCAGTACCCTGTTGTTTTGGTCGCTCATAATCCAACTGGTTGATGCGACCTAAAGTAAGAATACTATCTAACTCTTTGTTTAGTGACCGTCACTTCTTTGCGGTACGCGTTTATCAAAGTCGACTTTGTCAACGCGTGCTCCAAATCAACATTTTTCAATCAATATACAGTGATGGTACGTAAAAAGTTTCCATGCACGAATTCTGAAAAATAAATCCTCCAACGACAACTGTATAATGTTTATAATTTCTACATTGACTTGAACAATCACCTTTAAGAGGTTATATTCACCCATTCATGTGCAACTATTGTACGAGTATGTGCATTATCTTGAAAATTAAAAGTTTACTTATTAATTTAAATGTAATATTTTAAATGAGATGCCAGCATTTACGCTAAAATTTAGAATCATGCAACTTTTGAAGATGGTTGTGAAAGTGTTAATTCGTGTGATTATGAATGCAGAGAATGCAGCCGACGGTGGTCAGATAAATACTATGTAGATATGACAATGACGCTGTAGCAGAGGCTTTGGGCAGAGGTTCGGGATTGGTGGCAGAGGAAGAGACGGCCGCCGCAATAATGGCGATTCCTGTGAAGGAAGAAAGATAGGGGATAGGTGAGACTGTAACCGAGAATACGGGAGTGGCTGTAGGAGGAGGTGAGGGAGTTGATAAGGGATTGTAGGCGGGCAGTGGGGAATGGTTGGGCGAATATGGGAGTCAAAATATAAGTGAGTAAATGCAGTTGGTAGTATTGAGCGTCCGCGGCGCTAAATTTGAAAATGTCTAAAAACATCCTATTTCGGTGTGGGGAGTAGTTTCCAGAACTCGGGCGTTACACGAACACTGTATAGAATTTATAATTTCTGCGTTGATCTGAACAATCAATTGACCGAAGTGGACGCGGAGGTAGCGGTAGAAAGTGGGAACATTGGTGACAGTGCAGACAGAGGCGGGTGGCGCTGGCGTTGGCACAGTGGTGATGGTGGAAAAGTAGCGAGCTCGTGCGGTGGCGCGGCAGTAGCGCCAACGGCGGTAGAGGCGGCGAAGGTGGCAGCGTGAATGACGGCGGTGGCGGCGGTTGCTGCTGCTGCGGCGGCGGTGGCGACGGTGGCGACGGTGGCGACGGTGGCGGCGATGGCGGCGATGGCGGTGGCGGTGGTGGAGGCGGTATTGGTGGCGGTGGCGGTGGTAGTGGCGGTGGTGGCGCTGGCGATGTCGGCAACGGCGGCTTCGGCGGCGGCGGCAGCCGCGGCGGCGGCGGCGGCGGCGGCGGCGGCGGCGGCGGCGGCGGCGGCGGCGGCGGCGGCGGCGGCGGCGGCGGCGGCGGCGGCGGCGGCTGTGGCGGCGGTGGTGGCGGCGACGGTGGTGGCGGCGACGGTGGTGGCGGCGGTGGCGACGATGGTGGTGGCGGCGACGATGGCGGCGGCGGCGGCGGCGGTGGCGGCGGCGACCCTGTCCCTTTGTCTCCGCAAACATGCGTGAAGCCGCCCCGACGCGGAGGCTAGAAATATTTCACACTTGAACAGAACCTTGTTACGCTTAGGTGGCCGCGGGCGCTACCGCCAGCCACAAAGCGATGGGCATGTGTTTAAAATGCTCTGCGACCCCCCGCTCAAAAAACAACAAAGGAGCTGTCTGCGATGCTTATCTTTGTACAGGATTTCTAAAGAAATACTGGCTTTTTGAGATTGCTTCGCGCGTGTCCAATAACACTTGAACAGGCGCTGACAGGTCCCTCGGGAGTGTCTTGTCGATAACACGGTTCGCTGTTGAAACTCTCACTTCACCGTGTTTTTAATAAATCTTTCACGTGTGAAGCACTCGTAGTATGTGTCGGCTCTTCTTCTGGCATATTTACAGAAGGGTGGAAAACAAAGAACTTTCTGTTATCTTGGATATTTCGGAAACTGGGGCTGCCTGACTTCCCTGGGCTCCAGGTCCAGCAAAACATTTGCTCAAGAGAGAGAATAAGATGCTTTTGTGAATAGAGATTTTTTAACGAAAAATACTTTTGTTGCACAATTTTCTTTGAGGATATAGGGAGTTATATGCTTATTCATAAAACCTGAATAAACTGTAGCACGAAATAGCTTTCGGCAATACAAATTTACAAAATTGTTTTAAATGCAAAAATGATGAAACACTGTCTCCGCCACAAAATATGATCTACTCCACACTCTCTTTTGAAGTAATTAAACATATGGATACAAATGTAATGATAAAATCCTAATTTGCTCTCTAGGTTTTCTGTTAAACATACGTTAACGTGCACATAAACTGCTTTGTCCGTAATATGTGTTTTTATTTTGCCATGGAGTGATCCGAACCTATTGTCTCTCCCCTAGTGACGGCATGGGGGCAGGGTAGATCCAGAAATGATCGGGCGGGGAGAGAAGACTTTTCAGTTCGGAATACCCGCAGCGTACATCTTTTTGAAACAAAACAACTTAAATTTTAAAATCGTAAACTTGAAATTATGAAAATATATTTATATAATGGAAATACTCGTTTCGCAATGATGAGATCAATACGTGAAAATCGTTGCGAACGTAGTACATTCACAAGAAAAATTGGCAGGAGGGGGGAAAAAATTGACAAGAGGAGGATTGATCCGAACTTATTGTCTGCCCTCCCTCTCAATCCGTCACCGATGGGGGTCATGATCCCTCCCCGACATTAATCCTGGCTTCACGCATGGACAGCAGGCAGATGCCGGAGGCTAACGGCGTGGCGTGTACCGAGGTGGGGGGGAGGGCACGCAAAAAGCGTCTTTGCCGCGTCCGCGCCGCTCTCCTCCGCACGGCGGAGGCTTCCGGTCCCGTTCGCCCACGTCGCCGCGTCCTCTGCCCGTCGCCCGATCGAATCGGACCGTTTCGCGAGCAAAAAGCCGGTGGGAAAAGTCCGGGTCGCTTTCTTTCTAACGCACGGCCACTGGCGTAGCGCCGTTGCTGACCGATACGCCCCTGAAGTCGGTCGCGGTGACTAACAAACTGTCCCTGTTATCTGAAGATGGCGCGATCCCATCCAGAGGTTTGTGATTTGTCACTTGTTTTTTTGTGCGTTGCATCACTGATGCCCTTTCGTTTCATTTCCATAATTGAAAGGCCCACAATCGTATATATCGAAGAAATGGGTCGAGGGTGAAACAGATAGCTCGTTTCTTGGATGAGGTCGTTTGGAAGAATGGCTACCCTTGGTCAATATCACTGTCTCAAGGCCCAGTACCACTAGTTGCATAGAGTCCGCGTTGATTTTGAATATACATGGTAGATAGTCAATTTCATGGAATTTGCACTGAACTTACGGTTTCATTGGAGATATTTTTGCCGTTCTTTCCTTTCTCCTGCATCTCATTACACTACAGTTTCATCGTTATTGTTATCATCACCATTTATCCTGCGCCTCATTGATCATCTGTAACAGAGCCTCAGTTAACGAGAACAATGAAAAATAAGTCTTAAGGAAGAAGGGTCCATTAGCACGCAAATGAGTTAAATAAAGTCTGTCATGAGAAATGAAGTCTGTCATAGAGGTCAAATCACTGTTATGCGAAAATTGGTATCTACAGCCTTTTTTTATTAATTTATTTCTCGCTTTTACCTCTCCAGCGTTCTAAAAGTGTATGAACGTCTCTCACGCATTATCATCTAGATAACTGCTTTCCTTCCTCACCACATCGGCTTTCTTCCCCTGAGGCCGCCCCCTAATCCGCGAAACCACACGTAGGCGGCTCCCAGTGGCTGTGACTCACTGTGTTTTTTCCGGAGACGTAGCGGTTTCTTGACCAAACATCTGGCATAGCTGGAGAAGAAACGTCTGATTAGTGTCAGTTGGTTCTTGGCGTCCTCAAGACAGCCTCATGCTCTAATTTTGTGTGAATGTAAACTGAGACTGCTTCACAATTGTAGTTACTTGATGCTTCCTGATGTCATGGTAACTGCATTGTTAATTTTTTTGAAACCATATGTCGCTCTTTATTGGAAATTGACGGTGACAAGATGTAAATGCATAATAATTTCACGTTATATTGCCTCGGAGTAATAATATCGTTGTGATTTCAAAGTATACATTGCTGTGACTAACATTATGCACTGTATGATTACTTAACGAAACTCAGCATTAAGACTTCCTAAGTACCGTATTCTTTGTTTTCATACTCTGAGAAAATATTGGCAAAGTTTTCAATGAAATGTAGAAACATATATGTGATTTACATACGAAACTTCATGTGTAATTCGTATTAAATCATTTGGCTGCATAATAGTCGTGTGAAATTTACATTTTAATTTTCAAATTCTTAATGAAGCCACAAAAGCACTACTCTTAATTTATCTGGTAACAAAGTTTGATGGACATTTAACAAATATACCGTTAATTCTTGAGTTAAATTACCTGTCTTGTGTCCTCCTTTTTAAATTCTATCGTATATTTTAAAACGGTTGGTACAAAATTGTAAATAATTTAATTGTTTTGTAGCGATAAATGTATATTAATCTAATTTCACATTTAAAATAGAAACATGCCCATATTGTACTAAAATATGAAATAACGGGAAGATTATGAGCTTCGTGATGAAATAATATTTAAAACCATTTAAATTATGTTAAAAAGTGACAAAATGAAAAATGAATGTAAAACTTGTAATATTTGTCCAAAAATACTATATTAATTATAGTTAATTTTGCAAGCATGTAATTTTATACACTCTAGTCTATTCATGGCAAAGTGGTACTGTTAGTTCACCTCTGAAAACTTTGATTCACCTCCACTCCATCAATCTGTAGCTTGTGTATGAGAAAAGGCCGCATTTGGGGGTCTACGATTTCTCATTTGTCACTCTGCTACGATACTTCTTCGTATTCCTACGATCTTCCGTGTATTTGATCTACGTTTTCTAAATGACAAGCATCCCATTCTGCTCGATCTTATGGTTTTATTCTACCCTTTCCAACATCTTTAAATTCATTTGGGCATCTTTGAGTCAACGCCTTCAGCCAACCTTGACCTCACATCTTTTTTAGCATTTAACTGTGCATTCATCTCAGTCTTCTGATATGTTCTTTTTCAATTCTTGCAATATTCCCACTCACTCAAATCTTAATCTGATGACCCGATATAACGAAATCGTTTTATGCATGAATTCTTTAATCTTAATGCTAAAAAATTCTCGTCAACTTGTCTTCAAATTCATTACCAAACGAAGGTACTGTAACTAAATGTTAAAATTTCGTCACCAAACAATGCTACGCGTTTATGCCGAATTTGACGAGCAGTAAAAGGTGTAAGTATGCTTGTTGAAGTCTGATTTAAGTCTTTGCTGAATTAAGGGTACATTTTGTCGGGAAGACGGACGGAGAGAGAGGGAGAGAGAGAGAGAGATACTGACATACATGTGTTTAAAAACATTTTTGTTACCGAGGACCCCCAAAATTCTTATTTCCCTTAAAATATCGAATCATTATTTTACATTATATCACAATTTTCTCTGTACTAGGTGAATATGTTTGGCTAAAGTCTAAAATATGGCTAATTCGCGAATTAGCCAGTTAATGCACTCATCCGAACGGTTTGAATATATCTGTATGATTGAAGATGAAGGGATCATGTCGGATATCAGAGGCTAAGGTCATTTGCCAAGAGGCGCTGGCTAAAGTAATTAATTGTGAGGCGACTTGTCTGCTTGCGAGAAGTAGTTTGGCATAAAATGCGTTAATTGTGGGTTGCACTGACTCCAGGTTCTTGTCTGAAAATCGCGGAGGTCGAAGACCGGAGCATCGGCGCGCGGCGGCAGCGGCAAATCGTAGCGACGCGTCACTGATGTTGTTTACAGATTATGATATAGATATGAGATACTAGAAGTTGACTATGTGCGCGGTGAACTCGAAAACTGCACACCGTTTTCTCTTACATCTCGGAAATTTTTTGCCAACGGTCCTGAAGAATATCCATCACATTGATATGTCTAGCTATTCATCGTCTTTTTGAAACCTATTAATTTACCCTCGCCACTGTTCTTTATGCTAATGTGCCTTCATTCTGCTTAACTCTGAAGTATGCTGAGCAGCTATGTCTACTTCGTAATATTAACCAATTTGGATAATACAAACATTAAGTGGCTAATTCGAAATTTAGTGAGATTCGGTAATTAGACCTAACATTTAGATAAAGAGCACATTTTATCATCTAATAAATTCTTTCCGCGCCACATATTTGTCTCTCACTACGTGTGTCTTTCGATAATTGTCTTAACTACTTGCTCGTGGAATTTAGTGGCGGCGGGCATTTCCGGCCAAGGTCGAAGTCCTTCCGGCGGAGGGCGCGCGGCGAGCGACTGCCCCGGGGTGGCCGGCGGGCGGACATTTACTGCGCGTAAATCAGACGCCGCGGCCGCAGGAAATATCCCGCGTCCGCTAAGGTGTTGTAAAGCGCCTGCCTGCGCCGCGCCCCGCTGTCCCCACCACGCCCTAGACAGCCCCGCACCTTCCCCACCCATCCCGCCCTAGCCATCCCGCCCTAGCCATCCCGCCCTAGCCATCCCACCCTTTGCCAGCCCGCCCTAGCCAACCCCACCCAACCCACCCCCCACTCCCATCCAACTCCATCCACTCCCATCCAACTCCACCCAACTCCCACCCAACCCCCACCCTTCCCCCACCCTGCCCCCACCCTGCCCAAACCAAACCTCCCTTCCCTATCCAAAATTTCCACACTGCCCTATTTACCAGCCCTATCCGCCCTGTCCAGCCCACCCCTCCCCCACCAGCCCACCCACCCCACCCAGCCCCACCCCCCCAGAGAGAGAGACCCAGCCCCACCCAGCCCCACCCGACCCCACCCAGCCCCACCCAGCCCCACCCATCCCCACCCAGCCCCACCCAAGCCCACCCACCCCACCCATCCCCACCTAAGCTCTACCCATAACCCTTCACCCCCTAACCCGGCCCACCCCGCCCTACCCAGTCCGCACCCCCGCCTTACCCGCCCTACCACATACCCTACCCTCCGACCCTACCCGCCCTACTCTGCCCTATAACCGCTCGGTCTACACAGCATTATCCAACCCTATCCCCGCCGGGCCTAGTGATGGCAAATTTTATCAAACTTCCATGTATCGATATTCGATACATCACCAAAAGGTTTTCGATGTCGATGAAAACATTGATAAAACATCAATTTTTAAATATCGGTAATGTAAATATGGTAAATATTCGGTGTTTTCGCATCCTGTTTCAATTTTAATTGGCGTACATAAATGAAATACCCGTGAATTTTATTGTATATCCATGTATTAATAATGTTTATGGAATGTAAAAAAGGAAATAAAAAGTAACGAACATCCTGTTTCGCTATTATTCCATTTAATCACTTTCATTCCTAACTCATCGAAGAAAAAGTCTTGTATCTAATATTCGTAAATGTTGCATATAATATGTAAATATTTAGTTTAAAGTATGTTCTGCCTTAAAGCACTCCGGTAATTTTAATTTTGTAATCAATATTCTAAACAGACGAATGTCAAAATGCAGTTTTAACGATAACACCACGTACAGAATCATCGAAAAAGATAACATAAACTTTTTTGATATCATAGGTGTTTCTGCAAATATATTGATCTTCAAAAACGTCAAAACACAAACATCGACGTTAATATATCGATCTTTCTGGGGGAAAAATCGATGTTTTAAAAACATCGATTTTTTTGCCATCCCTAGCCCTGCCTCGCCCTACCTGCACAATACGATCTACCCATCTACCCTACCCATACGTCCCTTCCGGCCATATTTCGCATCATCCAGTCTCATCCCGCCTTGCTCAGCCCAGCCCAGTTCCATGCTCACCAGCCTCAGTAGAGTGGTTTTTGTACGCCATAGAGGACAGCACTATCGCTCTTCTACGCATGCGCAGATGCACAAAAGTGACGCGAAACTTGAATTGCACATGCGCAGAAGATCGATAGTGCTGTCCGCTGTGTCGTGCAAAAACTCCTTAATAACTTCACCTTCCGCTCACCAACATCGATCTCTACCTGCCCTGTACTTCCACGTTTTGTTTTGTGTTAGTGTCCCATTCCGCCCCCTCCGTCTCTTCACCGCCCTATGCTACTCTTTTCTTCTCTTGCTTCCCAGCTCTTCCCACTCCATCTCAATGCATTTCCATCCTCTCCCTCCCCACCTCTCCCCCATACCTGACACTGCAGCTAACGTCGTATGAGCGTGCCCTCATTGCCCGAGGACTCTCCAGGGCGACCGAATATGCGCGCGTTTCGCTGTAACGCGCGAGCGCCTTGGCGTAGTCATGGCAATAGTGACCATGCAATAGAGTGGCCATAGCCATGTCTTTAGTCTATACCTAGTCTTTAGTCTATGGCCATGGCGGCGCAACACTGGCCCGGGCGGGGAGTGAGATTAGGGAAATTTGATGGAGAGAAGCGGGGCGAGGAGGGTGAGAAGGGACGTAGTTAGGAACGGGGTTTCCTGAATGTTTACGGCAGGTTTAGTCGGTAATGTGAGGGGCATTAGGTTGATATCCTGTGGAGGGCGAGGCTGGCCCTCGTGATTTCCACTGGGCAAGACTTCATTTCACTGTTCTGAATTTTTCCCGACCTTACATTACTTGTCGATTGAATTCCTGTGCATGCGTGAATGTGAATTCATATAATACAAGTTTTGATCTCAGCATTCACTTCCGAAAACTTAATCAAAATTGTCTTATATCGATGTCCTGTGTTTCTGAACGTTTTCATGTGATACACATCTTTGTTTCTCTTACCGACTTCAAATTAGAAATTAAAATAGTGTGGAATAAATTAATGAAACTAATACATAAACATGTTAATTTATTGGCATTAAGAAAATCTAGATAATGATGTTGATACCTGAAAAAACAATCATAAAGCCAATTTTACTATAAATTTCCTAAAATCTTAACATGACCGTCTTTGGCACCTAAACTTTGGGGTAATAAAGAGATTATATACACCCACGAAGTTTAGCTTAAAGCATGACCATTTTACTTGGTTATTTATTTAGTTCTCCAAGGTGCACCCAGAAGAATGGAAAAAAGATGAAATGTTGACGCTCTCAGAGAGACGAAGGCAGTGGCGCCGACGGCGGTTAGAGAATTAGTGCTTGGAAAACGAAGTGACTATTGCTTCCCGTCGTTAGATTAGAAATCCAGTGTCGCATGTGTAGCCCGTACATATACCCGCCAGTTCTTCACGTCTTCCCCACAAGTTCTCTTCTGCTCCCCTTCCCACGCGTTCTCCACGTCTTCACTTCTCTGGCGCCCGCCAGAGACGCCCAGGTCCATAAATTCAAATTCTGAAGTTACGTTTGAGTTGGACTCTGATGGAACGTCAGAATCAGAAATTGTGTGTGGTAGAAATGGATGGACTATAAAAGAGCTGCTGAATTTCTAGAATGCAGAAATTAGAACGTAGAGACCAGGGAAGGGTTACAGCAAGCGAAATCTTATGTGGACAAAGTAAGAAGTAAAATATTGCAATGCTATAGCCTTCAGAGAAGAATTTCATATTCATGATGGCCTAAAATTGCCCTCCATCGTTCTCCTCCAGAAAGAATGAAAGAGGAAGGCCTCTTAAAAACCTGGAATTCAGGAATAATAGAAGCCATGCTTGAAAGAAGAATGGACGACGACCTACGGGCGGATAGAGAAGGCTGGAACCGGAAAATAAAGAGGCAAACCGCTGATGAGTGGAAACGCCGATCAAAGTCATAAGTAAGTACTCTCGTCAATACTAGCGCAGATTTCAGCGGAGAAATATCACCGTTACCATTAGGGGTCCGCACCACCTTTGCGACAAGAGTGAGTGCCGGTGCATTCCCATTAACCTTCCGGGAGCGACCACCTGTGGCGGACGGGCAGTGGCCGTGCGTGCAGCGGTCGCCCCATCTGGCCGTGCGCAGCCGGCACGGCGGCGCGGCGGCCGCGCGGGTGCGGCGTGGTATGGCGTGGCGTGGCGTGGCGTGGCGCGGAGCGGGCAAGAGGATCGTAAAACGTGAGTCGCAGGCCTCAGTTGCGCGCAACGCGGCGTGCGACCTCCGCCCCGCCGCCACCACGACAAGCAGCTGTGGCACGCCGCCCCGCCCGCCTGCCACCCCTCCCTCCCTCTCTCTACCCTCATCGCTCCTGCTTCCCTCCCTCCCTCACCCTCCCTGCTTCCCTCCCTCCGTCGCCCTCCCTGCTTCCCTCCCTCCCTCGCCCTCCCTGCTTCCCTTACTCCCCCTCCTTCCCTGCCTCCCTTGCCTTCCCTCCCTCCTCCCTCGCCCTCATTTCCTCTCCAATCCCTCCCTATCCCTCCCTAGCCCTCCCACACCTCACCCTCGCTCCCTCCGTCGCCCTCCTTCCCTGCATCCCTCGCCCTTCCTACCTCTCCGTCACCCTCATTTCCTCTCCATCCCTCCCTAAGCCCTCCCATCCTCACCCCGCGCTCCCTCCCTCGTCCTCTCTCCCTCCCACCCTCCCCTCCCTCCTCCCTCCCCCTTGCCCAAAACAACCTTCCCACCCTCTCCCTCCCTTCCTCCATCCCTGTACCGCCCGCCCTTCCTCCCTCTGTCGCGCCCTTCCCCCCTCTCCACCCCGCTCTACCGAGTAAGGGTAGTTCGGGGATCAACTGATGTCACTACAATGCTTCCAACCGGGAGGACCTCGGTTCGAGTTCCGGCAGTGGCAGGATTTTAGACACCACCAAGACAGCTAGGTCGAATTCAGTCACGGTCTGGAGGAGAATTCTAGCGCCCGGCTGCTCTAATCGGTAGTTTTCCGATCGTTTTCTCCGATCGACACCAGACGAAAGCTGGAGCAGTACCGTAACAAACGGGCACTATACTACCACCCATGCCGGGAAACCAGACGGGAGCTTAACGCTTGTCCCGGCTGGGGCGGTGCTCCGCTGGTGGGAGAGACCTGGTTGGAGAAAACCCTGATTAGTAGGCGGGAAGGTTGGCGCCGGATTTCACCATTCAGCGGTCGAAGATAACAGCACAAGACAAATGACCTTAGCAGTTGATGCGTCCGGAATGATTAGTAATCAATCAACCTCTCCAAATTCCACCCCGCTCTCCTGTATCCCCTCCGTCCCTCCCTGCCCAGCCGCCCTAGCCTCATCCCGCCCCCTCCGTCACCCTGCGCTGCATTCCCGCTCTCGGTGTAGCCACGGCCCGCGCCGCCGCTCTCAAGCACTCCGGTACTTGATTTCTTCCTGATTGTCCCTATTATCTTATCCACCCCGTACCCCAAACCTTTCTATTCGTCTCACTTTGTTTCTCCATTTGCCATTAGATTGTCTACAAGCATTTATATTGCATCTACGTACCTACTCCCTCATGAGTCAGTTGCCGACCTGTTGTCAATCATCTTCCAACCCGCTGTCGATCATTTCACGATCAGTTTCGGCTCCTTCCGTATCCTCTCGTGATCTGTTCCCGATTCCCTCTCAATGCCAACTCACTCTACTCCCTCGTGCGGACCCCGATTTGCTCCCCATACGCTTCGATTCATTCCTCATTCATGCTCAAGATCCGATTTCTGACCAATTACGACCATGACTTGACCCGGCAGAATCCAATACCGGACGGTGTGCTCGTTCTCTGCCACCATTCTCGTCCCGTCTCCTCGTATTGCCTGGCACCCGCTGCAAAGCCCGCTTGCTAATAGAGCGTGGTTCGGGAACAGTTCGTACGTATGCATTACATCTGCACTGACGAAGGAGAGGTGTCTGGTGCCGCCCTGTGATGGAGCAAAGAATTCGTAACGAATTCATTAGTGAGGAAGAAGTGCATTTATCTTACTGCATACTATTAAAGCATTATAATATGATTACTGACGAGACGAAATCCATTTCGAAATTGTGTTGCAAAATAATAGAGAACATGGAGAATAATTGATTTGGAAAATAATGGAGTGACAGCTCATTCACAGACAGACTTGCGTACATATTTAATGATGCAAATCGATGTCAACAGCCTGGATGTAGACTAAATTTCCATCTCATCACAATTGGATGTTCATAGTTTGTAAAGATATTCAGGGTACTCGATACATTTTTGAAAATTGATACAAATGTAAAGTCACTAGGCGCCATGTTATGAATTCTTAAAGTATGTAATCGGAACAAGTAAATGTCTTTTACACGATTTTAACTAGTATTAATGCTATTTCAATACAATTAGTAATTTTATTACTATTTATGAATTTTCGAGCTTACTTATTGAAATGTATATTCTCGTTTCGACATAGCTCACTTAAAACAAGTGGAGTATTTTAGAATTTACTTGAACGACCTTTGTTATAAAAGGTTCGATATTTATTTAAATGTGAATTAAATTTGTCTTTTGTCTTTATTTTTCAACATAAATTTACTCATAAATCAACAGTTTTAAAGCATTAATGACCGTTAAAGGATTAAATTCAGAATAAAATACCATTACAAATTGATTTAATCGTAGTGGATGAATGGTCTTTATTCTCATATTATCCTGCACTAATTAAAGGGAGACCGCGCAGAACGTATTTAATGTCCCTACTTTACGACTGGTATTGAATTGTTCCCCACTAATGTTTGAATGCTCCACTACGAACACGTTTTCGATTTCATTTTGTTTTATTTTTACGGGATATTGAGATTGTTCTGTGTACAGCGCACTACATGATAATCACAATCAGTTTGTGAGAGGTCACGGAAACGCATTGTTAATATCCCTGTACAGTATTTGAGTAACTCCTCTAGCGTGCGTGTGTGCGGATGTGTAGTTCGTCACTCACGACTAGACCACTTCCCGTGCACCAGTCGTCATACCGACGCGATCTCCTGATGGTGAACTGATAATTTGTTTTCCGATCCGGCCATAAGATTCGAAGAAATTTCGAAAAATGTTTTTCCGTGTTTTGACGCTGCGATCTTAGGAGTATGCTGGGAATTAAACCAACGCCACATAAATAGATCTATGTAGATAGCGGTGGTTTAAACCCCATTACCCCATGGTTATTTTCAGCCCACGACATCATTTTCTTCCATGAGGATGGCAACACTGATTTTTGACAAACGAGGAGAAAATTAAACGAATATCGCTCGGCAGAATTTGTTATGAATTCTGAAGTATTTCAGTTGTTGTGAAGTACTTCATGCCTATCTTTTACAATGAATGTGCAAATTGCCTTGAAACATTAAATTTCAAGAACATGAAGTGGATACGAAGTAAACAATAACTGTAAAATAATACTTAACGATGCGTGCTACACGTTTCTTAAGCGTGCAAAGATCGATTTTCAATGTAATGTGACTTACAACTTATTCATATAAACAAACAAAAAGTAACCTTTTATTGCTTATGTGTATTCGCCTTCAGAATACAAATCAGACTGAGTTTGTAGAATTTTAAAATTACAAAATAGGGGACAAAAATCTGGAAATGTTAAGCCAATCAGGGGAATCAAATGTAGTTGTAGAAGATTTTGCGTCAGAATTTTCCGAACTAATTGAGAATGATCTTATATTAGCATTAGAGAATAACGCAGAACAACAGCTTGGAGGAGATCATGTATATTTGTATTAGAAAACAAAATGTAAAAAAATATTGCTGTACTAAATTCTAACGATTCGCATCATTCATATACCTGCAAGTATTTTTTACGAAAATTATAATTTTGAAATTGCAATATTACCATTTCATATCCCGTTTGAAGGTGATGTACAAGGGTGTTGGGAATTTTTGAACCAGAGTATAACATTAACATTACAACGATTCATTGGTAAGTGCAATGCCAGATACTGTAAGAACGTATTTGAACAGCTAGGCATGAAAGAAATGAAGAACAAAAGAAATTTTCAACTCATGAAAATCCTTTTAAAACTGTTTACAGCGTCGGCGACGCCACATTCAAATAGTTGGCAATAAGGTAGTTACTTTTGTATATTCGATGAATACCGTATTTGTAGTACACTAGGCCATATTTATAATCTTTCAGGATCCATCACGAAAAATCAACCTTTTTGGAATGTGTTTTACGTACAGCCGAATTTATGAACTCGATTTGTCGAGACATCGAGACATTTGGATTGGATGATAAAATAGATTAAATTATAACTTTTCGAATGTCCTGTGCAAGTTGTCTTCTTTGATTTGAATAAAGGAATTAAATAAGCTGAATATCTGAGCCTAGACTATTTTTTAAAATTTAAATAAAATCTTAGATATAGCCAATAATATTTACATTGTCCATTACTACGATTATTACAGTTTTTTACTCTAATCTAACTACGTTAGTACTAATCTGACAATGGTAGAGCTTTCCAGAACACATCTGGATCAGTTTTAAAGCAACGTATTTTATTTACTTGCGGAAAATTATTTCCACTCTTCGCCCCGTTCATTTAAAATGTACAAAAAAAGAAGAAAACAACGCGAGGCGCAATCTAATTTGTGAATCAATTGAATTCAATTGAATTGTCATAACACCTTCAGTGTTCCTAACAATACGGAATGAAAACGAGCGTTTACTACCGATCGGAGGATTGTGGTTTGCATTTCAAAGGCTCACCCCGGGGTGCTGGGTCGCCTGCAGGGGCCACACACGGCGCCGCTGCAGGCACGCCCCTCGCCTGCGCTCGCTGCCGCCTGCGCCAGGCTCCTGCAGCCCCGCGAGCCGGCTTTGTTGGGCCTTCGTGTCTTAATTGCGTCTTAAACGACTGCCGGCGCTCCGCCGCCTCGCCTCCCTCGGCCAGATGGCGCGAGAGAGGGTTAATTTGCCTTTCGTGTCGTATGCAGCGGTGCGCAAGGCCGCTCGGGCCTTTATTGGAGTTTTTCTAAGTTTGTAAATAGCTGCAACGCGTTGTAAGATCTTTAGTAGAATGTGAGCGCGGACATGTAATTGTACCATCACATTGATACTCCTTTCTGTTTCTTCTGGTTAAATTTGAGCCATCCTAATGGCGTCTGCGTTAGCTTTCGTTGATTTTTATTGATAATTTTTTTCAAGAAAATATTTTTATTCATCATTATTATTGAGCTAAAACTATGTTACGACTCACTTGAAACTGTGATTGTAAAGATTCTAACTGGAAGAAATGTTCGTGATTCTTTCTTTTTCTCCCCTCTACTGTCTTCTCTGTGCAATCCCCGGCACGAAATACTCAGCACTTCCATGATTCATAGGAATAGTCTGCATGAAATCCAGATTTAAAGTCTCTTAAGTAATTGGAGAATCTATGTGAAAGATGATGAGAGCATCACTTAGACCTCTAACGGACCTGGGGGATGCTTTCCCAAAGAATAAGATTTGTTTCCAAAGGAGGAAATTACCATATCCTGTATAGATTGATAGCTGTTACCATTACCCGATATGATAATACATATTACTGATAACAAGTCAGTGTCATAAAGAACAATATCAATCAAATGTTACAAACGTACTCAAACATACGCCATTTTTGGCCAATTTACTTGCGACATTTGTATCAGTATCATATTACGTTTTTTAAAACACACAAAGTGAAGAATAAATCATAGTTCTTAAGAATATGTGCTACGCAGGAACCGGTCATTTTCTTTGAGTTATTGAATATTTTTTAGTGTTGGTGAGTGTGATTTTCTCACCTAGTTCTTGTCATAAAATCTTAGGGACCTTCGATCGTTTTGCCGCAACGATATTAGCTGATAAATTGCTGTGAGGTAAAGGTATGACCTTTTGATTAAGTAATGGCTGTGGAAAAAACCTGCAGCAAATTGTATGTTTCATGCCCGTTTCTTAACGAGTTATTACACGACAGGTTTCAACTTTAGCATTGAGACATTTTGAATAATACAGAGATTGAATATTTTGCTTTTTTATAAATAAACATGCGGGTAATGACTACTAATAGTTTTCAGTAGTTTTTCTGATTTCCGCCTTGTAATTCAGTTCTAATAAAGCTCGAACAATATTAAAAGTATACAAGTTGGTGTAAATTGCTTTTTTTTCTTCTCGAGTACCCGCACATTCTAAACACAGAAACAACAGAACCGTTCGTGGTGCCAATTAACTTTTTATATCACTCTACGATATTTATGGTTTCATAGACTTGACAACAATATCGTGTTACAAAAAATTGCTTGTTTTAAAAGTTTCCACTCTGAGCATTAACAGTTTCTCGATACATTATGTTTGTAACAAAAACAGCCTGGCAAATCAAAATACAGATGGTTTACTCCATCCCTGTGCTATTGATCTATTGGCGAGAGATCGAATTAAGCCGCTCCAAGGAGAATTGTAACCGGTGACTGCTGTAATCGGTAGTTTTCGTGGTTTCTCCGTTCAACACCAGGCGAATGCCGAAATGGGTGACGAACCGTGCGCGACCTTTCCTTCCTCTTTAACATCCTTTCTTCTCCCGTGGCACATACATGTATTACACTACCACACATGTTGGGAACCAGTGAGGAACTTAGAGCTTGTCCCAGCATGGGCGGTTGAGGAGAGATAGCTGAAGAGGGGACCACTTGGGATTAAATTTCACAAATGGGGCTAATAATAACAGCAGTTGACGTACCCGGAAGCAATCAATCAATCATGGTCTAATAGTGAAGTTTTGTAGACATTTGAATTGTAGAAATGAAAGGTATTGTTTTGATCATTGTTATTCATAATAAGAATAATTTTCTATGGCTGGCCAAGACATTATCGACCCATGCTAAATGTGTTTCATATGCAATTGCATTGGAAATGACTTAGTGTTCTGTTTTTAAGTACAAACTGTAAACTGTCAGAAAATTTAGCCAGTTTTATTTTAATCTTTCATGCTGTTTTATTAATTTTAGTACTTTTATTGGAAATACGAATAAACAATGGAAGAGGAAAATCATAATAATACTTAAGTTTTGGATCTGATTCAAATGTAAAATAATAATGATGTTAGAGCTAGTTTCAGCGGTGAGAATTTTTGTCCGTATAGTGAGTTATGTATCATAAACCTGTGAATGTTATCGACACGAAAGAAATTTAGAAATGGAATCAGGAGCACATAATACGAAATATGTGTTGTAGCTACACGACAACATCAAAACAATGAATGCAGGAATTGTGATTACTTCCTCTCTATGCCATGTATAGAATACAGACACTTTGAGAGAGAAAAAGAGAGGTGGGGTCGGAGAGTGGAAGTAATGGAAAATATTCAGTCCGTTGGCAGTTTGTTAAGGAAATGCTGTGGAATTCGCGCGAGTTGAACGGAGAAACCACCGTAAACTATGGAAATGAAAATACGACCGCTAGAATGCTCCTCTACACCGCAGAGAATTGATATTTCTAGCTAAGTGAATTTGATATATCTAGCTAAGTGACAAAAATACATCGCAGTGGGGAGTCGAACCTTATAACCCCAAGGACTAGAGACGCTACAGTGGGAACCGGTTACAATTGCCATAAGTAAATTGATACCATGTGTGGGGCCGCTCATCAGAACTACTTCAGATAATTTTGTTCAAAGAAGGGTAAAATCAATGTGTGTATACATAAAAGAACAAGAATAAAACCGCAATAATATTGCCGTAAATGTTGTGAGCTGAGCAGGTGCTACTAATTTGCGTATGATTCAGTGAGGTGAACAGATACACTTATCAAAAAGTAGAATTCCGCTATTGAACGAGACGCTTTCTCAATATTAGAGAGAAGAGATACGATAATTAACGAAAACAAACGAACTGAGAAACATGCCTTGCAATCTTAAAGTTACACGCACGTCAAAAGCCACACCTGAAGCTTTCGCTGTGGAAAAATATCCCACGTTTTCTCACAACCAATGTGGATTGTCAAGTTTTTGCCCATGCCCCTCTAACGACTAGCTCATGCTTTGAATAAATATGATTCAATTGACTAGAGCTGCCCCCGTTATTAGAAATACCATTCAGTGCAATCTCGCTAAGTAGAAATTGTAGAGCCATTTATTGAAATTAACGAGTTTTGGCGTTAACAAGGAAGTAAAGTTAAAATCCTAATTTCACAGGTGTTGCTATTTCTTCTAAGAAGTTAATATTTAACGAAGTATTTACATTTTTTAGGTTATTTTTGATAAACAGTACCAGTATTACCAGTAATAAAGAAAACGCTTAATTTATTTGTTCTATTTTATAAAAACATTTGTATTAGCCAGTTCAGCTTTTAAAATCAAGACCACATTTTCAGTTACAAACGTAGATGCCAAGTTGTAAGTTTGTTTTAAAGTAAAGTATATTGAAAAGTATGTATTATACCACTTTTATGTTTATTAATAATAAAATATACTTAATTATTTTAAATTAAGTAGAAGTATAGTTTACGGTGTAGATTTTAGTTTAACATAGCTTCAAATTAATATGATTTCTACTTGACACAACGTAACCTCACTGTGGAAATGAAGCGTTTTTTCCATAAGTTTACAATTAAAAAAAACAACTTTGAGTTAAATCTAAAAGTTGACATTTTACTGAAGTTTGGTATCACAGCGATCTAGTATGTTTGCAATTTTCAGATTTTTATCTAATCACCCCAACAAGGATAGTACAGTTCAAAATGTGGAAAATTTCCAAATTTTCAATGTAATTTTCAAGTGGCACGTTATGTACCAATGATATTTTACAACAAATAACTATACTTTTATGCGTAGGAGTATACCAATGCTGAATTGGTAGACTGTGAAATCAATCCAATGCTTTTTTATTCTAAAATGCTAGAACAACCCCAAGCTGAGTAATTTCGAAAAGAGTAAATGTCTACAAACGCGAAAAATGGCGCAGCCAAAGCATAAGGAAATGTATGTTCAAAATATGAATTTTTATCGAGATGGTCGAGCGACCCGTGCTGGACCACTTAAAGTGGATTGACCCTTTCCTTGTCCATTTCTTCCTTCTTAAACACACACACACACACACACACACACACACACACACACACACACACACACACACACTTAACTGCACTACTGTAATATATGTCGGGAAGTTAGTTTGTCCTGCTGGGACGGTGCCCCGATGGTGGAACATTTGGATGTGGCGAAACTCCACAATCCGACGTGTAGGTCGGCGCCGGATATTCCCTTCTATCAGAGGAGGAAGACCGCCACCTTCCGCGCTATCTTTTCTTCCTCCGCGTCATAGTCTAGTCACCGCCGTGTATAACTTACTTTACACTTACAGGACTAATAATCAAATTCGTTGTCGCCCCCGTATACTCTAACTACTCACTCGCGCGAATATACGAGAGTCGAATGAATGAGAGGCTTGGAAGAGTCTATTTTAAGCATCACATGTCTGTGCGGGCCGCCACGCTACTCCTCGCAGGCGCTTTTCCTGGAGCTGGTGTAATTGTCTCCGGGCCTGGGGCGGGCACACCCCACCCAGCACCGCTCAGTCCCACTCGCTCCGCCCATCCCGCCCGCCTCGCCTGCCCCGGCCCGGCCCGCCCGACCGGCCCGCCCCGCCCCGCCCCGCCCCGCCCCGCCCCGCCCCGCCCCACCCCACGACACCCCGCCCACCCCGCGTCGCGCCGCGTCGCATCGCGTCGCCCGCCACGCCCCGCGTCGCCCCGCGTCGCCCCGCGTCGCCCCGCGTCGCCTCGCGTCGCCCCGCCACGCCCCACGTCGCCCCGCGTCGCTCCGCGTCGCCTCGCGACGCCAGCCGTCCCTCTGCTCGCTCCTGTCGCTCCGCCAGCCCCACGTCGCCCCGCCCGCCCCGCGTCACCACGCCCCGCGTTACCCCGTCACGCCACTCCCCGTTTCTCCCCGCCACGACCTCGCCATGTCCCGCGTCCCCGCCCCGCTCCAACTTTTCCCGCTCCGTCTTGCCCCGCTCCGCCTGGCCCCGCCCCGCCCCGCCCCGCCCTGACCACGCCCATGTCGCGACGCTGCCCCTCGCCGTGCGTGCAGCGGCGACAATGAGGGCTCCCCAAGGTTGCATTCCGCCCGAATAAACTCCGAATTCTCCCGTTTTTTCCCTGCTTCGCGTTTTAATATTCCGCTATCGCCGTCGTTTTCTTGTGAAGGCGCTTCCTATATTTTGTCGGGGAGACCGCGTTGCTCGCGCGTCACTCCCAATCAGTCAACGCGACGCAAAAACTCGACAACCTGCCCGATGCCGTCCAGTGTTGCCACACGTCCTGTTTCGTGATTGTATCACTGATTCTATTCTTTCTAAAACTATTCATAGGAGATTTTTTTTTTTGTAAAGAATCGGATCACAGAAATTCTCATTATAAAAGATCGCAGTATTAAAAAAATGATCGTCAATTTTCTTCATCTGATAATTTTCGTTAATGTTCAACAGCAAATAATTTCTCCTTACACCGAAAAGTTTGTGAGTGTGAATGTTAACCTTGGTGAGAGCAACGAAATAGTTTATTGGGCGTCTTCTCATGTTAGTGTTGAATAAAACTGAATAGTATAATTTACATCTCGAAATTTATTTTCTTCGTTCAAATGCAAGAGAGAAATGTATCTGCGTGTTGTGAAACGTCTAATGAACATGCTAACTTCGTTAGCCATTAATACTGAATCCGGTTCCTTGTTTGGAATTATTTTGGAATCATGTGATATTATATATTCGACATTTTTCTTGTTTTTTACATTTCCTGTAAATTTGTGTGTTTTGAATTTCCGACATTTTTTTCCTTGCGCAGCTTTGCATATGAAATTGTTTTAAGTTTAAATGTTATTCGCAGGGGTAGCCTTATATGCTTTAATAATCTTTGAAAAATATATTTATACACTAAAACGTAAACCTGCACGTAAACATGTACAAAATGTGCCTAACTGCTATTAGCTAGTAGCATTTGTTTCCAGAATGGAATGTCGTACATTTAATATTTACAATCAGAACCACGCTCGGAGACAATTTCTGTAACTCCTTAGTAGCCACCTTCATGCCCTGCGTGGGAAGTTCTTTACTTCGCGTCCTGTTTCGCTCACATTTGTAGGGGAAGCCTCTCTGTGACTCCTGAGAGTTCGCGTCACGTGTGTTTGTTCATCATCGTCAGCAGATTTCAAGCTGAGTTCGCAGGCAGCAATACTTTCTTGTTGAATAATTCAAATACAAGGAATGAATACCGACGACAGTAGACAACCGACATAAAAAAATCCATTTAAAATATTTATTATTATAAATATACCAAATTAATGTGAGTAACGATAATGTTTTTAAGCAAAATATGCAGAATATTTAGCAGAATAATTTGCAGAAATATTACACTTATTAAGAAAACAGGCAAGATATGCGTCACAAAATTATGTTTAAATAATTGGAAATTGGGTGTTTCTTGTAGACATAGAATGAGAATTCTTTATGATTACAAAATCAATATGAATTTGCTTTGAAATCCGGGCTCTGATTACAGCCCTAACTATACAAGTGTGCATATTTTCTCGTAAAACGAACTTTCTTATTAGAAGTTATTTCACTTCATGTCACTCACGCCAGTCTGACTTTATAGAGTAACTCCCCAAGTTAACGATTTGTCATCGCTGCAGAAACTCTAGGAGATACGGTTCTTTTGGACTTGGTCGAAAGCCATGTGGCTCATGCTAATTAATGACACTTCCTCGGAAGTGATGACAGGGGCTGATAACTATTGGCGAACTGGGAGCGACAGGAAATGAGTATTGAAATGAGTCACTTTCATAATAGTAAAGCTTCTCATGCCATTAACAGGCAAATACGCAACTTACAATTCCTGTGAAGAAGTATCCCTTTCCCTTACCTTACTTACGCTTTAAGAACGAGGTAGCATTTGCCAAAATGAAATTTTCCAGAAATGTTCGTTGTTGAGAAGTGTAGACTCTGAAATTCGGTTCATTACCCAATTATCGTTATGGTACATATCACTTTCATCAAAAAGGAATGACAAGTAATATTTATAAAGGAGTGGGTAAGATGCATTGGACGGCGATTACTTTTAAAATTTCCAAGACGAAACGTTTTCACCGTATATGCCTAAATAAGTGCATATGAAACCGTCAGTTCTCGATGTACACACGTTGATCCATGCATAACCTCAATTTCTTAGGAGCAATGATAGATTGGCATGAGCGGTTAAAAATATCGATTAAATGGATCCGTCACTTAAGACACAATTCATTCATGAATGCGGCTTTATGGACAACTTAGTTAATGTTCGGAAGAAAGATTCCAAATTAGGAATCGAACGTTATATGAAACAACGATTGTTAGATAACAATAAAAGTTTACTTGTGACGCATTAATTAGTCCCAAAACGATTCATGAGAAACGTAGGATTAAATTATTTCGAACATTCGGGGCGTTCGTGTTCGTCGCTTTCTTGGAGACATTTCAGGACGAAGACGTCTCGGTTTCGGCATTTTTACGCGGCCCTCTCATTAGGTGCAAAGCACGTAGATGGATTGGCATGAACACTCTCATGAAGGATTGGCATGAACACTCTCATGAAGGATTGGCATGAACACTCTCATGAAGGATTGGCATGAACACTCTCATGAAGGATTGGCATGAACACTCTCATGAAGGATTGACACGAACACTCTCATGAAGGATTGGCATGAACGGTTAAGAAAATCGATTAAACGGATCCTCCACTCATGACTAGACACCAATTTTTATGTTTTTACATATTTTT
>JAHLJT010004567.1:41383198-41572111 GCA_031308135.1 Acheta domesticus | reverse complement strand
CCCAAAAAAGCTTATCTTACAGGGTATCAATAAGATAAGATCCTAAATACAGGTTCCTTCTCATGGTATAGTTTTCCAAGAAGCCAACCAGTTACCCGTCCTTCATGCAAATCCACCTCCGTGGGCGTCAACATCAAACCATTATGGGCGATCCAGCACGCTGAGACGATCTCGAAAGGTTCTCCGCATATTATAACCTCCTCTAAAAACAAAAAAAGGCGAACCATATCAATGACATCGGAGAGCTCCGTCATCGAACAATAATAACAGGGGAGTACGGGAGAGTTTTCAATTACGGCCCGCCCCCGGACATACTTCTTGTCAAAGCTCATTACGAAATTATAATTTTACCGAGCGCGGGGCGCCGCGCCGCACCGCACCGTGTCACGCGGCAAAACGACGCCGGCGAGTGGACACGACCCGCGCAAACAAGGGCAGGCTGGGCGCCGGTGGGCGGAGGGGGAGGGGGAGGGGGAGGGGATGATGAAGTGCGCGTCTCGAACAATGTGGGCCCCGCCGCGCCGCCGCCGCCGCCGCCGCCGCCGCCGCTGGAGCACGGCCAAGCGCACGAGCGCATTACAATACGACGCGAGCAGGCCAGCAGTCGGAACACGGGAAGTGGAAGAGCGGGATGAAAAAAAAAAGGAGAGATGGAAGTGGAGGTGGAAAGGGTGAGCGGGCATGTCGGAATATGGGAATGCGAGGGTGGGCGTGTGTGTTGTACTTTGCATGAGACAGGGAAAGAGAAAAGGCAAATGAAGGAGGGT
The DNA here is from genome assembly GCA_031308135.1 of Acheta domesticus. Taxonomy (NCBI): domain Eukaryota; kingdom Metazoa; phylum Arthropoda; class Insecta; order Orthoptera; family Gryllidae; genus Acheta; species Acheta domesticus. Next base: position 41,571,344 of record JAHLJT010004567.1, on the reverse strand, counting down.
GCATGCGGGAAGGACAGGATGAGAGAGATGAGTAAGAAAAGAGCCAGAAAAACATTACATTAAAATTTCACAAAGTAGAGCATAAACAGCAGCAACGAAAATGAGATGAAAAAGTATGAGAGAAAATGTGACGATAACTAGAGGGTAACCATGGGAAGAAAGTGGTCTGGAAAGTGAAAAACCGATTAATCGACGTTGGGAAGAGGGTGGAATGTATATGAACGTATACCTTCAAACGTGAGGGATGTTGGACATGCTAAAACAAATTCGTCATGACTGAAGGAACAGTTAAAGGAATAAGAGCATACTTTTAGATTATAATTCCTACCCCTAAACGGCAATTTATAAGAATAAGAAACACAATAACTACTTGTTACCCAGAGAATGCATGTTCACAGAGTCTTTACCATTGTCCCCAAAATGTCTGTGGCCAACGACCTCAAAAGTCTTTTACTTTTTCAAAGCCCTTAAACACATCAAGCAGAAGAAGAACCAGCAGATTTCGACGGAATTCAGTAAAGCCATATAAGTCATTCAATTGAGTTTGAAGTAGAAATAAAAATTCGAAATAAAATTTCGTGTAATCATTGTGAAGCAGATAATGTTTCAATAAATTGAAATTGTATGTGGTATTTGGTATTTGTAGGGGCGGACTATTCCGACTTTGCCAGAGAGAACTGGCCTTTTTTTTATTTATTGTCCGCATCTTGAGAAAAGAGAGTCATGTGATGAGCATGACATATTCTCATCTGCGTATCTAACTTAAAAAATTATAAGCTTTATTATAATTATAAACTTAAGAAATTTTCATAATTATTTAAGCTTATCCATGACCTTGAGAATTACTTGGCCTGCCTGAGCTTTTTATTCCGTCACACAGCTATATAAACTAAGACGATTTGCATTAGAAACCTACACTTTCAGTTTTGCTCCGGTTGAGAATGGAACCTGTGGCCGCCTCACAGAAGGTAACAAGCTGTCCACGACCCCATCGACAGGCTAAAATTAAATCCACAACCTTTTAATTATATATTTGGAATATAATTAGTTGTTATTTATACTTCCTAACCAACAAAATTCCACCTTCACTAAAATGACATACGAATTCCGTTTACCTGCACAACTTAGAATTAGACTAAAGATCTTCTTTGCTCTGTGACGTCGCGCACCGCCTGCTCCTTGGTTACAGGGGCCCTAGCAACAGCGTGGGTTGGGGGGGGCGAGGGGGCGTGCTCTGCGCCGCCCACGCTCCCCGCCCCCCTCCCCGCCCCGGGCAGGTCGTGGGTGTCGATTCTCGGAACGCTCTGATCTCAGCACGTGATCCAATCACACATGACGCCCCGCCGCTCTCAATGTTTAACCATAACAATGTTTCCCTACACGGCATTGTGTATGTCAAGGCTGCGCAACGGCAATGTGAGGAACACATGTGAAGCAAGTATACTGCTTGCGTGGTTCAAACAGAATTCGCGACTTAACATGAGTAATGCTGAGCTTGGTGATCTAAAAAAGAGACGTGGTGAAAGTTTAACAATCCATATTTACACGAGAAGTTGTTCTTACATTACGAGAAATCTCACTCGGTATAGGTGTTGCGAGGGGCCGGGGTGAGGGGTGGGGGTGTGTTCGGGGGGTCATGGCCCACTCTGAAAAGTTCTAAAGGGACCCCTTAGCCTAAAGTAATGAAGATTTATTTCCGTAAATGTATCCCATTCCTTGTTTCCCCCCTTTTTTAAGGTGACTATTTCATCATGTCTGTCCGCGTCGTTAAGTAGCCAATGGTAAGCAAGGATATATTCAATTAAACCAATCCCAGATGTTTATCGCCATCAGTTGTTTACCTTTTTCTATCGCTGTAAAACCTTTGTTTACTTGATGAGGTACACTGATGATTGTGAAAATTGCAACACCAAGAAGTAGACATACTATTACAACGTAATTTATTCCACAGATTAGGTATATCGCAATATAAAAATGATTAGAATTACAGAACCTTTTGACCTTGAGAATTAGTACGGTGTGAAAACTCCAAGCGTTTGTCATCTGAGCCTTCTAGACGTCGTGGCATGGATTGAAAGAGCGCCTGGATATGCTGAGGAACACACTGCCATGCGGTTTCTATTGCGTGACCATAAAGCCTCGACAGCGGCTGCAAGAGGACTAGACAGGAAAATGTTTGCCAGCCGATCATATCCCAGACATGTTCGACAGGCGACATGTCAGGCGAACGTGCGGGCCAGGGAAGCAGTGGTACCCGTCGTTCTTCGCAGACAACTTGCCACATAAGTTCGGGTATTGCCCTGCCTAAAATACAGCATGTGGAGCTGCTTGCAGGAGAGGCAGTCCCTCAGGTTCTAAATCCTCCGTAATGTAGCGGTTGCTGTTCAGAATGCCTTCAAAACGTAAGAGGCGAGATTGCACATTTTAACCAATGGCGCCCCCAACCATCACACTTGGCGTTTTCTGCGGTGTGGCGCGGAACAATGCAGGCTGGAAGAGTGCGATCACAACGATAGCGTCGAACTCGTACGCGGCCATCGCTATACCACAAATTGAACCGGGAATATTCGGAAATGCCGAAATTTTGTCACTTTGCACACCAGCGAACACGTTCACGTGCCTGTTGCCTGTCTGAGGCATTGGTGGTTTTTGGACAAGGAATTCGACGCAGTGGTATGCGTGCCACAAGTCCAGCCTTTAGCAGACGACGTCGAACCGTCGTCGCAGACATGACCACACCCGTGGTGGTCCAAAGTCGAGCCAACATTGTGCACGACGCCGTTCTGTCAGTTACGGCCATTGCGGACAAAATGGCGATCGTCTCGCGATGTGGTCACATTGTGTGGTCCTGTACCCGCTCGTCGCTGTGTACGACGCTCCTCTATCTACTGGTTCCACACACGCATCTCTGTCGTGGCAGCGTGCCCCATTCCAGCCGCAATGTCACGGTATAACAAACCCGCTTCTCGGAATCCAATCATTCTTCCCCGTTCGAACTCACTCAGATGCTGATAGTGCAAACTTTGGCGTCGACGAGGCATACTGTCACCTGCTTGCACGTTTGCACTTTGTTTGACGGCTCTATATCGATTGGTAACACTGACCTGAACTGTCACACAAAAGAGGGTGCTGCTAGATCGACATGCACACCATCTCTACGCAAATTTAATAACTTTTTATGGATACATTATACTAAAAATCCACCGATTTTTAAGTGATTCTGACCATTACTTCTCGGTGTTGATGCAATTTTCACAAACACCAGTGTATCTCCCACTGTCATAGGTGATCTAGTCTACAGAAAATGTAGCATATATCACATCACAACTTCAAATCTTTTACACACTAATATTCATTGACTGGATACAAAATGCAGTAAACATACACACAATTACAAATTGTTGAGGCGGGTATTTGATGTACGTAATCCTCAACCATACTGAGGTTGTTTTGCTTTTTTGTTTGCTTATACGATGATACCAGGCTTGATATTTAATCGAATAAAAAAGGCAATGAATATTTCATATTATGTTTACCAACTTGGTATTCTCAGAAGCACCACCTCTTTCCACTTTACGGGAAGTCACTTTATGCAAATCGATTCTCTAGCGAGATGGAGCCGTGGTGCACTTTTCCACCGAGTAAACATTCCGCTTGAGCTGGTTCCGCTCGAGCAACAAGCAGCCAGCCAGGGTTTATTCTTAGACTTCACTTGCATACCACAGAGGACGTCGTATAAAATACGGGAGAGTGTAGCCGCAAGTAACCCTCCAGTTCTCCGTGCCTCTATTCGTTTTACTTCCTCGCCATTCTTCGGGGGAAGAGAAAGTATTTAAATCAAGCAATTTACATTTTTTACACACCGAGTAATTTTCTGGCAATTTCCACTTTAAATCACTGCAATTTATTACAAAAGGTAATTTATCAAAAACGGCTTCGATTTTTTTCTTCAATGAACACATAGACAAAAGGGTGCTTAAAATTGATTTTCTAATTAAAACAGTATCTTCTTCATTTTGCGGTAAATGGGGTTTGATTTTCCAATAACAGATTCATGAGGACATATGTAATCATAAATACATGCGTGCAACTCCCTCATTGAGAAAAACAAGTTTTTAATTCAATCGATATTAAGATTTGGCATATGGAGGATTAGTGTTCTGTTAGAGCCTTAATTTCACGAAATGCAATGTGACTTTTAGATATGCTTGCAAAATCACAAAAACTAATGATGCTACAACAGCATATACTCTCTCACCTGATTTATAACTTTTTCCAATGCTTTGAAAATTCAGAGAGAAAAAATTCAGAAAATTCAACAGTAGATCTGCAACCACCTTCCAAAAACATTTCGGCCGAGTGCAATTATGGCCCTGCAGCAGCCCAGGCACCGTAAGGATATTTATTCGCCGGTTGCCATCGCCAACAGCTTCCCGTGGTATATGGCTGGCGAGAGTCGTGTGCAGCCGTTAACGTCGTATTGGCGCAGAGGTATCGCCTCCTCATTACCTCTCTTGTTCGGCGCCGCGTCGGAGGGCGGCCTCAGACCTCAGGAGGTGGCGACGCCAGCGCCGCGCACGAGCCAGTGGGCCACGGCAGCAACCACACGGCACAAACTGTACATCCACCGCGCTCATCTATACAGGGTGTCCGGGGAGGAAACGTCGAAACTGCCAGAATACGCTCTTGAGACAATTCTAAGCATATTTTGTTTAAGTAACTACTCCCATATTCCGAATGGTTGAGCCGCAATAAGCACTTAAACGTTGGTTTGAAAAAATGATTTCTAGGCAAAAATGTGCATTATGGAAGCATAGAAACACTCCAGAAACATGTAAATTGTTTATTATTTACAAAAGAAATGAATATATTTGCTCAGACAGAAATCCCGATCTCGATGAACGTTGGCATTTCTACGTGTTTTTACACCCAGAAGATTTATGTGCTGTTATTTCTGTTGTCACTCCACCTCATGGCACTGTAGAACAAAACTAAATATTCACGTCAAATGTAATCCGCAATACACTAGGCAGAATTTTGAATCTATATCGTTAAATAACTCCTAAACGAAGCGTTCTAGTGCCTTAAAAACTACCAAAACGTTTCTCACACCGTAATCTGTCGAATAAGCTCTTCTTGAATATTCTAAACATTTTTGCTGGTCTGGCTTGTAGTGAAACAATGGCACATACTTCCTCACATTTCTTGTAACTTTTGCATTTTTTTGAAAATTCACAGAGGAGGGGAAAATGAGATCTAGACTGTTCCTTTAATCAGCCTTTGCTTTAGTGGGGGATGGAGGATTAAAGAAAACATTTCGGGCCGATTTTAAGAATAATTTTATAAATTGCCTTAATTGGTAGCAGTAACTGCGACAAAACTAGTCGTTATTTTTCAAAAAATTGCTCTCTTTAAAGATCTAATTTTTGAGAACAGATTTTATTTAAGAAAAAATCTTTAATCAGCAATGTTGTAACTTTGCAATGCTAATTTTTTTGCAATTTTTGATAATACAGAAAGTTTGGCAAAAATGGGACGAGCACCAACTTTTTACCGTCCTTTCTTATATACGCTGAAAAAAGTTAAAGAAGACATTTGGAGCAGTTTTTGAGCAAATCATTGTTTAAAAATTGCCTGTATTTCATGTAAAATTACGTCAAAACTACGCACATACTTGAAAATTTGTACACGACCTTATTTCAAACGTTTTTGAACAACAGATTTCATTCAGGAAAAAGTCACTATCTTCAATGTTGTAGTTGTAGGAAGACGCCGAAAAATATATCGAACGTTTGCAATTACGAAATTTCAGAGATATCTGAATTTTCGTAACTGCAAACGATCGATATTTCTAGGAAGAGATACCTATGCTGCTTTTTGAGGGTTCTCTACGCTATCCGAAAATACAATATCAAACAATTGGAGCCATTTCAAGAAATTTTTTAAAATGTTGAGGGGTCATATAAAGTACCGCCAAAAATTCAAATATCCCATTTAAACTCGCAGGTCCGCGAGCTCGTTTTAGTTGACCCGAGAATAACAATTAGATAAAAACATTTTAATAGTTCAGGCGCTACCGTTGGTCACATACGGACGGACAGACTTGGATTCTAACTACATGTATTACAGGAAGTAATCTGCAACATATAGTAATAAGATTTATCCATGTTTTTCTGTTACCAGTCCCCGACAATAAGAGGTTTTCTGTCGAAAAATCGCCTATTCCCTCCATATGATAACAATACTTTCTTTCTTAAGAAATGCGAGAAAGTATTTAAAAAGAAAGAAAAAAAGAGTCCGTAGTGACATTTTGTAGAGCCAGCGTCGGGAATAAAATAAATAACGGAGGGTCATGTGCAACCGAGATTACAAAGAAAAGATACTTTTCTTCCTCGTGAGTGTTAATGTAAATTTCAGAGAAAGAATAAAAATGTGAATAATTTTAATTATTAATCTTTTGAGAAAAGAAACTTATAAACGGTGATTTTTCAGTGCTTTTTGTGTTTTTACACCCATACTTTACTATGTACACAGTAGCTTGGCGAGAATGTAAAAGCTGATTTTTACTAGAGAGCGAAATTTAATTTCCCGGCAAGTCAACTTTATTTGCTTCCCATTAATCGATATTCTAGTTATACCAGAACATTTTTGTATCTCAGGTTTTTTAAAGTAAGAAAATGGAATTTATTAATCTGAATTTTTGTACACTATTCCACAAAAAAACAATATCGATCTCCGTTCATGAATTCGCGATTCATCTGCTACCAAGCGGCAATTTATATTCTCGTAAAGTCAGAGATAAGGACTTATTCCTTGTTCCTCTAGAACGAGATTCCGCGCCTAACTACACTGGGCGTATTGGAATTTCTCTCTCCGGGTATCTCCGCCAGTGGGACACCACTCCTGCGGACAAACTCTCAACTCCAGACTGATCTCACGTTATAGTACTTGTGAGTGGTGTTCAAGTCCAAGTAAGTGTGTGTAAGGGAAATGAGGGGCTAAGGATGAGTAAGGGAAGATAGCGCGTGGTCCATGAATCGTTTATAAGGTACCGCTCCGGTTTCACAAATAAAAACAATATATTGCCCTTACTTTATGCTTCCCATCCCGTTATGCAAAGATTAATTAGCAAATGTACACAGTAAGATAATGTTACTCAGAATCAATGACAGCGGTAAAGAAGTAGCAATATCGTTCCAGACACTTTCAAGAGCTAATCTCCCTACAACTTGAAGTAACACTAAGTGCTCGGGACGGGGCGTGGGGCGGGACGGGACGGGGCGTGAGGCGTGGTGGGGCAGGGTAGGGCGGGGAGAAGCGTGGTGGTCGTGGAGCTTGGCGGGAAGGGGAGGGAGTGACCCGACGCGACAAGCCATGGCGGGGCATGGCGGGGTCGACGGGGCGAGGCGTGGCGTTGTGGATTAGGGCCGGACGTAATTGTTCGGGATGTAGCGGGATGTGGCGGAGTGGGGTAAGGCGGGATGGGGCATGGTGGTGTGCGGGTGCGGTTGGGAGTTACGAGGTAGCGTATGGTGTGATGGAACGTGGCGTTACAGGCCCCGTGGTCATGTTGGTAGTCACGATCTCTGGTGAAGAGTTGGAGACGATCACCTGGACCCTGAGTTTCACGGTGGCACTCACGCCGTTAGCTTCAAGGTGGGGGCAGTGAGTAGACGAGTACGCTAAGCTCCTGGTTGTCGGTTCAACCCTGCAACCCACCAGTGGGGCCCCTGACGTGTCGACCTTAAGGCAGGATCGGGTGAAGGAGACCCTTGGGTGCTCAGGAACCCACATTTAGAAGTCTGGCAGGAAATTACCTACCGTCAGGTTGCCTTGGTGACACTTCCATCCAGGTCGGTAGTCTAAAGGTGAAGGCAATGGGGGAGACAGCATGGGGGCTTGGATTCCTCGTGGCAGTGTCCCGATACTCTGGGCAAAGAGGAGGGACTTGGGGTCCCGGCGCATGTGAGTGGCGCGTTGTCATACGACAATATTGACTCCAGTACTAGCCCGGATAGCTAGAAGCTCTGAGCTGGCAGGGCAGCCCATCACCCGGGCATTGTACGAGAAGGTTGCCGTAAGGGCTAACTGGGTACCGGCCGGATCCGGTTACCAGCCTGTCGGCGAACTTGTGCGTCGGCGGGGGGTGAGGATAAAGGCTAACGCCTAGGGGCCCACCCCGGAGACTTGTCCCTCTGGTGGAACAAGATCGAGTGTGGGATTGTAGCCCACCCTAAGAACAGACTGTCTCTTACAGGAGGAAACGGAACAGAACGGGACCAGAGCAGGGCAGGGTGGGCGTGTAGTGGCGTGGCTCGGCGAGGTGGGCGAGGTGGGCGGGGCGGGGCGGGGAGGGGCGGCCACCCGGCAGCCGCTCTTCCATAGCGGGCAGCGCGACCGGCGCCTTGCGCCGTCCGGCGTCGGGCCTTGTTTGACAGCGCCTCCGCTGGAACCGGCCGGGCGGGCGGCGCAGCGCGGCGGCGGCATACATCACGCAGTAGCGCACACTGGCCCGAACACACGCACGCACAGAAACCGCAGTTGCTCTGTGCCTGTTTTTGACTTTAGAAATGACATCTGCATGAAGTTTGGTCTTGACAAGTGTGCAAAAATCAATTTAAAAAGAGGGAAAACAACGTCAGAGAACATTGAAGTTGATACGCACACTGTGATTCAAGATCTTGAGCCAGGTAAAACTTACAAATATCTGGGCATTGAAGAATGTGAGACCATCTCGAACGACACAATGAAAGAGAGAATTCGCAGGGAGTATTATAGAAGAGTGAGACTTGTCCTGCAGTCCGCTCTGAATTCCAGGAATAAAATATCTGCAATAGGTAGTTTGGCGGTGCCTGTAGCCGAATACAGTTTCGGACTAGTGGACTGGACTGAGCAAGAAATTCGCATCATGGATCGAAAAACCAGAAAACTGCTAACAATGCATCATGTTGCCCACCCTCGAGCTGATGTACATAGACTTTATGTGTCACGTAAGGAAGGAGGAAGAGGCCTCAGACAAATTGAAGCCTCCTGGCACAACGCAATAGTCGGGATGGGAAAGTATGTAGTCAGCCATCAAGATGACCCTCTAATGAGGCAGGTCATGAAATCTGACCGAAGAATGGGAAACAGAGGCATTGTTAGTGTAGCAAGAAGCATTGCGAAGAAAACTAGGCAAGACACGTCGAATAACACAGACACTGAACTTCTGATGCTACTAAACATGAAATGTGAGACACAAAAAATGTTAAAGAAATCGTGGAGAGACAAACCACTCCACGGACAATATCTAAAAAGAATGGACAAGGTGCAGATCAATAAAGATCAATCATTTATGTGGCTTAAAAGGGGAAGAATGAAGCCAGAATCGGAAGCACTTGTAATAGCTGCCCAAGATCAGGCCTTGAGAACACGACATTATGATAAAGCGGTTCTCAAAATTTCCCAAGATGATAAATGCCGCATTTGCCAGGAGCAAGTAGAAACCATTGATCATATTGTCTCAGCTTGTCCAATCCTAGCAAAGACCGAATACTTGAAAAGACACGACAGGGTGTGTAGCTACCTCCACTGGCAGATCTGTACCGCCCTCGAAGTTCCAAACACATGCCCCAAGTGGTACGAACACTCACCGAAACCGGTGACGTCTGTTGGATTGTGTACGATATTGTACGACCAACAAATTCAAACTGATCGCACGATAGCGGCAAACAAACCGGATATAGTTATCCGGGATTTGGAGAAAAAATCGTGTTTACTTGTCGATGTTGCTGTACCTTGCGATCAAAACGTCGTTACCAAGGAGGCAGAGAAACGTCTTAAATACAAGAGTTTGGAAATCGAGATCAGCCGAATGTGGGGCGTAAAAGCACAGGTCGTCCCGATAGTTATCGGAGCTCTGGGATTTGTTCCGCAAAATTTGAGTAAGAACTTGTCTAAACTCCCAGGTAATTCAAAAGACTGGGAAGTGCAAGAAATTGCTTTATTTGGAACAGCCCACATTTTGCGCAAAGTATTGTAGAGGCACCGATAGTCCCTAGATCTGCTCCTTAGGTAGCTGGTTGCAACCTGGAGTAGATTTTATATTCAGCCGACTCATAACATCTTTAGTCGTGATGTAAGGAATAATAATAATAATAATAATAATAATAATAATAATAATAATAATAATAATAATAATTCGTTTCTAAATTTTCGTGATGTAATAAACAAAAATGGTTCAGTGAAAGTAATGTGATGGGGAAATGAATTCATCCTGGAATGTAAAAGCGGCTCCACACATTCGCTATTCGACGAGTTGCGAACGACCGCTTGCCGAATCCCGAGATGCTAGCAATTTGTTGAGCAACCATTCGGCGTTCGCCCTATCCATTGCATGTCGGCCTTACGGCCATATCAAAGGAAGGGAACATTCGCCGGGAACATCAGCTGCTCGGGAATGGTTGAGCAGTCTCTCGCTGCTCCACGAATGCCGAATGTGTGCAATGTGAGGAGCCGCCCTAACGGCACGGGCCGCCATTATATTCTATTGAATTATCACAGGCTCTAATAGTTTTTGCCCAACATTTGTTTCTTTTTTTGTTTTAATGTCTAAATCCAAAGGTTTAGAAATTTTCTGACAATGTCTCAATGTGGACGAGAATTCTATTTGTCACAATATTAACAGTACCAAGTGATTTCCTTACTATCAAAATATTCTCTCAATGGGCTTGAGTCGCTAAAGCTGCGTTCTTTTGAATTTATCCCCTATTTTCTCGGTACGAATACGTGATCCCAATCTATACAATTTTCAGATAATAATAAACTATTATATAAGTACGTGCCAAAATATGAAATTGTTTGTATGTGTTACAGGATCAGCTACTAAATTTCAGAAATGGTGGCTCAAGCTTCTACACTGCGGATGCTGGGAACCATATCCACGTCAAAATCATTTAATGAAAACACACATGCATTAGGTGTAACTCAAACTCCCAAATGTCCGCTTCAGAACTCGGATACTGCTCCAAATTTCTGCACCACAAGGCAAACAATGTTAACGTGGTGGCTGCAAGCTAGGAGAGGGACGGGCGACCACGAACTGAATTATCCACTACTTTTCGAAAGTTGGCCGCCTTGTTACCTAAACAACTCAATGCGAAATTACTGATCTTGTTACAGCTCGCGAGGGAATAAATCAAATAAATTAAAAATAAGAATCTTCACTCTGTGAACAACATCCCGTTCGTTCAAGGGCTCCGAAAGCCTCGGGGCGATAAGCCGTGACAGTGTCGAACGGTGCCTTCCAAGACAGTTCTGTACCATTGGCAAAAACAAGTGAGACGATGCGAACCAGAGTGGCAGGATGAGCGCTAGTCACTGCACAGACCTTGCCTCCACTTTCCTCTACGATGAAACTATATACACGATAGAGAGAGAGAGAGAGAGAGAGAGAGAGAGAGAGAGAGAGAGAGAGAGTAGTAGTAAAGCAGGCTAGACAACTCTTTACACCCACTACCGCTCGAGCTCGCAATGGAGGGACACATTCATTCCCCAGTACTTTTCTCCCAAGAAAGAAGAATGCGAGGAAGCATAACGATGACTAAATTTTAACACCTTACTTGAAAACTGTGACGTTAATTTGTAGCACACATCGTTAGAATTCGGTACAGAAACTTTTCTTTCGGGTGGCATTACCTCAAACTGGCAAAAATTTTTATATATGCGTTGTTAAAACTAAGCGAACGATATCCAAATGTTGAGGAAGATATCCAACCGCGCCTCTCGCGGCGCGGTTTGAAACTCTCAGAATTCCTTCCATATCGGTCATTGAATACAATTCAATAAATAATGAACATCAAAAATTATTATACATTAATCGATGTTTGGCTCTAATTCCCGATCGTACCACATGTAAAGGAATCACCCTTGCGAGAACAGGACGAACGACAACACGGACTCGCGAGCGGATAGCCTTCGCATTCATAACCTCTTAACTTTTAAAGCGAAGTTCACGCTTCAGTAAGCGTTTATAAGTTATTGCGTTTCCAAGTTTGCAAACTTGTTTCATTTGCATCAACATCACGAATCAAAAATGTATTCCCTGATGATAAATAATTAATTCAATTTGCTGGTCTCTATGCAAATCATTCAAAAACAAGAATACAAAAACGAAACGGAAAAATTATACTGGAAAGACATCAAATAACAGTAGTTAAGAACCTGTGGGCTCACCTTATTTCTATTTATTAAAAAGAACGACGACAATTCATTAATGTTATCTTTTTGTTTGCTTAAGTCTGTAATGTATTATTTATTTATTTATTTATTGTGCGTTTATCCTTGAATTGTCATATAACTTGGAACAATCCCTAAAACTCAAAATTGCTGATCTTTGGAAATTACAAATAAATATTTTTTTAAAAAATAAAGGAAGAGGTTCCGGCCTCCATCTTACGCTATTACCATAAATATTACTGGTGTTAACGCGTTTTATTCCTAAGTACTTTTTTTTCTAATTTTGGGCACAGTTGGCGCTTCACTGTACATTTCCGAGTTGACAAAGCTGATTTTTGGTCAACACTATTAACATAAAACATCCTTGAGCTTGTCAAACTCATAATTTCCAACACATTTTATGCTGATTAATACGTGCCTATCGCATTTGAAATTCGGAACAGAATACTATCGTCCCCGTCACTCCTTCGTTTCGTTAACCGATGTCATGATGAACGTGGATGCGATAAGGAATAAACCTGACTGAATGGTTGATTACTAGTGATGCCGGGCGCGTCAACTTCTAAGGTCATTAATACCGTAAATGTAGTGCATTGCTTGCTACATGCTGGGCGCTTGCCCCAGCCGGGACAAGCTCTAAGCTCTCGACTATTCTCCCGGCATGTGTGTAGTGCGTATACGTGTGTGTGCAAGGGGTGAGGATAGGACAAGGAATGAGAACGATCGCGCCCGATATGAGCCCGTTTGGTACTGCTCTGGTATTCGCCTGGTACTCATAGGAGAAACCACAGAATACTACCAATCAGAGCAGCCAACTGCTAGAATTCTCCTCCAGACAGCGACCTAGCTGACAAGATGGTGTCGAAAATCCTGCCCGCCGTCGGACTCCAAGGTTATTGATTGATTGTTCGTGATTCCGGGCGCGTCAACTAAAGAGGTCATTAGTCCTCTGTAGTTGTGGTGTGTAGTGGATGTTTTTTCCTCGGGAGGTGGCGGAGATCTTTTCCCCGCTGGGTGGCGAGATACGGCGCCGACCTACCGTCGACTAGCGGCTTTCCCCCTCAACCAGGTATCTCCCACCAGCGGAGCACCGCCCCAGCCAGGACAAGCTCTAAGCTACCGAATGGTCTCCCGGCATGTACGGCAGTGTAGTGCATGTTAGTGTCTGTGTGTAAGGGGTGAGGATAGGACAAGGAAGAGGAAGGAAAGATCGCGTGCGGTCCGTGGCCCGTTTGTTAGGGTATTGCTCCGGCACTCGCCTGGTGTTGATCGGAGAAACCACGGAAAAACTACCGGCCGCAAGAATTCTCCTCCAGACAGCGACTGAATTCGATCTAGCTGACAAGCTGGTGTCGAAAATCCTGCCGCCGTCGGGACTCGAACCAAGGACTCCCGGTCAGAGGGACTGCAGTGACATCAGTTGATGTACTGAGCCATCTCTCCCGGTCTCTCGGTCAGAGGCAGTGCAGTGACGTCAGTTGATGCTCTGAGCCACGTCTCCCGGTGAATATGACCTGCTGTTTTCCAGGCTTTCAGTTTTTGTCGTATTCTGTGGAAAAATTACCCGACAGCATGTCCCTCGAACGCTGTGACTGTCTCTCCATCCACTCGTTCCTCAGCGCTGAGCGTCCTCGCAATCTGCCCGCGGCACGGGCCGCGTCTGTTCGTCGCCCACTCGTGCGTCTCGGCGTCGGCTGCGCGGCGTTTTATGTGTCAGGTTTTCCTCTCGGCCGCGTCGAAAATCCTCAGGCTACGCCGCTTTCAAGATAGAGAGGACGTTTTGATTTTCTTTCTGGCGCTTAAATATCTTGTTTATGAAACGCCAGGGAATCAAACTGACAAGTTTTTTTTCTCGTTCTTCGAAAAGCTGGTTTCAAGGGCATGTTCAACCGAAACGCTGACGTAGGAAATACTCCGTTTAGGTTGATAAGGCGAAAACTAACTAGAATTACCTTCACAATACAGCCGATGTAATTTACACTTATTTTACTTAGCTCTCTAAACTAAGATCGCTGGCAATTGAATCTACGGATTGATTGTTTTTTTTTTCAGGGCGCCGTCTACGAAGACATGTAAGAGTAGTAAATGATACATTTCGGGAGGCGGGAATGGAACCAGGTATCTCCCACTAGAGTGCAGCGCCCCAGACGGAAAAATCTCACGGACGAATCATTTCATGAATTCCTAGAATGTGTATGAAAAAAAATAAAAATTCATTTGTAAAATATTATCTATTAATGAATGAACAGAAATTATGAACATTTTTTATATATCATTCACAAATACGACATACCGTATAACACAAAATGGCAATAGTTAAAGGAATGTTCAAAGTGTCTTCCTTACTTCCAAGGATTCAGTTGGCAAATGATTTTTAAACTTCAGACAAAGTAAGAAGTATGTTTTGTGTTTAGAAAAAATATCGGCGTATAGATGAAGTATTCTCCACTCGCAGAGAAGATCCACTTCTCTAATGGCCACTTAGCGCTAATTTACGGTCGCGCAGCCGCTGTTCAACGCCTACGCCCAACGTGCTCCGCCCACACGCCCCTGCAGCTTGTGTTGTCGCTGCCGCGGCTGGAGGTAATAACTTTCGTTTAAGAACGTATGACCCTGTTCGGGTGGTGCTGGAGATACGACCATCATTCACATACGAACCAGGTGGATGAACTAAATTTTGCGAGCCCCAATCTTCTCACAAAATCTGAAAGATGGTGTTACAATAAGGTCAATTTCATAATTTATACTCGTATTAAGTTGGATTAACAACAACAACAAATCTACTAATCTCTATCCAGTCCTCTGATCCCCTGAGCTAAATCCCTCATATGTCCTGCTCCAATGATCTGGAGCACAGGCCACACGGGCTACAACTTAAGTATTTAATACGGTATTTTTGATGTATGCAGTTTGCCGGCTGATCTGAAAGGGGGAGGGGGACCGGAACTATGCACGATATCAGACCGTACCATGCACAACGCAGGGAAACACATTGGGATGATTGGAACTTACGAATTCAATAGAAAATATTCTTAAATATAAACAATCTATTTTACAAGGGGGTGTTGTGCTCGTGCTCGAGCCGTGCAATGTTTTCGCCGACATGGGTTGAAAGGAACTTTTAGTTTTGACTAACATCATTTCTGGGCCACAATCAACGGCACGGTCGGGCGCCAGTTGCACAACCCTGATCTAGAAAACCTCTGACCAGCGTCGGAGAACCTTGTACTAATAATGTAAGAAATTCAGAAAATTAAATTGGTGAGTCCTTTTAATCCTGGTGCAACACTTGCCGATGCTAAACTTGTTTTTAACGTGCCGTTAACGCTATGAAGTATAGGACAAAAATGACCTAAATGCGAACGCTATTTCTCAGAACTCACAAGCTAGTCATGAGAGATGGAGCTCTCTGTTGTCCTCCGCAGGTGGCGAGGAGGAGGCAGGGGGTGGCGCTCCGAGGGGCGCGAGAACGGAACAGGTGGAGGCAGCGGCAACAGCGGGGCGGAGGCAGCGCGCTCGCTTGCGGCGGGCGACCAAACGCAACTCGCGCTGGCCACAGTCCTGCCATGAGTGCGATCTGAAGCGGGAGGCTTCACCACATGCACAATCGTCACGATTTATCTCGATGGCCAGAATTATCATCGACGGGATAACTTATATTTGTAATTGGCATTCAAAAATGGTAATTCTGTAAGTAAACGGTGGAAATAGTACGCATATTTTGATAGTTCAGTGGCCTGAAATGTATTATAATATAGGCCATCCAACTAATAAACATGGAAGTCACTTAGCCAGTTTCATTTACTAGATGCAATGTAAGGTGTTGTCACGTATTTTGATTTATAGTTTTATACGTATTTTTTTCTATGTTTATTATTGCTTTGTGTATTTGTTTTGATTACGTCTACGTTTGATTACTGCTACGTCCTTGTTAATTACGGATCGATATTATAAATTATAATAAATAATGCGTGTTCAATCGTCTAGTTTTGCTTTTTACGCAAAGCCGCTGTGAAATTGTCATTCTTCTATATATGCCTGATGAAGTTCCGTTTTTTCAGTGACCATCTGCTATTTCTAAAATTAGTAACAGGATTGGTCCCTACACAAATTAATAAAATATTTTTACTTTGAAGCACAACAGAATTTTTTGTATTGTGGAATTCAATTGCTGGTTGAATACAGTTAAGTTTCTATTTAAAGTAAGTGGTAATATATTAAAAGTAGTGATAAGAATACGTAAACTTTCAAACTCTAAGACAAGTCTTCTCAATGATAATTTACTCGAGAGACTTAATGTATAGGCTTCATAAAATTGCAATCCGATACTCCTAATGAAATTTCAGGATTCTGGTAAGGCAGATCTCGTAACGAAAACAACACAAAATACTGAGAGCAATCCATCAGAATATCATAAAAAACCCAACTCCTTTTCATTGATTACCACAAAGCTTTTGAGAGCATAAAAATGAATAATCTTGCAAAATTGGAGTAAAGAGGGTTTGCCCATCGATTTGTGGAAGCCATCAGAAAAATATTATGTATGATTGACTGAGGATGGGGATTCTTGTACGAGCAACTACCTCATCTCAGGAGTGGATGAGCGTTCTCTCTCGTGCAAAATCCACGCGTGTTCTGATCCAACTGACTACAAGCAAACAACGGGCGGTAGAGCAAGCCGTCGGTTGGAGAGCACATTTTCGGGATGTTGGGCCGGGAGGGGGAGGGGGAATGCTGCGGCAGTGAGGCATCTCAGCCTTTGTGGGCAACGTCGTCTCCCTCGCGCCGATGGGGCGAGATGGCGCGGAGACATTTTTACAGCCCCGTCACACCGCCTCCGCCTCCGCACACGAGAGATGGTCATGCCAGATGCGACGAAGCTCCACCGCAGGTTGACTAGTATAGCACGTGGGTCCTGCGGAAAAGGCGTTCGCATCAAGGACATTTTCATCCTCACTTGACAGTGTTATCGGCACGTTAAAACATGTTGAACGCCTGCTTTTATGCTTCAGAACGTCGTGAACGCACCCTATTTAATTTTCCTATTTAATTAGAATACATATTTCAACGCTGGTCAGAGATTCTCTTCGATCAGAGGACTGCGATACTACTTAGGTTATTTTTATTGTGTTAATCCAACACATACCGAGCATGAACTACCAAATGCCCCCTTATTGTATCGCTGTGTCTCAGATTATGAAGCGAGGCTGGAGCTCGCTGTGTTTGGTTCATTGACCTGGTTTGTAGGTGAAGCATAGGTCACATCTGCAGCACCACCCGAACAGGTCATACGTTCTTAAACGAAAGTTATTACCTCCAGCCGCGGCAGCGACAACAGGCTACAGGGGCTTGTGGGCGGAGCACGTTGGGTGTCGGCGTTGAACAGCGGTTGTGCGACCGTAAATTAGCGCTAAGTGGCCATTAGAGAAAGGATCCTCTCACTGAGCGGAAAATGTTTCAATACACATACCAATATATTTTTTTAAACAAACATACTTCATACTGTGTCTGAAGTTCAAAATCCTCCTAGCGATGTCAATGCTTCCCAGAAAGTAAAAGTAGACTCTTTTGAGCATCACGTCATAAAACTGTGCCAGTCATTTCGTGTCAGGTGTAGTAGTTATCAATGAAAATATAAACTAGTAGTGCTAAATACTTTTTCGCCTGTACTTTCACACAAAATTCATTTTTTTCGAAAAATTGTAAATGACCTTATTTCAAAATCTATCTTTAAGGAACAGATTTCATTAAGGGTGAAAATATCTTCCAGTTGTCGGTAGACGCCGAAAAAATTGAATTTTTGTAATTTTTGAAACATTAGGTTTTTCAACGAACATGAGACCTGCACCATTCTCTTAAACGTCCCTCACACTTCCAACAACAAAATCGAATCAAAAACGTTGGACCCTTTTTCTGGAAATTTTGACAATGTCCCAGAGGTTTCATGTAAAGTACCGCCTAGAATTAAAATATCAAATTCAAGGTGCCGCGACAGCCAGATCTATTGGGGAATATCAGTTTTGGAGAAAAATCGGCTCTGAAAATCGGACTGAAGGACGGAATGATGGATGGACATTTTGTCGTCATTCGATTTTTCGGTATCCAGGACCCACAAAACACGGATTCTGGCTACATTACGTGTTACAGCGTTTGGTTTCCGAAATTTAGAAACTGAATTTATCCACTTTTTTCGCTACCACGACTCTGAAATCTGAGTTTTCCGCCGAAAATTCGCCGTTTTTCGCACAGCGTTAGGCACCTCTCTCTACTGGGAAAGCGGTTGTATGAAAGTAAAAACATTAGTGTCAACTGTCGTTACAACCTAATTTACACTCCAAGATTTCCAGATATCGGAATGTCAACCACAGTACACTGCTAATAAAGCTCCCCCGCGCACAATACCGATACCGCCAATTTGACTGTATTTCTAACCACTCTTTTCGAAACCCTGCGTTCCAATGGGCATTTCAAGGAATCATTTCACAAATCGCAAACATCAGCGCTCTGAAAATGATAAACTTGCGAAAAATTTGTTGATAATTAAAATTCTTGATTGTTTGTTTCGTAAAAGCCTAATATGTTACGACACCGATTACAAATATTTCTTTCTACTTATTATTCATAAATTAATATCTTCCCTCGTTGATTTTTGTAACCTTGATCTTCAAAGTGCGAGTAATTAGTAGACTTCGGATTTTAGGACAACTGCCTATTTAGTTCCAGTAGAAACTTGTGGAAAATAATTGCAGATGTTTCCAAATCATGAAAAAATAGATTTACTGAGCGCATTTAATAGTGCGTAACATGTTCTAAAAGGTCGGTTGATGTCTATTTAATTTTTTTTTACCTTCAACTGCCTGAAATAAGTAATTTTGAAGAATGAGCATAATATAATTTCTCATTTTTTAAAATTATTATACCGAAACGCAAGTACTTTCCCGAATTTCCCAAAACGCGAATATTGCCTGATCAAATACGCAATCGACTACGCATCTAAATTTCTCACCCAACACACTGAACATAAAGAGCAGTACAAGTATACTTAAATGTTGTTGATGTTTAACCCTCGTCTCCCATGCATCCACGTAGGCAATTAGATCCATTCCCAGCGCAGCTGCGCTGTTGACAGGTTGAGAATAAAAATAGTGTAAGAATGAATGAAATGAAAAAAATTGAAAGTGAATAAAATAATATGCTTGTAGTCCTCATAAAATACAAAAACACTTGATTTTCTCTAAATAATAAAAAGTACATCATTTAATCCTTTTGTGATCAATTCTAGACGTCAGAAACAGCGTTTCCTGTCTAATGACCGGGAGAGGTAACTCATTGATGTCACCGCAGTGCCTCTGGCTGGGAGGTCCAAGCTTCGAGTGCTGATGGCAACAGGATTTTTGACACGGGCTTGTCAGCTAGGCCGAATTTAGTCCCTGTCTGGAGGAGAATTCTAGCGGCCGGCTGATCGGTAATTTTCGGAGGTTTCTTCAATCAACATCAGGTGATTGTCGGAGCAGTGCCCTAACGACCGGGCCACGGACCGCGTGCGATCTTTCCTTCCTCTACCTTGTCCTATCCTCACCTCTTACACACACACACACACACACACACACACACACACACACACATAGTAACATGAACTACACCACCACAATTGCCGGTAAATCCGTCGAGGGCCTGGATCTTATCCCGGCTGGGGTGGTGCCAGGCTGATGGGAGATACTAGGTTGAGGAAACATCTCGAAGCGACGGTAGGTCGGCGTCGGATCTCGCCCATCCAGCAGGGGAAGATCACCGCAACAGCCCGATGAAAAAACATGCACTACACTTATGGACTAATGACCTGTAAGTGACGCTCCCGGAATCAATCAATCAATCAATACTGTCCAATGTTTTTCAATGCCTGGTTTAATCATTTTGTAACATTTTTAAGAGCCTAAAAAGGTACTTGTCATGTCTATTAGTGCCTAAAAAAGTAGTCAAATAGTGCCGAATTTCATAATTTTGTTAAATTTTTTAGGTGCCTAATTATCTCTTTTTGTGCCTAAAATTCCGACATCTAGTAATCAGAGTTTATTCGAGCCTCGAGGACCGCCTGGGCGTCTGAGTGTTTCCTGCAGGTCCTCTGCTGTGGGCCGCGCAGAGGCTCCTGCGCGGCGATGGGGCGGCGCGTGGGCGGCGCATGTAGCGAGTGGGCGTCGCAAGGCGGTGCTGGGGCCGTAAGTCAGCGCTAAGTGGCGGCGGTGGCGGCGGCGGCGACGGCGGCGGCGGCGGCGATGGGGACGGTGGCCGTGGCACCGTTCGTGGCGGAGTCGATGGCGTTAGCGAAGTCGATGCTGGTGGCGGTGGCTGAGCCGGACTCGGTGGCGTTGACGCAGTCGGTGGCGGTTGAGAAGGTGGCGACGGTGGTGGTGGCGGTGTGATGGTGTAGCCGTGGCTGTGTGTCAGTGACGATGACAGAGACGTTGGCGGTGGCTTAGGCGGAGTCGGTGGCGTTGGTATAGTCGATGGGGAAAGGGGGGGGTGAGGAAAGTGGCAACGATGGTAATGGCGGATTCCTGGTGCAGCGCAGCGGTGACTCTGTGTCGCTGGTGGTGATGGAGACGGATGCGGTGGCGACGGTGGCGATGTCATGGCGTGTAGTGTGGCACAGTGCCGGCGATGAGGAGGGAGACAGTGGTGATGGCGGGGTGGAGGAGTGCCGGAGGAGACGGAGATAATGGAAGCGCTGCGAGTGGCAGCGGCAGGGGCGGCAGTGGCAACGGTAGCGGTGAGGAAGGGGGAAGGTGACAACGATGGCGGTGGTGGTGTGGCGATATTTTGGTGACGATAATGGAGACGGTGGCGGAGGAGTGTTCGGCGGCGTCGGGGCAGTGGGGACTGGGCGGTAGTGGTGGTGACGGAGGAGGGCTTTGGGCGAGGGGGCGGCGGTGTGTGAGCCGTGGCGGTGGAGTGGCGACGGCGGCAGCGGCGGTGGAGGTGGCGGTGGGTGTGGTTGTGACTGTGACGGGAGAGGGGCGGCGGTGGCGGTGGCGGTGGCGATGGCGGTGGCGCGTGGCGCAAATCCGCCCACTTGTCGTCGCGCGCCGCGTCCGCATACACGCGTGGCGTGCTCTTGGCTTCGTGTTCCCGGCCGACCCGTGGGTCACTGCAGTGGAAACGCTTTGCACTGTCTGCGTTTGATTTGCGCCTAAGAGCAAATTTGCCGAGTGCTTTTGAAGGCGACACAACACGCATAGAGATACTTACCAAGTGAAAAGGATGTGTGAGTACATCTGATTCGCGAAGTTGTGAGGATTTCGCAGGAATGATAAGTAGCAAACAATACTTTTCAATGCTTCAGTAATAAAAGAGATACCTTTCAAATGCACACGGATGTTTATTTATGTGTCTTTTCTTGACAGTGTTCACAGCGTCTCATGAATTTTCCGTTTAACACTATGTGTTCATATACAAGTTTTTAGTTAAATATTTAGGAGTTTGCTAGTTCTAGCAACTTCAAAAATCTATTTCCTTGAACATAAATTTGACAACACATTGTAGATTAATACAGCGAACAGAAATTTATATAACGTATCGTGGAGAAACGTACTAAATGTTGATTTGAAAATATAATACCTAAAAAATGATTACTAGCTATTTTACAATATCAAATCTATCGAATCAGTTGAAGATCATTTCAATAACACAGCCACGGTGAAAACGTACAGGGGAGCTGGTCTAATTTTATTACATAAATCAAACATTCATGTGTCCATGAATGAAAACATGATCGTTTCAGAGGAAAAACAAAACAACTAATCTCTCAAATACCATCACATTCGACATTTGCCTTAAATGATTACTATTAATAATTTAAGACTCTACAGCTATTTATCATTCGCTCACAACAGTGCTGAACTTAGCCAGAAAATTGGGGCGCCTAATTTATTCACTTTTGGAAATGAGATTATCAACATACAAGTTACTCCACAGTACAAATGAAAATCACAAACCCATTTCGTATGCAAGACGCGTTATCGGACAGTAAGTCCTTTTCCCAAGAGGTAGCTAATGGCTCGAGTCGCAATTAATTAAAAAAAGAAATGGCTAAGTGAATAATAAGATACATTTTATGAACCTCTTTCACACTAGATTGCAATAAAAGTCGTGGAATATGACCCTGGGAAAACGGCAATGCTTGGTTTCTCATAAACACCAGGCGAAAGTCCGATTTAGGGAAACATTCTGATGATTGTAAGGACATCCACGCAAGTATACAAGGTCGCTCAAGAAAAAAGGAACACGCAGCACTCTACGTTATACGCTGCCAAACCTGGAATCTTCATTCGAATTTCTTAAAAATCATTTTCTGTAAGGCGAAAAAATTACATGAAAAAATTACTAGAAATGTTTGAACCGATGTTTAATTACGTAACACGACATAATTCGATATAACATCTTTCGAAAAGTTATAATCATTGGATTACAACTTGAAAAGGAATTCTCTCTTCAATGTTAAGAATGGATCTTCAATAGATCAAGGCATAATTAAAATTAAATGTAATTTTATCTTCATATTCGAAGTAGCTAATATTCCACTGCATTTCACTTTTTTGTTTATTAAACATTTTTTATTTACAATTTGTTTTTACACGAACATTTCGCAAATTTTGTGTAATTTGTCTTTCTTGGGAGGAATACGTATCCATTGAAGGCACTCTATTAATAAGCTTTGTTTAGTAGATGACGGCATTACAAACATTCGGCCATTCAAAACCTTTCAATCAGGTAATATTCGCTCTCTCCTTCATTTTGACTGAACGAGGTTGGACTGTATTCCGTTTGTTGCCTCAGTCCACAAGAATGTCTGGACCTCCAATGCAGAATATCCTCTGAAGCTGATTTGAATTTCACATGTGAGTGGACTCGCCAGTTGGATCAATAGACGGCTCGCTGTCATTCCGCCTCATAAACCAACGCTAGCACTCGCGCTCTGCCCGCTAACTCTTCGTGAATTACAAATGCGCCGCGCCGCGCCGCGTCGTTCGCATGTCGGGTGCGTTCTCAAAGCTCTCGCAGGAGGTCGGCCTCCCGGGGATCCGCTGGGGCGCGCGCCGGCCAAGGCCCTCAATCCTCCTCCTCACTCCTTTCCATGCGCTTCACGGACGGGTCCACAGGCGCCGTACGTCACCAAAAAAAAAGAAAGAGGACGTAGGTTGTGTTGGGCACATGCAGGTTTCAAGAAGAAATACTCTGCCTCGGATCTGGATTGTGGAATAAATGAATTGAAGACGGAACAATATAATAATAAAAATATAATGATATATATTTTCTTTTATACTCGTAAGTAGTACCTAGTTATTGCTTCGATAAGGAGTTCGATATACGCAGCATAACGTACCTGGATCGCGTGTACCGTGGTTTTAAGGGAAATAAAACACTTGAATGATGGTACAATACGGAGGGAATTATGAGAGGGAATTATGGGAGGGAAATATGAAGACAAAACGAGCCAAGTTAAAATCTACTTAATTAGTAAATAAGTAAATCAGAATCATTAAAATTATGTAAAAAAATAAAATGATATATTATATACCACGGACGGAAACTGGTTCTAATGACGTAGACAAAACGTCCAAAGGCCTTTAGCCCATGGGCGTTTGTCGCCGCCCGATCATTACAACCCTTATAACACCTTTGGTAAATAACTATTTTAATATGGATATTAAAAAATTATTACACAAGTATAATTACACCGCGTATTTCAAGGTGATTTTGAAATACATCTCTTCATTGAACTAGATCTGAATCATAAAACCATCAAAAAAAATATCGTTTCGGTTAATGAAATATTTTCATTTCGGTTTGGGTTTCGGTTTTCTTGTTTCAAAAAGGATGGCTTTCGGTTCCAAACGGTCTCATTATTGCTTTATTAAAATACCATTTTTAATGCAAGTGTTAATTATTTAATGAAAATTTTAATCGACGCAGTTTTCTTACTCTCCTAGTTTGTGACAAACTAATAAATTTACCAGCACTACCTTATTTATTTCTTCATAATTTCCAAAAATAGCAACAAAAAATATTCATCGATGCATCCAAATACATATCACAAAAAACGCAATTTCTCTTCTGATTTATTGTTTGAATTCAATATAACCAAAGTGCATTAGTTCAGTGACAGTTTGAAGACAAATAGCCAGATGTTATTCTACCCTATGGAAAAGAAAATAGATACCGAATACTCATTGGGAAAAGGGTTGTTAGAGCGAATCATAGAATGATGAACTTGAAAAACTAAACATTCTGTCTTATGACTGTCTCTCACTGACTCATTCGAATAAGAAGTGCTATTGCTAAAAAACCTTTTTATCATCCTAGATTCACATTCTCACTAGAGTGGCCAAAGAAATAACGAGTAATGATACAAGATCACCATAACAATAAACAAGTGCGATCAGCACGATATAATAAGTAAGTCTAATAAGTACAAACTGGACTAATTAAACACTTTCAGCTTCCTTTATGCATTAGTTCTTTGAGAGGGGGCAAGATGATACATTTCAACTCTGACAGGTCCCTCAGTAATTAAAATAGAAGTTTGTATCTCGAGCACCGAACTGCAAATTTCATCAGGGCCTTTAAATACATCATGTAACTAAATTTAACTATGATGATATTTTTATAAAACAATTCTGCGAACCTGTTGAGGTGCTTGCGAATTGGATATTTCCCTCCGCGATCTTTCACAGGAACATTTTACCAATTCCATTCCAAGTTATGTAGAAGTAAAAATTACACACAAATAAAACGTTTTTAACACAATACACTTTTTAATAAAATAAAACGATAAGACAATGCGTTTAAAAATAAGCACATCTGACCGTTAATATTTGTTAGAATCTGTAGTGTTCTTATGCGATTTACGGGAAACATTAGTGAAAAATATTTTTGTTTCAAAAGAAAAGCCACATATATATAGTCCAGAAGCAACGGTGCATCACATTTTCGTTTCCTCCAAGAATTATTGCACAGCTGGATGAAATGTTAAATCTAATATTTAGTACCACTTGATTAATCAATTTTACTCTGTTTTATATGTTTAAACGTGTTCAAACATCTACAACTTTATTCACTTCAACATTTATTTGCCTAAGTACATTGGGTTTAAAACATGTAGAATGTTAAACATCGAACAACATGAAAGGACCTTCCCGCATTAATATTCCAGCTTCACCTGTAGCATTCCATCTTAGGACAAAGCGATCCACTTCGAAAGAAGTAGCACCGTCGATGATGCATTTAAACGGTTCATGAATGTCGCTTTGCCTAAATCTTGACGCTTTTTGCGTCCAAATGTCCTCTCGGAGCCCGCCTCCGGAGCTCTTAGCATGCGGCGACCCTCGTGACGGACAGGTGGATGGACAAGAGGTCTTCTCCGGCGAAGCAACGCGCCCCGATTGTGATGATCCGTGTCGTCCTTTCTGCCCGACAAGACAATCGCCGATATTTCCTGCGTCCGAGCAGGGAGATGTCTGGTAACAGCGCGACGTTTGCTGCCAGCTCGTGACGGAATCGCAAGATCAAACCGAAAAGACGAAAAATGGTGTGGATAACGAATGGGTGAGTAGCAAGCTCTGGTGGCTGGACATCATGTTGAAATAATATCTGAAGAATAAAGTGAGCGGATACATCTCAAGAAGAAAATACGAGAATAAGTGTCCTGAATACATGAGCTTTGAGATGCTAAATTTATGTCAGTTTTCAAAAGGAAGTTTCCATTTTTCTCATAATCAAAATTAGAGAAGTAATACAATCATAGAATGGTATTTTAAATATTATGGTTATTAAATGGTAAATTAAATATTTAGTACACTTAATTCCAGAAATACTGTCTGTGATAACTCAAGAGCAATACGGTTGATTCTGTATCATTTGCTGGGAAGTCCTAGAGTAGAATTCAGTCAGTGGTTAGATAGCTCACTAGACTCAAGTTAGCTAGGTCGAATTCAGTCGCTGTCTGAAAGGATGACGGACAGTCGATCTGATAGGTTCGACGCACGGTAGTTCACGCATTTGAAATCAAAACTCAAGCACTCGCTCAGAAAAATCCATTGTTTTCCATTTCATTTCGTATACACTCCTTTAAAATTTCAAATTTATTTCTTGGAGTTTTGTATGAGTGCTTTAGGTATGGGATTTAATCACTCCAGAAACTTCTCACTTACAAGCCTCAAATAATACATAACATCACTAAGTCATCCTAAGCTCTTTACCAGACACGAAGCCTTGTCCCGTCTTCCAACCCCTCTGTGCTTGGAGCGGTACGGAGAACTTCGTGCAGTATTGTCGGAGCTTCTGTGCGTTGCGGTCTGTCTGAGACAGAAGGGCCAGCGAGGGCTTCTGTGGTGGCAGCGACGGACAGAGCGTCGGCGGCGGCGGCTTTGGAAGTCCTTCGAGCGCGGCCCGTCTCCTGCGGTTTTCGCCTGGAAAGCGCCGCACGCTGCGGCGGCGGCGGCGGCAGTGACGTTCCGTGACGGCCCCGCCCCCGCGCACAATGGGTCAAGCGGCGGCGGCGCGGCGGTCGGTGGCAGCTGGGCAACTGTACAAACTCGGGAATTATACGGCCGCTCTCATTACGTCGCGGGGGGGAGGGGGGAAGGGTGAGGGGAGGGGGAGGGGAGAGGCGGGGCGGTCGCGTCGTGCGCCGCAACCTCACGAGGATCACGCACCACCTCCCCCTCCTACCTCCCCCCTTGTTCAGGCAGTGGACGAGACGCGCAGGCTCCACTCGAAGATCTGGTGTGGGGTGCTTATCAAATAGGGTGGTTCTCAAAAGGAGTACTAAAATAGTTTCTTGTGGTTTGTAATTAGTAATCGATCGCACATAGCTTGTATCAAAGTGGATTACTAAGCCTGACAATTTTTCGGGGCCCCTCTATACTTGGGTTTCGCAATTGATAAATAATTTTGCAGAACACATGATTCCTTTAGTGAATTCAGGACACAAGGTATTGTGGTAAGTGAAGACACCCTTGTCCTCCAACTCCTTGTTTCTACGTCTTTCTTCTCTTTCCCTTCTCCTACTCCAACTTTATTTCCTCTTCCTCCTTTATTTCCTCCTCCTCCTCCATCCCCTCCTTCCTTTCTTCGTTACTCTTCCTCCTCCATCTTTTCTCCTCTTTCTTCTCCTACTCCATCATCATCTCCTCCTTCCGCTCCCCCTTCTTCATCTCCTCCTCCTCCATCATTTCCTCCTCCTTTTTCGTCTCTTCTCCTTCTGCCATTCCTTTTCAATCTCCTCTGTCTCCATCTCCACTTTCCTCGTCATCTTATTTCGCCCTTCACCATCTACCCTTCCTTCATCTTATCATCATCTTCATCTTCTGGCCTCTTTCACCTCCTTTTCCTCGTATTAATGTCGAATGACAGTTGCAGAGATCGCTTCAACACGAATGCAAGTAACATGTTCATATAAACGTCGAGTTGGTTTGTTAATAAAACAAATCACAGACGTCAGCGACTTGCAGAGATACGCTAATATTTTTAATCCATTATGTTGACAGATGTGATAAAAAAGCGTACGTATTGCTGATGGTGTTACTACCGTGGGCAGATCCAGCTTATCATTAGGAGGGAGCATCGTAAATTTTTCTTAAACAATAAACATATTTGTTATTATTTTGTATGTAGATATGATACTACATAATTGTAGTTTAAATAATTACATAATTCGAACATAATATTAAAATCGATTTTGCCAAATAAAGGAAGGTAAATCGTTAGGCATTGGGGGGGCGGCATGGCTCCCATGCCCCCCCCCTGGATCCCCATGGATCCGCCAGTGGTTGCTGCTAATAAACATCTCCATATCAAGAATATCCTTCGAACATTCAAATGACAGAAAAGTGTCAATGAATGGGAAAAATTTAAATCTCTTAAGTCTCTAAACTTCTTTGCTATAGATTTCTTTATCGGTCACCGCTTGAAATGTCTGTGCTTTCAGCGAATTATGTTGAAGCTCTAGCTTAAGAATTGCGTCCTGCATGTTGTAATTTATTCATTCGTTTTTATTTGAGTCCAAACAGTAAACACCTGAATGTGGAGTCTCATAGATCTAGCAAATCTACATTTTATGATTAATTAACTCCTACATTATACACACTTTAGCCAAACTGTTGTTCCGAAAAAAATATTTTCGCTGGCAAAAAAGTAATTTAACATTCCCAAATATGTTTTTTGTATTTAATATTCGAATATTTTAATTTCTGGTTATTTTTTATACTCTCATGCCCTAATAATTTGTTACGTGTGAGGGCAATAGATAGAATAATTCGTATACATATTGTAGTAGACTACAAAATAAAAAGAAGTTGGAAAGATATCATTCATATAAATCCCGCGCAAGAGCTTTGGTTCGTGGAGACAAGAACAATATAATTACATCTCGGCGTGGCAGCTGCGTGCGCAACGCACTTTTTACGCTCAGCTCGCGCGGGGACCACCGTAGAAGCTCACGTCCCAGCCGTCAGCTGCACTTTGATGGCATCATTAAAGGGTGAACGCCGTGCCGTACCGGAGAAAAACTTCCGCTCCAAATTTGGCTAGGATGATGAATATCACTTGTCCATTAACTCATTGAGGACGGCCATGTCTTGCGTGTGACTCGATAGAGAAGGCTTCGTGGGTGGCTTTGTTCCTTTCTGAGTTCTCACAAGAAAAATGTCTGGTAAGATATGTGTGTATAATTCTTCCAGTAATTCATGAGGAATGATATCTCTCTACTTTATTTCCGACAGAGAAGTACACGTAACTTAATACTGCAATGATCTGAAATTACTCACTTCAATTCCCATACCCTTGATAAAATTTGTGGGTTGGATTATGTGAAAATGAGCTTCGTACCAGAGATGAAATGGAAAACTTCTCTAAAAATACATACTACGTTTTTTATTCAATGCATGATTTTTACAATCGGTTCAATTTGCTAAAGCGTCAAAATATTTACATGTTTTTCGACGATATAATAATTCTATACTCTCGTTTCGACAAAGTGTTCTATATCAGAATAAAATCCCAAGATTTCACAAAAGATGTGAAAGAAAAAGTTTGCTTGGCACATCCAAGACACAAAGCGACCAAAAATATACAGACCAAAATCATAACCTTCATTTAAACTCTTTGTTACTCTAATTAGTCCTTGTTCCTTTCGAAAATACAATTCGTATTTTTGTCATTCTTTAAGAGTCAAAAAGGGAAAGGTATGTTTACACTTTCACTATTCTATTCTTTTCTCGGGACGCAATTACGTTCTTTGAAATTGTATTATTCTCTCATTATAGGGAAGGGCGAAAATGATTATTCAAATGTATTCAATATTCACTCATTCTTTACAGCATTGTTTTGTAAATCAGAGACAACTGTGACAATGATGTTTTCGAGGAAATTAAGGTTTACGCATACCTTTTCAGAATATATGAAAGTTTTGAAATAATAACGCACGTGATACAAAAGTGTACAATCATTTATTCTTAGTCACTATTACTGAAATACAAGGTATCTAACACGAGGAGACACAGTACAAAAATGTGAGGAACACTACAGCGTCAATTTGCTTTCTTATTATTTCAAACCTCGCATCTTATCGGCATTTGTTATATGCTTCTAATAAAAATTGCTAGAGATTAATTTAAAACCAAATAATTAGGAGTGTACATAAACGAGACAATGATTAATTTTTCCTGTTTTCACAAAGCTCTTGGAAGTAAACAAATAGTCTAAATGTTGCACGAAATATACCCTTTGAAGTCTTTCCATATCCTAGCGGTGAGCGCTCTTACATTTTGCTCTCAAGTGATCTTGACCGTTACATGGGCAGAGCAGGGTGTCCTATAACGGATGGATTGGGGTTTATTTATTAAGGACAAAAACGTTAAAACTGTATGTGACGTACTATGAGGACAAATGCAATCTGACATGACGTGAGACAAACAAGGTGTTTCGGCAAGCTGATTGTAAAACTGTTTCGGTAAACTTTAACTCTCTGCTTACACAGAAACCAATTAACTCAAAAGTCGCTTCTCAACAATCTCCAGTGGTAAAAGTAAACACTTTAGTAAAGGTCTGACCTATGACCACAAACAAATACAATCGTGAGTAATCGAGCTAGTTCTTTCGCAATGTTCTTTCGCAATTCGGATTGTAGGGGTCAATGAATATGAATGTGTATAAATGAAATGAATAAAATTCAAGACATTCATTCAATAAAATTAAAGCTATCGAGGATTCATTTTATAACTCATGCCGTTCGTTTCTAGAACGGTTTTCGACTCCTTTTTGTTTTCTGTACCCAACTACTAGTAAGATTGAACTCTCCCATTATTCTGTATGCCCTTCCTTGCTCCGAAACCCTCCTTGCCAGCAGTGGAATGCATTTCCGAATCGGCCGCGTGGAGACGCTATAGAAATCATCTATCCTTGACATGCATGGTCCCGAGAGCCGCGCAGGGGATGTGCAACTGGGCCACCTGGGGGACAACCTCGTCCGCGGCACGCAAGCGGCCGCGCCCCGCCCCGCCCCGCTCCGCCCCCTCCCCGCGCGTCGTCCTCCTGGGGCGGAGCGTGCGTGATGCGCCCGCCCACCGCCGCGGCGGCGGGCGCCCGCCACGCGCTGCCCACCGCCGCCACCTGGCCACGCCACCCCACGCCACGCCACGCCACGCCACGCCGCGTCGCACACGCAGGCACACGGGCAGCGGTCGGCCGCCCCATGCAATGACACCGCCGCCCCTTCTCCTGCGTCGCTGTCTCCAACAACGCGCTGTCACCACCACCACCACCACCACCATCAGAAACACTCTCCATCACCACGAATACTGGTGCTGGAACCACGACCACCACCACCACCACCACCACCACCACCACCACCAACAACAACAACAACAACAATAATAATAATAATACCGGACCCACCCCACTACTCCCGCCAACATCAGCGCCAAACCACCCCTACCTGCACACTCATCACAATCAGCCACAACCGCCGCCAGTGCCGTCACCGCCCCGACCAACAACGCCGCCCGCACCCCTACCGCCACACCCATCACAATCGCCTTCACTGCCGTGGCCAACAACAGCGAAGTCATAACTCTACAGACCAATAACCCCAAGAGACAATATATTTTCCATATTATTTCCATCTTGAGATCTACGGTTAGCTTTCTGTGAGGCGGTCCCGGGTTCCATTGCAGACCGGGGCAGAAATGAAGCGGTACCTTTCTAATGCAAATCGTCTCTTTCTTTAGCTGAATGACAAAGAAAGCTCAGGCAGGCCAAGAAAGCTAGGTATGGTGAAGGGAATAGGTCATGCACCCCACATATCTCCTTTACCACCAGGCGTGGATATTTATTAAAACGAGGTCTAGGTCTGGGTACACCACCAGCTGGTAAAGATTGGATGAATCTTGCGGCAAATGCCAAATACATACATACATTTCCATCTCGACCACTAACTCATCGCCAACATAAGCATTACAATCACATCGAATCATCGCTGTCAATCTACGTAACTACTCTATTTCATTCCCCAGCTGACTGAATTGACAAGGTCAGAAACTAGGGGTTGTAGCGTTCACAGCTGTAATATCCTTGCCCCGGCATGCCATCCATGCCACCACATGTCTCACAACGTCACAATCACCACCGCCAAAGACGTCGGAGCACTTTTGTCCAACACTATCATCACCGCCGCCGCACCGACGTCTAATACCACGCCTCGCCGCGCCGCGCCGCGCCGTTCGCCTGATGCGGCCAACCAGCCACCGCTGACCGCTGCCCGGGCGGCGACAGTACGTATCTGCACCGCTTTATGTAGGTCACGACCCATTACACCCTCGTAATGGCTGAAAAATTATACTGGTATCACGGTGATCAGCGGTGTCTCCATCTGGGTGGGTTTAGTCGCCGAGCGGCGCAGACTTCGTGACCACACAAAAAGCAAACTGAAGAGAACCTCGGCAAGAAAGACAGGCTTGGGTTGTTCTTTTATTACTGCTATCAAGGGGTTCGAGTACTCCCCCTGTGTCAACATGCAACAGGCAGGCCAACGTGCTGATTCGGTGTCCCGGGGGAAATGGAGCGTCGGGGGTTATAAAGGAGCCATTCTCTTCCTCTTTCGATACGATCTGACGTCGCGTCGGGGGAAGCAGCGAGCTCTTAAGCTCCGAAGTTCCCCTCGGCCGTCTCCCCCCCCCCTCCGCCACTGGGCGATCTCCCATCAGGTGACGCTGCAAGAATGCACTCGGCTCCGCCGGCGAGAGTAGGGTACAGCACAGACGCCCTCAGGGCAGGGCAGTGGGATGGCTAGCTCTGAAGCCACCTGGCTTCATAGGCAGAAAATGGTACAGAAAATTTGAAAATAGGAATGCAGTGGTCACAGTATTATATCTAATTAAAATTCACCAAATTTTGTAAGGTTAACTCGAGTAAATAATGCCAGTGATTCTTGAGGTAAGTGATGTAGCAGTACCAAAATCGGTAACGGAATGTTTGAGCACTAATTTAGTGCAAGGTGGTTGTCGATTATATTTCTTACAAGTAACATTCCTGTTTTGCAGGTTTATATTCACGAACACAAGAAGTTCATAACAAACGAAATAGTCTCGTCCTGAAATGCATTCATTCTACAGATTCTACGCAAGTGTAATTTTACTTAATTTGAACTTAAAACTGGTTGATTTGAAATTATCGAAAAAGACAATTAAATATTTTATTTCGTACACAATGCACGGCATTTGACATACGACCCTATTTCCTGGTCTTGGTCAAAGAGAAACATCGTATGTTACGCCTGTTATTAACGCGTAATTAACCCGAGCGATTTGTTGTTTTTTTTAAGGAATCATTTCCGATTTTTTTAAATTACACAGAAAAGAAAATACACAAATTACACAAAAAAGAAAAGAAATTCAGTGCTAGATAAGTTATTTTTGACAAAAATGAACATGCTGACTAAAAACATCGGGTAATGAAAGTCAAAGACCAATGAAAAACGTCACCACACGCGACATTTTCAGTATTCCTTATTTTCCACACGTATCAGATTGCACGGTCACGTTAGCGGCGCCTTTGTGCGCGGGGTTCAAAATAAGCGCACGGGCTGCGCTTCAGCTGCCCAGCGCGGAACAATAGGCGCGGAGCGGCGCTGCAAGTAGATCAAAGGCGCGTCGCCGCCGCGCATGCGCAGTGGGCACAGCACGCAAGCGCACGGACAAAAGAGCGCCATCATTGTCATTTCCCAACATGCGTTTCGTAGAAGGATGTAAAACACATTGCAAGATATTGTGGGGGATAAGACGAAATGAATTTACTCTGTTCAATTACTAGTTGCTTCAGGAAAGGTTTATTATTTTTTAATTTATTTTCATGGGGAAATAAATTTGAATGTCATATCCAACGAATTTATCTTTTCCACATTGGATGAGGTGTTTTGCAATAGGTTTCTTACACTCTTTTACAGTGGAATTTTTGGCGAAGTTTCTAAAAAAACATTTTCCTTTTACTAATTTATGATTGCATTTTAATTACTTAACGCAATTAAGTATTCAGGCAAGGAAGCAGATAAAAACTGCTGCATTTTCTCACTTGTAATTAAATTTTCTCTGTCTTACGTAATACAAAGAAGCCTAATATTTACTCAAACTCCATTACAACCAACGTTTTTATCTTGGATTCTAGTTACTTTCTGACTATGTAGACCTTCGTTCTCTAACATTGCTAATTCTCTTCTTTTCCGTCAATGTTTTGCTACGTAACATTTTTCAGCATCTTTTCTTTTTCATTTTTTTATTTATTATTATTTAATTATTCAATCTTTCGCCTTTTCTTGATGGCCAAGTTAATACTTTTTGTTTGATTGTACCGTTTCCCACTTGAGCTGTTGCGGCCCAGTGTGCGCGCCGCCGCCGCCGCCTCCGCCGCCGGCCAACGCGCGCGCGCCGTCGCGCCTAAACGGGAACGTCCTGAACAATCGCCGATGAATAATGCAGCCCGCGGCCGCCGCACGCGCGCTAATTCGGAGCGCTGCCTGCCTCCCTGCGCGCTCGCTCGCTCGCTCCGTCGCGTTGTCGCGTAGACCGCGCGCGCCGCCCGCTCGCCCGCTTGCCTGCGCGTGTGTGTCTGTTTCCCCCCTTAGCGGAGGGCAAGTGGGAGGTCGAGGGAAGGGGAGGGCGAGGGCGGGGGCTGAACAGAGGACGGGGGCGGGGGCGGGGGCGAGAGCGAGGGCGAGAGTGAGGGAGAAAGTGAGAGCGAAAGTGAGGGCGAGGGCGAGGGAAAGGGCAGTGCCCAGGGCGGGGCCGAGGGCGAGAACGAGGAAGGAGGCGAGGGCGAGAGCGATGGCTACAGCGCGGGCGGACGGAAAGGGCTGGCGGACGGGAAAGGCTGGCGGACGGGAAGGGCTGGCGGACCGGGAAGGGCTGGCGGACGGGAAGGGCTGGCGGACGGGAAGGGCTGGCGGACGGGAAGAGCTGGCGGTCAGGAAGGGCTGGCGGTCGGGAAGGGCTGGCGGATGGGAAGGGCTGGCGGACGGGAAGAGCTGGCCGTCAGGAAGGGCTGGCGGTCGGGAAGGGTGGCGGACAGGAAGGGCGGGCGGACAGTGCGGGCGGACAGGGGCGAGCGGGAGGCCAGTGGAGCAGGCGGGCAGGCGGGAGGGCGGGCGGGTGTGTGGGTGAGGGTGAGGTAGGAGGGTTGTTGGGCGGGTGGGAGTGGCGCGCGCGCGCGCAATGGAACGCAGCCACCGGGTGACGCGTGCTGCAGCCATGCCAGCGCCAAATGCGCTCTCGGCCGCCGTCAGAGGCCGCTTGTTGTTCGCCGGCATTCTGGGGAAAGCCGTACACTCGAACACGTTCTGCGTGATTGACGTGTGACGGACAAAAGAGAATAATCACACGTGTTCATTATGTTGTCAATGTTCTAGTCCAGCGGTTTACAAACTCTTTTGGTAATGAAATCTCTGCTAGGAAGGAGGAAAAACTTTACTGAACCAAAACCGTTAGTTTAATTTTTATTACACAGCAGTCCCTCTACGGAAACGTCTCTGGAAGAATCTAAATTAGTCAAGAAAACATGAGCGAGAGAGCGAAAAAGTGGGTATATGGATAATGAATTTCTCATGACTCATTTTAACCGTCCGGCGGGCGCGTCCATTATTTCCCACCAGCAGGCGCGTGCGGCACTCCATACCGCATTTGTCATCTTCGATTTTCGCGTCAATAGTTATTACTTTTGTTAGAGAATGTGAAGGAAATACATTTTATTTTTGTTTTTATACATTTTATTTCAGAATAACTAACTAAATAGCATACGAAATAACAATATTAATAAGAATCTTCCATCACTCGCTCCCTCCGTGTATTGGTACGTGTTTCATGTCGGGGAATGAATACGGTGCAAACGTGCCTTCTAACGTTTCTTCAGAAACAACGCATTTAAATTTGAATTAGTAGTTAGTACAGTAATCCCTCGACATCCGCGAATTCGCTAAATGCGAGTTCCGAGCAATCGCGATTACAGAAATCCTACCGGTTTTAACATTCGTAACTTCAACATTCGCGAGCGCGTCTTTGGTCATTTTGAAATCGAGCACATTTTATGTCCTTTATCAGCGTCATCTGGGAAACAAACTCGGCAGACACCGGAGCTCAAAGTATCACGTTCTGCAAAAATATCAAAGTTAGGATGTCCATTCACATTAATAGAATAATACAATTGTAAAATAATTCAATTCAGTTGCGTGAAATTGGTGGTAAGGGTTTTGGCCACAAGAACAGAAAACCCATTCAGGGTATGTTTAACTCTCGTTATAATGACCCCACTGTAGATCAGCTTCGAAAAACCATTAGTGAAGAAAGCCTTTTCGAACGTAATGAAGTAACAGAAGCGAAACTGCATCCTGGCTCAATTTCAATGTCTAAGCTATTAATGGCGTTCTAAAACTTCAACAAGCTCTGGTGGAAAAAGCATTCGAATGTGATCAGAACCTGGAAATAACTTCGAAATTTAAGAGAGAAATAGAAGCAGGAAATTTTCCATGTTTGGATAGTAAAACAACGAGGAAGGTGATGAACCAAAAAAATAACCAAATCATATATTCAATCACTTTCAACTTTGAAATTAGTTTCAAATATTGTTTTATTTCTTCTCTTTGGGATGTTAATTGTGAATTGTTTTAGTAGCACACACAGTTCTTCGGCAATTGTTTGTCAGACTTTTTTTTTCTTTCTTTTTTAAACAGCTTTTCGATAACCCGGAACCTAACCCACCTTTATTCATTAAAATGTATATTCAACATTCGC
This sequence comes from Acheta domesticus, assembly GCA_031308135.1. Lineage (NCBI taxonomy): Eukaryota > Metazoa > Arthropoda > Insecta > Orthoptera > Gryllidae > Acheta > Acheta domesticus. The sequence continues at coordinate 41,534,799 of JAHLJT010004567.1, read as the reverse complement.
GGATTTGACATTCGCGAAGTTTTTTGGGAACCTAACTCTCTCGAATGTTGTGGGATTACTGTACTTCAAAATCTGTCACAAAGCTCAATAACAAAACAGCAGTAAGAATTCTTATGTATAAAATACGCAAATATTATAATTTCATTGACAAAGCGCGTTCGGTACGGAGTGCCGCAACCGTTGCATAGTTCGAATTACTATTGAATAACGGTCGATCGGCAGAATCTAAAATCGTGATTTGAGTGTCATCCGGTTGAAAATATAATGAATGAAGAATAACTATGAGCTCAATTGTGCGACACCAATTATTTACACGAAATCAACAAAAATGTAAGAATGCGGCACTGAGTGCCGCTACGCGCCCTCGGGAGGGTTAAGTTCGTATGCTCGTGGTTATGAGAACTTAATTTATGTGCTAGCTCCACCCAGAATTCTTACTGGAAATCAGAAATATTCTGTATCGAGAAATTGTATTTTCCTCGCTAATTTCGTCTCGCCTCACTAATCAGAATCGTTTTGCGACATCTGAGCCAGTCTATGATAAACAATGAACAGATGTTCGTAATTCTACATTAATTTCATGCACTTTTGTGTATAATAACCTTCTGGCCTTCCACAGGGACAGAAAAATCATCATATAGTAACATATATCATGAATAACAAGTCGGATGTGATGCTATTATGCTTCACAGTTGGTGATCGCGCTTGCAAGAAAGTCTATGGCGTAGGTAAGAAAAATATTGCAAAGAATAAGATGGTAAAGTATGGCGAATATTTACACCAGGAATATTCTTTTTAGTTTCAACAAAGAAGCGTTATGTTACATTTCCTTATTGCACTATCATACGATAATTTCTTAATTCAAATAACATTTGACGGTAGAAAAGTTAGTCCCCAGTAGTTACAGCCTCAAATTTTATGTTGGATAATTGGATGTATCGCATGTTGCCTTCCCTCTGATTCTTTGGGACTGTAGGGTTCGATGGAACACAGCCCGGGAACCATTACTATATATTCAATAATACCGTTGGTGTTGTTAGAATACGGTTGGATAGATCTCAATACACAAACCAGTCCATGAGGCAAAACATTTCAAATCTTCTTTCATTCTCCAGCACAAGGAATTTTCTTAGACTATTCAAGCGACACACGCTATTCCATTGCGTAAAGAATTTGTGGAATGATGTAGCACTTCGATTACAATACAATCTTAAAAGGCCGCTTCAGTTAATAGGCCCTCACTCCTCATTAACACGTTCTATTTCACTCTGCAATGTAACCGATTAAACGCGCACAATAAATCGATTAAATTTCTGCTCAGCAGACTGAGCGCAGGAGCTATTCACCAATACCCTCAGAAAGAATTTTTAAATGACATCCCACAATAGTTTGAAGACGTGTAAAAAACTACGACGGACGTAAGTGTTTTGAAGATAGCCCGGCGTGGCGCCTAAACGGGGACATGGTGAACAATCGCCCGATGAATAATGCAGCCTGCGTCTTCAGCGCCGGGGTGTTCCGAGCGCACGCGCAGGAACGCGGCTTTGCACCACGCACTAGCGTCACTAGATACAGAGAGCAGCGCATTCCATTGTTCCACCGACCCCGCCATTTTATGTCCTCTTGTGGGGAGAATTGGAACTGTGTGGTATTCCTTGTGTTGAAATGTATGAATCTATCCCAAAACCATTATTAATATTCTTAAAAATCTTTTTAATATCACCAATTGTTATAATTTCCCTTCAGTTCCTGACTGGTGCCTGACGGGGTTGTCGGGTGAGAGGATATTAAATGGCGGCGGTTGCGCTACTCTCTGTATCTAGGGAGTCTAGATGGCACTAGCGTCACTAGAAACAGAGAGTAGCGCATTCCATTGTTCCACCGATCCCGCCATTTTATATCCAGTTGTCAGGAAAATTGGAAATGTGTGGTAGTATTAGTGTTGAGAACCATGAATCTATCTCAAACCAATATTAATATTCTTAAAAGTCTCCATTACGTCATGAATTGTTATAATTTCTTTTTAACTTCTGAATTCCGCCTGATGGGGCTATCGGGTGGGAGGATATTAAATGGCGGCATTTGCGCTACTCTCTGCCTCTAGGGACTCTACCACGCACTTACGCGCAGAGCTCCGCCTCTCCAGCCGCCAAGGCGCGCAGCGCCTCTGATCGGGTAGACCTAGGAATCGGTAGCTCCGTCGATGGCGGATTTTCGACATTGGCTAGTTGAAAAGGAAATAAGCCGTTGTCTGGAGAAGAATTCTAGCGACCGGCTGCTCTGATCCGAAACTTTCTTTGTTTCTCGTACATGGTGAATGCAGAAAAAGTACCGTAAAAAACGAGCCACGGAACGATCGCGATCTTTCCTTTCTCTTCTTGCCCCCTCCTCTTCACTTACATTCATGCAATGCATCAATATGCCCTACTCTACCACATGCCGGCATTCCAATCGGGAGCTTAGAGCTTGTTTCGGCTGGGGCGATTCCCAGCTGCCGGAAATACCTAGAGAGGGGAAACTCAGCAAGCCGACGTGAAGGTTAGCGCCGGTTTTACGTTCTGTGCAAGGAAGAACACACTCGAGATAGACGCATAACTCTTACGGAAATATTAATCATAGCCAGCGACGCGCCTAGAAACACGAAATATTGGATCAATCAAAACTTCAGCCGCCGAAACAGTCGTATCTCATAAGGGCTTATTCAGTTGAATCTATCTAAAATCTATCCAAGCACTGACTAGTGCCGAAACACCATCAGCACAATCACAATTTTGCGACCTGTTGAGTTATTCGTCGGTACTCTCAAACAGCCAACTGTTCAAAAGAAAATAGTTAATAAACTTGTAAAAATGAAATAAACTATTTGCCACTAGGCATTGCTTATAGTCACCTAAATATTAACTAATTTTATTACAGAGTGATTCTCGTATTATTAATCAAAATTCAGAACTTTTATTGTGATTTACCCTTAATCTTACTTTAGAACTTCGTCCGCAAGAGGTAAATGTATGACGCTCTAACGGTATGAATAACCTGATAGGCCATTTCTCCTTATTTACGCATTCTGGTCTCGTTACCTAGAGTAATGCCCAACCCGTGCAGCGAAGCGAAAGTATAATATCCCCACAAACACCCAGCACATGCGCCCTTGAGGGTGTTCTTCCTTCTCCACTTTATCTCAATCATTTCCCTCGCTTGAGCGGATTTTCTATTACGGGTAAATTACGACTCTCGCTTTTCGCATAACCCAGATGCCGCGTGGAGGCGAGGGTGGGGTGGGGGCGACGGTGGCGCAACCTGCCGCGATGACAGATGAAGCGCGGTCCGCGCATGAGGAGAGGCTCTGCGCCTGGTCGTTTGGGTTTATGAGGCGTGACGTTTGCGCCGCACCCGCGCCGCGCGCCGCTCAGCGCGCGGTCCCGAGCCGCCATGTTCTTGACCCGCGTGTCAGAGCCCAGCCATCAGTAGCAGAAAGCGGCGGCTTCTGCCTTTGGGCGAAATACAGCCTTACACTTCGCCCGGGAATGGAGCGACGAACCGACGGCGTGACTAGACTCTCAACCATCGAGGCGCATTTAAATCATGTCACCCTCTTCAAATAATGGTAGAATATAGGTTTTTTCAAATATCAAAGTAGATTTGTTTTGTTTTACGTAACAGGTATTTTAAATTATTTTCATAAAATAACTTACCGGAAATACACGAAAAATAAACTGCAACTAGATTTTGCTTTTGGATTCCTTGATAAATTTTCTTAATATGCTACAATGCGTTAGAAAAACAAGTTCGAACCTGGTTCCACGAACAATAATCACGCTAGTATTGTAACAATAATGATTCAGACATGCGAAAATAACAAATATAACGTTTCATCTGTACTATAGTAATATAGTAGTACAAAGTAGTATAGTAGTAATCAGTAATACACAGAGTGAATAACAGAAGTGTCAGATAAAAGTGTTTTTAATATTTGAAAATTACATTCTAAACCGGATCAGAAGTTGCTTGTTATGTATATTTCCCTAATAAAGAAACAAAGTTTTGGTCGAATACTTAAAACAATCATTTGAGTGTAATTTGTACTAAAAAGGATAAACATATGAAAACACGCAGATTAGTATTCTAGCACATAGGAATCGCATCAAACTTATTCAAACACGTATTCAATTATATAATGCTGGGAAATCGTTTATAATCACCAGGGATCCACGAATGATCTTTCATTCAAGAAATATGCATTCACGGGCGGTGCTAACCTATGAACACCGATTGATGACTATTATCTTCTAAGAATGAAACCTTTAATTACGCCATTTTATAGGAAGAACTGAAATATTAATGCTGGTAAACTTAATAAAGATTCGTAGGAAGATAAGACAGAAAATTAAAATAAATATTTAGAGACTCCTACATTTTGTAGAGCAAATCGGTATTGAAAGCTTCTTAACGCATCCCCGAGGATATGGTCAGAACCAGACAAAAATGTTTAAAAGAGACTGACGCGAACGTCATGAAAGATCAGCGAGCGGCATTGCCTTAACTTTCCTTTGAAGTGAAAACACAGGAATTCCAACGAAATCATTCCCGTTAACGGACGGCATAATTCGAATTTGCTCCCTGACCTCCGAGGATCACACCGTCTGCAGTTCTATTCCAGCTGTTGTAAAGAATCGCTGGGAATAAAAGCCGATTAGAGTGGGCGGAAAGGTTCCTGTTTAAGAACCTGGCTCCGTAAGCCAACATCGAGATTCGAATACGCGGCCACTGATGTCAGTGACATTGTCGCGATTTTTCGCTGCATACACTATAGTGAGAAAGGTCACCAAGCACATAAACAAGCGGTGAAGGAGATGCACACCTCCCTTTTCGAATGGTGGTCGTAACTGGTTCTCATGAAAGTTCGGCTTCTTTTGACTTCGCGAAGCCGTTTTGCTGCTTCCAATGCGCATCGAAAACGAACAGCTAGGATGCAGAATCATCTCAATCGTAATTCACTCTGAAGATGAGTCTGACATCACCTGCTGAATGGTATTGGAATGTCACTCTTACGAAAAAGAAACTATCGAAAATTCAACGTAAATAATTCGTAAGTTTGACTCTTGTAAGTGTTTATACGAAGGAATGAGACGGAGGAAAAGTAACACAATTTTTATTTAGTGAAGACAATCTTGAATGATTCTCTCGAATTACATATTCAACCTTTTAACATTAACATAGCATTAGGATTATCCATCTATAGTTCGAAAAATATGTCTGTGTCCTAATATGATTACAGTTGAGAGAGGCAGGAGACAGAAGAAACTTCATGGTTAGACGCAGAGATGCACAAGGTGAATCATCAAGTCAGTCATGATTAAAAATAAACTTAAAAAATCTTAAAATCTTAATCGCACTTATAATATTAACAATAATAATATTTTATAATGTAATAATTTATTTGCCAAACTCTCATCTTCCTTATCAGTCATCTACCGTGCCACGAGCAGCACAATCTACCAACTCCCCCTCTAAGCCATAAATAGGTCAGCGAATTCACAGGTCGTGGAGCCCGCAGGCTGGCATCGGGCAAGGGTCACCAGTAGCATAAACAGGCATTTAAGCGCTGGACCCACGGGCAGCGAACGGACGCGGGAACGGGAGCGCAGGAGTGGGAGAGGGATTTGGGTGAAAGGTAGTTGGGCGATTTGGTAGAAAGGTTGCGGGGCGAGGCGGGGCCAAGTGAGACCGGGTACGGCGGTGAGGGTTGGTGACGATCGCGGGACGACAGTGAGGCGGGGAAAGGAAGGCGGCGAGGACATCTGGCAGCGGCGGAGGAGGGGCAGAGGCGGGGAGGAGGCGGGGCGGTGGCAGGGGGGGTAGCGGGGTGGAAGGATGCCGGATGGGAGTGGAGGCGTGGAGGAGACGAGGGGCAGAATGAGGGGAGGCAGGGCGAGGACGTGCCAGTGCGGGGGTGGGAGCAGGACAGTGGCGGAGAGGTGGCGGGGCGGTGGCAGGGGGGGGTAGAGGGGTGGAAGGATGCCAGATGGGAGCGGAGGCGTGGATGTGACGAGGGGCGGAATGAGGGGAGGCAGGGGGAGGACGTGCCAGTGCGGGGGTGGGAGCAGGACAGTGGTAGGACAGGGGCGGGGCGGTGGCGCGGCGGAGGCGGGAGCGAGGCGAGCCGCGGAGGCGAGGTAGAGGCAGGGACAGACTGAGGCGAGCTGGCGGCGGGGCAGTGGCGGGGCAGAGCGAGGGAGGCAGAGCGGAGGGATGCCGGAAGGGAGCGAAGGCGTTGAGGAGACGAGGGTCGGAATAAGGGAGGCAGGGTGCAGACGTGCCCTGAGCGGATGGTGGGTGCCGGGCAGTGGCGGAGCTGTGTCGCACCGTTGGCACCGCGGTGGCGGGACGGCGGCAGAAGCCGATGCGGGGACGAGGCGAGCCGCGGAGACGAGGCAGAGGCAGAGGGACGGAGCGGGGGCGGAGGCGAGGCGGGGGCGGGTGTGAGAGCGGCCTTCGTGTCCGGGGCGCGCGGGGTTAAGGCAGCGGCGGCGGCGGCGGCGTCTATGGCGAGCGCGGCGATGGCGCAGGCGGCATGTTTACGGCGCGGCGGCGCGGGATCCCGGACCTGGCGGCTGCCGCGGGCGCGCGCGGCTGCCGGCCCAGGGCTCGGGTTTCCAGCGGGTCGACGCTCCCCGGATCCTTCCACACGCGACGAGACGCACCCGTGCGACCGGAAACGCTCCTACGCACAACTCGTACGCACGTGTATGAAACATTTTAGGCAGTTTATTGGTAATTGTGAGTCAAACGTTACTGAAATGAAAGAGGCTCAAACTTTTCAACCATATTATCAGTCTCTATTACATTGATTTGTCGTTTGTTTACAGGTAACAAACAATACTTACCAAAGTGTACATTTTTTTGAACTAAACAAAATACTTTCTTACTTTCACAACCTTGTGTGTTCCGTAAGTTAGTAAACATTCTTACTGTAACAATTGTTTCGATAGATTTATTTTCAAATTGTAAAATGTTGCCTCCAGAAAATCAATGATGTCAGCAATTAAATGGTAAAGGTACTTTTACTTTAAGTACATATCTTGAGTTCATTATTATTAATAGTTATTGCTGCTGTCTGCTATTCGATTTTCTGACATGTCGGCTTCTCGACGTCTTAACTACGGATTCCACAACTGCTATTCAGCCAGTCAGAAAAACTGGCACTGTTTTCAAAAAATCGTTTATACGATAAACACATTCTTGCAATAAGAATGGTCTTTTTTTATCTCTGCAAATTTATATTACAGAACGTATTATTATTATTATTATTATTATTATTATTATTATTATTATTATTTTACAAAGACTTTATGAAATAAGCGTTTATCTTCGGAAGAGGCAAAACATTGCTAGTAACTAAAAAAAATCACTAATCTGGATCCCACGAAACCAACAAAGTAGCCACGTATCTCATAAGAAGCTTTAAGGAAAGAATTACAACCTTGTAACATGAGCTTGCTACAGTACATTTTGGTTTATTCTTGCTGCAACGAATTGTGAAAATTATTCTTCACTCAGAAATCTACGGGGCACTTGCGGCTTTCCGCCCGCAAATTCACCATGTGCAAGATTTGTAGCCGTTAAAAATTCGAGCACGGCCGTTGAAAAAGCACGGAATGTTTCTGAAGCAGCCGCCGGCTACTCACACTTTACACCGACGATAGATTGACGGTATTATGTGCGTGCCGAAATGGCGACTGCCCAGATTCATTCGCGTACTGCCGCACAATTTTCCTTGCACCTGCGGACGGACACCGTCGTCGTCGTCGTCGTCGTCGTCGTCGTCTCTCTCTCTCTCTCTCTCTCTTGTTTCTCCGTCGTCTCTTTCCGTTGGACACGCTGGATATTTCACAGCAGCAGCCCGCGTTTATTAAATAAGTCTCCAACAACGCAAAGAACGACTGCGGCGTTTGCGGGAAGGAAAAGCGTTTGTGTCCGACAGATGGGCCTAATCACTCTCCATTAGACGCCTGATGACCTACAAGATTCGGAGCGAATGCTCCTAAAGGTTTTATTGCTCTTTGTGCATAGAGGATTTCGATTCGTTTTGAAATTATTGTCAGCTTAATCGTTTCGATGTAAGGATGTTTTTGTGCTTTGGAAATTTGTGGGATACTTGTGAACGTCAGCTGGCCTCCACAAGAGAGTGGCGATTGAACGAAGAAACGTCTGATAAGATTAATGTGGCCAACGAAGTAATTTCATGTCCAACAAAACTATTTGGTTTTTCGAAGATAGTTTCACTCCGGCAGATAGATGTGGGCTAATAATGTAGGTCATTTTCGCATCCAAATTTAAAGAGGATTCGTGAACGAGAATTATTTGCAGAATTATGAATAAAAAAATTAAGCATTTCGTCATAAAGAAACGGAACACAAAAGCAAGAAGATACGAATGATAGGACAATGAAACAAATGGCATAATTTTGAGCTGATAGGGTGTTCGAGTTGATGTGGAATGAAAGAGACTAGAATAGTAAGAGAACAAATTTATGATGCGAGACGTTTTTCTATAGTCGTAGTACAATTTAAGGACTTGGAATATAAGCGTTTTGATAGAAGGTAATTTGTGGAGCGAGCGGGAGTCTAGAATTGTTTTCGAATTGTGTTCTGCTTATTATATCTACAAAATTGGCTTAGTATTTTCTCTCTGCAAACCAACAGCAAGCTTGGTATTTCGTTTTTACTTTCCCGTAAAGAAGCAACCGCAATGCAAAGACAGTAATCCCGATTTTTCGACAGAAAACCTCGTATTGCGGGTCCCTAATACTGAAAAGTTGTTCTTGAACAATCTTGTTCTTTTATGAAGCATATTACTTTCTCTAGGATGTTGTATAGTCATAATCCACATTATGAGGGTCCTTAATGCCGAAAAAGCGATTGACAGCAAAAGGTCTGTCTGTCTGGTTGTGTATGGTCAACGCCAGCTCCTTCACCGTTCAGAGCATTTTTCTCCGAAATGTACATTCCCCGTTCGATGTGAATGGATTGGGTATCCTACGATTTTAAAAACAAATATTTTCATTTTTTTTAATTTTTCCATTTGGGGGTATACGAAAATTTCAAAAGGTAGAAATAATGCAAGAAAGTACGCTCAGTCGGAGCACCACTTGTTTCCCTAGTTGTTGTTTTTTTTTTCAAGGGGTCCCCATGAGTGTGAAAAGCATACCTTCGTACTGTACAATTAACTGAATGAACAAGCTCTCATTTTGTGAAAGTAGTCTTTTTAGCATTGGCAATGTGCATCAGCAGTACGAAGTCAGTGTGGATTTGCCTCCAAACATGTCACTGAGATCACACTCTTCCTGGCACACTTTGCGAGTTCATATCTATGAGATTAGCCGAAGCGCAAACAACATTTCCGAGATTAGTCTAGAGTGAGCGGAATTGCCTAACTTTACATAGCAGAAACTAACACGAAACTAGTTGAAAGTTTGATTACAAAAAAGTAATAAGGGGTATTAAGATCGATTTGTCCACATTGACGATTCCCTCTTGTTGTATGAAGCAAAGTTTTCGATGAATCTATGTTCTCCTGACTACTTTTTCTCTACAAAAAGGGGCATATTACGTGGTTTTCTTCAGAATATTTAAAAAATAAAATTTTAATAGTTTTGATTAGTCATCGCTTCATTTAGTGATGACCATATACCTCGCATCACACTAAAACTGCTTAGAAAGTTTCAGTTCACGATACAGAACCAAGGGATTTGAAACATGAAAAATCAAAACGAACTTGTGCATTGTTTTCAGATGAATTTCCATGAGGTCTGTGTGTGTCTGTGTCTGTGTTTTGGTGTCTGTGTGTGTGTCTGTGTTTTGGTGTCTGTGTGTGTGTGTGTGTCTGTGCATGTGGGTGTGTGTGAGTGTCTGTGTGACTGTGTGTGTGTCTGTGTGTGATCATGTGTCTTAATAAAAAAGGAGAGACGAGAGACGTAAGACAAGTTGAGACGTTGAGAATGTTTATGAAGAATTATTTCACATTTATATCCACTTTCCTCATCGCGTAGGTTCGAGGTCACAGTTTCTATTTTCGGGCAAATAGGATTTGCTACATTTGTAATGACTTGCAAGAAGGATTTGACACAATTTTCAAACATATGACTAAGAGATTATTCACTTTGTAGGCAAAAGTTGGTAATAGATTGAATCTGACAGGAGAGAGCGAAATCCGACATTTCCGCGGCTTCCCGTTTTGGAAGGAAATGGCTGATCCTGTGACACCAGAGCTACTCAATATATTGACCACAAATTTTTATATCGAATTCGTTTCTCGCTGTGAATCTTCTAGCAGCATCATATAAAGCGTTTTTCTACTTTTAAACCAAAGTTACGGAAAATAGTGAGTATAAATTAGTTATTTGAAACAAAACTCCCGCAATTTTATTAGAACCATGTTCAATTCAGTTCTGGAAAAAACACAAATCTAATTCTGAATAAATTAAAATTATGAAAGTATGATTTCCGATTGGTTTTTCGTTCTAAAGAATATCAATATAGTATTGTTCTATGAGAATTTCCCATAAATACCATACACTAAACAAGAAAATGAGTAACCCCGTAAATTTCTTTTCAGAGTAATCCCAAACTATAAGCTCACGAACGACCTCCCGAAACCGGCCTCGTCTTAAATCCAGAAGGTTGTCGTCACGGTTGAAGTCGCATCTCCCTAATAGTAGTTATTAAGGGGAGAGGCTGTCCTGTTCTTCCGCCTTTTGTGAGTAGCTGCCTACCGCAGCACAGCCACTGGCCGCCCCACAGGGAGATCTACTACAGCTACACGGCCCTAAACGACGGTGCCGGCAGGATGAAACGGTTGTATCACATGGAGTAAGAAATGATGTGCTCAAAATGGAGACTGCAAGTTGAAGGACAATGGACTGAACATGGCGTAAGAATGACCGGAAAGCTATGACAGAATAAGAGGTTTTTGATAAGAATCACAAAGAAACGAAAATATCGATAGTAGAAGAACAGTAGAAACATTTATTTAACAAGATAATATTACGTTATGGTGAAGAAATAAAGATGTTCTCTTGTTAGGAATAAAATTACGGATTTCTGTCAGGATGAAGAATAGAATAGAGGAAGTGGGTATGACGTGTGTTAATTGGACATGGCGATTGATATATGTATCTTACAAATAAATCCATGTTACTAGAAAGCAATACTAAAGGCTTAAGTGAGAGATGTGAGGTGCATAGACCCGTACATCTTTGCCCTTCACCGCTATACTATTTTGCCATGGCGATAGTGAGTGAGCAGGTGCGAGCGAGAGAAGAAAGGAAATACGAGATCGAGAAGACAGAGAGGTCTCAGGATCCAGTGGAGAGAAACGGACTAACTGACGAAATAAAGGCACTTAATTGTGGAAAGTAAGAAAGAAGAAATACGAAAGGCAATAATGCCGTACGTAGATCTCGCACCAAAGGTCGCGGGTTCAAGTCCCGCTTCGGGAACGGTTGTATTTTTCGTCCTTTCTCCCCTAACATCACCATATCCTCACTTTAACCTCATAGATACCACAACGTTAAAATTCAATAGTGGTCGCAAATTACCTAGAAGTTGATGCGGCGATAAATAACAAAAAAAACACGAAAGGGAGAAAGGAGAGCGGCTTACAAATTAATGGATGTGACAAGTATAAATAGGAAGCGAAGCCAGAAGAAAGAAAGAAATTATAGAAAGGACAGATTGAGAATTGAAAATGACACAGTCTATCGAAAAGACAACGGAAAGAAAGCAACGCTCCACTTCAAAACTAGTAAAAAAAGCACAAAGGTTATGTGTCGAAGGAGAGGAAATCGGGGAACAACAGACGTCATGGAAAGGAAAAATACTATTTGAAAGAAACGTGCACCAACTTTCCACTTGTGAGTGGTCCTCCGACTTGTGTGATAGTCTATTCATGTTAGTGGAAGTAGTTATGTTAGTGGCATTCGCCTACTGTTGATTGCAGAAACCACGAAAAATTACTGTTCAGAGCGGCCGGCCGCTAGAATTCTCCTCCAGACAGGCTGAATTCGACGTAGCTATGTAGGCGGTGTCGAAAATCCTGCCACCCTCAGGACCGAAACCCTAGGACCTGGCGGACAAAGGCACTTCATTGACATCAATCGACGCATTGAGTCACCTAAGCAGGCATGAACTCAGAAAAGAGTGAGGAGAGGGTTGCGGTAAAGATACCGTGCTGGCTTGATTGATTGATTGATTCGTGTTTCTGGGCGCGTCAACTACTTTGGTCATTAGTCCCGTTAGTGTAGTGCGTGTTTTTCGTCGGGAGGTGGCGATGAACTTTTCCCCGCTGGATGGCGAGATCTGGCGTTGACCTACCGTCGACTAGTGGGGTTTTCCCCTCAACCGGGTATCTCCCACCAGCGGGGCACCGCCTCAGCCGGGACAAGCTGTAAGCTCCCGACCGGTCTCCCGGCATATGTTGTAGTGTAATGCATGTTAGTGTGTGTGTGTAAGAGGAGAGGATAGGACAAGGAAGGGGAAGGAAAGATCGCGCGCCGTCCGTGTCCCGTTTGTTAGGGTACTGCTCCGGCATTCGCCTGGTGTTGATTGGAGAAACCACGGAAAACTACCGATCAGAGCAGCCGGCCGCTAGAATTCTCCTCCAGACAGCGAATTGAATTCGACCCAGCTGACAAGCTAGTGTCGAAAATCTTGCCGCCGTCGGGACTCGAACCTAGGACCTCCCGGTCAGAGGGACTGCAGTGACATCAGGTTGATGATGGTCAGGCTGAGCCATCTCTTCCATACCGTGGTGGCGACTGCGCAGGGAGCGATGAGGGTTTGGGGAAAGGGGGCAGGAGCACAGCTTCAAGGAAGCGAGGGCAGTCGTGTGACAAGGCGGCTCCACATATTCGTTATTCGGTGAACACGGAGCAACCGCTCGCCGAATCCCGAGTAATGTGGATGCGTTGCTTGCCATTTGTCGAGTGACGAATATTCGTCGCTCTCTCAACCCACCGCATGTCGGTCTCTTTGGACACATCAAAGGAAGCGAACATATGCCGAACACATCAGCTGTTCGGGAATGGGCGAGCAGTAGCTCGGTGCTCGGCGAATGCCGCATGTTATGAGCTGCCTTCAGAGCAGGCGGGGCGTCGAGGGTGGGTGCGCAGGTCCTGGGGCCGCGGGCGGGCTCGCCCCACCTGCGCTGTTTGTTTACGGGGCGGCGGCAAAAACAGGGCGACGCGGGCGGCGACATCCCGAGGACCCACCGCCTCCGCGCGGGATTGAAACGTCGCCCGTCCTAATGTCACAAAAATGCGCTCTAATGACTCGATTCACTCGGGGAGCGCTCTCGTACCGGCGCTCGCCGCCCGCGGGAGGTCGCCTCCCCCCTCCCTACCGCCTCCAGCGCCCACGCGACGCGACACAATGGAGGGCTGCGCGCCACGGCTCACGCCATTTTACCTCTTCCTCCAGGGGAATATGGCCACAGGAAATTAGAAGGCTCTTGTAACCAGTGGCGGATCCACGGGGGGGGGGTCGTAGGGAACCACGCCCCCCCAAAGGCCTACAGTTTTCGTTTGTTACCTTACTTTACTAGGCAAGATTGATTCAAAAGTTTATGTTGAAATAATTATGTAATTATTAAAAAAAATAATATTCTATAGTATCATATATACACTACAAAAATAAAATACAATATAATAACAAATGTGTTTATTATTTAACAAAAAACTTTAGTGCCCCCGCCCCCCAAATGATCGGTTGCATCCGCCCCTGCTTGTAGCGGGTTACCGTTGTCAGTTATCTTCTCCTAGCAACGGGGTACTAGAGAGTTTGGGCCAGCCTTAGCGGAGAGCTTTATCTATTTTCTGCGCATGCGAAGATGCACTTAAGTGACGCAGAAGATCGATAGTGCTTTAACGTCGAAGTGGCACAAACTCTCTATTATGAAAGAAAACCCTCAAATAACAAACAGAATGCTTTGCAAGTTCGTGGAGACCATCTCTCTCGAGATTTTCAGGTTCACAGGAATGAGGATTTATGCAAATGAATGCATTTTATTTTAGATTTATTAGCAGTAATAACTTCGAAGTGGTTAAGAAGTTATGTAACTAGTGAACTGTAAGACTGGCGTCTTGAATGTATTTTTTTGTATCGAGAAAGACTTTTATTTTCTCAAAGAAGAAGAGATTGATGAGAAGTCTAAGGTAACGTAACTGTGACTCTCTGACGATAGAGACGGTATACTCTTGTAAAGCAGTGGATGCGATAGCAAAGTGGTAATGCCACTGCAGAATCATTGACAAGGAGTTCCTAGAATTTGGTTCCCGACAGTTCCTTACACTTACGACTGAATAAAAAGAAATAATCTGTAATTTCTTAGTAAATTATATTAATGTATTAATAGATGACAATGAAACAATTTAGTTAAGAGGAGAAATAAACTTGTCTTTACGTTAGAAGTATTAAATTTCTAGCAATAGAATTCAGATATATTCAGCAGTACATCGTTACAAACAGTTTGCACTGGTACTCGCTCTCTGTCATTTATGAGCGGAATGATACTAAAATGCTATTTCGGAAGATGGCCAAAAGACTTCTGGCATGTTAGCTCATATAAAGAAATCTCGGAACCTGCCACTTTAATTCATTTTTTAAAAGTTGAAACATATACGTTTCATGTATCTATTAACTTTGATTTTCAGGTTTTCGAAAGTTTATATTAAGTAGTATCATTTTCATCTTCTTTTTTATTTTGATTCATTTCATATTTCCTTTTTTATGGTGAAACTATGTGACTCTCGAAATCTCCTCTGGAGGTTTTCTACGTATGCCTTCAATTCTAAGACCATAATACACACAAGAAATATGAAAAATTAAACGATTATGTTTAGAAACGAAATTTCCACATGATGTAATATGTCAAGTGTTACTCAAGTTCAGAGGGAGCAACATTCTGACATTTTCGTCCCTACATGCCCGCTCGTGTTCGGTCACGCTTCGTAGCTGATGATGACACGGCGTTCCTCAAGCGAGACGGCTGGTCACGTGAACAATAAACGTTTAGATACTTCCGCGTGGCGCTCAACGCAAATTACGAGTTGAGAGCGATGTTAAATTTGTTTTCTTCTAAACTCTCGCAAGATAAAAGAATGTCATTATCATAAAGACTCGAACACTATGTTTAAAAGAAGGAAATGGAGTCGACTCTCATGTAGTAGCATTTTATAACATTTTATGACTTATTTACGATTAAATGCTAAATACCAACGTAAAACTTAATGGCATATTTACTCTAGGAAACTTTATTAAACATTATATCATATTTAGTAGCAATTATGCAAAGAAACAAATAGAAAATAATGAGATTCATAAAGCAACGAAACTTCAAATCACGATGAGATGAATACCGTGTCTATATACATTTATAATAGCATCCCGCTGTTTCCGAACGACTAGTTTCATGAGATTAAAGGGTTTCCAAATATAATAATACTACATTCTAGTAAAAAAAGTCCTTTGATTGGAAAGAACAGAATTCATAAAATGATACAATGCTGAAAAAATAGGAACGAAGAGGACGCAAGTATTGGATGCGATACTAAAATGGACGAGTTTCAGAGAGCTGAAGACCAGCGGCATAGTTGGAAGTAAATGGAAGAGACATGAGCCTGCTTAAAGAACAGAAAAAAGACGACGTTGATGATAAACAAATAGTTTAATATGGGAAAACCGGAAAATATGATTTATCCATTTTGATCAGTAACCCTTGAAATTATATTCTACGGTTGGTAATGAAATATTGAGTCAATTAATTCACTTAATTGTTTTATGAGTCCACATCGTCCTATGCTGAACTACTAAATTATTCATATCTTAGCAAAAGACCGAGTTTTGTGTAATGTTAAGACCGATCAATTCTGTTTAATTTCTTTTCTGAAAACTATAATGTAGGTTTCGAACACTCCACATCGATACACTCGATAACATTAGGGACGTGGCGATACTTTCGATACTTACAAGTGCATCGATAATTTCTTTTTAATATTGGTAATATAACCACAATTGATAATATACTAAAACCAGCATCAAATGCATTTCTTATATTTTTTCTAGTATTGACATTCAGAAAAAAATATGACTTTCATCCAAAGTGACAGTACAAATACTGTGAATGGAATGAAAATGTTAATTTAAAAATACTAATTTATATAGAAATGTCACAAGCATGTAAGTAAAGTGAATCTGTAATTTCCTGTAAATTTAGTCGCTAATCGTTATCAAGTGCTATTGGAAATATACATGTTTAACTTTCAATAACTATTTATGTAGGTTCAGTAAAATGTCAATAATGCGGCGCTAATGTTCACACTCATTAATAAATTGCTTTATAAGGTGATTTATTTCAAATGATTGTCCCAAACATTCAGAAATTCTGGCGAAAAAAAAACACATGAAGTGAATACTGAACTTGTTTAAAAGCGTCGAGGCGCATTGACACGAGGTACGGTAATCCTTTTATTAAAACCATTGACAGCATGTCGATATTTCTGTAATAAAAACGCTAAAATATTTTACTATAGTAATGGTTTATTAATTCGCTCTCTTCTGCAGCCCTTAGAGTGAATTATTAACGATTTTGCAAATATTTTTATTTTTCCTAGCTGTATGAGGGGAGGGATGATATCACTTCAACAATACGATCTCGGATATCGGTCATAAAATCCGAGGTACATTGGTCAAGTTCTTTACAGACGTAACTTCATACCCACATCAGGATAAAGGTCTTGGGCTTAGTATTAGTGGTATTTGAAAAAATATTACAATTGGTGCAGGTGGGGAGAAGAGTAAGAGGGTTCCAAGAGCAAGAAACCCATGATGAGGAAAAGTTTTGGTATGTCACACATGTTTCATTGATGTTATCGCCTACTTAACTTATTTCATTTCGAAACTCCGGAAAAATTGATAATTCGTAAATGTCCTGTTTTATCTGTATAATCGGTGTTCTATTTAACTTTTTGATGAAATCGGCACTTAATATGTACATAGAACTAGTGGAACTTCTTATAACAGCACGTATATTCTCGCATTATTTGTGACGATCACATAATGAAATAGTACTTTAACTCGCAATAATGGTTCCAACCCCTAAAAATGTTTGCCCATGTTGGGATTCGAACTCAGGCATTTAGATTTAAGAAGCAATTAACTTAACCGTGAAAATTTCGTTGAGGCTTCATGTAAAGTACTTCCAAATATTGAAATATCCGTTTAAAATTAGAGGGGCCATTATTTCAGCCTCGTCGATACGGAATATGAAATTTGATGAAAATCATGTGTACTTTTTATTAGGTTGTGTTGTTCACAGCCGGCCGCCCGGCCTAACGAACAGACATCTGGGAGAAAAACACTTTTTTTTCGCCATCAAGGACTCACAAGATGTGAATTCTGATTACGCAACGTTTAAGAGAAAGTAACTTACTACAGGGGCCTAAGGGTTGTTGATGCGCAAGTTAAAGCCTCTCACAACCAAAAATGCCAACCTCACCTTCCCAGGGTGGGCCTTGTTAACACAAACGACGAAACGGCGACCGAGTAGTGGCGGGATAACCATATTCACAGATGACTAGCAACGGGAGAAAATGCCCACGCTAGTGCTCGTAAGTAATCTAAACGAGCTAGGCCAGTGTCCAGGTCGAATGATGGCAGCCCCACAATGGCCACTGGGAGGTATTAGCCAATAACCAGTACTCTCTTAAATAAATCTATTAAAGAAACCAAAGCAAAGAATGACCAGACTACTGTGTTGAAGACTTTTGGCATGAAAAGGACAACTTACTACAAATAGGGAAAGAATTTTTCCCTTTTTCAGTATCAGGGTCACATAGAACGAGTTTTTCTCTCGAAAAAATGGACACTTTTCGCTGCAGCTTACCAGTACTTTCCCCATACTACGTAGAATTAAGACGAGAAAGCAAAAATCTCGACATTCCGCTGGAACAGAACTGGTTCGCGCGATTGGGCGCGAGGCCGATGGCTCCGCTGGCCGGCGACCCGCGCGGGCTGATCATCGACCGATAACCATCTCGTGTCGCGGCCGGCGGGAAGCGCGAGAAAAAGCCGACGTATGGCTTTTTCTGCGTCGCCGCTTCAAAGGCGCTTTCGCGCCGCGACGCACGCCGACCAATCAGGCCGCCAGAGCGCGCCTCGACATCCTGGACGGCCGTCGCCTCCATCATTCGCCTGGGTGATGGATCGTTGCGAACTTCCGCGACTTAGTGTCTTGGTTTTTATGTTTGGGAATTGGAACGTCATTTTATTTTGCTTATTCCATTTTTTACTCATGTAATACAGTTGAAGATAGGATTAAATGATGCACAAATTAAACAGGGCAGTTAACGTTATTCAATGCTATGGCAATATTATTACCTATTAGTTATTATTGGCGTGGGCAAAACTTTGTTGCCGATTCCTGAGAATGAAAATAAGAACAACCAATAGTAGTGACATCATTTAAGGTAAATAATTTCATTTTCTTCACATGAAAAGAAACCATAATCAAATCCTTTCTGTTTATCCATAGTAATCTCCTTTAACAATAAACAATAATTTGACGCCATTTATTTTAAAACTATTAAATTCATTTTAATAGTAATTTGCCTCGTTAGTGAAAAGTTAGTGAAAACTACTGAGATCACTAGTCTATTAGAGCATCGTCCATTGTCTTAATTGTAGCCAAACTTGCGAGATGGCAGTGTTACCTTCTGTTACGTGAGAGCAGCGCGGACATACACATAGGCTGCGAATTTTTCCTCCTTTAGGTACCTCTCCCAAAAAGGACACCACCCCAGCCGGAAGATGTAAACTTCATTAGCGGAACTTTGTATCCGCAGAACTAAGTCTAATGCGTTTGCTTAATGGTGGCACCAATACTGGCATTGGGATATCTGTTCCCAATTTATAACTACAAGCATTCCAGAGTCCAGAGATTCTAATAATAATTCGTACTCACGAAAGTACAGGTTCATTTTCTCAGCAAGTACAGATTCAGTTTCTCAGCTTACCTGAAACAAAATACAAACTGTGATTATTTCGACCTCAAATTTTTTTATAATGGAATGCTATCGATCTTCTGATATCATTCCTATATAGTGAACAACACTATTATATAGGACAGTTAAAAAGAATTAATAATAATTATACTGAAAACCCTACAATTTCGAACTAGAAAAAGCGAAATCATTTTGTTCAGGCGCCACTAAAATCCATTTTTTCGACAGAATAATACTTTATTAACCTTAATTTTATGAGTAGAAGGAACAAGTAAGATAAAATCAAAATGAATTAGGGAAATAATTTCAAAGTGAACGTGTTATTCACGTAGACTTTATTTTTCTAAACTATTACAAATGCATAAATAGGAATACTTACACACCATAGTTGTGAGCGTATTTGAATACAATCACACATCAGAAAAATCATCTGAATGTACCCTTCTCGCCTTACGTTGTTTCCTCCCAATACCGTTTCTGTGATTCTGGGAGTAAATGAGTGAATTTCTTGAAATTCGCCAAGAAGTGTTCGTGTCCACCCTAGAAATTCCCTAGAAATAGAATAAACCTCCTAGTCTCGCTGATAAATCCCAAAAGCAAACCGAAGTGGGAGGCGCGGGCGTCCGGCGGGACTCGTTACGGGCGCAGGCGGACGCCGCCGGCCGACGCAACGCTGCGCACGCTCCAAGCAGGGGTGCCAATAACACTCCAGCAAAGGGCTATTTTGCTATTATCACGCTGGAATGGGTAAAACTTAAGCATTTTGCTACTCATTCCGTGAAAACCGCAAAAGACTGCTCGATTAAGCATTAAATGTACCATATACTGCAATATGCTACTATATGCTGCGATTCATTCGCTTACGGCGAGAGGAAATCAAACTTTTATTTTAAACAGATATTAATAAAAATAACTTCACATAAGCGTCAGAGATGTATTTATATGCCTCCCGTTCTTGATATTTCGAGTTGTAAATTACTAGTGCACATAGTAGAGAGAATGTTACGATATGCTGAAAAAAAGACGTCAAGATTTTGACAGAAATACGGGTTTTTGAAGATTCCCAATATCATTTTTTACGTCAGACTGCGAACAAGACTTAATGCCTAACCCTAAATACAGAATGTCTCCCAAAAGGAAATCGATCTCACCAAACTGCGAATTTTATAAGTATCTTTCAAATTTGGGGCTAATTTACATGAAGCGTAAGACATTTTCAAAATATATCTTGAAAATTACTCGGAACAAATAACCATGTAGGACCGATATTCAGATCCTGAACTTCCAAAACTTGCAGAAGTTCGAATCTGACCGTCAGCTTCAATATTGATTCCAGATCTTTGTTTTTTAAAGCTATCTATTCTCCAATGTTATATTTGTTAATATTTTCAATATGTAAAATATTAATAGTAATCATTTTGATATAGTCCGATGAAATGTTTGAGTTGTTCTGGAGTATTTTCAGTCAGTAGAGAGAATTGTCCAAAAATACCTAAATAATATAAAAAATGGCAACTTAGTTTTTTCATTAAACTTTTTTCTGATGGAACACAATGTAAAAAAGCCTTTATTGTATTGTAGCTTTACTAATAATAATAATAAGAAGAAGAAGAATTCTTAATACGAATTTTCAAATAATAAAGATTATTATATATGTGGTTGTTATTGACATTTCGAAGAATTCAATACGAAGAGAAATGTGCAAGATTTGTGCAGTAACACACTCTTGATAAAACGATGAATATCGATTATTTTATAGTAAGTTGTAATTTGTAACACGACTAAATCTTATGTCTACTTAATAAATATCATTATATATATATATATATATCAATATATATATATATATATTGATTAAACATAAAATCTATATACTTGAATTTGTATTGTATCGCAATGAGACGCACTTGTTCACTGTGGTTGAAATTTTTGCGAATTCGTTGCTTAGGCTCAATATAAACCTTGTGACAATTGTTCTTGTGGCTGAAATTTCCCAGCCGTTGAAGGCGCGCCTAAATGCAACCCTGCGGGGCGCCTCTTTGGCATCCCTGCCCCGCAGCGGCGAGACGGATGGGCGCCATCCAGCGGGGCAGGCTTGATGGAGCGCGCCGATTCCGACGCCAACCGGCCCGACGCGAGACGATGCGATGCGAGGCGACGCGACGGCGCGGACGAATCGAGACCCGTCGCCGGCCCGCGCGCGCCGGCCCTCGTTTTTCATCGGCCCACGAGGAATCCTGGAATCCGACTTGCGGGAGCGCGCCGCAAGGCCGCGAGAGGCTACTGAGATTCCGGACGAAGCGGTTCGAAATCGGGCGCGGACGACTGCACAAATCTGTGGCATCGGATCGTCTAGTCGTGTCTCAGAAAGACGAGTTTCATTCGGACTTCGAGCAAATTTTACCCGCTGAGTTAAATTTGGAGGTCTCACAAAGATCCGCATTAATGTAATTCGAAATATGTCATTTTGTTCAAAGAAGGATTTCTTCAAGTCTGTTGAACAGTGCTTTTATTTGATGAGAAAATTAAGTTCGATCATATCAAATCAATATCGTCCAAAATGTCAAATACAATCTCATCATTTGGAAGTAGCGATGTGTTGGGATTCGGGCATATATTAGCTGGCATTCGTTAGAAAAAACTCCTTAGTTTTATTATGATTTCCAGCCATTAGACTGACTAAGAACACTTTAAGTCATCTGAATATCAATTTTAGACATGAATAGGAAATAGTTTTCAAACTTTGTGCTCAGTTCCGACCCAGGTTGTTTTATAACGTCTTCTAAGAGTATCACTCGTTCTTCACCACTCAAAAACATTTGTCTGGAGGATGTCAAAAAGCTGAAGGATAAAACAGTTGATTACGGTTAGTTGCAGAAGAAACATGGGAGAACAAGAATTCATTTCTTTTCAGCAAATTTTTATACTCCCAGACTATACCTAAACTTTCCTCTATACATAATACAACATTAATTAAAAGAATTGATATAACGAATTTCAACATTCGTTCATCATAATTGCACTGTTCCCGAAAGATAAACACATCTCCTTTCCTTGGCCTTCTCGACAGGGGCGCGCGCACTTTACGCGTCGGCCCTGACGCCGATTGAGTAATAAAAAGCTCCCCCGTTGCCGGACGCGAGAAGTAACGAGTCCATTAAAGTCAGCGCGCGGGCCCTTCACCCATCGCCTTGGAAAGTGGGTCTCGTGCCCGGAAGGGCTGCGCACTTCCAAGTACTCGGGCGCGCGGAGCTTTCACTTAGCGTACTTAAAGCGGTGGCGGCGGTGGCGGCGGTCGTAGTGGTGGCGGCGGTGGCGGCGGTCGTAGTGGTGGCGGCGGTGGCGGCAGCAACGGCGGCGGTGGCGGCGGTGGCGGCGGTGGCGGCGGTGGCGGCGGTGGCGGCGGTGGCGGCGGTGGCGGCGGTGGCGGCGGTGGCGGCGGTGGCGGCGGTGGCAGCGGCGGTGGCGGCGGTGGCGGCGGTGGCGGCGGCGGTGGCGGCGGCGGCGGGAGGGGATGCGGCGAAGAAGTCGCGGGCAGGGGGCGGAAGAAAGAGCGGGGAGATGGCGGAGGGGGTGTGGGCGGGGAGCGGCGGTGGTGGCGGTGGCGATGACGGCGTCCGGAGGCGGCATTCCCAGGGACACCGGCGCCGCGAAGGCGAAGAAATTGTAATCAAGGGGTCGTTACTTGTGGGCGTGGCTCTTCGCCCGCGCGCAGCACCGGCCGCCTCGGGCGCAAGTGCGAACCCAGAGACCCCAACGCGCGGTGGCCAAGGAGGTTTGGATCCTAGCCAGACGAGTCGGTCAGATATTGCCATTCTGCTTTGGCCACTCAGCGAACAAACGGTTAGTGTAATGAAATGGAATGGAATTCAGGTCACTATTTGCCTCATTGCCAGTTTCCATTGGAGATGCAGGCACTCCTTTGTTTTTTGATTAGAAAATACAGTGTACAAGTTATAGATAAAACGTCGTGTTCGAATGCATAATTCTATTTTGTCATTTAAATAATAAGATCTGTTACAGGAAGGGAGTCATTTTCCAAGCATTCTTTCAAACAGCCTTTATGTAAATTAATATTCTCAGGAATTATCCTTCTCTGCTTTTTCAGGTCATCAACAAAAACTCTTGGTTTTTATACAGCATAATGGCTAAACTAGAAACCATTAAAAAGTACGAGTATTATAATGAAAACTGTTATAGATTGAATGTTTTTTGAGGAAAATATTTTCCTTTTATCTTCAAATTTCTCCAACCATTCACTTTTACGTGAGATTGACTCTCTTCAATTTCTGGTTCTGGAAGATCTCTTAGAAAGGAGAGTATGCAATTTTTTGTTATTGGAAATGGGCTCGACCCGCGAAACTGAGTTAGAAAGCTGTTCCCATCCAACCTTCATACAATTAATTTTCTTTTTTGCTGGTTTTGCGTGTTTACAAATTACAGCACTTGCATTATCGCTCTTCATAAGAACCATATTGTTCTGGTTTGGTGGTCAATACGATTACTTTCTACGACCGTATCTGCAATATCTTCATGAAATTCCATTCCATTTCCACAATTATTAAATAGTCGAATCTCGGAATAGAAATTATTCTAGAACTAGATAAACTGTTGCTTTTCCGGTGGGTATTTTCATGTCAAAAACTTGTATTTGTGCTTTGCAAGTTCATAATAAAAATAAATTCTAAATATAATAGTTACATGGCTCGCCCATTTTTGGTCCTAGAAAATTACATGAAAAGTTATCGATTAAAATTAGTGTTTAAATGTTTGTTTCATTACCGAATTACGTTTATTTATCTTCAATCTGATGATACAAGTGTTAACGATTTATGTACATGCCAGACAGTATACTAATTCAAAGCTTTGCAGATTCATTGACAAAATCAAAACACTGTTATTTTTGAACCCTTCAAGAACATCCTAGATGGAGCCGGCTAAGAACTGTGCCAATCGATTTGACTTGACGAGAGGACTCGAATGAGCTTTTGATCAACTCTGTAAGTGACGTAAAGTCACCCAAAAGTGTTTTAGTTGCTCAAATGGATTAGCATAAACGGGAAATCAGTTTCCCGCCAGGAACCAAGATGCTTCGATTGACATTTCATTTGCTTCGAGTGATGGGCGTTAATAGGTGTAACTGTAAGTGACGGACAGACAGACGCACGCACGCACATATGTTGCTATAAAAGGTTACGATTACTATAAAAGGATACGTGTCTCCGGAATACACAAATTGCAAAGGTCACACTCAGCATAAATCTAGACAAGACCTTACTGTTATAATTCGTAAATAAGCAAATTATAGCACGTAGCTCACCAGAAGGTCACTTCACATTCACCTAGTTACAAAAGTTAGTTACAAACGTTAGTTCACTATAATCGGAAATTATGTATTTCATACAATAGAAAAGTATTCATTGAAATATTATTAATCAATTTCTAGCAAGCTGTTGAAAAACAAATCAACCTGAACTACAAAACTAAATTTTGTTTCATTATAGTAAGTACGAGTACATGATGTTTGCATTTATAAAAACTTTTTTTCATATCCAAAATGCCCGACGTGGTCTGAGTACGATGCGCATACGATGTTCTTTCAAGTGGAATGGATACAATGTAGTCTTCCAACATAGCAAATGATCCTCTTTTGTTGAAAAGTTTCTACTCGATTATTTTTCAGAATTTGTTAAAAACCAACAGTCCTCGAAAGTCTTCATTTTTACTTTTCCAACTAATAGAATAGAAAGTTTTAGTCTAAACTTAGATACATTTAATAGAACTACCTAGCGACGCATTCTACATCAGAGACCCCAACGCGCGTACTAAGCGACGAGCGCAGCCGCTGTCCTCGAGACAGCCCTGGATAGCCCCGGGAGGCATCGGCCTGTAATAGCGCGGGGCGCGCGGACGCAAAACGGCGAGTCGACGGCGAGGGTCATTTCGGAGACAGGGCCCGCCCGCGTCACGCACCTCATCTGGAGCCAATTAGAAATGAGAGCGCCGGGCCGCCCGCGCGCCGCAATTGCCGGGGAGGCGGGGACGCGGGAGGAGGGGCGAGTCGACGCTGCCGGAGGCGGGCGAGGCGGCGGACGCGAGGCACAGGGAAGCTCAAGGGAGAAAACCAGGGGCGGAGTGACGGCGAAGAAAGTGACGAGGGTAAAGCAGAGGACGGTAGGGGGGCGGAAATGAACTGACTGTGACGACGCAGGTGGCTTCTGCGGCTAAGAGCGGCCACACAGCTCCATAACTCAGGTAAAGTAATGAGAAAGCAATGAGGTCATAGGAAGCGAGTGGTGATAGATAATTCAAAGATACGGAAGTTCATGAAAGTGAAAATAGTTAGAGACAGAGTGGAGGTCTTTTGGGTCACTTAAGGAGCTTAGTTGTTTCAAAAAAATATCTAGAATAAAGAAAAATATTCTTGGAGAGAAAAGGGTAAGTAACAAAATTAGCATATGATAGCAACATATGTATAGGACATATACATATGTTGAGCAAGTGAACAGAGAAAAAAAGATCTTATATTGTCACAGGGAGGTCAAAACAAGATCATACTCACACTGAACAAACTTAAGCACTGAGTTTCAATAACAACATAATTTAAGGTACAGTACAAGAAAGAGAAAAAATTGTGGAATAAATAATGTGAGTGTTGAGGACTAATAAAGAATCGCGTTCCAAGAATTCATAACGCACTAATGTCGACAATTAACGACGAGAATACGCCTTTTATTAGAAATACATGAGTAGGAGAAGCCAGAGGAGCGGGGAAGAGGGTGGCAGAAACAAGAAATGGGAACAAGGCGTAGGAAACTGGCTGGGGAAAGGGGTGGCTGTGAATATCCTGGCTGTGAAGCGCTGGTCGCGGCAGGCTGCGTCGCGAGGGGGTAAAAAACGCTGCCTGCGGGAGATTGAGACGTCGTCGGGGCGCCTTTGTGTGGGGGTCGCGTCGACACACCCTGCAATTTGGGGCATTTATCTTAATCACAGGCGACCGCCTCATGTCGCGCCGCCCCGCGTCGCGGTGGTGGCTGGGGCGGCCTTTCGCCCCGCCGCGTGGGGGCTTCCGGACGGGTGGGCGGACTTGGCGGACGGGTGGGCGGGCGGAGAGAACGGGTTGGCGGAAGGCGGACGGTGGGGCAGGCAGAGGGGCGGGCAGGTGGGGTGGCAAGGACGATGGGGTTTGGGGGGAAGGCAGGGGCGCAGGGGGGGATAGGAGCCGCCGAGCGCCGGTGGTCCCCGAGGTCCCTGGTGGTCCCCGCACCCACCGCGCAGCACCCGACCCCACACATAGGCGGAGAGGACCTCCGTGAAAGAGAGGGGAATGGGGTTTAAGAAGCTCGTTTCCGCAGCACACGTTTTCAGCAAAAAACGTTCATTTCGTTGCTACCGGAATTTTGGGGGGGTTTAAAGCACGAATTCAGTAATTAATTCTTAAGACTGAACAATCAGACTTACTTCTATCGGCAAATCGAAACATTCAAAGAGTTTTCCATGTTTCGTAACTTCACATTCTACAAGTAAATGCGTTGTAATTTCCTCGTCTCAACAGCCCTTTTCATTCGTACTAAAATATTATGAATCATTTCTTTCACATATGACAAGGATTAATGAGAACTTGATTGGAGAAATTCACTGTTTAAAATAGGAAGTATATTTACTAACGTAACTACTGTTAACTAAAAATACTGTTAATATATAATAATAAAACTACTGTTTTATTTCTGAAATTCTTGTATATATTCTGGCACATAAAAACGATCTTTAGTTATGTAGAAGCAAACATAATCATTTTCCAGAATTATGTGCTCCAATACTTAATTTTCAAGAACGTATGTGCGTCAAATTTCACATTCTACTTGCGACCTCCTTTCCGTTCCTGCCCTGTAACAGGTGTCCTAACTAACGCAGGTAATGAAATATTAAAACAGGCATTATTTTATTCCTTGGCGGTAAAAGAAAAATGGAAAGACCATGATATAGTAATGAGAGTGTTACAGCTCAAATTATGGTTACCGATCAGCCACATCCATTTGTGGTATTAATGTCCCGACGGTGCCAACATCCGGAAAACCTTTCAAATGTGTTTGTAATAGGATTTTCTTTGCGGATCTTAAGGATTAAATTCAAAATTTACGAGATCCAATAAATCTGCGTTATTTGGAGAGACGAAGAAAGAAGAGCAGTAACTTGTGATCACGGTTCTAAAATCTTGATATTATAAAACACATTTTATGATATCTTACATTTACCCACATTCTTCTGCCCATGACCATTCCTCAAGCTGGCTTTCATATTTTGCTCAGACCACATCCAAGGGCTACATGAAGTTGCGGAGAGTTCTAAGGCTAGAAGCTGGACATACCAGTTGATGAACGACTCGCAATAATCTCCTGCAACGCTGCATGAATTCCACTGCATCTCCAGTGCACTTCATATGATACACATCCCTTGTTCCGTGAGATAGAAGCGTAGATAAACAAAACTGATAAGGCCCATCAATCTCCCGTCCCACAGTTACCGGTACCCCGGACACCCAATCTCCCTCATAAAAACTCCGCAAACACGACCGCCTGTCTCGCGCACGATGGAGTGATACGAGCGCGAAGTTAAAACGTTTCCAACGAATTAATAAATTCGTTACACGCGATGTCCCTTCCACGAGCGCGGAATGTAACTCCCGCGAAGTGTAACACCGACGCGGTGCAATTAACCGGGCGAGAACTTTTATGAAGCGAGCCGGGCCGGGTCTTGTTTTGCACCTCGGCTCCCCCGGCACGGAGCGCGGGCCCGCTAATTAGGCCACTGTGCAAACGCGTTCCGCGGCGGCGGAGGGAGAGGGGAGGGGAGGGGGAGGGGGAGAGAGGGGAAGCCGCTGCGGCGGAATCTGGGGTTTAATTTAAACGTCTGATGGCCCGACACGGCTGGGCCGAGCCGGCGCGGCAATGGGGCACCTGCCGCCGGCTGGCGACGCACTGAAGACGACCAGTGGCAGCGCCAGGGGAAGACCATTGGATTCTTCGCGTCTTTGCGTCATTGTAAAGGGCAATAGAATGTTTATCGCTTACTGTCATTATGGAAATAAACAACTCTGTATAAACTACAAGTAACACATTTACACAGTCGTTTCGCACTTCGCAGATTATACTTTGTACATGTAACAATGTAACACATTTTTAAGTGTGAATAATAGCGAATGTAATTTGTAATTTAATGTAATTTTTAAGGGAAACAGAAGGTTTATCACTCACTATCGTCACAGAAATAAATATGATTCTATGTAGGCCCTAAAAAGAACACAAATTATATCCGTATGTATTTAGATACTGTTCTACTGAGCCTCATAATAACACGCTACACTCTATATACGTTTCAATTTGCAAGAATATAACTGCTGGCATAATCGGTGCCGTGAAATGCAGAAATAGTCAATTAATTCATTGAAATAAAGTTAAATTGATTGGTAATAGATAACAACTAAGCTTTTCGTGATGAAACTTCCCTTCAATGATACTTGTATATTTACTACATGCATGAGAAAACTCAAGAAATCTATAACAATCTGGATGATATTTTCTACTGTTTGTTAATACACACCAATTCGAAAATACTAAAACGATAGGACCCGAGTACCTAATTTTATCAAAATCAAAAGTGATGAAAAACTAATATTACAATAAAAATAATATTACAAATTATATTCTTCTCAGTTTCAACTGCTATACAGTTGTGAACGCTATACAATCGTACGACAAGATATAAGTTACGAAAGGAGTTCATGCATTCTTCGATGAAGTAAAATAACCTCTACTTCTGTACTAGTCTCATCTATCTGTACCATCTGCTCTGAGAAGAAATAGTTGCTTAGCTACATCCACACTGCAAACAAAGAGATCTCTTCCCTCAGGTCACCCCACCGCGGGACTCAACCGAGACGTCCGCTCCGCTCACCTTCTTCGGAATTCTCATTACGCTAAGTTATGCAAACCAATTTAAATTGTATTTCGTCATTAGGAAGAGGTCCAACCGCGGCTCCAAATGAATTGTACATTATTTAATTACCAGATAATGGTCGGAGGGGCGCTCGGGCGCCGGGCTAACACGGCTGTCAAAACAATGTAGCAACGCGCCGCGCCGGGCACCTGCCGCGACGCCCTGCGGCGAGGCACAGGGAGGGCTACAGGCCCAATTGAATGCGCCTCGAATCTTCTTGGAATTGTTTTACGCTTCGCACCTAATGAGAGAGCCGCGTAAAAATGCCGAAACCGAGACGTCTTCGTCCTGAATTGTCTCCACGGAGAGCGAGGAACACGAACGCCTGAGTGTTCAACGTAATTTAATCAGTTCTTCCCACGAATATTTTTGGAACTAATTAATGCAGACCTAAGCAAACTTTTATTGCCCTAACAATCATGTTTTTCATATAACGTTTCGATTCCCTAATTTCAAATCTTGAGATAATTACTATGACTGACGTCCGAAAAAGCCGCGTCTATTAATGGATTGTCATGAGTAGAGAGCGGAAAAATACGTAGTATAAAACGTCAAAATATGTACATAAATATGTAATGAAAACAGTAAGAATATGTAATAAATATGTAAAATCGAATATAATAGTAATATTAAAATACGCTAATAATTAAATACATTTTCGTTATACGAAATTAAATTTATAAAAACTGCTCACTTCATATCATACAACTTTCTCGTCAGTAGTAAAAGCTTCATTTATTGCAATCCTGAACCGTTGTTTAGCAGCTGGACTAATTACAATAGAAGCCATCGTACAAACTGGCGAGATCTACGACCAGCAAACATACACTATAGCATCTTCATCTATGTATTACACGTCAGTGATCGCAAATTTTTTTTCAGAAATTAAGGTTACAGATCACAAAATGCGGTGTCAATAATACTTTGGACACCCAGATTTTCCCAATAAAGTAGGGAAAATGCTGATATTTAAAAAAATACATCTTTTCATAAAAAATATGGAATTAAATAGAAGAAAATTGATAAAATAAGAAAATATATTGTGAAAACAGCCAAAATATGTGAAATAAGTAATATAGTACTAAATATTGTAACGAAAAAATTCGATATTGTGTTAGGAGGGCTATGATTCGCCAAGATTACAATTTTGAGAACGGTAAGTAGAAAGACAAAAAATATGTAATTACATAAAAATCCTGGTGTCTAGTCATGAGTGGAGGATCCGTTTAATCGATTTTCTTAACCGTTCATGTCAATCCTTCATGAGAGTGTTCAGTGTCAATCCTTCATGAGAGTGTTCATGCCAATCCTTCATGAGAGTGTTCATGCCAATCCTTCATGAGAGATGTTCATGCCAATCCTTCATGAGAGTGTTCATGCCAATCCTTCATGAGAGTGTTCATGCCAATCCATCTACGTGCTTTGCACCTAATGAGAGGGCCGCGTAAAAATGCCGAAACCGAGACGTCTTCGTCCTGAAATGTCTCCAAGGAAAGCGACGAACACGAAACGCCCGAATGTTCGAAATAATTTAATTCTACGTTTCTCATGAATAGTTTTGGGACTAATTAATGCAGTCACAAGTAAACTTTTATTGTTTATCTAACAATCGTTGTTTCATGTAACGTTTCGATTCCTTAATTTGGAATCTTCTTCCGAACATTACTAAGTTGTCCATAAAGCCGCATTCATGAATGGTGTCATGAGTGGCATCGATATTTTTAACCGCTCATGCCAATCTATCATTTTTGTATGAAATTGAGGTTATGCTTGGATCAGCGTGTATACATTGAGAACTGACGGTTCATATGCATTCACTTATGCATGTACGGTGAAAATGTTTCTTGAAAATTTTAGAAGTAATCGAATTCTAATGCATTCCTTGGCATCACTCTTTATTATTATTACTTGTCATTCTTTTTGATGAACGTGAAAATGTACCGTGACGATAATTAGGTAATGAACGAATTTCAGAGTCAACATTTCTCAACAACGAACATTTCTGGAAAATTTCATTTTGGCAAATGCTACCTTCTTCTTAAAGCGTAAGTAACGTAATGTAGGAAAAGCATGCTTCTTCACAGGAATTGTGAGTCGCGAATTTGCCTATTAATGGCATGAGAAGCTTTGCTATTATGACAGTGACTCATTTCAATACTCATTTCCTGTCGCTTCCAGTTCGCAAATAGTTATCTACCCCTGTCATCACTTACGACGATGTATCATTAATTAGCATGAGCCACATGGCTTTCGACGAAGTTCAAAAGAACCGCATCTCCTAGAGTGTTCTGCAACGCCGACAAATCGTTAACTTGGGGAGTTACTCTATAAAACCAGACTGGCGTGAGTGACATGAAGTAAAATAACCTCTAATAAGAAAGTTCGTTTTATGAGAAAATATACACACTTGTATAGTTAGGGCTGTAATCAGAACCCTGATTTCAAAGCAAATTCATATTTGATTTTGTAATCATAAAGAATTCTCATTCAATGTCTACATTAAAACACCCAATTTCCAATTATTTAAACATAATTTTGTAACGCATATCTTGCCTGTTTTCTTAATAAGCGTAATATTTCTGCAAATTATTCTGCTAAATATTCTGCATATTTTGCTTAAAAACATTATCGTTACTCACATTTAATTTAGGTATATTTATAATAATAAATATTTTTAAATGGATTTTTATGTAGGTTGTCTACTGTCGTCGGTATTCATTGCCTTGTATCTGAATTATTCAACAATAAAGTATTGCTGCCTGCGAACTCAGCTTGAAATCTGCTGACGATGATGAACAAACACACGTGACGCGAACTCTCAGGAGTCACAGAGAGGCTTCCCCTACAAATGTGAGCGAAACAGGACGCGAAGTAAAGAACTTCCCACGCAGGGCATGAAGGTGGCTACTAAGGAGTTACAGAAATTGTCCTCCGAGCGTGGTTCTGATTGTAAATATTAAATGTACGACATTCCATTCTGGAAACAAATGCTACTAGCTAATAGCAGTTAGGCACATTTTGTACATGTTTACGTGCAGGTTTACGTTTTAGTGTATAAATATATTTTTCAAAGATTATTAAAGCATATAAGGCTACCCCTGCGAATAACATTTAAACTTAAAACAATTTCATATGCAAAGCTGCGCAAGGAAAAAAATATCAGGAAATTCAAAACACACAAATTTACAGGAACTGTAAAAAACTAAGAAAAATGTCGAATATATAATATCACATGATTCCAAAATAATTCCAAAATAAGGAACCGGATTCAGTATTAATGGCTAACGAAAGTTAGCATGTTCATGAGACGTTTCACAACACGCAGATACATTTCTCTCTTGCATTTGAACGAAGAAAATAAATTTCGAGATGTAAATTATACTATTCAGTTTTATTCAACACTAACATGAGATGACGCCCAATAAACTATTTCGTTGCTCTCACCAAGGTTAACATTCACACTCACAAACTTTTCGGTGTAAGGAGAAATTATTTGCTGTTGAACATTAACGAAAATTATCAGATGAAGAAAATTGACGATCATTTTTTTAATACTGCGATCTTTTATAATGAGAATTTCTGTGATCCGATTCTTTACAAAAAAAAATCTCCTATGAATAGTTTTAGAAAGAATAGAATCAGTGATACAATCACGAAACAGGACGTGTGGCAACACTGGACGGCATCGGGCAGGTTGTCGAGTTTTTGCGTCGCGTTGACTGATTGGGAGTGACGCGCGAGCAACGCGGTCTCCCCGACAAAATATAGGAAGCGCCTTCACAAGAAAACGACGGCGATAGCGGAATATTAAAACGCGAAGCAGGGAAAAAACGGGAGAATTCGGAGTTTATTCGGGCGGAATGCAACCTTGGGGAGCCCTCATTGTCGCCGCTGCACGCACGGCGAGGGGCAGCGTCGCGACATGGGCGTGGTCAGGGCGGGGCGGGGCGGGGCGGGCGGGCGGGCGGGGCGGGCGGGGCCAGGCGGAGCGGGGCAAGACGGAGCGGGAAAAGTTGGAGCGGGGCGGGGGACGCGGGACATGGCGAGGTGACGCGGGGCGTGGCGGGGAGAAACGGGGAGTGGCGTGACGGGGTAACGCGGGGCGTGGTGACGCGGAGCGTGGGCCGCGGGCGGCGGGGCGACGTGGGGCTGGCGGAGCGACACGAGCGAGCAGAGGGACGGCTGGCGTCGCGAGGCGACGCGGAGCGACGCGGGGCGACGTGGGGCGTGGTGGGGCGTCGCGAGGCGACGCGAGGCGACGCGAGGGCGACGCGAGGGCGACGCGAGGCGACGCGAGGCGACGCGAGGCGACGCGAGGCGACGCGAGGCGACGCGAGGCGACGCGGGGCGACGCGGGGTGGGGCGGGGTGACGTGGGGTGGGGCGGGGCGGGGCGGGGCGGGCCGGTCGGGGCGGGCCGGGCCGGGGCAGGCGAGGCGGGCGGGATGGGCGGAGCGAGTGGGACTGAGCGGTGCTGGGTGGGGTGTGCCCGCCCCAGGCCCGGAGACAATTACACCAGCTCCAGGAAAGCGCCTGCGAGGAGTAGCGTGGCGGCCCGCACAGACATGTGATGCTTAAAATAAACTCTTCCAAGCCTCTCATTCATTCGACTCTCGTATATTCGCGCGAGTGAGTAGTTAGTGTATACGGGGGCGGCAACGAATTTGATTATTAGTCCTGTAAGTGTAAAGTAAGTTATACACGGCGGTGACTAGACTACGGCGCGGAGGAAGAAAAGATAGCGCGGAAGGTGGCGGTGTTCCTCCTCTGATAGAAGGGAATATCCGGCGCCGACCTACACGTCGGATTGTGGAGTTTCGCCACATCCAAATGTTCCACCATCGGGGCACCGTCCCAGCCGGACAAACTAACTTCCCGACATATATTACAGTAGTGCAGTTAAGTTTGTGTGTGTGTGTGTTTAAGAAGGGAGAAATGGACAAGGAAAGGGTCAATCCACTTAAGTGGTCCAGCACGGGTCGCTCGACCATCTCGATAAAAATTCATATTTTGAACATACATTTCCTTATGCTTTGGCTGTTCAAAAACATCAATTTTTTTATTGTATCGCGTTTACAAGGGTTTTACGCCATGCGCCATTTTTCGCGTTTGTAGACATTTACTCTTTTCGAAATTACTCAGCTTGGGGTTGTTCTAGCATTTTAGAATAAAAAAGCATTGCATTGATTTCACAGTCTACCAATTCAGCATTGGTATACTCCTACGCATAAAAGTATAGTTATTTGTTGTAAAATATCATTGGTACATAACGTGCCACTTGAAAATTACATTGAAAATTTGGAAATTTTCCACATTTTGAACTGTACTATCCTTGTTGGGTGATTACATAAAAATCTGAAAATTGCAAACATACTAGATCGCTGTGATACCAAACTTCAGTAAAAATGTCAACTTTTAGATTTAACTCAAAGTTGTTTTTTTTAATTGTAAACTTATGGAAAAAACGCTTCATTTCCACAGTGAGGTTACGTTGTGCCAAGTAGTAATCATATTAATTTGAAGCTATGTTAAACTAAAATCTACATTAATTTAAAATAATTAAGTATATTTTATTATTAATAAACATAAAAGTGGTATAATACATACTTTTCAATATACTTTACTTTAAAACAAACTTACAACTTGGCATCTACGTTTGTAACTGAAAATGTGGTCTTGATTTTAAAAGCTGAACTGGCTAATACAAAATGTTTTTATAAAATAGAACAAATAAATTAAGCGTTTTCTTTATTACTGGTAATACTGGTGCTGTTTATCAAAATAACCTAAAAAATGTAAATACTTTGTTAAATATTAACTTCTTAGAAGAAATAGCAACACCTGTGAAATTAGGATTTTAACTTTACTTCCTTGTTAACGCCAAAACTCGTTAATTTCAATAAAATGGCTCTACAATTTCTACTTAGCGAGATTGCACTGAATGGTATTTCTAATAACGGGGGCAGCTCTAGTCAATTGAATCATATTTATTCAAAGCATGAGCTAGTCGTTAGAGGGGCATGGGCAAAAACTTGACAATCCACATTGGTTGTGAGAAAACGTGGGATATTTTTCCACAGCGAAAGCTTCAGGTGTGGCTTTTGACGTGCGTGTAACTTTAAGACTGCAAGGCATGTTTCTCAGTTCGTTTGTTTTCGTTAATTATCGTATCTCTTCTCTCTAATATTGAGAAAGCGTCTCGTTCAATAGCGGAATTTTACTTTTTGAGAAGTGTATCTGTGCACCTCACTGAATCATACGCAAATTAGTAGCACCTGCTCAGCTCACAACATTTACGGCAATATTATTGCGGTTTTATTCTTGTTCTTTTATGTATACACACATTGATTTTACCCTTCTTTGAACTAAATTATCTGAAGTAGTTCTGATGAGCGGCCCCACACATGGTATCAATTTACTTATGGCAATTGTAACCGGTTCCCACTGTAGCGTCTCTAGTCCTTGGGGTTATAAGGTTCGAGTACCCACTGCGGTGTCTTTTTGTCACTTAGCTAGATATATCAAATTCAGCTGCGGTGTAGAGGAGCATTCTAGCGGTCGGATTTTCATTTCCATAGTTTACGGTGGTTTCTCCGTTCAACTCGCGCGAATTCCAAAGCATTTCCTTAACAAACTGCCAACGGACTGAATATTTTCCATTACTTCCACTCTCCGACCCCACGTCTCTTTTTCTCTCTCAAAGTGTCTGTATTCTATACATGGCATAGAGAGGAAGTAATCACAATTCCTGCATTCATTGTTTTGATGTTGTCGTGTAGCTACAACACATATTTCGTATTATGTGCTCCTGATTCCATTTTCTATATTTCTTTCGTGTCGATAACATTCACAGGTTTGATGATACATAACTTACTAAACGGACAAAAATTCTCACCGCTGAAACTAGCTCTAACATCATTATTATTTTACATTTGAATCAGAT
The DNA here is from genome assembly GCA_031308135.1 of Acheta domesticus. NCBI lineage: Eukaryota > Metazoa > Arthropoda > Insecta > Orthoptera > Gryllidae > Acheta > Acheta domesticus. The sequence goes on along the minus strand of JAHLJT010004567.1, from coordinate 41,498,807 downwards.
CCAAAACTTAAGTATTATTATAATTTTCTCTTCCATTGTTTATTCGTATTTCCAATAAAAGTACTAAAATTAATAAAACAGCATGAAAGATTAAAATAAAACTGGCTAAATTTTCTGACAGTTTACAGTTTGTACTTAAAAACAGAACACTAAGTCATTTCCAATGCAATTGCATATGAAACACATTTAGCATGGGTCGATAATGTCTTGGCCAGCCATAGAAAATTATTCTTATTATGAATAACAATGATCAAAGCAATACCTTTCATTTCTACAATTCAAATGTCTACAAAACTTCACTATTAGACCATGATTGATTGATTGATTGATTGCTTCCGGGTACGTCAACTGCTGTTATTATTAGCCCCATTTGTGAAATTTAATCCCAAGTGGTCCCCTCTTCAGCTATCTCTCCTCAACCGCCCATGCTGGGACAAGCTCTAAGTTCCTCACTGGTTTCCCAACATGTGTGGTAGTGTAATACATGTATGTGCCACGGGAGAAGAAAGGATGTTAAAGAGGAAGGAAAGGTTGCGCACGGTTCGTCACCCATTTCGGCATTCGCCTGGTGTTGAACGGAGAAACCACGAAAACTACCGATTACAGCAGTCACCGGTTAGAATTCTCCTTGGAGCGGCTTAATTCGATCTCTCGCCAATAGATCAATAGCACAGGGATGGAGTAAACCATCTGTATTTTGATTTGCCAGGCTGTTTTTGTTACAAACATAATGTATCGAGAAACTGTTAATGCTCAGAGTGGAAACTTTTAAAACAAGCAATTTTTTTGTAACACGATATTGTTGTCAAGTCTATGAAACCATAAAATATCGTAGAGTGATATAAAAAAGTTAATTGGCACCACGAACGGTTCTGTTGTTTCTGTTGTTTAGAATGTGCGGGTACTCGAGAAGAAAAAAAGCAATTTACACCAACTTGTATACTTTTAATATTGTTCGAGCTTATTAGAACTGAATTACAAGGCGGAAAATCAGAAAAACTACTGACAACTATTAGTAGTCATTACCCGCATGTTTATTTATAAAAAAGCAAATATTCAATCTCTGTATTATTCAAAATGTCTCAATGCTAAAAGTTGAAACCTGTCGTGCAATAACTCGTTAAGAAACGGGCATGAAAACATACAATTTGCTGCAGGTTTTTTCCACAGCCATTAATTATCAAAAGGTCATACCTTTACCTCACAGCAATTTATCAGCTAATATCGTTGCGGCAAAACGATCGAAGGTCCCTAAGATTTTATGACAAGAACTAGGTGAGAAAATCACACTCACCAACACTAAAAATATTCAATAACTCAAAGAAAATGACCGGTTCCTGCGTAGCACACATTCTTAAGAACTATGATTATTCTTCACTTTGTGTGTTTTAAAAACGTAATATGATACTGATACAAAATGTCGCAAGTAAATTGGCCAAAAAATGGCGTATGTTTGAGTACGTTTGTAACATTTGATTGATATTGTTCTTTATGACACTGACTTGTTATCAGTAATATGTATTATCATATCGGGTAATGGTAACAGCTATCAATCTATACAGGATATGGTAATTTCCTCCTTTGGAACAAATCTTATTCTTTTGGGAAAGCATCCCCCAGGTCCGTTAGAGGTCTAAGTGATGCTCTCATCATCTTTCACATAGATTCTCCAATTACTTAAGAGACTTTAAATCTGGATTTCATGCAGACTATGCCTATGAATCATGGAAGTGCTGAGTATTTCGTGCCGGGGATTGCACAGAGAAGACAGTAGAGGGGAGAAAAAGAAAGAATCACGAACATTTCTTCCAGTTAGAATCTTTACAATCACAGTTTCAAGTGAGTCGTAAACATAGTTTTAGCTCAATAATTATGATGAATAAAAATATTTTCTTGAAAAAATTATCAATAAAAATCAACGAAAGCTAACGCAGACGCCATTAGGATGGCTCAAATTTAACAGAAGAAACAGAAAGGAGTATCAATGTGATGGTACAATTACATGTCCGCGCTCACATTCTACTAAAGATCTTACAACGCGTTGCAGCTATTTACAAACTTAGAAAAACTCCAATAAAGGCCCGAGCGGCCTTGCGCACCGCTGCATACGACACGAAAGGCAAATTAACCCTCTCTCGCGCCATCTGGCCGAGGGAGGCGAGGCGGCGGAGCGCCGGCAGTCGTTTAAGACGCAATTAAGACACGAAGGCCCAACAAAGCCGGCTCGCGGGGCTGCAGGAGCCTGGCGCAGGCGGCAGCGAGCGCAGGCGAGGGGCGTGCCTGCAGCGGCGCCGTGTGTGGCCCCTGCAGGCGACCCAGCACCCCGGGGTGAGCCTTTGAAATGCAAACCACAATCCTCCGATCGGTAGTAAACGCTCGTTTTCATTCCGTATTGTTAAGAACACTGAAGGTGTTATGACAATTCAATTGAATTCAATTGATTCACAAATTAGATTGCGCCTCGCGTTGTTTTCTTCTTTTTTTGTACATTTTAAATGAACGGGGCGAAGAGTGGAAATAATTTTCCGCAAGTAAATAAAATACGTTGCTTTAAAACTGATCCAGATGTGTTCTGGAAAGCTCTACCATTGTCAGATTAGTACTAACGTAGTTAGATTAGAGTAAAAAACTGTAATAATCGTAGTAATGGACAATGTAAATATTATTGGCTATATCTAAGATTTTATTTAAATTTTAAAAAATAGTCTAGGCTCAGATATTCAGCTTATTTAATTCCTTTATTCAAATCAAAGAAGACAACTTGCACAGGACATTCGAAAAGTTATAATTTAATCTATTTTATCATCCAATCCAAATGTCTCGATGTCTCGACAAATCGAGTTCATAAATTCGGCTGTACGTAAAACACATTCCAAAAAGGTTGATTTTTCGTGATGGATCCTGAAAGATTATAAATATGGCCTAGTGTACTACAAATACGGTATTAATCGAATATACAAAAGTAACTACCTTATTGCCAACTATTTGAATGTGGCGTCGCCGACGCTGTAAACAGTTTTAAAAGGATTTTCATGAGTTGAAAATTTCTTTTGTTCTTCATTCCTTTCATGCCTAGCTGTTCAAATACGTTCTTACAGTATCTGGCATTGCACTTACCAATGAATCGTTGTAATGTTAATGTTATACTCTGGTTCAAAAATTCCCAACACCCTTGTACATCACCTTCAAACGGGATATGAAATGGTAATATTGCAATTTCAAAATTATAATTTTCGTAAAAAATACTTGCAGGTATATGAATGATGCGAATCGTTAGAATTTAGTACAGCAATATTTTTTACATTTTGTTTTCTAATACAAATATACACGATCTCCTCCAAGCTGTTGTTCTGCGTTATTCTCTAATGCTAATATAAGATCATTCTCAATTAGTTCGGAAAATTCTGACGCAAAATCTTCTACAACTACATTTGATTCCCCTGATTGGCTTAACATTTCCAGATTTTTGTCCCCTATTTTGTAATTTTAAAATTCTACAAACTCAGTCTGATTTGTATTCTGAAGGCGAATACACATAAGCAATAGAAGGTTACTTTCTTGTTTGTTTATATGAATAAGTTGTAAGTCACATTACATTGAAAATCGATCTTTGCACGCTTAAGAAACGTGTAGCACGCATCGTTAAGTATTATTTACAGTTATTGTTTACTTCGTATCCACTTCATGTTCTTGAAATTTAATGTTTCAAGGTAATTTGCACATTCATTGTAAAAGATAGGCATGAAGTACTTCACAACAACTGAAATACTTCAGAATTCATAACAAATTCTGCCGAGCGATATTCGTTTAATTTTCTCTCGTTTGTCAAAAATCAGTGTTGCCATCCTCATGGAAGAAAATGATGTCGTGGGCTGAAAATAACCATGGGGTAATGGGGTTTAACCACCGCTATCTACATAGATCTATTTATGTGGCGTTGGTTTAATTCCCAGCATACTCCTAAGATCGCAGCGTCAAAACACGGAAAAACATTTTTCGAAATTTCTTCGAATCTTATGGCCGGATCGGAAAACAAATTATCAGTTCACCATCAGGAGATCGCGTCGGTATGACGACTGGTGCACGGGAAGTGGTCTAGTCGTGAGTGACGGAACTACACATCCGCACACACGCACGCTAGAGGAGTTACTCAAATACTGTACAGGGATATTAACAATGCGTTTCCGTGACCTCTCACAATCTGATTGTGATTATCATGTAGTGCGCTGTACACAGAACAATCTCAATATCCCGTAAAAATAAAACAAATGAAATCGAAACGTGTTCGTAATGGAGCATTCAACATTAGTGGGGAACAATTCAATAGCAGTCGTAAAGTAGGGACATTAAATACGTTCTGCGCGGTCTCCCTTTAATTAGTGCAGGATAATATGAGAATAAAGACCATTCATCCACTACGATTAAATCAATTTGTAATGGTATTTTTATTCTGAATTTAATCCTTTAACGGTCGTTAATGCTTTAAAACTGTTGATTTATGAGTAAATTTATGTTGAAAATAAAGACAAAAGACAAATTTAATTCACATTTAAATAAATATCGAACCTTTTATAACAAAGGTCGTTCAAGTAAATTCTAAAATACTCCACTTGTTTTAAGTGAGCTATGTCGAAACGAGAATATACATTTCAATAAGTAAGCTCGAAAATTCATAAATAGTAATAAAATTACTAATTGTATTGAAATAGCATCAATACTAGTTAAAATCGTGTAAAAGATATTTACTTGTTCCGATTACATACTTTAAGAATTCATAACACGGCGCCTAGTGACTTTACATTTGTATCAATTTTCAAAAATGTATCGAGTGCTCTGAATATCTCTACAACTATGAACATCCAAATGTGATGAGATGGAAATTTAGTCTACATCCAGATTGTTGACATCGATTTGCATAATTAAATATGTACGCAAGTCTGTCTGTGAATTAGCTGTCACTCCTTTTTTTTCCAAATCAATTACTCTCCACGTTCTCTATTATTTTGTAACACAATTTCGAAATAAATTTCGTCTCGTCAGTAATCATATTATAATACTTTAATAGTATGCAGTAGGATAAATGCACTTCTTCCTCACTAATGAATTCGTTACGAATTCTTTGCTCCATCACAGGCGGCACCAGACACCTCTCCTTCGTCAGTGCAGATGTAATGCATACGTACGAACTGTTCGCGAACCACACTCTTATTAGCAAGTGGGCTTTGCAGCGGGTGCCAGGCAATACGAGGAGACGGGACGATAATATTGACAGAACGAGCACATCGTCGGTATTGGATTCCGACCGGGTCAAGTCGTGGTCGTAATTGGTCAGAAGTCGGATCTTGAGCATGAATGAGGAATGAATCGGAAGCAGAATCGGAGCGTGTGGGGAGCAAATCGGGGGCTGCAAGAGGGAGTAGATCGAGTTGGCATTGAGAGGGAATCGGGAACAGATCACGAGAGGAACCGAAAGGAGCCGAAACAGATCGCGAAATGATTGAGAGCGGGTTGGAAGAGGATTGACAACAGGTCGGCAACTGCTGATGAGTGAGTAGGTACGTAGATGCAATATAAATGCTTGTAGACAATCTAATGGCAAATGGAGAAACAAAGTAAGACGAATAGGTAGGTTTGGGGTACGGGGTGGATAAGATAATAGGGACAATCAGGAAGCAATCAAGTACCGGAGTGCTTGAGAGCGGCGCGGGCCGTGGCTACACCGAGAGCGGGTATGCAGCGCGGGGGGGGGATGCGGATAAGGCGGCTGGACAGGGCGAGACGGCGGGAATACAGGAGAGCGGGGTGGAATTTGGAGAGGTTGATTGATTACTAATCATTCCGGACGCATCAACTGCTAAGGTCATTTGTCTTGTGCTGTGATCTTCCACCGCTGAATCGAGAAATCCGGCGCCAACCTTCCCGCCTACTAATCAGGGTTTTCTCCAACCAGGTCTCTCCCACCAGCGAAGCACCGCCCCAGCTGGGACAAGCGTTAAGCTCCCGTCTGGTTTCCCGGCATGTGTGGTAGTATAGTGCCCGTTTGTTATGGTACTGCCCCAGCTTTCGTCTGGTGTCGATCGGAGAAAACGATCGGAAAACTACCGATTAGAGCAGCCGGGCGCTAGAATTCTCCTCCAGACCGTGACTGAATTCGACCTAGCTGTCCTGGTGGTGTCTAAAATCCTGCCACTGCCGGAACTCGAACCGAGGTCATCCCGGTTGGAAGCATTGCAGTGACATCAGTTGATCCCCGAACTACCCTTACTCGGTAGAGTGGGGTGGAGAGGCGGGAAGGGCGCGACAGAGATGGGAGGAAGGGCGGGCGGTACAGGGATGGAGGAAGGGAGGGAGAGGGTGGGAGGTAGTTTTGGGCGAGGGGGAGGGAGGGGGGAGGGAGGGAGGGAGGGAGGGAGAGAGGACGAGGGAGGGAGCGCGGGTGAGGATGGGAGGGCTAGGGAGGGATGGAGAGGAAATGAGGGAGAGGGGTAGGGAGGGCGAGGGAGGGAGGGAAGCAGGGAGGACGAGGGAAGCAGGGAGGACGAGGGAAGCAGGGGGATAAGGGAAGCAGGGAGGATGAGGGAGGGAGGGAGGATGAGGGAGGGAGGGAGGATGAGGGAGGGAGGGAGGGAGGGAGGAAGGGTGGGAGGGAGTGTGAGGGGAGGGAGGGAGAGGGAGGGAGGGAGAGGGAGAGGGAGGGAGGGAGAGGGAGGGTGAGGGAGGGAGAGGGATGGTGAGGGCGGGCGGGCGGGCGGGCGGGCGGGCGGGCGGGGCGGGGCGGGGCGGCATGCCCAGCTGCGTGTCGTGGTGGCGGCGGGGCGGAGGTCGCACGCCGCGTTGCGCGCAACTGAGGCCTGCGACTCACGTTTTACGACCTCTGCCCGCTCCGCGCCACGCCACGCCACGCCACGCCATACCACGCCGCCCCGCGCGGCCTCCACGCCGCCGTGCCGGGCGCACGCCAGATGGGGCGACCGCTGCACGCACGGCCACTGCCCGTCCGCCACAGGTGGTCGCTCCCGGAAGGTTAATGGGAATGCACCGGCACTCACTCTGTCGCAAAGGTGGTGCGGACCCTAGTGGTAACGGTGATATTTCTCCGCTGAAATCTGCGCTAGTATTGACGAGAGTACTTACTTATGACTTCGATCGGCGTTTCCACTCATCAGTGGTTGCCTCTTTATTTTCCGGTTCCAGCCTTCTCTATCCGCCCGTAGGTCGTCGTCCATTCTTCTTTCAAGCATGGCTTCTATTATTCCTGAATTCCAGGTTTTAAGAGGCCTTCCTCTTTTCATTCTTTCTGGAGGAGAACGATGGAGGGCAATTTTAGGCCATCATGAATATGAAATTCTTCTCTGAAGGCTATAGCATTGCAATATTTTACTTCTTACTTTGTCCACATAAGATTTCGCTTGCTGTAACCCTTCCCTGGTCTCTACGTTTCTAATTTTCTGCATTCTAAAAATTCAGCAGCTCTTTTATAGTCCATCCATTTCTACCACACACAATTTCTGATTCTGACGTTCCATCAGAGTCCAACTCAAATGTAACTTCAGAATTTGAATTTATGGGCCTGGGCGTCTTTGGCGGGCGTCAGAGAAGTGAAGATGTGGAGAAACGCGTGGGAAGGGGAGTAGAAGAGAACTTGTGAAGTGGGGAAGACGTGAGGAACTGGCGGGTAGATGCAGGGCTACACATGCGACACTGGATTTCTAATCTAACGACGGGAAGCAATAGGCACTTCGCTTCCAAGCACTAATTCTCTAACCGCCGTCGCCGCCACTGCCTTCGTCTCTCTGACAGCGTCAACATTCATCTTTTTTCCATTCTTCTGGGTGCACCTTGGAAAACTAAATAAATAACAAAATAAAATGGTAATGCTTTAAGCTGAACTTCCGTGGATGTATGGTCATCCTTTCATTACCCCAAAGTTTAGGTGCCACAGACGGTCATGTTTAAGGAATTTTTAATAGTAAGAAACTTTGCTTTTATGATTATTTTTCAAGTATCAACATCATTATCTATATTTTCTTGATGCCAAAAAATTAACATGTTTATGTATTAGTTTCATAAATTTATTTCACTTTATTTTAATTTCTAATTTGAAGTCGGTAAGAGAAACAAAGATGTGTATCACATGAAAACGTTCAGAAACACAGGACATCGATATAAGACAATTCTGATTAAGTTTTCGGAAGTCGAATGCCGAGATCAAAACTTGTAAGATATGAATTCACATTCACCTATGCAAGGAATTCAATCGACAAGTAATGTAAGGGCGGGAAAAATTCAGAACAGTGAAATGGGGTGGGGCGGGGCGGGGCGGGGCGGGGCAGGGTGGGGCAGGGTGGGGCGGGGTGGGGCGGGGCGGGGTGGAATGGTGCGTGGTGGGGCGGGGTGGGGTGGTGCTGGGTGGGGCGGGGTGGGGTGGGGCTTGATGGGGCTGGGTAGAGCGGGATGAGGTTGGGTAGGGCAGGGTGGGGTTGGGTGGGACTGGGTGGGACTGAGTGGGACTGGGTGGGACTGGGTGGGATTGGGCGGGATTGGGTGAGACTGGGTGGGACTGGGTGGGGCTGGTTAATGGGGCTGGATGGGGCTGGGTGGGGCTGGGTTGGGCTGGGTGGGGCTGGGTGGGGCTGGGTAGGGCGTGATGGGGCTGGGTGGGGAAGTGCGGGGCTGTGCAGGGCCTGGCGGGGACAGCGGGCGCGGCGCAGGCATGCGCTTTACAACACCTTAGCGGACGCAGGGATATTTCCTGCGGCCGCGGCGTCTGATTTACGCGCAGTAAACGTCCGCCGGCCGGCCACCCCTGGGCAGTCGCTGGCCGCGCGCCTCCGCCGGAAGGACTTCGACCTTGGCCGGAAATGCCCGCCGCCACTAAATTCCACATGCATGTAGTTTAGACAATTATCGAAAGACACACGTACAGTGCGAGACAAATCTGTGGCGCGGAAAGAATTTATTAGATGATAAAATGTGCTCTTTATCGACATGTTAGGGCTAATTGCCGAATGTCGCTAAATTTCGAATTAGCCTCTTAATGTTTGTATTATCCAAATTGGTTGATAAGTTCGGAAGTAGAAACAGCTGTTCAGCATACTTCAGAGTTAAGCAGAATGAAGTGCACATTAGCCGTACGAGATGACCAGAGTAAATTAATGTGTTTCAAAGATGAATAGCAGACACTATTTGATGAATATTCTACAGACCGTTGGCAAAAATTTCTAATGATAGTAAGTGACAAGGTGTGCAGTTTCGAGTTTCACTGCGTCACGTCGTAAATTTCTGTATCCTTATATCTAATTCATAATCTGTGAACCTCAGTTGACGCTTCGCTACGATTTGCCGCCGGCAGCGCCGGTGCTCCGGTCTTCGACCTCTGCGATTTTCAGACAAGAACCTGGAGTCAGTGCAACCAATAATTAGAGAGTTTTTTGCAAGACTGGAAATCCATTTTCATAATACGTAAACATTATTGTCACTAGGAATAACGTATCTTCAGAAAAATGAGTTTTTGCACGTCGTAGAATCGAAACCATACGATAAAACTGGGAACTAATTTGAACTGAATACCTCTAACAAAATCTAAAAGCATCTGCTTATATCTATTTTGCTTTTATAAGCATTACAAGATAGCATGTGTAATACATGAAATCTGATTGTATCATACGAATATGTAATACATGTCTTTATCTCCAAAGAAAAATATATATTCCTAGTCTTACGTAAGTAAGGAATGTAATCCCGCAATTTTACTAATACTTATTTTCATTGTTTATATTAGAAATGGGAAATTTATGGCAATTATCAAGCCATGTGGATAAATAATTACTTTTTCGTGACAATCAATGTAACCTCAATATATAAAACCTAAACAATTACGTTAGTTTATTCCTGATATATTTGAATTAACGTGAGAAAAGTAAACTATTAAGTTCCTGCCATTTTATACTGGTTATATGATTATTATACTTTTCATTACTTCCATTCTTTTTGTGTATTAGTGTCGAATTCATGTTTAGTGGTGACAGTGAAAACTACGTAAAGTGTAAACTACGAAGATTTTTGTCGTAGACGACAAAACATGGAGAATGACGGGACCCGTCAATCGAAATCCCGTCATTGGATGCCGGCGCATGCGCAGTACAATTCTCCCAGGATTGTTGTGTTACGGTCTTTCTAATTCAAGACTCGCAAAACTCTCTATTAACGCATTTTATGCCAAACAACCTTTCGCAAGTGGACAAGTCGCCTCACACTTAATCACTTTAGCCAGCAACTCATGGCTAATGACATTAGCCTCTGATATCCCACACGATCCGTTCATCTTCAGTCATACAGATTTATTCAAATCGTTCGGATAATGTGTGCATTAACTGGCTAAATTGCGAATTAGCCGTATTTCAGACTTATGCCAAACATATACACCTAGTACAAAGAAAATTGTGATTAAATGTAAAATAAGTTTTCGAGATTTTAAGGGAAATACGAATTTGGGAGTCCTTGGGAACAAAAATGTTTTTTTTAACACATGTATGTCAGTCTCTCTCTCTCTTTCTCTCTCTCTCTCTCTCTCTCTCTCTCTCTCTCTCTGTCCGTCTTCCCGACAAAATGTACCCTTAATTCAGCAATGACTTAAATCAGACTTCAACGAGCAAACTACACCTTTTACTGCTCGTCAAATTTTAACATATAGATAAAATACCTTCGTTTGGTAATGAATTATGAAGACAAGTTGACGAGAATTTTGGAGCATTAAGATTAAAGAACTCATGCATAATACGATTGCATTATATCTGGTCACCAGAGTACGATTTGAGTGAGTGGGAATATCGAAAGAATGTTAGACGACTGAGATGAATGCATCGTTAAATGCTAAAAAAGATGTGAGGTCAAGGTTGGCTGAAGGCGATGATTCAAAGTTGCCAAAGTTAATGTGAAGATGTTGGAAAGGTTAGAATAAAACCACAAGATCGAGTAGAATGGGATTCTTATCATTTACGAAATAGAGATTAAATACACGGTAGAAAACGAAGAAGTACCGTAGCAGAGTGACAAATGAGAAATCGTAGACCCCCAAATGAGGACTTTTCTCATACACAAGCTACAGATTGATGGAGTGGACGTCAAGCAGAGTTTTCATAGGTGAACTAATAGCACCACTTTGCCATGAATTGACTAGAGTGTATAAAATTACATGCTGTCAAAATTAACTATAATTAGTATAGTTTTTTTGGACAAATATGTCAAGTTTTACATTCACTTTTCATTTTGTGACTTTTAACATAATTTAAATGGTTTTAAATATTATTTCATCACGAAGCTCATAATTTTCCTGTTATTTCATATTTTAGTACAATGTGGACTGGTTTCTATTTTAAATGTGAAATTAGATTAATATACATTTATCGCTACATAACAATTAAATTATTTACAATTTTGTACCAACTTCTTTAAAAAGGGTCATTTAACTCAAGAGTTAGCGATATATTTGTTAAATGTCCATCACACTTTGTTACCATATAAGTTAAGAGTAGCGTCATTGTGGCTTCCTGAAGAATTTGAAAATTAAAATGCAAATTTCACACGACTATTATGCAGCCAAATGATTTAATAGGAGTTACACATGAAGTTTCGTATGTAAATCACATTGATGTTTCTACATTACATTGAAAACTTTGCCAATATTTTCTCAGAGTATGAAAACAAAGAATACGGTACTTAGGAAGTCTTAATGCTGAGTTTCCTTAAGTAATCATACAGTGCATAATGTTAGTCAAAGCAATGTATACTTTCAAATCACAACGATATTATTACTCCGAGGCAATATAACGTGAAATTATTATGCATTTACATCTTGTCACCGTCAATTTCCAATAAAGAGCGACATATGGTTTCAAAAAAATTAACAATGCAGTTACCATGACATCAGGAAGCATCAAGTAACTACAATTGTGAAGCAGTCTCAGTTTACATTCACACAAAATTAGAGCATGAGGCTGTCTTGAGGACGCCAAGAACCAACTGACACTAATCAGACGTTTCTTCTCCAGCTATGCCAGATGTTTGGTCAAGAAACCGCTACGTCTCCGGAAAAAACACAGTGAGTCACAGCCACTGGGAGCCGCCCGCCCACGTGTGGTTTCGCGGATTAGGGGGCGGCCTCAGGGGAAGAAAGCCGATGTGGTAAGGAAGGAAAGCAGTTATCTAAATGATAATGCGTGAGAGACGTTCATACACTTTTAGAACGCTGGAGAGGTAAAAGCGAGAAATAAATAAATAAAAAAAGGCTGTCGATACCAATTTTCGCATAACAGTGATTTGACGTAGACTTTATTTGACTCATTCGTGTGCTAATGGACCCTTCTTCTTTAAAACTAATTTTTCATCGTTATCTGAGACACTATTACGGACGGTCAATGAAGCACAGGATAAATGATGATAACAATAACGATGAAACTATGGTGTAATGAGAAGAAGGAGAAAGGAGAGAACGGCAAAAAATGTTTGGTCAAGAAACCGCTACGTCTCCGGAAAAAACACAGTGAGTCACAGCCACTGAGAGCCTCCCGCCCACGTGTGGTTCGCGGATTAGGGGGCGGCCTCAGGGGAAGAAAGCCGATGTGGTGAGGAAGGAAAGCAGTTATCTAGATGATAATGCGTGAGAGACGTTCATACACTTTTAGAACGCTGGAGAGGTAAAAGCGAGAAATAAATAAATAAATAAAAAGGGAGGTCAATACTAATTTTAGCACACCAGTGATTTGACGTAAACAATTCCTCTCAGTCGTGTGCTACGGGCCTTCTTCCCTAAGGCTCATTTTTCATTGTTCTAGTTATCTGAGACTGTTACGGATGATCAATGAGGTGCAGAATAAATGATAACAATAACGATGAAACTATAGTGGAATGAGATGCACGAGAAAGGAAAGAACGGTAAAAAATCTCGAATGAAACTCCATGTTCACTACAAATTCCATGAAATTATTGACTTTCTAACATGTGTATTCAAAATCAACGCGGACTCTAGGCAACGAGTCGTACCGGACCTTAAGACAGTAATGTTGACGAAGGATAGCCTTTCTTCCGAACGACCTTAACACCGCATCCAAGGTATGACCTATCCCTTTCACCCTCGACCCATTTCTTCACTACACACGATTGTGGGCTTTCAATTATGGGATTAAAACGAAAGGTCCTCGGCGAAGCAACACACTCACAAAAAAACAAGTGACAAATCACACACCTCTTTTTAAATTTTATTTTATATAGGATTGATATACAAAGTTCAGTTTTTTTACAACTCTCCATTTGCTTTGTTGATTTATATCTAATTTACTATAAACTAAATCTATTCAACACTACAATTGACGAGGTGACTCACCGAGCACTTCTCAGAATCATTAATACTTGTAAAAATGTTTAGAAATGAGTGGATAGGATATCTATTTTTTATTCTTGTTGGGGTTTTTGCAATTTTTGTAATATTTACCTATGCAAATGTGTCTATCTTGGTTGATGAGGGTTAGGTTGGAATAGAAGTTATTGGCTAGGAAAGCTATGTGGTGTGCGATGGGATTAAGGTTAAATTCGTGGTGTAATTGTTCATTGGAAATAAACCAGGGGGCTTGAGTGATGGTTCTTAAGAATTTGTTTGGAATTATCTGTATTCTGTTGATGTTATAATTAGCTGCATTTGTCCAAATTGGACAAGCGTACAGAAGAAGTCTTGTGATGGTTTTATACAAGATGATGCTATTACTTAGTGAGAGTTTATTATGATTTAAGAGTGGTTTTAACTGTATTAATTTTGCTTTGGCTTGTTGAACTTTGTTGTCTATGTGTAATCACACACCTCTGGATGGGATCACGCCATCTTCAGATAACAGGGACAGTTTGTTAGTCACCGCGACCGACTTCAGGGGCGTGTCGGTCAGCAACGGCGCTACGCCAGTGGCCGTGCGTTAGAAAGAAAGCGACCCGGACTTTTCCCACCGGCTTTTTGCTCGCGAAACGGTCCGATTCGATCGGGCGACGGGCAGAGGACGCGGCGACGTGGGCGAACGGGACCGGAAGCCTCCGCCGTGCGGAGGAGAGCGGCGCGGACGCGGCAAAGACGCTTTTTGCCTGCCCTCCCCCCACCCCCACCACACGCCACGCCGTTAGCCTCCGGCATCTGCCTGCTGTCCATGCGTGAAGCCAGGATTAATGTCGGGGAGGGATCATGACCCCCATCGGTGACGGATTGAGAGGGAGGGCAGACAATAAGTTCGGATCAATCCTCCTCTTGTCAATTTTCCCCCCCTCCTGCCAATTTTTCTTGTGAATGTACTACGTTCGCAACGATTTTCACGTATTGATCTCATCACTGCGAAACGAGTATTTCCATTATGTAAATATATTTTCATAATTTCAAGTTCACGATTTTAAAAATTAAGTTGTTTTGTTTCAAAAAGATGTACGGTGCGGGTATTCCGAACTGAAAATTCTTCTCTCCCCGCCCGATCATCACTGGATCTACCCTGCCCCCATGGCGTCACTAGGGGAGAGACAATAGGTTCTGATCACTCCATGGCAAAATAAAAACACATATTACGGACAAAGCAGTTTATGTGCACGTTAACGTATGTTTAACAGAAAACCTAGAGAGCAAGTTAGGATTTTATCATTACATTTGTATCCATATGTTTAATTACTTCAAAAGAGAGTGTGGAGTAGATCATATTTTGTGGCGGAGACAGTGTTTCATCATTTTTGCATTTAAAACAATTTTGTAAATTTGTATTGCCGAAAGCTATTTCGTGCTACAGTTTATTAAGGTTTTATGAATAAGCATATAACTCCCTATATCCTCAAAGAAAAATTGTGCAACAAAAGTATTTTTCGTTAAAAAATCTCTATTCACAAAAGCATCTTATTCTCTCTCTTGAGCAAATGTTTTGCTGGACCTGGAGCCCAGGGAAGTCAGGCAGCCCCAGTTTCCGAAATATCCAAGATAACAGAAAGTTCTTTGTTTTCCACCCTTCTGTAAATATGCCAGAAGAAGAGCCGACACATACTACGAGTGCTTCACACGTGAAAGATTTATTAAAAACACGGTGAAGTGAGAGTTTCAACAGTGAACCGTGTTATCGACAAGACACTCCCGAGGGACCTGTCAGCGCCTGTTCAAGTGTTATTGGACACGCGCGAAGCAATCTCAAAAAGCCAGTATTTCTTTAGAAATCCTGTACAAAGATAAGCATCGCAGACAGCTCCTTTGTTGTTTTTTGAGCGGGGGGTCGCAGAGCATTTTAAACACATGCCCATCGCTTTGTGGCTGGCGGTAGCGCCCGCGGCCACCTAAGCGTAACAAGGTTCTGTTCAAGTGTGAAATATTTCAAGCCTCCGCGTCGGGGCGGCTTCACGCATGTTTGCGGAGACAAAGGGACAGGGTTGCCGCCGCCACCGCCGCCGCCGCCGTCGCCATCGTCGCCGCCACCACCATCGTCGCCACCGCCGCCACCGCCGCCACCACCGTCGCCGCCACCGCCGCCACCACCACCGCCGCCGCCGCCGCCGCCGCCGCCGCCGCCGCCGCCGCCGCCGCCGCCGCCGCCGCCGCCGCCGCCGCCGCCGCCGCCGCCGCGGCTGCCGCCGCCGCCGAAGCCGCCGTTGCCGACATCGCCAGCGCCACCACCGCCACTACCACCGCCACCGCCACCAATACCGCCTCCACCACCGCCACCGCCATCGCCGCCACCGTCGCCACCGTCGCCACCGCCGCCGCAGCAGCAGCAACCGCCGCCACCGCCGTCATTCACGCTGCCAACTTCGCCGCCTCTACCGCCGTTGGCGCTACTGCCGCGCCACCGCACGAGCTCGCTACTTTTCCACCATCACCACTGTGCCAACGCCAGCGTCACCCGCCTCTGTCTGCACTGTCACCAATGTTCCCACTTTCTACCGCTACCTCCGCGTCCACTTCGGTCAATTGATTGTTCAGATCAACGCAGAAATTATAAATTCTATACAGTGTTCGTGTAACGCCCGAGTTCTGGAAACTACTCCCCACACCGAAATAGGATGTTTTTAGACATTTTCAAATTTAGCGCCGCGGACGCTCAATACCACCAACTGCATTTACTCACTTATACTTTGACTCCCATATTCGCCCAACCATCCCCCACTGCCCGCCTACAATCCCTCATCAACTCCCTCACCTTCTCCTACAGCCACTCCCGTATTCTCGGTTACGGTCTCACCTACATTCCTCCTTCACAGGAATCGCCATTATTGCAGCGGCCGTCTCTTCTTCTGCCACCAATCCCGAACCTCTGCCCAAAGCCTCTGCTACAGCGTCATTGTCATATCTACATAGTATTTATCTGACCACTGTCGGCTGCATTCTCTGCATTCATAATCACACGAATTAACACTTTCACAACCATCTTCAAAAGTTGCATGATTCTAAATTTTAACGTAAATGCTGGCATCTCATTTAAAATATTACATTTAAATTAATAAGTAAACTTTTAATTTTCAAGATAATGCACATACTCGTACAATAGTTGCACATGAATGGGTGAATATAACCTCTTAAAGGTGATTGTTCAAGTCAATGTAGAAATTATAAACATTATACAGTTGTCGTTGGAGGATTTATTTTTCAGAATTCGTGCATGGAAACTTTTTACGTACCATCACTGTTTATTGATTGAAAAATGTTGATTTGGAGCACGCGTTGACAAAGTCGACTTTGATAAACGCGTACCGCAAAGAAGTGACGGTCACTAAACAAAGAGTTAGATAGTATTCTTACTTTAGGTCGCATCAACCAGTTGGATTATGAGCGACCAAAACAACAGGGTACTGCAAAGCAAACAAAATACTGGGGCGACAGGATCCATCGTGGCTGCCGTCTCGCATATTGAAACTTATTCAAAGAATAAAAAGTATGTTTTCTATGAATTCGAACTAAAAAATAATGTGCGTAAGATGTACAAAAGTTTATTTGGCATCCTCATTTGAAAATGACGAACTCTATTCCTATCGTCGCCTCGTACGCAAACATTTCCTTCGCACGTCTAAGTCTCACAGTCTGTAGTAGTTACGTAAATAACTATTGTCGAGCATTTTTTGCAAGGTTCTTTTACATGCCACTAGCGTCACAATGTAAATTGCTGGATTTTCAGTCCTTTGAAAATCCACCACCCTCTTATCCGTTGGAGCCAATGATCTCTAATTTTGGCAGCAAACGTGCGAACATTCATATTGCTGAGACCAACAAACTGTACGGCGCCTCCAACCCCTCCCTTCGTAAAAGTTAATCCGCGTTCTCCCAGCCCTGGTGTTAAAAAACACCATCCCATAACTCTTCTTTGTTGTCAGTTGTACGGTTGTCAAGAATCATATTTAATTTAGGTGATAACAAAACGCAGAGTAACTTTCAGATTGGTGTACTCAAATGCATTATTTCTTCGTCCATTCTTGCAGTTTACCAATGCAAAGAGATTTCCTGATGAATGTTCCAACCATTGTAATTCATTCCCATGATTAATTAAGTAACATATTCTGTACATAATGGATTTTTATTTTTTAAAAATAATGATTCGAGAAGTCTGAAAAATATCACTAAAACATTTAATTTGAAAGTCGATGTGATAAGCAATTTACAACCTTTTCATTTTTATTTTCCCTTGTTTATTTCATTAATTGGTTTTTATTTTCCTGAAGAACTCTTTGATAATACTGTGATTAGGCAAACAGAGACACTCTTATCAGAGAATATGCTTAAACATTTGAACACCGCGTTTTGTAGACCACGATTTCTGGTATTCTTCAAATAATCGCGGAAGTCTTCGTTTATGTACCGACAAGTATGCCGAAATTTTCATAAACAAACAAACGAACCCATTGCGTACGTGAGTTCCTGGGAATGTGGTGGGAGTTCGTCATCGTAGTTCATAACGGGCCGTAAAAATGAACCTGCCACGAGGAAAGAACACAGGAGAGGCCGCTTCTGGTGACATTAAAAACCTTCTCATTCAACAGCGCTGCTCATAAATTGGCCGACGTTTATTAGTCTACAGAATACGACCATTACTCATCGTCTGTTATAACAGCACAGACGTCTAAATACACAATGCATAATTGTTTATCCAGAACAGGCGGTGTCTGGGGGTTCGCTCGCATAGAAGGCGGGGCTCCAATGTTTTCTTGACTAATGTCCGACTGGTTCCTGGAAACGGCGTTGTCTTCGAGTTGCGTTTCCCGTCCGATTGGACGACTGAAGAAAAGCGTTTGAGGACAGAGAGAGCGAGCGAGCGAGAGAGAAAGAGAGAGAGAGAGCGAGCGAGCGAGAGAGAAAGAGAGAGAGAGAGAGAGAGAAACGTGAGAGTCGCATTAAAACCCAGCATTTGAAGTAAAAAAGAAGTCATTAGCATATAATGATCTGTTTTATGAGTTTTATGTTTTATATTCTTGTTGTGCTATTCAGAAGATACGTAATTATGAAAGGGTTGTCGACAAAATAATCTATAAAGTAAGACATTTTTGAAGACATTCCATATTTTTGTATGTGAAAAGTATAAAAACCATTAATATAGGACTCGTTAATTTACATTGCCACATAAAAATGTATATTTTTGTTAAGATTATTTCATTACCTATATTTAAACATCATTTTTCTAATCACTAACAATAAAAATAATTATTCTTATTGTGATTTATTATGAATGGGTCATGTAATTCCGTTCTGTTTTCCGTTCTTTTTAATGTTTATTGTTTACGTTTTTGATATTATTTGATATTTAGTTATAAAAAATACATCAGGTCACACACAACACATAAATCAAGGTCTCACTATCGGTTCACTTCAGTTCATCATTTCTTCTCATTGAAGAAATTACTTTCACTGCCCTTTGCATCAACCACTTTAAACTCGGTAAAACGAGCGTAGTTCCTGCAGGGATTAAATCTCCCAAAAGATCCATTTCGTCCCTCATAAACTAGAGAAATAATTATCCAACCTCTCTCTATATCTTTCTCTCGTCTTATCTTCATTTATTTCATTTCATCCTAGAGGTACCCAGTGGGGATGCCTTTAATCAGAAGTAGGGATATGATGGTGCGCTAATTTGTAGTTACACGTCCCTTTGGGCGATTGTAATGCTGCCATCTGTTATGTAATACATATAAAACTAACACTCAAAGTGACAATTCCACTGATCTGGTTAAATTTTTTTTAAATACTTGACAAAAATGAATTACAAAAAAACGTAAACAACAAAAGTGTATTATTTCTTGGGCATATGATAACTACGTGACATTCCAATATATCTTACAAAATTGTTCAACAAAATGTTTGTTGCACGGCTACCAACTATTGTTATTAACTCATCTGAGGGTTCCAATTTATTATCGGAGATTCGTTTTCTTTTTTTCTAAAAGATCTCATTTTTTTGCAATCACCATGGTCAAAATTTCAGAATTTCATCTTCTCGTTGATCTCATAGTGAGAGCAAAGAAATATCTGAATAAACGCTCTTTACCTTATTAGAGAAATTAAAATCTAATTGCAAAATATTCTAAACTTGTTCACGTTTACAAATTGAAATGTTTGCCATCAATACTTTTCAATACTCTAGTATGAGTTTTCTACCCTGCACTTTCCCCATTGTTGCAGTTTTCAGTGGTCTTGAGGACCTGATGGAAACGCTCGCCTAACTCGGCTCTTAATTTTCCTTAACTTTTAACAGTATTTGTCAAGATTGATGTAGAGGAAATGAGTGTTTTATCTTTGTATTTCATGCTAGGTCCTGGAATGCTGACAATTAATTACGTATTTTGTACATGGAAGGTTATGTTCGTGTTTATATTAAATTGCTGTTCGGCACAAGTGAGAATCATTGTATTTAGGGTCGTTAAGGACAACGAAGCGTGAAGCAATCGACAGTAATATTGATCTTCTGCGCATGCGCAGATCGAGTTCATCATCACTAGAGTACCTGCAGGTGCGCAGAATGTCCATATCGCTGTCGATTGCTGTGTGCAACGATATGCTTGAAGTCCCTTGTATTTACTTCTGATATACATTGTCGATTCTTACAAGTGAGTTTTCATAGAATGCTTTTCTGCTTTTTCAGTTTCATCACTTGACTTCGGCTTTTGGTAGCTACCCTCATCTTCTTAAGAAGTAATTCTTTTAAAAACTGGAATTAATTGTTCTTGGTATTTGATCAGAGTATACAGTAGGACGACTTGTGGAACATGAAATTAATTAGGTTGGAAATGGACGCAAAAACTTGAATTACGTGAAAACTAGATAATGAAGTAGAACACAATTTCACATCTTTGAAATAAGTAATTATTTTAAATAAGCAAAATTATTGAAAAACAGTAAAAAATGATGATTTAACAAAAATGCAAATCGATGAATGCTGAGATTTTAACACACAGAAGAAAATATTTAAAAAGTTGGACTTAGGATTATAATAAACTCCTCCGGCTCGATTTCATGAGTATTTTCTACAAATCGAATATCCGCTTCTAAATTTACATCTAGATTAGCAAGTTGTCTTGATATTTTTTTCGTTATCCAAGAATTTAAAAAAATCCCATCTTTATTTAAAAACAAGATATGAGGAATTATTCAGAATTTCATTACTAAATTATGAAGTCATTAGATCCCAGAGAAGGTTCACAACCAAAGGGTTTACATAAAAGTGTTGAACCTACCCTCACATCGATGGCATGATGAACATCGTTACCTCTAACAACACGGTACTGGGAGGATCGTCTTTTTGAAAGGCCACGATTAAAGCTTTCGGGTAAGATCCGACACGTACTTATGTTCTAACGACTATAACCTAATGTAACAAGCTCTTCAACACCTCTTTTTGCAGGATTCTCTTTAGTAAGCGTTATACATTCTTTGTAGGGTATTATCCCTTCTTTTGCGCTCAAATGTGAAATTATCTCGTATAATGTTCGTGTAACAAGAGGGGGGTGGAAGCATTAGTACATATGTTCACTCCTACGTCTAAGATGACTCCATATTCCGACGAGGTTCTTGTTATAAAATGCCCAAGCATTACCAAGGGTTTGAGTCCTGTTACCATCATAGATACGAGGTACTAGAAAAAGGTTATTTTACAAATTTCTCATTTTGCTAACAATGGAAACGCAAACAGATACAATTCAAGACTGCCCTGAACATTGCAAAATATTTAGTGGCTAATGGAAGAACCAATAGCACTAATCTGATACAATATGAAATTAAAGGAATTTAGTATGAATACAGTAAGAAGTTAAAGGAACTTTTAACTTCAAAGTTGGTACTTACAATAGACAGTTAATTTACAGAGAGAGACATTCTCCGTCTTTATCAATATCACCTTCTTCGTCATACTTTTCTTCTGACTGCGTAACTTTATTATGATTTTGATGTAATTATCTGAACTTACGTGATCATGGAATCGATTAATTTTTTAGCATTGATATTTATACAGTCTGAACGATTATGGAGCTTTGACGAAATAAGAGGCATGGAAAGCGGAAGTAGGAAAACAAGTGACGAACACGCTTTTCCCCAAATCAATTTCTTTGGCCACCAAAAATCCGCTTTATCCGTTATACTCACGTACCTACGGTGGAAAATTAGCTCTCCGACAGCGACTTTATGATCGACTAACACAGAATATTCGGAATACCCGGAAATCTACTGGACCACACCTTACCACAAAAACTCCGGACATGGAGCACTTCGATGATTAATTGATTGATTGATTGATGTATGCGGACACGTCTGTTGTTCTGTCTCTCGTTCGTACTGATATGGTCATTAATGCCGTTAATGCAGGGGATGTCTTATTCCTGGAGGTGCCGGTGATTAATTCTCAACAGAATGGCGAGGTCCAGCACCGACCTACAGTCCGGTTTGTAGGAGGGTTCCCGTTCCAGGGATCGCTCTCAGTGGGACACCGCCCTAGTAGGGAGATGCTCTAAGCTCCTGACTGGTCTCCCAGCGTGTGTGGAAATGTACTAGGGCATGTGTGCTAGTAAGGGGTGGCAACAGGATAAGGAAGATGAAAGATCGCGCGCATTCCGTGGCCCGTTTGTTAGGGCACTGTTCCGGCATTCGTCGGGTATTAAGCGAAAAAGCAACGGAAAACTACCGATCAGAGAAGCCGGTCGCTAGAATTATCCTCCAGACAGCGGTACTCCAGCAATCGATCTAGCAATATAGCCAGAGTCAAAAATCCGTCATCATCGGAACTTCAACCATACGTCCTCTCGGCCAGAGTCGCTCAACAGACAGCGATGCTGATTGCGAGCTACACTCAACCGGTGGGCACTTTGTCCCTTGTTCATCATCCAACCTAGCCATGGCTTGGCGGCACTTGGCGCTCGCACAGAAAAGACTCCCATAGACCGGCATCAAGGTATGAAAGTCTCCGTACTTTTTCCTTTCTAGTAAAAATCGTGGACCCCTTTTCTTCGTTTCCTAAAAATAAATTAACAATTTGATAGAAAATTGTAGATCAAGAAGGTAAAAGCACCGTACCACATGTGCTCGGAAAACGTACTATGAGTATTGGCGTTTTCTATCTCTTGCATGAATATTTATTTGTGTGTTTTTTACAATTAGATTACGTTGCTACTTAGTGGCTTTGACGAGGTAGATGAGGTTCCACGAGCTACGCTCCTACCTGCACACCTAGATCGTCTTACATTTCTATCTATATCTCAAGCTTTCCCATGATATTTTTTATATTACCCAAAGTAAACACGTTGAATATTTACATAAACCTTTGCATAAATCATGCATGAATAGAAGCGAGCGCATATTTGTTTATCGGATGAGGAAAACCGTCACCAAACGCTGACTCATAATTGACAATGCAATGTGAACGGGACCCGCGAATTCCGCCGCCGCGTCTATACTGCGATTTCCTTAACTTTGCTCCTGACAGGAATCAGCTGTTGACGCTTTCATCTAATCAGGAGCTTAAACGTCACCATAGTGACGTCACTGTAGCGACATATAAGCTTCCGATTGGATGGCAGAGAAACACCTGATTCCTGTCAAAGGCACAGTTAATAAAATCGCAGTATAGCGCTGAACTGTCCGCGCCGCACCACCACCTCAGCTGTTCACAGTTTCATCCAATCGGGAGCTTGAACGTCACCATAGTGACGTCACTGTCTTGAAATATAAACTCCTGATTGGATGGCAGCGAAACAGCTGATTCCTGTCAGGGACAAAGTTCCGAAAATCGCAGAATAGAGTGTGGTGGCCGCACTCGCTGCGGATCTTCCGCGCCGGGCTGTGGGAGCCGGGAGGAGCGGCTGCGGGGCCGGTTAATCAATCGGGGCGGGGCGGGGCGGGGCGGGGCGGGGCGGGGCGGGGCGGGGCGGGGCGGGGCGGGGCGGGGCGGGGCGGGGCGGGAACGAGCGCGGGTGCGGGCGCTGTCCGAGGACGAGGCGGAAGCGCAAAAAGCCTCTCTTTAACTTGACACCTCCGCTCGCCCTCCGCTGCCCTCGCTTTAATCACCGCCGGCGCAGGCGCAGGCAAAGGTGCGGGGGGAGGCCGCAAAAACACGCGCGCCGGCTGCTCACGCGACGGCCCACGGCCCTCGCAGCGCACTGGGATCAAATGGGCGACCGCCACTGACCCCTTCTGTACTGCTAGACAGGGCCCTAGTAAAGATGGTCAGAAATAAAATTCAAAATTCAGAATTTTTTCATGCATACGTTTGTCCATCGTTTGACCACGTTTGACCACCCTTTTGAAAATGTTTACCAGGCCGGGTTCAAAAGTTATTGACAAAAAACTTTTTTTTCCCGCCATTTATCATTTCTGGATAGGCCGTAGCGCAGTGTTGTCAAGATTGATGCCACGAGCGGGAGTCCGTGGCACGAGTGCCACAACGAAATCGCCCCTCCAGGCAGTTCATCACCCCGCCTGTAGAGACAACGCCTTCCCTACTGTAAAACGGTGGAGTTACTAATAGTTTCCTTTCCCGACGCTAGTTGCGCAGAGAAGCTTGTGGCATCCTACGGTGCTACGGCGCGTGTCACTGTCACCAGTAGAAGACCTTGACACCACTGCCTTAGCGCATTCTTTCTCTGAGGAAGTTGCCATTACAGGTTTAGGAGCAAAATCAGTATAACATGTTATGCGGGACCGATTTTTAGAACGCTTTCAAATGCGACAGGACTGTATATTTTTCTTTGATATCCAAGCGGCCAGCTACCCTATTTTTTAAATTCTACTGGCCGGCTGCTCAGTTCCGTATTTTCAATTTGTGTGCCCGGAATCACTAATCATCCAACCAAGCAAATCCTTCTGGCCGCTTGAGATCGCTTCGCGAGTCGCGGGTTGCCGACCCCTGGGATAGGCCATAGCGCACTGAAACGTGCTTTCTCTGAGGAAGACGCCATTACATAGGTCTACGAGGAAAGCATAAGAAACATGGCATATTATGGTGTATCAATTTAAGAACGCTTTTAAATTCGATAGAACTTTATTCTTGTTTCATATTCAAGAATGATTTATAAGCGCTATTTTTAGGGGGGAGGGAAACAATTAAATTGTGGAATTGTCTAATAGTGGTGAGTAGAAATTAAATATTTAATATCTCATTAACTTATTTAACATAGGACCTGCTATACATTAAAAATGGGGATGTAATATTTATGAATACGTATTAAATGCAATATTGTATGTAATCGACGATATAGCTTAATTGAATTATAGTTCTAGTTGAGTTGCTAACAATTTTATAAGAAAAAGTATTACAGATACCCATTAACATCTCCAGAAAGATTGAATAAATGGGAGCATAAATGAATGGATTTGAAAATATGAACTGGAAGATGTCAAAATAACCAAACATGAATTCAATTATGAAATAAACGTTTTAGTTACAGTCCCTTATAAAGCCTTTGGGATTTTATGTATAAACATATATCGCTCGCTGGCTTTCGCCCCAGCCCTTTAATGCGCATCTGCATAGAGATGATTCGCAATGGTTTGTTCATTTGTAATTTTGAACATGTGACAAAAATTGATTGATGTGTATTTTATAATATAGTTCGCAACATCATTTTTGTGCGTTATTCTGTTCACAGCAGAATGACCGAGGAGAATGACCTTGCCCTTAGATACGAAACCCCCATGCGGGCTTTTCAGACCATTCTAGCTCTCTGTGCGGTGCCGCGCAGCGGGGACACTGGTAGTGTCAAGGGAGATCTTCCTTCATTTTATATTTGGTATTCATTTTATACTTGTTTAATATTTGACATTTCGTTAGGGGGTATAGTAGTAGATGCGATTGATTTATTTATGTCAAAGAAATACAAGAGCATCTATCTTTGGAAACAGAAAAGCCCAAATTTACCTCCCTGGGTTCCTTTGAACTAAGAGTGCCTTTTGCGATGTCAGCCACAAAACAGGGTCTTTGACAGTTGCGAAACATTCACGATAGCTCAGCTTAAAACACCTGTAAAGCCCTGTATACAAAGGAGGCCAAGTAATGGAATGTAAAAAATCTTTGTCAGTGTCAAATAGCTGTAAGAGTACTTTACTTGAAAGGGAAACCACTAAAACACTGCTTTGAAAGTTAACGAGGAAGAGAAAATCATTGTGATACTTGGAAAATTATTAAGTAGGCACAATTTTGTATGAATAGTGCTCCAAATTAATTTGAATCACAAGTTTTTTCGAGCTCAGCCCCCCTGAAATTTGGTATCTTGAGTCTTCGGCCTCGGAGCACAATCATAAATCCAGGCATGGATAATGCTGTATGTAACATCCAAAGACTTGCTGGAAACGATAGGTTGACAACTCTTAAGCAAATATTCTACCTATACAAAAATCTGTAGATTTAGAGGTAAGAGATTATGATGTAAACTAATACGGGCGACAAGTAAAGAATTAAGATATATTAAAGGCAAATTGTTGAGAGCTTAGTGATAAACATAAAGATTTTAAAAATCAAAGGAGTTTGATAGAAGTAAAAACAGAGGTAAGGTCAGAAACGGTATAGTTCTATCTTTCTGAACATAGACTATGAGTACCACACCATGAGAATCCCAAAAAATCGTTGCCACGACTATTCGTGTTGATGTAACAGTTTTCTCTTTCTTCCGTGCTCTTTCTCTTGAGCCTTCACAGTGTTTTGACTGCTCCTTTCTCTCTGGCGTGTGATTATGTATCCATATTTCTTCCACTGTTATGAAACGTCGGAGAAACTCATCGAGATTGCGACTCAACAATACTAAACACTCTTGAATAGTGTTAATGAGCGTGAGTTTCTAGTCCCTTGATAACAACGCGGCACCCATCGAACAGAAGCTTTGACCTACCCAAAAGTTCGGGTAAAATGTAATTAACATGGCCTGTCGAGATATTTACAACGTCAGTTACCTCATGCCACATCTTCAGACGCCGAGCATAGAGTGTGGCATTATGAAAAGCCCACTTTTCGGCCGTCGAAAACGAAGGGGAACAATCCTTAAATGCGGAATCTACCTCCTTTTTAATGTCTGTGGGAGTTAAATCTTTTAAAACAAAGTATTTTATCGCCGCTCGTAATTCAGTTTTATCCATTTTACAAAAACTTTACTCGCCTGTGTTCACAGGATCACAACAATGAAACGATTAAACCTACACGTTTGAACCTTTACAGCAAAACATATTAAGGCACAACAACGTTTACAGTTCTTGACTACCTTCATACCGCCTCTCAAGCCTAGAACTTTTAGAACTCTGTATGTTGACGCAAGATGTAACGCTATTATTGCGAGATTCAGAACACCATGGGGAATGCACGAGAGAGCGGACGATTGTGACGACATAGAGAAGAAGCATTCAAAATTATGCATTGCAGAGAAGGAGAGCTGAAGAAGAGAGTCGGTTGAGTGTGCATTGAACGGGACGTCACACATCATGAAAAGTTGAGACAAGGAAGTGAGTTAGGTCTAAGTTTTATAACCTTGATGAGGCATGAGGAGTGATATGAGTGAAACAAGGGTGACGCGGTAGAAAGGAAGGAACAAACCGAGTGCTGTGGTGGGACTAAGGTAAAAGGAATGATGTAAAGGTAAAACGAGAAAGGTCTGCAAGGAAGGCCAAAGCAAGGTCACAGAAATGCACTCCTTATTTACTCGTCGTGGCCTATTTCTTGCATGAGGAGCGACTACCTATCAGAAGACACGTAGTAATAACCAAGTCGATCAGAGCAACAGTGACATGCAAAATTTGGAGAAGAGGTACATAAAAAAGTTATGTAAATGCTAATATCACAGAAAAACTTTAAGTTACACTCGATTGTATTGAACAGAGAGCTCACGGCATATTGAAACAAGCCTTGTCGCAACTATCCACGAATTCTGGAATATACTGTGACAAATTTTGAAAACTATTCTAGACGAAAACTTAAAGTCGAATATTCGAATACACTTGTGTATTGATATACGCAATAATTATTGAATTATCTGTATCTACTATATTACTTATTATCTAATTTTGTACTGTTGATTGGACCAAAGACACCAGTCATGCGATGGTTATTGGCAGCAATATGCCTGGCTTCTAATTCGTCTAGGTTGAAAAGAACATGTTCAGTCTTCGAAGGGAGTTCTGCTCACATTGGCAGCTTCGTCTTACGTCTGCCTTGAAGCATACTGAAACTATATGAAACATTTCATCTACTAGTTAACTCGTTTACGTTAATAGTATCAAAAAATGAAATTAGAAAAAATCTACTTGAAAATACTGGGGAGAGGTGGGAGACGTGCCCCCTGCTAGTGACGCCCGCACGTGCCCACCCAGGAGTCCTGGGGGAGGATGGATGCGGAGGTGGAGGCGAGGGGCACCTGCGCCGTCCACGTCACAATGCGCGCGCGGGGGGCCTCGACCCCCACCCGCGGCGTCCGTCAAGCTCAGAATTAATTACTGCAACGAGGCGTCGAAGCCATGTCCCTCGCACCGGCCATACAGCTCTTGCCGCACGGCCTTGTCGGCCGACGCGAACAGGGAAGTGCTGGCGTTCGAGTAAGACAGATTGCGCAGAGAACACCACAGAGGGGAGTGCGCTGGAACTAATAATGATCATCGCCCAAAGAAATTCATATTCAAAAGCTACTTGGCTGTGTTAAGTATTCAAAGGAAATAAAAGAATAGCATCTTCAATTGTATTCATCGGGAATGGAGAAGTCTATTTTAATAGGTTCAATTTTTTTAAGCTACCCATCATTTCTCCTCTTTATATAAGACTCAAAGAATTGATAAATATATTACAGATTTCCCAATCGTGAAAAATGTTTGATAATTAATTACAGTAAAGTCTCTACTTCAAATCTGATTCTGAACTTTGCAATACTGTTTATTACTAGAGCAAACAATGATTTTTTAGAATACCTATTGGAAATACTATATTTAAAAAATCGAAGACTTGTACGGCCAAGAGATGGCAAATGTGAAGAGAGAAAGCGCGTATTCAGTTTTTCGTATAGGAAGACGTTTTAGGAAATAAAAACTGTTCCAAAGGAAATGATGGTAGGTACTCCTTTTCATACCGCAACTTCGGAGAAAATTAATTGACTTTTTCACTTCCCGAAAAATAATCGAAATTTCTCTACACGAATGTGAACGGATGCTGGGAACCCCGAAAAAAAAATCCCCGGTACAAGCCACGTGTTAACGATGATCCCGATGTACGAAGAAGCCTACATAGAACCACCGAAAAACCACCCGCGGAGCAAAACACACGAACAGCCTTGGCGGCCACTCCCCCTTCCGGCGGGGGCCCGGCGGCGAGGTCGTTTCCCCCCCCCCATCCGTCAATGGGCGCGCGGCGTCGCGACGCCGGTGGCCGGCGATTACCGCTTCCGCGCCGCCGCCGCCGCCGCCCATTTCCCGCGCGCTGTCAGTCGCCCGTTCGCCGCCGCTGACGGATCGGCGGCGATTAGGAGCGGCTAACGGGGGACCACCACGTGCCCCGCGCTGCCCCACTTCCCGGCGGGTCACGGCTGCCCCGGGCGCGCGTCCGGCTTCCGGACCTTGTGGCACGCCAGGAGACGACGCGCCGCGGCGGCTTAATCCGTCAGGGGCGCCGTCGGTCACTGCCAGCCGCTTTCACCCGGCGTCTGATGCGAGTGCTTCAGGTACATACTCGAATAACGGGACGACTAGAGTGCTCCACACATCTCCGAGATAATTCAAACGCATTTTCTAACTGTAAGAATGGACACTAAATATTTGTTTTTCGTTGCTGTGAATGAACATATTATACTTACGTTGGCAAAGAGGGTATACGTTTTATAATTAATTCATTGCCAAGTGATTTGTGATAAGGCATCTAAGAACAAAATGATTAGAGCAGTTGTAAAATGACAGGACGATCGAGTGTCATATACTGATCGAATGAATAATTTGTTCTCAGATCCCTGTGACGAGTTTCAAATTACACGTAGACAGAATCGTCAGCACTAAATCTGCACCCTCCGGACCCCTTACTTTTCCTGCCAAAATGCGAAATGCAGCAGTGTTATGCGGGAAGCATGGCCTAGTCTTGTATATTCCGGGTTAAATATCTGCAAAATAAAATTTTTAGAAACAAATGTGGATCTACAAGAAAAGCGGAGGAGAAATTTTTTTGGTAGTCATCTAGTTACGAACCGTTGGTAGAGATTCGTGGGGAATAAACTTTATATATTCTGAATATTCTCTTTTGTCATTATAAACTGAAGTGTAGATATATTCTCATGTTTGAGTGTATGTATTTATCCATTCCAATATTGGAAGATATATTCACAAATTGATGCCTTTTACATTTTGTGTTTCCTGTTCCGCCTCCTTTATTGTGAAGAAATAAGGATGAAATTGTATTTCAATATTGTACACTTTTTACTTTCCATACTGTAAGGCCTGTAATAAAGTATGGCAAGCTCTGTAAAACACCTCAAAAATGTATTATTACTAGGGTTACAAAATTCCAAAGCTTTCATAAATTTCAGTCCCGATATGCCTTCAATCTTCACCTTCCTCTTTTTCACCTTAAAAATGACACGGATTGGGAAAATGTTCTTTCTACTTTTTTCAAAATAGTAATTTACGAATTGGATAAAATGTTGTAAAACCCCACAATAATATTGTTTGTTAATATAACATTCTACTTCGCAACTACATAACAACTTACATAATCAACCTTTTATAGTATCGAAATTTTGAGGAAATTATTTATACCCAAAATAATACAACGTAGGTAATGAAATTTACGATTTCAATAACGTGCAACAACGAACTGTTGTGACGCAATCACCCAGAAGTCATATCGGCCTAGAAAATGCAACATTTGTGCATAGAGGCAACATATGAACAACATAGGTCGAATATTAAAGTGGATGAGTGTTAGAAACAATACGAGTATTGTGCATGAATTAAACTGACGATTAATACTCCTTGTCATTTCTTACAAGAGTAATATGAGTCGATAGAAAATTTCCTCTCGTAGGCCTTTAGACGTGAAGCCTCCATCGGACATGCTTTCTCCCTCTGTGCTAATGTCTAAACTCTTAATTTTGTGGACACAAGTGATCACCGGTGAGATTCCAAGGCAGCGCGTTCCTGTACCGAAAGCACTCGGCACCTGCGTGTAAGCACTGTTTACCATGATGCACGCCGTACAATGGTTGCTTTCAGGAGCCCACTCTCTAAGCGATGTCGGAGTGTGCGGTATGAGTCCTACAAGTGCGATGGGGACACGCGAATGAGTGTAAAGTGACTAAACATATTCGGAGAGCGTCTTGCGGCACTCGTCACACGGTTACACAGTATTGACCAACATGACAGAAGTTTCTCGCCTCTTTCTACATTCGAGTGGTCGATTGGAAAATACAAATGGTTCATAGTATCCGTGTGTATTATCTTCAATACTTAGTCGTAAAAAATCCTGGTTTCAGAAAAAGCAGTTAAAATTGACTTGAACTATTAAATTTATCACGTTCACTGTCCTATGATCCATATATAGGTGAACCACATATATGTTGTTCAAAAACACAACACTTGATAGTTTAACTATGTCCGTGAACCACATGTGGGTTACAGACGTTTATAACTTCTACGGCAAATATTTCCCCGTAACTGGCGTGGACCTGCTAGGACGGTCATAGAATTTAGAAATATACCGAGACGTGCGGAAAAATATTTTTATTTCTGAGAATTTACAGTAAAACTTTCTGATAGTTGGAAGGTTGGGTCCTGGGAAAATATTTTGATGTTTTATTAGGGAAGGGAATGTGTTAAAATTGTTTTGATTTCGAGACTAAATCCGTTACCACGAAATGATATCCTAAAAGCAAATAGGTATCTAACAATACAAAATTGCCCAGAACAGAACCACTGTAAAACCTGACTTAAATGTTCACCAATGGTTCCTGCAAAAAACTGGCCGTTAATCAGGTTAGCCTCTTAATTCAGGTTATTGAGGTTATTCTGGAAGCGTATCGGTTCCACGAAAATGGCCACATGTTTGAGGTGACCGCTAAATAGGATATATATTTTACCAGGTTTTACAGCACTAGCATATAATTTTCGTCTGTTGCGGCTACTTTCATAATAAAACCAGTGGTACTTCAAAAGTATATACTTTCTAGTGTTATTTCTAACTGCTCTGCAATAGTAAACCTGCAAAAGCATTTTCAGCCAGCACAACGGTTTTTCCTCTCCGAATCGCCAAAGATACTCAGAGTTAACTTATCACTCATACCACTGCGCCAAAGAAGAGCCGTATGAGACGAGTTGCAATCATGATGCAACCAATGATTTCTTGTATATTCAGAAAAGTTTAAAAAAATACGCTTAACGCTTCCCAATTACTTCATAATCACAACCACTCCAAATACTAATTTATCAAAAATCAGCAATTAATAGTACCAAGAGATGTCAACCGCGATGTCCAAAATAAACGGAAGGGGAAATAGCTGCATCTCCTGGGATGTAAATCCAATTAATTTCGACGAGTCTCATTTCACGAATATAATTATTTAGCACATTCCTATACTTTTTATATTGCACATTAGTTGTGAACAACAGCTGCTAATTTCAATTAATGTTTCAGCAATAATGGCCTGTTTTGTGTGCACGTGCTTTTCCCCTCGCTCGGTGAGAAATTTCATTACAACCTCCTTTCACGGAATCTAGAAATCAAAATTCGTCCCGAAAATTGATTGAAAATTGCTTTGTAATGATTCCAGTTCCTCAACCTTACAGACATTCCTCGAGTGAACGCTTTTAATGGATTGATGATTCTATTTTAGGAAACATAATAGAACTGATGAAAGGAGATACAGATGACTCGAGACAATCACACAAAAAGCCCTTCCCGCAAAACCTTTTTGTCACTCACAAAATTCCACATGAATGCAGCGGGCATTGAGCCCCGTAACCCGATAATGGAAGGCAAGCAATCCCACCAGTACATCGTCTGTTGCCCCCAAACCAAGGAGAAACAACTGCTCATTAAAATTTTGCTTGGCAGTCCGCAAAACCACGTTAGCAGCGCTCGAGACATACGAGCCGCCAGTTTCACGCCGCTGCTTAAAAATATCGATTTATTGCTTTACAAGCTCTCTCCATAGAACTCGCACATTAATCCTTCAGAGTGTAATGGATACCAGCGGCTGCGTGGCGCGGGGCTGCCGCCCGCTGGAAGGTCGCCGGCCCCAGCGGGCGACCAACCGGCATGAAGGTGGGGGGGCAGGGCGAATGAAACGGCATGGGACGAAACGGAGAGGGATGGGGGAATGGGTTGAGAAGGGACAGGACGGGGCGGAAGGTGTGGGTCGTAGGACGAGGGAAGGTCGGAACAGACCGGAACGGAACGGAATGGGGCGGGATTGGTCGGATGGGGCTGGAGGGATGGGCTAGGGCGGGTGAGACGGAACAGGGAGGAATGGACGGAACGCAACGGAACGAGGCAGGGACAAGACGAGGATGGAACGGGACGGGATCAGACGCGATTGGACTGGAAGGGACGGGACTGGACGGGACTGGGCGGGCCTAGGCGGGGAAGGTTGGGGCAGGCGGGGCAGGATGGGGCGAGGCAGGATGGGGCGGGCCAGGGCGGGCGGGGAAGGGCGGACAGGGCGGGGCAGGGCGGGGCAGGGCGGGGCGGGGCAGGGCAGGGTGGGGCAGGGCGGGAAGGGCGGGGCGGGGCAGGGCGGGTACGAACGAAAAGGGACGGAACGGGTTGGGACGGGACGGAGTAGTGTAGGGTCGTTTAAGACAGGGGCGGGGCGGGGCGGAGTGGGCGGCGCGGAAGCGAGCGGGCAGGCGGGTGGGCGGGAGGTGTGGATTCAGTGCCCCGCGAGCGGAGGCCATAGGTCAGCGCGCCGCCGCCCACCCGGCGGCGGCCGAGGGGCGTCGAGGGCGTCGAGGGCGTCGCCGGGCGTCGCCCACCGCCGCCACTTAGCGTCGGCGCCGCCCGCCCGCGCGCTCCATCAGGCGCTGGCGCTGGCGCTGGTAGCCACGCCAGGAGGAGGCGGCCGCGCCCCGGCGAGGCGGCCAAGCGGAGGAGGAAAGGAAAAACAACGAGGAATTTTTTCGTTTTCAAATGAGATGCTGTTGGACGGCGCTAACTTATTCTCCGATTATTTACGCTTCAATATCTCACACGCATACATCTCAAACTTCGATAACCGAAAACCTGAAGACATTAAATTCTAAATAATACAAATTGGTAGTATATTAGTCTTCACATTTTCTATGCAACTTGAACACTCAATTTTACTTTAACTCAATTTTGCAGTCGATTTTTATCTTCAGTTTTGACACATTGTAACCACTTAATCTTCATAGTTTCCTACTCATTTCTTTGCGTATTTTGAGGACGGTGTCTATTCTATCATGTTGCTTGAATGGAGGATATTCTTCGGATATTTCTTTCCACACTGGTTGTCACCAAACACTACACATTACACTTCTTAAGCCAGTGTTTCTGAAACTTCCCTTTTCCACAGAATTTACTATATATCACAACCTTTATTATGTGCATGTTTTTACATTACACCGAATATGGCAGCAATTTGGAGTAAAATCTCGCTGAAATACGTCGAAAGCCGGTAACTTGCCGTTTTCGTACGTTTATTTGCGATGAACAAGAAATACCCTTGTTTAGACGACATAAAAATATCAACGTCTTTTCCGTACTTTCCCTGATCAGAGGTCGGACTTCTGCATTGCACCGTAATTCAACAAAAACATAATAAATCTAGGCATTTTAATCACGGATGCGGAACGCCTCGTAGTTTCAGAAGCTCAGGTTTACGACGCTATCACTGCGCAACCGGTCTGGCGCGGCGGCCAAGCTCCCCCCCCCCTGCCCGGGCGGGGCGGCGTCCGGCGGGCGCGTGGCCGCGCCGCTAATTGCAGGGCGCGGGCGCCAATTTGTCCGGCGCGCGCTCCGCCGCCGTCCGTTTTTTGCTTCCGGCCCCCGCCGCCGCCGCAGCAGCAGCAGCAGCGGCGGCAGCGCGGGCGCCGGCGCTCGTTTGTTTTGCCGCGCGAACGCCTCGCATGGACCGCCGCGCACGCGCCGCGCCCCGGAGCAAAGGTCGCGCCGCTCCGCCTCGCTCGCGCTCCCGCAAGGAAATCCCATTCCTGCCACCTCTGGCTCGAACCACGGTGTAAGAGATATAGGTGGGTTCACTCCCGGTCTAAAACTGAAGCTAATGTGAGGCTAGTTCTCACAGCTCTCGCTATGTAAGCGCTGCGAACGTCTTGGGCATTTTTGGGACAAGGTGGTGATCCATTTAATAGCTTTGTAACCTCTGGTGGATGCCACTAAATCGCGAGACGCCATCATGAATGCCCAACTCGATCGTGCGCACCGTACGGACAAGCGAGGAACTAGCCTCAAACTGGCTACAAAAATTTTGTCCAAAAGGCGGCTAGTTGACACACTTATATATCTTACACCGTGCTCGAACGGAAACGAGTACCGTGGGTTGCGTCTTTGGGGAGTTTTTGCCACCTCGAACGGTAAGCACTATCGATCTTCTGCGCATGCACAGTTCAAGTTTCGCATAACTTTTGTGCATCTACGCATGAGCAGAAGATCGATATTGCTTAACGTTCGAGGTGACAACAACTCCCAAGTGATGCGAAGCTTGAACAGCACATGAGCAGAAGATCGATAGTTCTTACCGTTCGAGGTGGAAAAAACTCCCTTTTGTTTTTCATTCCCTGCGCAGGTTTGGCGGTTTGGCTTTTGATTTGCAATGTACGATAAAAAGAGGATCATAATAGTGAATGATGATCATCACCATCAATTATCATATTAATACATACATCATATATCGTGCACTACTCATGATCATCATCTTAGGCGAATGATTTTCAGAGGAATAATTATTTTTTTCTGTGAGTGAGGGAATATTTATTGCTTGCGGGTACAAGTATGTAGGTTACTAGACCCGCAAATGTAGGGGCGCGTAATTTCCCGGAAAATTACCTCGCTTTGCCTCGCTCGCTGGAGCTTCTGATCCGGCAGCGATCTACGTGCGCGCTTACTGGGTTTCCGTCACCAGATAAGCCGGACAAGTGGGGTACTGCCCAACCCTTGACAAGCTCTAAGTTCCGAATTGGAGTCCGCACTTGTGTGATGTATATACTGAATGTGGGCGTGAGGTTTGTGTGAGTGTGGGCGTGAGTTTGTGTGAGTGTGTGTGTGAGTGTGTGTGTGTGTGTGTGAGAGAGAGAGAGAGAGAGAGAGAGAGAGAAAGAGAGAGAGAAAGAGAGAGAGAAAGAGAGAGAGAGAGAAAGAGAGAAAGAGAGAGAGAAAGAAAGAGAGAAAGAGAGAGAAAGTGGTTGGGAGATGACCGGGCCTTCTGGTTTACGCCCAGCTGTTCTGACCACTAAGCTACCGAGTCAACCAACCCTTTGAACGGTTTTCACGAGCGCACTATCGCTCCTTGCATGTTCATAAATAGCGCGTAGTCCGTGACTCGTTTGTTAGGGAATTGCTCCGTCATTCGCCTGGAACTGACAGTAGAAACCAGTAGAACTGACAGGAAAAACTACTGATCGCTATAATTCTCCTACAGATAGTGGTTGAATTCGACCATAATATATAGCTAGCGTCGAAAATCAGCCACAACGGAACTCGAAACCTAGGACTTCCCGGTAAAAGATGTTTCCGATGCAACGGTGTTGCCACTGAGCCATCGCAACCAGTCCGACTTCCGTACAACGCAACCGGACGGCCAGTTGGTTACGCAAGAAGTTTCCAGTTTAAATAAAATATGGAAATTATATACTTTCTGGTATAATGGGTATGCATTAAAATACCTTACCTCTATTTTATTAGAATGTACTCGATATTAATTAAGTATCAATGAATGATTTAAAATCTCATAAGAAATAAATTTCCAATAAATAATTAAATCAACATAATAACATACGATAAAAATGTTAATGTCCGCCATCCGCCATGATACTTTCCACCGAAATATATTGCTTTAAAATGAATGTATTTTACAGATATTTGGTCTCCGACTGTAGATTCGAGATCTTGAATGTAAACATTAGAGTTACAAGGATTCAATACTTGAAATTAAGCAATTAAAAAAATTAAAATACGGACATATTTCATTACAAAATTAAGAACACTTAATAAATATCGCATATGTAGCACGTCTTTTGTCAGCAACATGATATGATGAGAAATAATATTAGATGTTTAAAAATGTCACATTCTTTTGAAAATGCCGCAATTGACAAATCTCCAAAGCAAAATATTAAAGTTAGCTTTAAATTAACGTCCAGCCTGGAATACCGTTTGAAAAACGCTTCCTAGGCGTGTAACGTATACTTAGCATCTTTCAATTCGGAGAACACATCACGCACGTTATTGTAAATAACATCCCTCTAACCACACCAGCCTACCCTCCCGGAATTACCAACAAATGTGATTTAGCCGATGAAGATCATCCTGTGCACGCTCGAGCCGTTTGTCAAAGAACTGCTCGCTTCCCGGGTTAAACGCAGCCGTGCCGCCGCGGCGCGTCGGCCGGCTTCCCACTCGTCCATAAATAACAGGCGCCACGGCCGCGTCGACCCGCGCAATTAAGACGCCGCCGCCGCCGCTGCCGCCGGGGCCGCGCCTGCGTAAACACGGTAAGCGCAGAAGCGTCGCTCCCGCCGCGCCCGCGCCGGCGCCCCCGCCCGCGCGCACCGTTCCTGACGGTGAGCACGTAATCGCGGCATCGCCTCGCGCCCGCCGCGCCGCAAAGCGTTCGCACTTCCCGACGACGACGAAACGCCGCGCCACACACTGGCACGAAACACGACCGCAACGCTCCCGAAGACAGGCATTTGATTTTTATGCTATTAAGTTGGGAACCCGGTGGCAGAACAATATCAATTATACTCATTGCTACAGAAAATTTCAAATTATTTTAAAAGATTATTATTATTATTATTATTATTATTATTATTATTATTATTATTATGTATTCCTACAGCCCAAAAATTCGTGATTCTAGAAGCAAGGAGAATTGTTCGAACAGTGTTAAATCAGCACTATCACTGGTTGAGATATACCTGAATAGTCCTCTCACAGAGTAATCACCCAACTAAAACTCTGACAAAATCACCACAATAATGATATAATAATAATAATAATTATTATTATTATTATTATACTAATAATAATGTCTAAGGCTAGCCTATTTAATTATTTTAATTCTAAAAGCGACTCTAACATTATCGCATTATACCAACATCTCAACACTTCGTATTAGGAAACTACATGGCACTTCACTTCTCTTTCTGATTGTATTTTACATTCCACTTTACAAGAGTACGCATCCCTTCATCACATACACGATATTAATAAGCATTAGATTGTGCATTATTAAATAAAGCATTAATATATTTTATTTCCTTAAAATTTGTAATTAAAAATTGTGTATTAAGAAGTGGAAAAAGCACACCATTTTTCACTAACTCAATGTTGGCATTAATGCTAATAAAAATTGCGTAAGAAATTATTTTACTATTAGAACTAAAATTTATACTCATAAAAATATTTTTTAGCAAATTTGTGGTTGCAAAAAGTAAATGAGTGAAGCCTTGCGTGCATGTATTTGACCACTGTGCGTCGCCTTGCGAAAGGAAATACGGCGCTTCAATCTGCTGGCGGGGCTCGTAACTCAAACTCCAAACCTCGCGCTAAATTAGCGAGAGAGAGGGCGGGCGGGAGAGGCGAAATAATTTCGGGCTTTGATGACGCTTAGCGGACGCGCCTAGTCTTTCCCAGTTAAAATCCTATCAATTCCACAGCTGAGTTTCGAAATGAATTTCCTATTGGCAGGCTATCGACGGGTTTTTTGCTGATGCTTCATTTCTGTTTGTGGAATTTCGATGTAATAACTTAATCAGCATAGAAATGTGTTCGAGTGATCGTCTCGAAATGTTATATAGTACGTCATAATGGCATTGGGATGGGATCGATTTATTTTAGAAGGTAGTTAACTGCTCTGTTGAAACAGATGCTTAGGGACTTGAACAAGGAATAACAACCTAATAAATTAGGACATGAACAAGATCTCATCAAATCTTAAACTGACATTTACAATGATCAATTGAAATCGTCGATGTGTTCGCAAGAAGAAGTATTTCTTGGAAAAGAAAAATACTACGCAATGAAGAACTCGAAATACGTCAAACAGATCAGAAGACACCTGTTTTCTGGTTCTTATATGTTTTAAATGATTTTTCCCTTTTATGGATGGCCTTGGCATTAGTCCACTGCGTGACATGTCACAATCCTACCCAGCAGGTCAACAGTCGGAAACAAGTCTTAACACAGATTTTTTTTTTCCTTTTGACTAGAATTCGACGAAAACCTAACTATTGAAATGATGCATTTCTTGAGCTTTCTGGATTGAAAGAAAAATATGAAGGTTCCCTGAAACGGTTTAGTAAATTAAACGACTCGACGTCTACAACAAATTTATTAAAACATATATTCGTATTTTTATATATCTTGCTTATTTACGAGTTTTGTGCAAGGAAAATAAATTCAATAAAGCGTGTTTAAACTTAATACTTTTTAAAATCCACATATATTTTTAATTTTAAGGTCATTAAAATACTGTACGGATAAAAATATTAACAGGAGCAGTATTATTTTACCTCTCAAAGAGCATTCTTCCCCTAAGAATCTTCCCGAACTCCTCAATTGTAATTATGTAAATGTAAATATTTAAATGGTTAGGCGGAAGAGCAGGCCACACGGCCTGAGCCCCGCCGGAAATAAAGACATTATTATTTTTATTATATCATTATTATTATTATTATTATTATTATTATATTAAAATTATAATATTATCACATTTTGGACCAATGTTTCGGTCATCGTAACCCCACCGATTTAACTTGCCGTTCAAAATTACGTGAAATCACTACTTGGCTGTTCCAACAAGTAGTCGGGAAACTCGTTAACCGTGACTCCTGAGACCCCGCTTCGTTATTTGGATCCTTGTTTCCTGTTCCCCATTCCCCACACTCAACCTAGCCACTTGCACGCCCTTCACATGTTCTTGCGTCCACGCGGCTGCGTGAGTCATTCTCAAGGACAAAATAGGGCAAAATAGGACAAAAATAGCAAATTGACACGAATGTACCACATAAACAATTTGGCAAATGAAACAAATTAAGTACGTCACATAAGGAACAGTGCTATCCCATACACACATATTTCCATAGAATCATGTCACATTTACACTTGGTTTCGAGCGCTCTGGGTATCTAGTACGTCCAAAAAAAACGTCGATCGATATATCGTCGTGCACAATATAAAACCGAAAAGGCTTCTAAAAAATCCAACATTATAACCAATAATGAATATTTTGGAATTAGGACTATAAATCTGACATTATAGGCATTTTTTTGGAGAATAACCAATAGTTTAAGTTCTCCCATTTAAAAATTCATATAGCAAAATCTTGGTCAGTCCTTAAATACCTTAGAAAACTAAAAATGATAAGTATTATTTTCCATTTTAAGCGAGGGGTCCTTACAATCATTGCAGGAAGGAAATGCATCCACTTCAAGATTCATTAACATTTTATGGCTTGACCCCACGCAGCCTATAATGGTGAGCGAATTGTCCCATTAAATACTTATATTGTGGGTAACGGAACCGAACAAAAGTTCCGTTTTCTTAGCATCTTCGTTATTTGGTGTAATTTGTAATGCTGCATTCCCTTTTCGAGAAGTGTCTTGTAGTGTAAACAACACGTGTCGGAGTTTTTAGAGCGGAAATATTTGTTATTTTTACTTTATTTTCCATTATTGGGGTGTTTGCCCATGACGGCAAATGACGCGTCCAAAACCGTTCTCAATGTCTAAACCAGGCGCGGCTCGTCATTAAAGGCTGTAAGGCGGAGCCTCTCCTAGAGAAACCGCCGTCCAAAAGAAATTTAAAAATATGTTTACAAATGTATTTATTTATTAATAATGGAATTCTGAGTTGTATTATGTTACAATCATATCAACATTTTTCTTTATCGGTTCGTTAACGGCCGTCCGTAACACATTTAAGCTGTTGACAGGGAAGGGAGAAGCGTTAGGCTCCCACTTTATTCTCCCATAAGGCCTGTACAAAACGAGGAGGCGTGACGTCATGCATTCACTGCAGACGCTTACCAGCGGACGAAGGCTGGTGGCGAAACAGCCTTTGGTGGAATCTAGGGTCTGAAGAACGGCGGGCTCACCAGATAGCATTACTGTGCAGCTCCGCGAGTAGCATTGCCCTTCAACTAGTTTTCCTCAGTATGCGGTAGGAGCGCTATACTTGGGATTTTCTTTCTTGGCGCATGAGGTCTTGTCTTCTGGGACCCAGCAAAATCGTTGTGAAACAGAACTTACGAGTACTTGTGATTACTAGTTCTAGTAACTTGTAACCTTTGTGAAACGGGTCCCAGGATGGAATATCTCACGGTATTTCGCGTCGTTCTCAATCGTCTGTATCAAACTAATTATTAATAGAAATACAATGCAGGCAATGCAATGCACTGTAATGTAATGCAATGCATTTGCAGCCTTCCCCATTTATAAAACCACGAGCCGCGACTGGTCTAAACTAAGTAAAAATAGAGGAAGAAGAAGAAGAGGGAGAAGAAGAAGAATAAGGAGAAGAAAAAGGAGAAGAAGAAGGATAAGAAGAAGGAGAAGAAGTAGAAGAAGGAAGGTAAATAATGAAAGAGCTGATTTTGATTGTGAATCCCTCTTGTGATAGTTTTAATGGCTTAATAGACTTAAGCATAGCGGCTCCAAAGGCGAGGGCTTAGTGGCTTCGAGCTCACCAGCGGGCCGACTTTGGAAACCCGTTCGATAAAAGGGTAATTTGCGGAGGGCGAAGCGTGCGGTCACGATATGATTCTTTGAAGTTTCTCCAGGACCATCGCCTCAAACTTCCACCATATTATTTATCTTCATGTTTATCCCAAACTTTCAAAATTGCAGCATAAAAGGTGGTGTTTAGTAAATAATGGAATGAGCTGGATTTGAAACCGTCACGTGCTCCTGAAACACGCAAATGCATAGCCATGTGGAGCTTGTTTGATAGGTGATGGAGGAATGATAGAATGAGAGGCAGGGGAATCGGAAATACCTCTGCCGCGAATCCGATTTGTTCACCACAAATTCCGTGCACGTCGAGCGGAGTTTGAGCCGGAAATAGAGGTGGAGGTACCACTACCTCGGGCTGATTCTAGTGGGCGGTCCTCTTGGCTTGCCTTGACCCAGCGCTTATCTGAACCTCTAAAAAATTTTATTCTTTCCTCCCAGCATGTCCTAACACTCCAAAATTCAATCTCGGTCAAAACGCACATTATCCTTCACGCATTAGATCCAGATTCCCCAAAGATCTCTTTTTGCCCACCCTCATTCAGAAAAGCATTCGATCCCTTTCCCTCAAACACCCTCCCTCCACTTCTAAATAATATATGCAAATCTTTCCTTAGCCAAGATATTCAAATATGAAATTTCAAAAGTAGTGAAAGGTTGCACCGACACCCGCATTTGCCTTAGAATGGCCCCGTAAATTCATTGTATGTAACATTGTACCCGTCAAAATCCCCGAAGACTAAAGTCGAACGAGAAGAAAATAAATTTTAAAAAGCGCTTATCTGCGGGACACCGGTGTGACGCCCTGCTTATGAGCCAGCCCACCGGGAGGGGAGAAGGCTCGGGCACAATCTGCTGT
The DNA here is from genome assembly GCA_031308135.1 of Acheta domesticus. Taxonomy (NCBI): domain Eukaryota; kingdom Metazoa; phylum Arthropoda; class Insecta; order Orthoptera; family Gryllidae; genus Acheta; species Acheta domesticus. The sequence continues at coordinate 41,456,550 of JAHLJT010004567.1, read as the reverse complement.
AGTCTAGTGAAAGTGGCAAGCCAATGACAAGCCGGCAACTGCAGCGAGCCACAGCGAGCAGTCGTGTACGAATTCTTGACTTCAAAAGAAATGATTAGTTCGTGTTTCCTCGCGCGTTAACTGAGATGACCATTAGTCCAGTAGGTGTGGTGAATGCGAGGTGGCAGTGTCCGCCCCCCCGTTAGAAGGTGAGATCCGGCGCCAACCTACACGTTGTCTTGATGGTGGGTTTCCCCCACCCACGCATTCCCGCCAGTAGGGCACTTCCCCTGCCAGAATAAACTCCAAGCTCCAGACCGCAACCCCCGACAAGTGTGAATGTGTGGTACTGTAGTGCATGTCAGTGTAGGTGTTGTGAGTGTGAGGGAAGAGGACTGTAGAGAGTTGAAGGAAATATCGTGCGCAGTACGTGGCCCGTTTGTTAAGATATTGCTTCAGCATTTGCCTAATGTCGATCGGAAAAATCTACAGAAAACTTCCGATCAGAGCAGTCAGCAGCTAGAATCATCCAGACAGGAGTGGGAGAATTCGAACTACGAGTGTAGTTAGTGTTTGAAAGTTCGTTACCACCAAGACTCGAACGTAGAACATCCCTTGCACATGAGCAGCACTGCTTCAACCGATGTCACTGCAGTGTCTCTGACCGGGAGGTCCTAGGTTCGAGTCCCGACTGTAATAGGATTTTCGACACTAGCTAGGTCGTGTTGGGGTCGCTGGTTGCTGGAGAATTCTAGCGGCCGGCTGCTCTGATCGGTAGTTTTCCATGGTTTCTCCGATCAACACCGGGTGAATGCCGGATCAGCACCATAAAAATGAACCATGGACTGCACTCGATCTTTCCTTCCTCTTCCTTGTCCTATCTCACCCCTTACTTACACACACTTACACTAACATGCACCACACTGCCACACATGCCGGGAGACCGGTTGGGAGCTTAGAGCTTGTCTCGGCTGAGGCGGTGCCCCGCCGGTGGGAGATACCTGGTTACGAGAAAACGCCGCTAGCCGACGGCAGATCGGCGCCGGGTCTCACCATCCAGCGGGGGAAGATCACAGCCACTTCTCGAGCAAAAACACGCACTACTTTTACGGGACTAATGACCTTAGCAGTTGACGCGCCCGGAATCTTCAATTCCTCAACTGGACAGTGTTATGCATCAATCGGCTAAGCGACATCATACAAGTTTTGAAAATCGTGTTCAGAGGTTTTATTACATTTCCAGTTCTAAAAACTGTAATTAAATAATTTTATTCATTGAAGCGTCAAAGTACACAAATGAGTGGAATATCTGGCGCTTACCTGGATAATGTGAAATTAAGAACAGCAGATTTGAAGATTTTGGTTTATAGCCGGTTGTTGCTAAACATAAAATCCCTGATGTGACTGATGGCGTTTAAATTTTTCATTAATTATAAGGCTATTATTACAGATTTGGCGCCAAAGGTTTGCTTACACTTAGAACATGGTTCAATGCAACTGATGGCGTCCTTTAGCAGCCCTTATCGGGAACGAGTGGAAGAGGGGACGAGAGTGGAGGCGTTCCAATGGGGGGATGGCGCTCCGGACAAGGACGCCTGCACGGTTGACATTTGGCAGGCTGCGGGCATTCCTGAGGCGGCCGAAGAAGAGTATTCTTACAAACGACATGTAACGGGAAGTTTGCGGATGTTGGACGCATCCTCTCCGGTTTAGGGTAATTTATGATTAATAAATTAATTAGTGAAGTAACAATCTGCGTGTGCTTCATGGAGAGAAGGAGAAACCCTGACACGCCCACATCTCATTTTTTTTGAAATGGCGCTTGGCTGGTTGATGCATAACACCGTCCAATAGAGCTACCCTGCACTACACCCCGCGTCGCCCGTATCCACAGCGGGCTTAACTCCGGGCGGACGGCGCGCGCCGCTCGCGTGGCGCCGTGCGTGGCGCTGAGGGGCGCTCGCGTGCGCCGCCGCCGCCGCCGCCGCCGCTGCCCGTAATTGCGGCGCGCCGACCGCCGCCGCCTGGTTTTGTGCGCTGCGCCTCTTCCGAACGGGAATTAAATTACAGGAGCAGCGCCCGCCCGCGTTCATCATTACGGCTGTCAGTCGCCCCCGATGCACCACTCCGCTCCGCGCAGCACTTCGGTGCTCTTTGCAGGGCAGCGCTTAAGAAGCTTATCTAATTGTTCCGGCACGTGTTCGGCATTTCGGAACGCCGCTGGAGAGACGTAATAACACAACGGGAATAGAGGGAGGGATTTGTTTAGGAAAGAGCAGGTTGCGTGGAACGTAGTAGTTCTCAAATATCTGATTCATCTGAGGAATTTTAAACTGCTTTGTGAACACAAATATGGTCGGATTAAAACAAGTATGCAATCAACACTTGTGAGAGAGCGCCTTTACCATAGAAAAGTTGCTCCTCTGCCGTAGAAATCATCAGTCACTGCTCAATACGCAAGACCGCTTGGCGTTGCAATTGATTGTTTTTGAACACGTGTCAGTCACATTCTCAAGTTAATCACTCAATAGGATTGTTGTTATGGGCTTCATTGCCACGATCCAGGACCACAAATCGTTTACAGTTGCGCGTGACTGAATATAATTTTAATCATTTTGTTTCAATGAATATCAGAAATCTGAATGAATGTAATAAATGCTACGTTCCCGCTCCATGGACTGCCAAAATCTAGAAATTTTGGAAGAAAGAAAAACTGTAAAAAAATTGATTTACTTAAAGTAATGGGCGAAAATATTTCATTGTGAAAACATACTAATATGAAAATATTCCTTTTTGAAGTGACCTACGCTTAATATTATCCTTCCAAACGGTCACATATTTTTATTCACATAATTAATAACTAAGAATTTCGATTACAGTCGCAGAAAGATTCAATCCGGTTATTTACGTGTGTAAAAGTAATTCCTGGAATATGGACACGTTCCAACCTGATTTCGAAATACAATAAAATTGTATATTTAACATTTTGACCTCTATTAGAATTAAAACGTTATCTAAAATATGTTTTAAACTGGTTCAATTACATTGTCAAAGAATGACGCCAATTACCAATAAACCGATTAGGCACGTACTTGCTCCGAACGTGTGATTAAACAGCACTGCAACCACGGCTCATCATTATTACCCCTGTGAGTTTTTCACGACACATCCCTCCCCGACTGCTCCCGCGGGCCTTATTTAGACGTCTGAGGGCTGGGGTAATCCGGCGACCGGCCTAACGGCGGCCATTAACTGCAGGATCTGATTGGAGCCGTCTGCGGGCGGGAGGGCGGGCGGGAGTCCGCCTCGACGCCGGAGAAGCCGAGTTTGTCTTGGGCCCCGTTAATTAGGAGGCTTCGAAGCCTTCCGATTGTGCACCTGCTGCCCGCCCGGCACGGACATACGAGGAGGGGGTGGGGAGGGGGAGGGGGGAGGGGGGGAGGGGAGGGGAGGGTGAACGGTCGCGCGCACAAATTGGCCGCTTCCGAGAGCTCGTCGAGAGGTCGCAGCGGTCGCGTGAAGGTTGATGACACTTGCGATACGCGCGGCGCATTTGTAGTTTGTTCCTTTTCGGGAAGAAAAGATCCGACCAGCGCATTTATTTTGTTGGGACGGTATTCAGGATCGTTATTTAAGTAACTAATATTCTTAGTTGTAGGAAGATATTGTGATGTATTAGTTTGGCGATTGTGAGGGATTCGTAGGTCTCATTATTTCGTTTTTGTCCATTACAATCTATTTTTTAAGTGGCAGGGTAATATAGTATTTCAATGTTAGCATTGATTTTAGTCAATTAGAAGCATTTAAGGATTACGATCCTGAGATTTATAATTTCTGGTGGAATTGTAATTTGTCTCATTCAGATTTTTTTCAATCGTGTTTCAATTTAAAATATACAATACAAATATTAAAAATGAGCATATCTTACGGATCAAACACCTCAGTTTCAACATGCAATAAACATGTTTTACATACTTTGTCTTCGAACATCCTTTGACCTTTGAGATATCTTGCTATTCGAAAGTTGGTAAAACAATTATTGAAAATCAAGTAAATAAATGTAGCCTTACAGAAAAAAATCTTTGTGTTTTCGGTACATAAATGATGAAAACATTATCCCACATCCCAATTAACTATTTGAAAATTATTATTAATACCAAAGTAAATCCTAATCTCCAAATTTTCAGTTACAAAGCCTTTTATTTTTCTCCCCTCGTAAGCCAGAAATAGTTCAATGTCCCCATTTTATACACTCCTAAATGACTCTTGGCCTGCCTTCCGTTCGGGCATTTTTCGCAGTAAAATGTAATCACTTAGGCATTAATTATGTAGTCACGCTCATCAAGAAAGCTATCAGAGATTCCTATACTCTATTTCCTGAATGTCAAGTCTGGAACGTATCTCAAATTCCTATTTCCAGTAGCATTCCAATCTGGCGGAAATGAACAGAAAATACGTATACCAAGTATTCGGAGCACGTCGAATAAAGGCCATTAACGATAGCAGGAGAACGTGGAATTCCTTGTGTGGCGTGTGAAATTGGTACGCAGCATTTATACACCTTTGAATGGTAGTAGGCGATTTTTTAAAAAATTAATGAAACTAAGATAGCGCAAATACAAATCATGTTTGGCCAAACTATTTCCTTGATCGACATTCATTTCATCATGAAGTAAAAGGTATTTCACTAAATATAATTAACAATTAAGGCTCGCAAAAAGTATTTTCTTAAATAAAATACAATTTATTAAGGGCATGTCTCAACCACAGAAAAAACAAAATGACAACCATGCGTTTTATAAACACCACCCATTTATTTATTACTCTACTATTAATATTTTCAGGAGTTGTATAGATAATGGGGGCTATATTTTGTACACGCATCCATATCCATTTAATGGATAGAATCTCAAGGTTCATGATGCATTGAAGCTTGCAATTATTTTTTTCATTGAAACCTGCTCTGATGGAGAACAAAAAAGAGCCTGCATACAGTACGAAAGATGGACAAAAGTACCTCGTATTGGTAGAGAATTAAGAGTTAAATGCAATTTCTACAAAGTGTATTTTTTAGGTTAGACAGATTTGAGTTTCTGTTACTCAATAACTTTTTTATGACACATAATTACACATGTAACCCCTTCAATACTTAGCACGATCATACTATACATACGATGAAGATGACAACAACACTCGATTGCCGAGCTCGTTCCTGGACATAGTGGTAGTTTGCCATTGCCTTCAACTGGATCGCAATGAGAAGGGTAATCAAGACGACGAATGTGTTATGGTCTAGAAAAGCTTGAAAAAAAAGCCAACTCTGCCATTAACAGATCATGAAAATACCCATGCGTTACGTGGGACATGAACACGCAGTCTTCGACCTCCGAGCTTTTGAACGCTGCTCCAAGCCTCTTCGTTACTCAGACACTACCGTTTGACAGACATTGCAGCTGTCTTTTCTAAGAATCAATATTCATCGACACTTACTATCCCAATATGTATTGACAAAAGATCAATACTCATTTCAACAGTCGTATTGACTTCGTTCAATTACTTCCACAATTGACTAATACTGTTCCTCATTACTAGCAGTTACTCTTATTTCCTGACGCGACAGTCAATTCGGGTGGAAGTTCTTTTCCAGTAACCACTATTCCAGTAAAAAATCAGAACTTCCCAATGAACTTGATCGCCTAACCAGAAATTCAAAATTTTCCTGTTATCAGTAGCGGCACGCACCTCCGAAGAGCCTTTGAGAGTTGCATGCTACTCTCGTCCCAGGACCCTTGTTGTGCCGTAATGGGCGGCTGCGTTAATAATCCTATCAACGAGGCTCGTTAGAAAGCAGAGCAGCTTCCATTACACGGTGGCGATTCCCGTCATCAAAGAGCCCTCAGTATGTTAATCCCGGGACCGCGATCTCCCAACAGGTGGACAATGGCCGGGGGGTCGTTGGTGGTGGAGGTTCAAACGAGGCCTTTGACGCCGGCGCTGCCGCCGCGCGACGCTACGGTCGCAGTCACGTGGGCTCGGTTACCAAGCCACCCGCAGTCCCACACTGTGGTCGCCACCCGCATAACCACAGGTATCACCACCGGCATTGCCACCGGCATCAGCGAAGGCAAAGTGCGTTTGTTAAAAATGTCCATTTCAATGATATTACTTAAACTCAGTCCGTAAATCCTCAAATGGTTTTCATCGCCCCCGGCATAGTCATCAGCATCGCCACAGGCATCGTCACCAGCATATCATCAGCATTGCCACAGGCCACTGGCATCATCACCGACATCGCCACCGGCATGGTCATCAGCAACTTCACCGACATCGCTGACTTCATCTCCACCCGCATCGCCACCGGCATAATCATCATTACCGCCACAAGCATCGCAGTCGGCATAGCCACCAACATCCAGCATAGTCACCCGCATCGTCAGTATCGATGTTACTCCCAACTCCCCTGAGGACAGGGGCCGATCCAGGAGCAGAGGAGCCGACGGCCCAACCCCTCTTCCGGTCTCGTATTCGATATGTTTTAGTAATTTTACTCAATTTATTCCAAACAATTACATCTTGATTACATCACATTCCAAACGAATTGGTATCATGAATGCACATTTTTTAATGTTTCAAAGCAACAATTATTTTAATAAATGTAATTTCAAAATATTTATGAGGGTGGGAGTACTAAACTTAAATTGCGTCCCTTTTTCTCTAAAACGTTTTTTGGATCTGCCCCTGTCAAAAACCAGCAGCACAGCACTCGCCACTGCAGTTATCTTTTGTAAGGTCATCTATGCTAAGTAACGTTTAGACGCGATTGTTTCGCGAACATTGACATGTCAGCAAGTCACAGATGTCGCTACTCATAGATCGCCATATGCGGCATCATTTTAGATCTATACCCATCATCTTCTTCGCCACACTTATTTCAAGGGAGCATTTGCGGTCGCTCCCGTAATCGTTACGAACGTTACAACGATCATCATCTGATTCGATCTCCATTGGAGATACCATCGTCGTCACTGAGTCAGTGCTGTCACTACTGATGCCCGCGACAACAGAATCTTCAATAATTACATATTCTCATTAACAAAAACTTCACCGCCTTCGTCATCGGCCTACATCTGTGGTCGACATTGCTGTCGCCTCTACTCTATATAAGTATCTTTGCAGCATCCTGCACCGGCATCGCTTTCGCCACTGTCATCCCCCAAAACAGCATTATGACGCATGACACATTCACTGACCCTCCGAATAGCACAATGAATATCTCGTTCTATCAATTCTTTAGTATTTAGGGGGTGTCAGTGGTTATCCACATCCTTTTTACCGGTGAAGAGTTTTTCATGCAATTCAATCACCACCACCACCACCACCACCACCACCGCCGACGCCTCCAGCGCCACTGTCACCACTCCTACCGCCACAACCCGACAACCACCGGCGTTGGCCGACGCCGCAGTCCGGCACAAGGGGAGGGCACATGAATATGAAGCAGGCGCCCCGACCAGTGAGCGGCTGGCTGCCCTTCCCCGCACAATTAAAATCTCTTTAAAATGCAATCATTAGCCCCCGGCGGTGACCTGTCCGCCGCCACCGCCGCCGCCGCCGCCGCTACCAACGCCGTCGGCAGCCGTAATGCTCGCTTTCGGTGCCCAGCGGAAGTGCCTGACGCCACCAAGGTAACACGCCAAGGCACATGCGTATGAATATGGGAATTATTCACTTCTCCCACGCACCAAGACAGTATGAACTCATACTCATGGTAATGCAGCATGCTTTTTCGGGGTTGTAGATTGCGATGAATTATGTAATGCAAATAATCAACCTGCAATGAAACCATTCGGTTGCAGCCCAAAATTGCTATTTTTTAAACAAATTTTTTTTAAATTTCGAAAATAATTGCATATGTTGAGGTGTCTGGTGAAGACGATCTTTTATGCCTTTCTTTTAGATGAGATTTAGTACTGTCCGATAGAACATAATAATAAAATAAATGTAATTATTTTAGGCGTCAGTGCTGCATAGTTAACACTCTTTTACCTACCAGTAAGGCTACTCAGAAAATTGGATATCTGAAGGCAAAGTATGTTTGTTCACAATTTCTATTTACATTGCGTACACCTTAAGTGGTATAACTTAAACTCACAATCAGTCCCTAAATCCTCAAATGAATTTTCAATGACATTTTTTTCAAATCGATATTTCTACTATACACAAATCTGTAATGTATTCTGAATTCTCGGCAAAGGTACGACCGCTTAGTAGCCACCGCATCACACACAATCAACCTAAAAGCGTACATATGTTCTGCGCCCCCAAACAACATCTCACTAGAAACAAGCCGTTTATCCTTACGATCTCCTCAGAAAAGGCGTGAGTAATTCTCGCCGGCAAGCGAATCCAGGCGCTACATCGCAGATAAGGCTGAGCTTTGCGCCATTAAGCTCGTAGCTCCCGGCCGCAGCAGTCTCTAATGGCGGGCGCAAATGTAATTGGCGGGTCGCGCCGCGCCGCTCCGCCCGGCGGGCAAGGCAAAAACGCGCGCAGCCAAGTCCATTGCTGTCTGCGCGAGCGCGCCCGGCTGCGCATCTGCGCTGACGCATCGACTGCGCGGCCGCCGCGCCGCCAGACGCAGAACGTGCCACGTGCTGCAGGCGGCACGTGAGAACTTGACTGGACGGCCAGAGCGCCAGCTGTCGATTGTTTTTGTGATGCCGATTTGTTTCGTAGTTTCACTTTTGTGATAGTTGGGGAGTTTTCTGAGCGAGTAGACACAGCCCAGGTCACGTGCGACAAGTGTGAAATTGACTGGATGCCCAGTGCTTCAGCTGTTGATTTATTTGTGGTTGATTTGTTTTCGTTTTGTCTGTTTATTACGTTGGTTCACCTTTGTAACTAATAGTTTGGAAGTTTTCTGAATAAGTCCCACAGTCATGTGATGGATGCTGCACGAGATTGACTAGTTGCCATGTGCTCTTGCAAGATGTAGTTTATTGGGAACATTCATTAAACGATGGTTCAATAAGTGATTGAATTTTGATTGATAAGCGATTCCGGACGCGTCAAATGCAGTCATTAGTCCTGTAAGTGTAGTGTATGTTATTTCCTCGTGAGGTGGCGATGAACTTCCCCCACTCGATGGTGAGATACAGCACCAACCTTCTCGTCGGCTAGCGGGGTTTCCCCAATCAGGTATCTCCCGCCAGCGGGGCACGTCCCCAGCCGGGAGAAGCTCTAAGTTCCGACCGGTGACCCGTCGTATGTCGTAGTGTAATGCTTGTGAGTGTGTGTGTGTGTGTGTGTGTGTGTGTGTGTGTGAGAGGTGAGGATAGCACACGGAAGAGGAAGGTAAGATCACCCGTGGTACGTGGCGCGTTTGTTAGGGCACTGCTCCGGCATTCGCCTGGTGTCGACAGGTGAAACCACGGAAAACTAACGATCAGAGCAGGCGGGTACTAGAATTCTCCTCCAGACAGCGACTGATTAGGAGATTGATGGTAAAACAAAGGAGCTACGAGATTGTCATTGGCCATTACATTCGGCTAATACACTCACTTTTCGTTTGCTCTGTCACAGATTCCAGCTGTAGATTCGAGTACCAATAAAATCACCATCTCAAATTTCTGAAGGCAAGAGTAAACTTTTTTTTAAGATAGAAGGCAAAATCCTCTCTCATTGCTTCGACCAGTGCAAAAGCTAGAATTTTCTTTTGGGAAGTTTTTTACAGTCGCTCCTTTTTATGTAAAAATATTTATAAGTAAATTGACTAGCCATTAGACCCTTTTTTTCTTTTTTTGGAAAATTTCATGAAACTCCTTGTCGAAATTCTGGCACCATTTCATATTAAGTAAATGTAGACTATATTAATATCATATTTACCGTATTTTTAGGAAGTAATACTATTAAAATAAATCATTTACATTTGAATGTAACAAAACATAAATTGTTAGTATATTAAGCAGGATTATTTTTTGAGAGTGAATGACTCCAGAACAACAGGAGACACGGCGTTAAGAAATATGATCTGCTTCGACGAGGGTGACAATCACAATTTAAATACGGCTTACGAAAAATTACGGATCTGCAGGTGAGGTGATGTAGACATAGAGACAATAACACAACACAGAGACATAACGCAAACATAGTTTCTTTATAAATATTTTACAAATATTCCAAGGCATTATCAAAATTGGCGTCCGGGAACTTCAGACGTTGAGAGACCTGATCAGAAGATGTAATAAGATCAGGTAAGAAGTAAGTAATCGAAAGTGTTCAACGTTTCTATACTAATAAAAATGTTCCTAAGGACCTTTCTTTATTCTGTAATATACGAAGGTCAAGCCAAATAAGGAACCACAACGACAAAACAACACATTTTATGAAAAGAAATAAAAACAAACTTTTGACAACTTACCGTGTGCCGTAACATCAAATTCTCATAGTAATTCCAAAAATACTGAGCACGTACCTGAAAGAAAAAGAAAGCATGTTTAATTCATAAAATCTCAAATTTCGCAAGAATAAATCCGACAATCAAACGTTCCAGATACATTTTGTTTCTTTCTTTTTGAGAATTCAACGTAACAGTTACAAAATACAACGCAAAAACCTAAAATGTTTCATTTCCAAGAATATACTTCGTATCCGGTTCCACTCGATTCGTCATTCCTGGACGCATCATCCTATTTCTGCATAAGCGCAAGCAAGAACATCTGCAAGTTCTAACAACTGCCTTGCTCAGAGAAATGCGAGTGCAATGCATGACTGATGCAGCAGAAAAGGGCCAGAGGAGTGATGATTTCAGAGGGACGTTATGCGCAATTAGCAAAGATAACGAGATAGGAACATATTAAATTCCAGATATACAATCATTATATTCGTCGAAAGCAAGAAACAAGGGTCGAGGAGAGGGGGACTAAGGCAGTGAATGAGAGACAAACATTAAGGACATGGTAAAGACAGAAACTAACGATATTCTGATATTAACACGTGAAGAAAAAGAACACTACAACAACTAGCTAAGAAATCCGACAAATGGGATGAATGGAGCAAAGAAAAAGGCCACAGGATACATGGGTAATGAAGTCAGCAGACAAATATACTAGAAGAAACAGATTAAATTGAAGAACCCCCTCAAGTAGTATACACGAATCAGATCGAACAACCTAGAAATTACGTGTTATTTTCTGTTCAGAAGTTAAACCGACTCTAAAGTATTCATCATATGAGATCAAATCAATGATACAGCTGCTTTCCAAGTTTCAAAGCGATTGTTAATGGCAGAAAACAGGATATACCATGAGAACGGAAATGCATATTATTTGAAACAGATCCAAGACGTTCAGAATTACTTACCTGGACGTACAACGCCAGCGGAGAGTGAAAATAGGCCAATAAAAATAGGAAAATAAAACAGAGAGCAATGCTGAGGATATTGAGAACGGAAAACAGTAGTTACCGATAAGCTCAGCTGTGTGTAAACGCACGGGAAATATCGTCATTGCACAATAACATTAACACACCTAGTGAAAAAAATTGTCATTTTGCCCCAACACGGTTTTATTACAAGCTGGCAGTTTATATAATGGTAGTCTCTCTCTCAAGGGGAAAGAAAGTGATTTCCTCTGTATATCGGTCTAGTGAACTATCTTTACGACAATTTTACTACAGCAATTACTGCAGGGGGTCGTTTCCACTCTCTTCAGTTCGCACTTCGTAAAAAGACACCGTCTTTGCTGGTTGATGCCCTGCACTGAGCAGGCGAGCGATCCCCACTGAAAATTGCCCTGCGCACCATTGGCTCCCAGTGTTGTATTGAGAGTAAGCCATTTGACACTTCAAACATGACCTTGAACCGCCTAAACCGCCGTCTCTTGTATGGTAAGGAAAATACGAACGGAACCATCCTACCCATATAAACCGTCTTCTCTACAGTAAAAGTTTCATAAAGATAGTTAACAAGACTTACTACAGCGGAAAACACTTTCTACGGCCACGAAATAAACGACCCGCTTACGTTTTCAAACCACTTGTTCATTTCCTCAAAACTGACGATTTTGCGGATATCAATTCTCTTGTGAACTGACGACACGAGGGTGATTGAAAGACGCACCTCTCCGACGAGCGTGAAATCAATTGGAGGGGCGCCGGGACCAGGCGGATGTGGGCGTGGACTGCGGGAGAGGGCGGGCGGCCCGCAGCTGGCGGCGGATGCGGCGCGGGCAAGGTCGGCACGCGCCGCAAAAACGCGTCGGATGCCGTGCGCCTCGCCGCTCAGCGCCGCGCTGGACGCCTCGCCGCCGCCGCCGCCACCGCTCGTTTACGAGGCGCGAAATATCCGTTATGCCCGCCCGCGGCACGCGAGCCGGCCCGCACGCCCGCTCCTCGATCCTTCGCAATCCCGACCCGAGAATTGTTAGTGTCCGATAGTTTGGTCGTCAATGCTCAACCGACATTTGGACATCCAACAGGTTAACCGATCAAACATAAAACCCAACCAACCCCTCGATCAACAGACCATCCGATAAACACGCCACCCGATCAACACGCCACCCGATCAACACGCCACCCGCTCAACACACCACCCGATCAACAGACCACCCGCTCAACACACCACCCGCTCAACACACCACCCGCTCAACACACCACCCGATCAAAACACCACCCGATCAACACACCACTGAAGTGTCTCACACAAACACATGTGTGACAACAGGGCAACCGCATGGCACCATAGGGTTTAAGGGTGGGGTGTCAGGATGTGACGTAGGCGGAAAAATCCAGAGAGAAGGGCGGAAGGGCGCGGCCAGCCTAGCTAGGCGAGCGGCGACGCTCCACCGGCCCCCTTTCGGTTCAAGCAGTTGATCTGTGCAGATCGGAGGCAGCCGCCGGTTGGGTGCGGTCCGTATGCGCAGAGGCTAGGGCCGGCAATGTACGTTGTCGTGATGCAGTGAGACTCAAGTGATGAGTCGTGTAGGAATTCTGCGGTGGATCGACACGATCGGATTCTTTCGATAATTAAGTACAGGGTGTGGTAGCCTTAGATTCATTATTACTCCTAGTGTTGGGTCGATTTATTTCGTTCATTTAACTATTGTACTTAAGGTTTATTTCGGTGGTGGATTTATTAATAAACAAGCAATAAATTAAACCCACTCTCGTCTGTGTATTACTGCAACCTGCATGACACTACACCACCTGATCAACAGACCATCCGATTAACAGACCACCCGTATAAAGACCACCCCAATAACAGACCACCAGTACACAGGCTACCCGATCAACAGACCTCCCGATCAACAGACCTCCCGATCAACAGTCCATCCCATCAGGAGACCACCACATCAAGAGATCACTCCATCACGAGACCACCTATCAACAGACCTCCCATCAACACCATTCGATTGATCGCGTGTTTATTCAACCTCTGACCGAACATCCGATGCTCCTTTTCGTATTTCAGAACGTCCCATTAACGAACCGATTACTCAATAACCAAAATCATTCGTTCATCCCATTATACGTCTACACACATTTGAAGACGACCTTCTATCACCTGGCCACCTGCCCGCTCAGACGGCTATCTCCTTTCATCTCTTCTCCGACCGTGTGCCCCTACGCCTGTGGGCAGTTTGCTCGCCCGGCGTCCTCCCGCGGAAGGCCGAGCGGTGCCCCGGGCGACCTGCCTGCCTCCTCGCCTTTCCCGTTTCTCAGCAAACGGACGCCTCCAACTGACCAGGGCACGAGTCAAGTGCATGCAATGGACGCCAATGAACGTTATCTTGGTCTTTTGATTTTCCCAGTCTTAATGGTACGTGTTTGTTCGTTGCTGCACGAAGGGTTTGAAATCGGGGTATTGTATACTTACAACTGTATATACGCGTTAATTATCATTATTATCAACAGCAAGAATTAGACCTTTTGATCTGTTCCGTCTCATTGCTCATGCCATCTCTTTAAGGGCCGACCTACACTTCTTTTTCCATTAGGTGCATATTGAAGTATACTTTTATTTAATGCCTTTGTCCTGGCATTCTCAAGACATGATCTTTATACGCGTTAATAATGTTATTTTATGTCAGTAATTTGTACTATTTTTTACTGAACTTTTAAGTATAAATTAAAACATTAGAAATTAGGAAATGGAGATGATGCAAAAATATTAACAAAAGGACAGGTGGTTCTTGAAATGAGGTTGAATATTAAATTTTAAGTTTGACTACAAGTCATCATTTTAGCTGTGCATTTATCCTTCAACTGGGCTGTATATATCAAAGACTCTGCAGTCAAGAAGAGGAGAGTAATGTTAAAATAGTGATAGTTACGTGCGGTGAAGGGGAGGTATCAGAGAAGCGGTTCTGTGGCATATGACTTTTACATTCCAAATGAAAGCTAAATATATAACCCAAACATTGGCCGGAAGATAATTTTATTAGTCACTGACTTAGTCTAACAATCACCTCTGATTTTATTATCCGAGAGGTCAAGATTCACAACTTTCGCTATACTATATCAAGAATTTTAATGTAAAGCAAGTCATGCAGAATTGAATGCAATGAGTAAAAAATATTTGCTAGAAAACACGCACTCATACGCTCGCAGATTTGCATCCACATACACATCTCACGCACACACGAAAAATAAAATTATCTCGGCTATTACTATTTACATCGAATATTACTTCATCCCATCACCTCGATAAGAGAAGCGTTTCATCGGTCGCCGAACCCAACTCCTTATGGCAAAAATCAATTACGAATATGGCCCTCGAAAAATTATTTCTTTCAGCACAGTAGGGCTATTTCCATTAACAAATGGTAGGGAATATGGTTTACATGGGAGACTTAATAGTTGTAATATTGCGGAGAAGCAGCGAGTTTATAGCATAGATGTTGTAAATGTGCTCTGAATGATTGAATTTACGCAATCCTCGATTATCTTAAATAGAATAGATAGCAATCTCTTCGAATTAGTGGGAGGTTCCTTCCGTATGCCTCACAACAAGTTATTGTGCCAAGCTACGCCCTACATATTTCAAAGGACGCAAAAACTCCAGAAGTCTCGTTTTCATGAGAAAATGCATAGCGCGCCATCATAATGTTTCACTTGCACAGGGCACGCGAAAGTGGCCGTGTTAATTAGCTGAGAGGGGATAGCTAATTAACAGCGGGGCAGGTGCGGAGGGAGGTCCTTAAGCCCAATACTCCAGGGGTACCAACTCTGGCTTTGTTGAGATCGCATAAGAATAAGCCATTCTGAGATCGCTATCCGGAATCCTTCAGATGTTTCACTGTAATTCTATTCGATAAGATTTGATGTTTAGGCCCAGAACAATGAGATAAGCATTTACCAAGTTGTTCAACTAACTGAATTGTATCGTCCTTACTTAATCCATGTTTGTTAAATGTGCGCGCAAAGATATTTTTTTGAAAAAGTTAGTTTTTAAAGGAGATTTTTTCCTTTACATCTTCTTTGTTCGTATTTAATTTCGAATTTATGAGTGTGATTTTGCATAAATTGTTCATTCTCATAATCAAATTCCATCAGTTTGTTTGAAAATTAGTTCTAGGAAAGATATCTTCAATATCCAAATATTCACACATGCCAGATGTAAAGGTCAATAAAAATCCACTAAAAAGAATTCGAAAGGAAGCTTTCGCAAAGGAGTACAAACTTCAGTGATCCCAATTAACAATCAAATACCGTGACTGCTTTCACATGCACATGAATGCGTTGTTAAAGAGCTAAAATAATCAGGAACACCTCTCCCGATTTAGATAACAATGCAAAAATTCATCAATCCAGTTTTAAACTAATATCAGGACATGATATAGAAACTTCCACTCGAGTATTTCATATTAAACAACAACGCCAGTTCCACAAGACACTACTACCAATTAAGACACTACTTACCAAGACATGACTACCAACAACACTCGAACCGTGTTCTAAATTATAGAATGTCTCGATAAACTCCACTGGCCCATGTGGCACAGTGAACACAACCACTACCCCTGCGGAGTCTTTGACTGGGACGACCTGGAGTTCGATTTCCAAATTGGCGAAATTTCAACATTAGCTACATAGCTGGGTGGAATTCAACCAGACCGAAGAATTCCAGCGGCCGGTTGCTCTGACCGGGATTATTCCGTAGTTTCACCCATCAATATCAGGCGAATGCCGGAACAGCGCCCTAACACACAGGCCACAAACCGCGCGTGATCTACTCTTCCTCATGTTTGTCCCCTCTTACCTCTTCACACACACACACACACACACACACACGTGCACACGCTTACCCTACACTATCATACAGGGTGGGAGATGAATTAGAAGAATAGAACGTGACCTCCCTGCGGTAGTGCCTTGTTGGGGAAGATACCTGAATGGAGAAACCTTCGAAAGCTGGCGTGTAGGTTAGCGCCGACTCTCACTTTCCAGTGGAGGAGAGCACCGCCAACTCCCGGCTAAAAAATGAACTACTCACGAGAATAACGGGCAAATATCCGCCCGCAAGTATCCAAGTGATCCGCCCGGAACATGAAATTCTTACGCGACAAACCTCACAACACTATAGTGCTATTTTTCCAACTCTGACCCTCAAGCCCCTATGAACACGATGGAATATCACACGGCATTTCGCGTCTTTCTCCGTCATGCCGCTAGAAGTCGCCTGATCTCAAGCACTGCTTGATACGGTCGCGATCCTGCGATATCTGGCGGCACGATTGAGAACGTCGCGAAACACCATGACATATTCCATCGTGAAGACGGGCCTTGAGGAGCAAAGTTAGAAAAATCGCAGTATAACACGTAGTACTACGTCAAAATAATGAAATTAAAAAAGGAAAGAGAATTTTATTTACAAAAAATAATTTTTTCTGCTCCATTTTTGATTTGTCATTCAAGTTGGCAAGCCTGGCGTGGAGTGCCGGGGACCTCCCGGCCGTGCAATCTGCGGCGGCGGCGGCGAAGGCAGCACACGCGGACTTCCCGCGGCGCCTCATTTATAAGGAACACAAGATTCAATTAAAGACTTAATCTGCCCCGAGTCCATCAATTAGCCCTCGCGGTTAATTGATGGCGCGCCGGAGGAGGACGAGCCAGTGCTAATGGAAGCCGACGGCCGCGCGCAGGCGCCAAGTCCCGGAACCGGTACTCTCCTGCGACGCCCGCCCGGAGGGCACGGGGTTCATGGCCCCCTACATCCCCAGCTGGCGAAAGGTTACATTTCACTTCCAATGGAACTACATGAAAAGGGAATTTCTGGGTTCGGCAATTTTTATACAATACTGAAAATTGAGATCTGAATTATTTCAACTGTTCAAAAAAGGAAAACTGTAGATTGAATTCAACATTTAATATTTACTTAAGTATTCAATTTTCTGTAAATGAATCTCTTTAAATTTACATTCTGAACTATAACAATTTCATCTCATGTTAAATTATGCATTTCATTCGTGCAGTACTGCAAGAACTACGATAAATAAAAGTGACATGTTGAAGAGAGATTGAAAAGAGACCGTCATAAAATAACGATTATTGATATTTCATTGGACTTAATACCAAAGGATCATCCATGAAACAGCTGTGTACATTTGTACTTGCACAATATAACATTCATATTTACATGCAGAAAGTACTTATCTTGTAATTTCCATTATTTCGAAGTGTTTTTCTAATTAGTTCTCTATTAAAAATCTAGATTATTCACGTATTGATTTAAAACTGAAGTTATATTTACCCCAGAGATTTTTATACTTCACATTTCGATTTCATGAACAAATAAAATGCAAATGGAAGTAGAAAAGGTAATCATTAATAACAAATTTTAAAATGTATGTTTTTAAATTTGTTATTAGGTAAGAGCTTTCTTTATAAGGACAATAGAATGCCGAGTGAATGTGAATCGCAAATATTTTAGAATCCGTGTGATGCATGGGATAGGTACGCATTTTAAGATAACTAGAGACGCAACCTATTGAAGAAGAAAGTATTCTAAGTAAAATTTTTGACCAATTATTGTAATTTCTATCGAAAAATATTTTGAAATATTATAAAAGGACAATACCAGACCATTTCCTAATATTTCTTCCTGAACATAGCTAAGGATTTTTGGGCATTTAATTAGGTACTTGAATGACAGAGCCTCAAAAAACAGTGGTGTCATTGAATGACTAATTCACTAGTAAAATGTATGATACCAATTATTTTTGCAATCTAAGCATTTAAAAAATTAAAAATATCAATGACGTATTGCTTTCAGTTGTCCAGCAGCTTATGATATTCGTTTTTACGAAGTATTTAACATTTGTCGATAACAGTCATTTCCAGCAAAGAAACAGAACTTTCATACAAAATAGAAAAGTTCATACTATTGGCTGGAACACGCTCGTACACTCTTAAGAATGAGAAATAGATAATCGACAAAAGATAACTACCTCCAACAGGACGTGTACACCCTAAGTCTGTCGGACATGAGGCAACAGAATAGGTGGCTAATCAACTTCGCATATCATAATTAGATCTTTTCCTTTAGTTTTTCTCCCACATATACTATCAGTTACGTAGGTCTCTGCTCCTCCCTACCAGACTGGCCGACAAAGCGACGAAAAGAATCACCCTCATAAAATGACCAAATTATGTAGTTATCTGCATCGTGTCACGAATATTCCCCTTAAGAGAGAAGTTAATTGGCAAGTATGGACGACAAAGAGGTCATTTATTGCGAACATTAAATATGAGTCGATCTTACTTAACGTGGAGAACACCAAATGCTTAGAGATTTGTATCGAATGCTGCTAACGAAATAGCTATTCTTCAGAATGAGAAACTTGAGAATTATTACTCTAGTCTATTAGTTCTGAGAACGGAAAAGTTGGTTCGATATTCGTATTAATTGTAGTAAATATGAAAGTTATTCAGACGTTCATTGCACCGCAAGAGATCGAATATAAGGTGTTATAAGTCGGGTATGTGTATTAATGCATCGCACTGAATGTTTTGATCTATACAGTTCATTAGGATTACGCCGCAACATTACAAATACTATGTATTCAATTGATTCTTTTGTGAATTTCCTGATATAAAAACCATTTATATCACTTTAAAGAATTGCGTTTTTCCAAAAGTCTTAGAACATTACAATTAATGCACAGGTGTAGAATAGTGATGAAGCTAAACACACGTTACGAACTGATTCATTTTCACGATATTTCTTTTCGAATTCTGTGAGAAAAAAATCAACCAGATCGATTCTGACTATGAAGCTCAACGCTTACTTCCAAAAATTATACTCCGCCAGAAACGATCTAGTACCCTGATGCTCAACGTGTCGTGAAAATAAACAGGCCGCTGTAAAAGGACATTAGCAGAGAATTCGCCACATCCGACTTCATGAAGTTGAATCTCATCATGATTGACCTGATCGATCCTGATCACGACAGTAAGAAGTCCTTTCTTACTCCGACAGGAATACACTTAATCTTCAACATGACTTGAAACTGAATAGTACATCGCGGGAGGACGCTAGTAGAGAAATCGCCACATTCCACCTCACGAAGTCGATCCTGATCATGATCGACCTGGTTAATCCTTATCACGACGCTAAAGAGCTGCTTCTAAAAGTTCTACCATGGCAAATAAAGCTCAGTGTGTCATGAAACTTAACAATACGTCGCAGCAGGACGCTAGTAGAGAAATCGCCATTTTCCATCTCAGGAATTCCATCCTGATCGTGATCGACCTGATTAATTCTTATCACGACGCTAAAGGGCCCCGTTTAAAAATTCCACCCTGGCAAATAAAGTCTACCTTGATGCTCAGCGTGTCGTGAAAATAAACAGGACACTGGAAGAAGATACTGCGAGTAGAAGTGAAATCGCAACATTCTACTTCATGAAGTCGAATCTGATCATGATCGACGTGATTTTCGACAGTAAAAGACCATTTCTAAAAATCCTTCTCCGCCAGAAATAAACTTTATCTTAAACGATAGTTGAAAATAAACAGTACGCGCTGGAGAATAATAATGGACAAATCGCCACATTCCATCTCTCGAAGTCGATCCTGATCGTGATCGACGTGATTAATCCTTATCACGACCTTAAAAGGCCAATTCTAAAAATTCCACTCAGACAAATGAAGACTACTCTGATGGTCATCGTGTCATGAAAATTGACCGCCGCAAGAGGACATTAGAACGGAAATCGACACATTCCACCTCACGAGGTCGATCATGATCGACCTTAGTAATCATTACCAAGCCCCTAAAGGGCCACTTCTGAAAATCCAACTCCGGCCAGTGAAGTCTACTCCAATGCTCATCGTGTCATGAAAATAAACAGACCGCCGCAAGAGGACACTAGAACTGAAATCGACACATTCCACCTCACGAAGTCGAGCATGATCGCCCTGATTAATCATTACCATGCCACTAAAGGGTCACTTCCAAAAATCCAACTCCGGACAGTGAAGTCTACTCCAATGCTCATCGTGTCATGAAAATAAACAGACCGCCGCAAGAGGACACTAGAACTGAAATCGATACATTCCACCTCATGAAGGCGATCATGATCCTGATCGAGGTGCAAAGCTGAGCGGCACGACCGTCTCCGACGGGCCGTTGAGAGCGCCATCTGCTCCCGGGCCGCTGGGTTCCCCGCGGCGCACCCGAGCCAGCGTCCCTTTCGAGAAGACAATCGTGCCGGTACAATATTGATTTTTTTCGCGTTCGACAAACGCTTCGCCCGCAGCCCGAAGTTCTCGGTGTTTTTACTGCGCGAATCGTGAGATCTGAGCAAACAATGCGTTAGCGCGACCATCGGCTTCTCGGAGACCGCTGGAAGCCGCCGGGTTCGGTCAACACAATTGCCCGCGAAGTAATGGACTTTTACGTCACGTTAAGGTGGGTTGAGAGTTGTGCTTTGAAAGGGTTCTCCAGCTTCTACTGTTGAACGCGGCTCCAGGAATTTTTTCTGGCTTCTCTAAAGTTTAAAGAAATTGTCGTAATAGTAGTTTCTGCAATTTGTTTATAATGTTAACCTTTATTGCGTATGTTTTTTGCGTAAGAACGTAAATTTGTACGAATGAAATAAAGCAACATCATAAACGAGTTGCATACGTTATGTTTTTTTTTGTATAATTGCATTATAAATATGTGAGAGAATCAAACTCAATTTTTTCGAAACAACTTTCTTGTGACTTCTCGGGTATTTGATATCTGTGCGAGAAAACGGTGGTCGACTGTTACATCACCTTTACTTCCCCACGATTCTCTAGCTATGATTGGCTGACCGTGTGATGACGCAATCATACGTGCCGTAAATGCTAATATGTCATCATTTGTGCCGTAAAAAGCCCGATAATGAACGATTTCTTGTAACAGAAAAGTTTGTTTATAATGCTGGTACACAAAAAACGTTTCAACGCAGGTAACCAACAAATACATTAACGAAATTTATTTGATATTTTCAAGTCAACCTCTGAAAATATTAATAAATAAATTTCTTCAGGGTACTTTTCCTTGGAATTTGATGATTGTTTAAGAAATTTACCAGGATTCACGATTTTTATGTTCAAATGAGAACAACATTTTTTTTTTCAATTTTGGTTATTCAATATTCATTCATGTGTAAAGAATAGGGAGGGTGTGGGCGTATGGAGTTAACGGGATGTGGGATACTGTGAGTTTTGACATTTGAACTTACTCTTCTGTTCTAACCATCACCAATGATTTACAACAGATATTCCATTATAAATAGTATTATTGTACACAATACTTAATCAAAAAATGCAACGCATTAGCAACTTACTGTTTTAACTTACTTGGAAATTTGCAAAGGAAGCTCAAAATACGAATCTGCGTTAATTAATATATTTTCAAACACTGATATTTGTGCATTGTGATGACCACTGTTGATTTCGTCAAGGAGAATGTGATTCGAAAATTGAACAATTTTTCAATAATAATTTTTATACAATCAACTTTAATTAATTAGTTTTCACCGTTGAAGGAAAGCAAGTGGAAACGATGACTGGAAAGGGAAATATTAGAAGTATGAGAGCTAGGTTGCCCCGTGAAACAGAGTACTAGGCAATGCTGCCAATGTTTTTATTATGAATACATCAATAGCCACAAAGAAAATAAAAAGATGTTGCCCTGGTTTCGGAACATGAAGTAAACAAATGACGAGGAAAGGTCAGTAGACTGCATCTCAGGCTGAATGAGCAGATCCAGTGGCGTAGCTGGGGGGGGGGGGGGGGCGCAGGAAAGGAGGGCGGCGCGCCCCGGGTGACACCAATTAAAATATTTTATAATTGGAATTATTTAATTTAAATAATATACTTCAACATTTTATATATTAATGAAGACTGATTTGCTCTCTGTCAATAGATGTCAATGTCAATTATATTGCAATTATTCTTAATTACATATAATTTTTTAATATATTATAAATAATCATCATGTGCCAATATGTCTGTATTTTTAAGAAAATAATGTACAATCTATGCAGCAATAGATATTATTATATTTAATTTATGGGAGGGGGGTGACACCATTAGCTTTGCCCCAGGTGACACCAACTGAAGCTACGCCACTGAACAGATCCCCATGAGATCACGAGTCAGTTAATGACACGGAGCGAGAAGAAGAGGCGAGTCCTTTCTCGGGAGCACGCGAGGCGCGCGGCGCGCGGCGTGAGGCGGGTCGCGCTCCCAAGGGCGGCGCGGGGAGCAAGAAACGGCGTCTGGAGGATGATCCTTCCCTCCGGAAGACGCTCCCGAGGGAGCCCCGCCCAGCGCGCGCTCCCGACCCGCGCTCCGACACGCTCCCTCCCGCATCGCCGGCCACGCCACGCCTCCACTCCGCCGTGCCTCACTCCACCCCGCCCCGCTGCCACTCGGCTGGCCTCTTCCCACCGTCCTTCACCCCGCCTCGCCGCACTCTGCCCCGCTCCGACCCGCAACCCTCACTCCATCCCCACCTCGCTTCAGTCCACCCAGCCCCGCTACGACACGCCTCGCTGCTCCCTGACCTCTCTCACTTCGCCTCACCTCTTCCGTTCCCGCTTCCCCTCACTCCACCTCACCATGACGCACTCCGTCCCGCCCCGCTACCACTCGCCTTACCTCCTCCCACAATCCATCACCCCGCCTCACCGCACTCTTCCCCACCCTGACCAGCCTTACCCGCAACCACCCCAACCCTCTTCGACTCGCCTCGCTGCGTCCCAATCTCTCTCGCTTCGTCTCGCCTCTTCTGTTCCGTCTACCCCTCACTCCACCACGCCTCGCAGAAGTCCGGTCCTCCATAACTCGCCTCGCCTCACTGCGTCCCGCCATCTCCCACTCTCGCCACGCCCTGCCTCAATACGCCTCGCTTCGCCCCGTCCTGTCAAGCCATACCTCTCCCTGCCACACGTCATTCCTGCCATATCTATTCCCTGACCAACCCCTTCCCCCAACGCTCCTCCACGCCTCCCCCCCCCCACGTCGGATCATCCCCCGCCCAGCCATATTGCGCCCTGCACTCAAAAAACATTCGCAACAGCCTGATGCTCAAGGGCCATCCAATCCAAATGTGTACCTGTGACATACATTATGCATCAATAGGCGATGTAGGCTTAACATCAAACGGTTTGTTTTAACAGTGCGGGAGAGACGATGAGCACAACCACTCTTCCCTAAAATCCCAATCAAGTAAGGCAAGATTCGTTTCAGCTCGTGATTAGGACATGGAAGGCAAAGAAACACCACGCGTACGCCATATAACATTGAAATCATCAGTCTTCAGAAACCCACGTATCAGTTCATTATACTAGATCGCCTATGTTTCTTCTAGGAATAATGATGGCATCAGAAGAAAAATAATATGATTGGTGTCACTGAGGTAAAAGGAACATTATTTTGGATGGTATATTCAAAATACAAAACAGTTAAAAAACACAGTTTAAAATGTTGAGTCCATAAGTCAAATCAACATTAGTAAAAGTTTTAACATACCCTGAAAGACTGTCCAATGAATTCGTACTGCAGAAAGGTATATAAAATACAATTCTGAATAATGGCTATTGAGTGAAAATTGTATGTGGACAAGATAGTTCTTGGTTTGTTGAATCCTGACTGTGAATTATTATAAAAAGAGGTTATAATAAATATATGGAAAGTCACTACTACTAATTAGAAAGTCACCTACAAGTGTAACTTGAGGAATTACTACTTTGTGTGTCCTGTATACATTTTCTTTATTATTTTTTAGTTGTTAAGCCTCATTAAATAATACAATCGGAAGTACTTCCGCAACATATCAGTGCTTCGTGGTTTGTGAGAACAATTAACGATATTCTTGGAAATTATACTTACATATAAACATTTGAATATCCATTTATTCATTACTTCATAACATTCCCTAAATTTCATTTTAATTTTCTTGAACTGAACACAGCAAAACATACTCGTTTTATGTCACTAATTCATTATTTCAATTCTTTTCTAAAATTCACAACGTTTCCCTATTTGAGGATCGTCATATCTCGCGGGTCCACTGGGTAAGACATAAATATGTACACGTGCTATGCCAGAATTGACACCCCCCCCAGTACTCGTACTTTATTAGGGGACCGAAGTCCCAGGGTGGATACCTAGGAGGTGGACTTCACTCGCACCCTCCTCGGGTACAGGATGTTGGTTTGAAGGTGTACAAGTACACCTTCAAACCAACATCAGGATCCCGCCGGAACGCAGTTTGCCCTCTCGGCCACCTCCCCCATTCAATGCCTGTGTGTAGGGCCGCCCTGCTAGCTCAGAGCTGCTAACTATCCGGGCGCTGCTGGGTAAGGCGGCCGCATTTCCGTTGTCTGCTTTCTCACACTCCCACTCTCGCCGCCCGCAAGGGGCCTTAGGGAGCAACGCAGACTTGCAGCGTCGCCGCACAAAAAGTACTCCCTCGGCGCTAATGCGTCAAGGGCGCATCTGAAACCAACTCCACACTTCCACTCCCCGCCCCGCCCCACTACACATAGGCTATGAGTAGGCCTTAAAATAGACTCTCTCCCCTCGACCCTTCCATTCAAAACATACCTCACTAAGCAAGGGTTCGGCTCATGCGACGAAGTGGGTTGTACTGAAAATGGAAGCACTGGTTACAATGAATGTTGGATAGAAAACGGTCACAATGAATTCTGCCTACGTATGATTATTGCGAGTGAAAAATATATCTCACTATGGTCCGATTAAAATAAGTTGGCGATTGACAGTTGCAAATGGAAGGGAGCGACGTTGACAGTTTGCGTACCACAGAGCACGTGTCCCTAGACAGGAAAATAAATATTTGAAATAAATGCTTCTTAAAGTAACCAAATCATACACTCATATTGTACGAAGCTACAGCTTCAGAAGCACAATTGTCAATCACCAACTTATTTTAATCGGACCATAAGCATTATCATGATGGTGTCAAACTATTTTTCATTACAATGCAGTGGCTTATGTAGTCATACGTCGTTGTGGTGGTAGTTGTTGCTGTTATTGGGACCGAAAGTTCTGGTTATAAACCAGACTGCGATGGTCAATGGACGTACATCAAAAAGATTGAAGCCAGACTAAGAATAACGTCAGGATTCCGCCCGTTAACACTCCGTAACTTTTATGTTTTATTATTTCCCTATAGCTATAAATCTTTTGCCTATGTTTTTATAATTAATTGACTTGTTGGCGTTCGTAAATGCGTATCCAGACAAAGTTAAATTTAAAGTGAGTCCACATGTAGAGGTTGAGACTGTATTTCTTGACATTAACTATTGTGACACTCAAAATCATAAAAAATAGAAAATTCACTACAAATTCTGGTGAACGTTCACAGATATTTCTAACAAAACTGAAAGAGACATTTTGGAATTATTTTATTAAAATAACCATCATGGCTAGGGTACAGGTCTTTAAAGCCATGTTGCAACAAGCATTTCTAAATGAAAGTCATGCATGCCTTATTAAATTGAGATATTAAGTTATACTTCAATATTCAACAAATAGTAACAAAGTTGCATCATTTTTACATAATTGTTCTAAGAAGATTTGAATTGTTAGGGTGCTTTTACTCTGAATTTCAATAACTTATTAAAAGTCTGTCCCTATGTAATTAAAATTTTACAGTAAGGGGACGCATATAGGAGTAAGTATTCGTAAGTATTCAGTGGCTTTCTTAAAATAACTTTAAATGATTTCTTGAAGGCAAATGAAAGTAGTTTAACTACATTAAATTGGTGAAGTTTTATGAATATAACGCAATCTATTGGCACATTACTTTATTTGTAATATCTACAAAATTTTTTGGGCACGATTTATCTTCCTGATGTGTTTGTGCGATGAATGCGTTTGAATTTGTCTTGTAATTTAAATCAAAATTGACAACCTACTTGTTAATCTACGTAGCAAACCTTCCAGAAATGAAGGCAGATATTCAAACATCTAAATGTCATGTTTCAAGTAGTATTTGCCAATAAAAAACATTCAGTTATTGTTTCTTCGTCTCAGTAACTAAACAATCCGTTCATTTTGCTTTTATCTGTTAAAAATAGGGATTTTGGCGACAAGATATGGAATGAATGTTTCGGAATCATATAAATTTCTAATAGTGATTAACGTGAAAGCTTTAAAGAAAATCATCAGTCATCAGTTTAGTTACTGTCGAAGCACATTCTCCTTTCCTTACTCGCCTGCAGTGACATCATTGCAGTGCTATGACTCACTTCGGGTCGCCTTGACGCTAAACTAACTGCTGCCTATTCATTTCAATGTTCATTTAGAGCAGAAGCTGATACAGACAGATAGTCCATCTGTCCTTTATTTGGAGTAACTCTGAAAATGGAAGATGTGCTGTCAAGACAAACTGTAAGTTCACCTCCTACAAAACATATTTTTCACGTTCAATTGTAGATAGAATCTACATTGGATACTCTCATTTTTTATGATTTTAATATGAGGTATACGTCAATGACAAACATACTGAACAATTACAATAAAAACGATATTCGTATTGATCCAGTTCCTTCAATGAAACAAAATACAACACGATAATTTAATCAGATGTATTTCAATCAAACGTGGGATACCTTAAAAGCACGATTAAAGTGTCATAAACCTAACGTGTAAATAAATGTTTTTGATTAATCTGAGCGGTAATACTTAATTTATTCTCTCAAAAATATTGGAGACATCGTCATTAACATGTGTGTCGCAAATTATGCAATTAATTGCTATTTCTATTTTCGTTATATGTTCTAATTTGTATTCTACGCAGTAGCCGAGAGTGTTGTATAGGACGAATACCACTTTGACACTAAATTTAAGAACCATTCATCCAAGAACAAACTTAGTACCTAATCACGATATCTATTCGCAGCTATCGGTATGGAAAAAATATTTTTTATTCACATATGATGTCACCTGATCTCAGGGGCAGATCCAGTGATCATTTGGGGGGTGGAGGGCATCATAAATAGTCATGCTAATTAGCAGACCTCGTAACTCCAGTTTGGACAGTTTTGCATTGGAAAGAATAAACACAGCCGGGAAGCAGAATTTTAGTTTCCTTTCTCGTTGAACTTATAAATACTGGGAAACTATTTTAGTTGAGATGCTCGATTTACTTTTATTTATTACTATTCTTTCATAATTATATTTTATCATAAATATACAGAAAAGAGAGGAAGGAGAATGGAGTTACGAGGTTTGCTAATTAGCATGACGAAATTTATGTTATAATAAATATATTTATTACACTGTATTTTATTTTTGTAGTGTATATATATGATACTATATAATATTATTGTTTTAAATAATTACATAATTTTAACACAAATATTTAAATCAACTTTGCAAAATGAAGAAAGGTAACAAACGAAAACTCTTGGCCTTCCACCCCCCCCCTCCTGCTGATTCACTAAAGTCAATTAGGATACACTAATATGAGGACGTATTCATGCGTTGTCGTGCATGGAGTCATTGTGAAAATGAGCAGATTTTCTGCAAAAATCAAGAGGTACTCTCAGCGATATGTTTCAATGTCTAAGTTCGTTCTTTCAATGTCTACGAAATTGACTACCAACATAAAACTGCGAACGTAGAGCAATGCGATCCCAATGACACAGCAAGAGAGGACTTGACGATGAGCGTCTGCCGCAGGCGGTGGAAATACAAGAGGGTGAAGACCAAAGTGTTTAAAGAAGCGGCACTCCCGGTACGATAGAAGCCTCACGTTCAATCACATTTGTGCATCCAGCCCTCTGTGCCTAGGCGCATGGAGTCCGAAATGATTCAGTTCGTTCATCGTCAGCTACTCTACCCACTCCATCTTGCCAATGTTCAAATTAATGTGGCACTCCTAATATAAGCCATTTTTCGGTAGTATTCCGTAACATACGAACTTAGGGATGTGATATTGATGTCTATGGTTTTGTAGAAACATCCATATTTTAAACATCGATGTATTAAAGCCGATGTTTTTTTTAACAGCGATGTGATCGATGTGATGTGGTTTGTGATCGATGTTTTTCCTTTTTCGATGTTTTGTTTCTGAATGAAAATTTTCCATGATCACAATACTGTCAAATTAAAATATAAAATAATAACTGATAGTTCGTGTGTTTGAACCAAAGAAACTCTATTTGTACTGCCTTCGTCGACCAAACTCTCTCGCCCGAGAGAAACTCTATCCCCTTGTATTTCGTCTTTCTTCATGGTCATTTCGCACACTGAGATGTGTCACCGAATACGCTGTAGGCATAGGTCTGCCCCTTCTTCTCGTACCCTAATTCGGCGATTTGATAAACACGAACACTGAAAACATTAAATTTTAATGCATACGAATTTAATGTCAGAAATTACTAAACCAATCAAAAAACATCACTGTTGAAAATTATTGATGTTTTGTCGATGTATTTTGAATATTGATGTTTGCTAACACTGATGTTTTTTTATCGCTATCGCATCACTGAGCACCAGAAATAATGCTAATGTGCGACTTTTCCATATGTACTTCTCTGTTCATCTCAATCTTAAAGCGACAACACTTCACTGATATCTGAAGTTGGAGGAGACGGGACATTATAAAACACCCCGCAATGTCCTTCCTGGCTTGTTGCCGCAGCCCAGCCCAGCAGGTGGCTCTACTAGCGATGCCACTTCAGCCTGCTTCCACGAACGCTTTAGAATTTACACTCTCGCATTTCCACCGCCTGCGGCAGCCGCTCGCGGGCACGTCCTCGCTCGTGGTGCGCCGGGGGTCGCGTTGCGCTGCTCACACGCGTTCGTGCTACTCCGCGGCGGAGGCACAGATTGTGGTGGCACAGGTGGTGGTGGTGGTGGAGATGGTGGTGGTGGCACAGGTGGTTGTGGTGGTTGTGGCAGTGGTGGTGGTTGTGGCAGTGGTGGTGGTTGTGGCAGTGGTGGTGGTTGTGGCAGTGGCAGTGGTGGTGGCAGTGTGGTGGTGGTGGTGGTGGTGGTGGTGGTGGTGGTGGTGGCGGTGGTGGCGGCTGTGGTAGTGGTGATGCAGGTGGGGTTGGTGGAGATGGTGGTGGTGGAGGTTGTGGTGGAGGTAGTGTTGGAGGTGGTGTGGAGATGGTGGTGGTGGTGGTGGTGGTGGTGGTGGTGGTGGTGGTGGAGGTAGAGGTGGTGGTGGTGGAGGTGGTGGTGGAGGTGGTGGTGGAGGTGGTGGTGGAGGTAGTGGTGGAGGTGGTGGTGGAGGTAGTGGTGGAGGTAGTGGTGGTGGTGGTGGTGGTGGTGGTGGTGGTGGTGGTGGTGGTGGTGGAAGAGCAGGCAGAGGTAGATACAGTGGCGAGCACGACGAAAGTAGAGTTGGTGGTGGTGGAGGCTGTTTGAATACAAAGGGAGGCGACGCGACGCCCGAGGTCGGAAGTGATGGTTCCGGCGAGGGCGGGGTGGATGGGGGGGGTCTTAATGGCCGCTGGAAAAGGGGTGGGAGTGGAGATATCGAAGATAATGGTGATGGTGACAACGGTGGCATTAGGCATGGCGACATGGCGATAGCGCGGATGGTGAGGGATACAGCGACGGAAAAGTTGGCTGACACTGTGTGGGAGCAGGGTGAGCGGCGGCGACTGGAGACGCCGATGCGGTTGTTGTTCTTTGCAGTGGTGGTGATGGTGGCGGTTGAAGGGGGGTAGAGAAGGCAAGGTGGTTGTTATTGCTGTTTTTTTATTACAAATGTTTTTATAACACAACTTCATTTACAAGAAAGTTAGAACTTCGTTATGGCACAATTGAAAGAAATTTCAGTTAATGAGAAATTACAATTGATATGGGGTGGTGGTAGTAGTGACGTCTAAAACTTCAGCATGAGGGTAGTTGTGACGATGTTGGAGATGAAGATGGCGATGTTAGTGAAAGTGGGGGCGGTGGTGGTGGCGGGGGTTGCGGCGATGGCGATGATGTCGATGCTGGCATGGGAATCTACAAATTCGGCGAAATGGCAATTTTGGGGGTGGTGGACGATGGCAACGGCGATGTTGGTTGGTGGTGGCTGTAGTGGTAGTGGCGATGCCAGTAGGCATGGCTGTGGCGATGGCGATGGTATTGATGGTGGCAGTAACGTCTAAATTTCGGCCGTAGAGGCTGTTGAGACAGTGGTAGCGACGTGGGTGATAGTGCTGGAAGTAGCGGTGCCGATGGCTAAGAGGATGACGATGGCGTCGGCGGTGGCAATGGCGTCTAAAGCTTCGGCGTGGTGGTGGTTATGAGGGTGGTGGCGACGTTAGTTATAGAGCGATTTTATAAGAAACGACCGTTTTGACAGCTAGTGCCGCTAACATAACTGAAGGTTCTGGGGTCGTTTAGTCCTTGAGCCTATTGGACTCTCCTTCCTCCATTCGTTCGTTTGCAGTTGGCTAACTTGTAAACGGCTTCGACGCTTTCTTTTGTGATGGCTTCGTCCGACAAAAGTATAGTGCGCCACGAGAAATAATTGAAATTGGGAGGTGCAGTGCTATGTGTACTTCTGTAAAAAATATTTTTTCACATAAACATTACATTGACTTTACTTTTTGTGTGATAAGTATTATGTTTATTATAAAACCGAGTCTTGAATGTGAGATGCCTACTGGTGCACATGTTTCCTGCTCCCGTGTGGTAAGGTGGCGAGTTGTGATCAAGGGCGTTCCGTGCTTTGCGTTTTATCAATTTGTTTTTGAGGTTTTATTTACATGGTTGTGAATCATGAGAAGCCGTCTTAACAGAGCCATAAACACTTTACAAAGAGGCGTGACTGTACAGATGTCGCAGCGGAGGGATACGTCTCTGAATGACATGTGATGTTCACTTGTTTAGCGAACTGTCATTTTGGCTCATTCTTGGGCGGATTCTTCTATAGCGGGGCTGGCGGTACCGTTGGCAATGGTGTCGGTGGTGGCAGAGGCTAAACCTTCGGCGTGGTTGTTGTGGCGGTGGGAGGTAGGCGTGGCGCGAGGGGGCGGGGCCGCGGGCGGTCGTCGGTGGCGGCCCGCGGGGCGCACGGGCCGCGCGTGACGGCACGTCCTCCCGGGGCGCGGCCGCGATGGGAAGAGTGGAGAGGGAGGGGAGGGAGGGAGGGAGAGGAGGAGGGGCGGCGCGTGCTGAGGGCGACACGTGGCGCACGGCGCTCCCTCCCGACGCAGCCCTCCCCCCACCCCACCCCTCTCGCTCCGCGCTGCGCCACGCGTCGTGCGTTTTCTCTCGACGCCTCAAAAATTCTCTTGGTCGATACGCGGCAGGGACGCACAGCGTCCTCAAAGCCCCTGGACGATTTTCTTAGTATATACTGCGATTTTTCTAACCGTGCCCCTGGCAGGTATCAGCTGTTTACGGTTTCATCCAATGGAGAGATTAAACGTCATCATAGAGACGTCACTGTGGTGACGTTTAAGCTCCCAATTGGATGAAACCGTCAACAGCTGATACATGCCAGGGGCACGGTTAGAAAAATCGTACTGTAGAGAGATTACAGTAAGAAAGGATATCTTTGACAGCTACTGCTTGGCCACTGCTGGCAAAGGAATTGCAGGTTATACCCGTGCTCTCATTTTGTCAGTGCGTTTGTTTACAGTTAGCTCATTTTAATCTGGTTTCATCGCTGTCTCTTGCAACGTCATCGCTCTGCATGACGTTGATTTGTTTCCCGTCCTGTCAAAGAGGTCCCTTCTAAGAGCTAAATCCTCTATACACATTAGACCCTTCTAGTAGCAAAATAACCGACCTATTTCTTTAAATACCGTTCTTCACATATTCTTTCAATTTCACTTCAATAATCAAGAATTAGATATAATGAAACTTTTTATTGAGAAATACTAGCTACTTTTGAAGGCGGTATTACGTTCTTCCTCTTTATGTTTACCTTTGCAAATATTTCATGAAGTTTTATTGTTCGACGAAACACTAGATATTCTTTTAAGGACACGATGCAAAATTTGAAACTACAATCAATTTATCACCATCGGGAACCCAGCATTTCGTTTGTTGTCTGATTACAGGGAGCTTCCGGATTACAACTCAATCATCTTGAAATATCAGGGAAGAATCTGGAGACGTTATTTCTGTATATATGGCATCTGAATAGCTTAACGAGTAAATTAATTCTATTGAAATTTAGTCCAATGGTTTTCATTGTCATTCCCAATAAACATGTATGTCTAAAATGGCATATCAAACACTGATGGGGAAAACTTGACATTATTGCTCTGGGTGTAGCGTAAATAAATTCGTTTTGCTGTGTAAGCGTGTAGGATATTTAACACCAGCTGGATCGTATGATGTCACTGCCAGAAGAACTGTATAGATCACTTGTGCTCTATGGAGTTTATCAACTTGCATTTCATATTAGTAAGAAGGGACAGGATTTCTATGCCCTAAAAAATCTTGAAATATGTTTTTTAAAATATGTCTTGATGACCTAAAATTCTGAAATATGCACTTTAATATGCAATACAAATTAACAATATTTCATTTCCTGTAAAATCCTTTCTTGATAAAATTCAAGAAAAGCATTCTTGAAACGAAAAGCTATATTTTGTCAGCAAATATAATATAATCTACCCTTGCGAGAGAAATAATTGAAGTAAATACTCTCCTTAGTGAAGTACATTGTAGTGTCTTGTTGCATTTCTTCTGCCTCGTTAAAAATATGTGATATCAACAAATATAAATTTGCACAAGTGTTTAACATAAACGCATAACGGGAAAACGCAAACTGTGACAAACTCTTTCTAGTCAATGAACGCTCATGAATTAATAGATTCTACGGAAAAGGTGAAATGTTTTAGAGGTACTAACTCTCTTTTAACGAAATATGCTAAATATCTCCTTATAATTATGCAAATATGCACCAACTGGAAAAATAGTCAAATATGCACTAACGAGTTATTCTACTTAGTATCCAATTCTAACCAAATGTCAAGAAATTTCACTTAGCTGTGTCCTGAAGCAACGGTAAAAATATGCAAAATCATAGAAATCCGCTCCTTATTAGTAAGTGCATTACGCAGAATCGGTTTTCGTCTTCTAAAGGTATCAGTTACGTTACCTTATTTTGCTTTTTAACGACTATTGATCTTGTAGCATTCGGAAACTAACTCAAGATTCTTTAAATGAAAATCGTTAATGAAGTGTGAAAATGTAATGTCAAATTATTGGACAACATGCCTTTTCCATAAACCTGACACCACAATCAGTTATTGCGGCAATATTTTTAATAATTTAAAATATATTAGGTATTTTATATTTAACGAATTTTATTGCAAGGATTTTCCTTATGTTAACATTGAGAGGAAATAGTGATGTCTGTTAGATCAGGGTCAGCAACTGAATCAATGAAATTAATCGGATGCGACGTTTTGCTACTACGCTTAATTGAACCATTCACGAGTGTCAATGAACAGTAGCCTGCATTCGCCGACCGAATTAAGTGATGATACTCATTCTGCTCGGAACAAAGCGCTGCTGTTTTAGAACTAGTCTACATCGTGGATGGTTTCATAACTAACCGAAGTGGAAGTTCATTGCAATGCATCGTAACTGTCCACCATATGTCTACTATTATTGCATCGTAAACGTCTTAAGTGTAAACTCTAAACACTGAATGCAAATTCCTTGAGATATAAACCTTCAACAAGCTGTAAGGGCAAAAGCCAGTACTACCACATTCCAAGATGCCCCATAACGCAGACCACTTTGGGGGTGAGCCAATGGACTTAATTCTGGAGTTCTGTCATTACAAAAAATGGAATACAAAAACTACTTGAAGTTCCAGTTCTTCGAGGCTCGGGTTAAACGAGCTTCGAGTTATTTGAGGGTGGAGTTATTCGTAGGTCGACACACTCTAGGTTCAATTTGTTCCATTTATTCGATGATCTTCATCTTTAATGGTCGACATATTCGAAGATCTAATTAGGAACGTTTTGCAACAATTGACAGTAATCTCGATTCTCTGCGCAGTTCTCAAACGCAGTTCGTGTTTGGCATGCGCAGATGTTCAAAAGTGGTATAGGTTTTCGAGAGATTGCTTTCGTTTGCTATATGCTAGGTTGCTCTGATCCGTAATTTTTCGGTGGTTTCTCCGATCAAAACCAAGCGAATCTGGACCAGTACCGTAAGAAACAAGCAACGGTTCGCGCAGATCTTTCTTTCCTATTTCTTATCCCCTCCTCTTCCTATACTTACACACACACACACACACACACACACACACACACACACACACACACACACTTACATACCCTACGCTACCTCACATGTCGGGAGACTAATCGGGAGCTTAGAGCTTGTCCTAATTGGAGCTGTGTCCTAGTGGTTGGAGATATATGGTTAGGGAAAATCCAACAAACTGACGTGTAGGTCGGCGCCGTATTTCGCCACCCAGCGGGGAACGATACTGCTACCTCCTCGCGTGATATCAACATGCACTACACTTATGTGACAAATGACCTAGCAGTTGACGCGCCCGGAAACACGAAATAATGAATCGAGATTCGAGTGATTCCAAGTTCGAGTTATTCGCCGTTTGAGTCGTCGAGTGTGCACTGCACCGCGTTGCGCTGCGTGCTCTCCTAGCGCTGCTTCGCGCCGTCGCTCCCGCGAGCCCCTTGTGCCGCGGGAGACGCGGAGTCGCGCTGTTTGTTTAGCGCCATGCGAAGTTTACGCGCGGGAATGCGGCGCAGCCGAGTGGGGGTGGGGCAGGGGGCGGGGCAGGGGCGGGCAGCGCTCGCCAGCTGCGGCACGCTCCGCCGCCGACCTCATCGCCCCCGCTGCCCCTCGCCCCGCCTCGAACACTTTGCTCTAGCTCAGCTCGCCTCCGCCGCCGGCCTGCGACTAGGCTAGGCTACACATAACTACACGCACTCGCACGGCTGCTCAGGCTAGTTGAACCTACGTGTTACTGCCTACGCTCCTAAAGTCGTGTTCGTCTTCGGCAACTCTCATCTCGCTCAGTTCACCCCTTTCGTTTCTACTTTTCAGTTTGCTCTGCCACGTTTCTCCATACCACGTTTCCGCCAGCTACTGTGCTTCATTTCAGTCATGCATCCCACACAAAATTTCCAGCATTCTTTCAGTGTTAGATGTTAGTATCTCCTATTATATTATTGTTCCCCTGAATCGCTATTTCACAGTTCAGATTTTTTGTTTCCCTAAAATAATTTAATTTCACGCAATTATCGTTTTAAATTTCCTTATTTTCACCATTATCAACTATACGTTTTATTGTACTTTAACTTATTGTATCAACTTTCCTTTTCAAGCGATCTCTGTTAATTCATTTGTTGTTCGTATAATTCTGCTTCCGAACATTCTCACTCTCTCGTCCTGCTGTCAAATTACTTTCATCTCTTTCAGCGTCAATTTCTCTACCTGGAACGAATCTATTTTATTTAACTACCTTTCCTTTCCTCCAACCAGGCGCGTTTGACGCAGTCGTTTGTCGCGACAAGACGTGACAAATTCGTCGCTGGAATCCGCGAGTCCCTGAAAGCAAACCCTGTGGAGCGCCGTCCGTGGGCGCAAGCGCATACCATTGCGCGCCGACGCACTGGGCAGCCGCGGGCGCGGGCGCGAGCGAGAGCGAGGCGGTGGCGCGCGAGGACCTCGCGTCCCGGCACGGTGTAAGAGATATAGATGTATTCACTGCCAGTCTAAAACTGAAGCTTATATTAGGCTAGATCTTACAGTTCTCGCATATAAGTGCTGCGATCTTTGGGTCTCATTTGGGTAAGGTCGTGATTGGTCGTGATCCATTCGCCAGCTGTGGCCAGCTAATTTCAAATTTCAAATCTGTGATTTGTCGTATCGTCGTGGAATTGGTAAAGTGTAGAGCGAACAGTTACGAAAATGGGTAGGAAATGTTTTGTAAAACTGTGTAATAGCCACAGTTTAAGATGTCATCTCAAGATATATATCTTCCATCGTGATCCAAAACGATCGTGCGGACAAGCGAGGAACTAGCCTCAAACTGGTTTCAGAAAATTTGCCCCGAAGGCGGCTAGTTGACACACCTGTATATATCTTACACCGTACGTCCCTGCCTCTCGCCTGCCGGTGCGCCATCTGACTCGGGCCAGAGAGTATTTCGCGTTTTCGGTCACGACCACTACTTTGGTCAACACCCGTAAGTGAAGTGCATGTTACAGCTGGGCAGGGGCAGATCCAGGCGATCATTTTGGAGGGGGCCATCATAGATTTTTGTTAAATAACAACCATTTGTTATTATATTGTATATTATTTTTGTTGTGTGTACATGACAATCTACAATATTATTTTTCAAATAAGTACATAATTCTAATATAAATATTTAAATCTAATTTGAGAAATAAAAGAAGGTAACAAATTAAAACTCTAGGCTTTGGGGGGGCATGGCCCCCTTGCGCCGCCCCTCCGAATCTGCCACTGCAGCTGGAAAGTGGCGGTGTTCTTTCCCCCGCTAAAACATGAGATTCGGCGCAGGTTCATACGTCGGCAGCTGGCGGTATCCCCTGCTGGTATCTCCCCCGAGGGACGTCGCTCTAGCCTGGGCAAGCTCTAAGTGTAAACTTCCGAGTGGTCACTCAACATGTGCGGCAGTGTAGTGCTTGACATGTGTGTGTGTGTGTGTGTGTGTGTGTGTGTGAGTGAGAGAGAGAGAGAGAGGAGAGAGAGAGAGAGAGAGAGAGAGAGAGCGTAAGGGGTGAGGAGGGGACAAGGATAAGGAAGGAATTATCGCGCGAAGTTCGTGCCAGTGTATTTAATGTACTGCTCCTGAATTCGCCCGGAATTGTTCGGAGAAACCTTGGAAAACTATCGATCGGGGCAGGCGACCACTTCTTCTTCTTCTCCTCCAGACAGCGGCTAAATCCCACCCAGCTAGTGTAAAAAATTCTTCTACCACCGAGCCTGGAACTCTAGGAGATCCCCGTCACACAGAGCGGAACTCCCAGAGACGCTGGCACGGCTACAGTATACTGCGATTTCTCCAACTTTGCCCCTCAAGGCCACTCAAGGCCCAGCTTCGCGATGGAATATCAACACGGCATTTCGCGTCTTTCTCGGTCTTGCCGGTAGAAGTCGCATGATCGCAAGCACTGCTTGAAACGGTCGCGATCATGCGAAATCTAGCGGAACGACTGAAAAAGATGCGAAATACCATGACATATTCCATCGCGAAGATGGGATTTGAGTGGCCTTGAGGAGCAAAGTTAGAAAAATCGCAGTATGTAGTGCGATTTTTCTAACTATGCCCACTCAAGCCCCTATGGCCACGATGGAATATCACAGGATATTTCGCGCCTTTCTCCGTCGTACCGCTAGAAGTCGCATGATCGCAAGCACAGCTTGATACGGTCGCGATCATGCAATACCTGGCGGCACGACTAAGAACGTCGCGAAATACCGCGAAATATTCCATCGTCAAGACATGCCTTGAGGGGCAAAATTGCTGTATAGTCGTCACTGGGCCACCTCGAGCGGTGCACCACCATCTGTCGCGCCGCTGCTGATGGGAGCGCGGGCGCGAGGGAGCGTCGCGAAACGAAAGCGAATGGAATGCGGCGGTGGCAGCCCTCGCTCTGACATGCGATAGCGCAAACAAGCGGCTCCTCTTGCCGCGCGCGTGCAGCATCTGGCGCTGGCGCGGGGCGGAAGAGCCATCGGCGCGTCCCGGCGCGCGAAACGAATTATGGGACGGAAAAACAACACACGAAGACGAGCTGCAGTTGCGTGAAGGATGTCACCTCATTTTTAAGTTTACAATGTTGGAACTTGGTCATCTAGAGACACGATTTCAGAGAGCTGAGAGTGGGTTTCTATCGAATTTTTAATATTTACAAAGAAACAGTGTCAAGTGTTAATATATTTTGTAACAACAAATAACAGTTTTTGTATTAAATTAATCTGTGGGTGGGTGAGTGAATTATGTGATGTTCTGTATTGGTCTTTGCAGCTCTTTTCTAAAGTTTATTTTTGTTGTTTTTCACGAATTCTTTTTTTATGTATTGTTAGTGGCTCAAACGTTTGTTGTTAAATGAAAAAGTTCATAGTCAATATTTTTCATATGAGTGTAATTAGTATTTTTTATTGGTTTGTATGCCCTAAAGGTGTATAAATATATGAAAAGAAATAAAACTGTTTTTTTCGTTAAAAACGTGCCTGTTTATGGTCCAGATCCCTCAGACTCGAAGACTTTGTTCATGCATTTATCAATGAAGTCTCGTAATGTCTTCGAGGCAGACTCAGTATACATTTCGGTGAGTAGTAGAGTTTCTAGTCCAAGTGTTTTTCCTAATTGCCCTCAAACTTTACATCTCTCACTTTGCGGATGTGTTCTCCAGTGACTAGCCAGTGCACTCGCAAAAGTAATTAACGATAAGGAAAACGGGTAATTGGGACGTGAGACCCATCCCGCTCATATGACATTTTCTGTTCAGGAGTTTTTTTCTACTTCGTTGTTATGGAAAAGTCAACTAGTTCCGAGTCTCACGTTAAATTCTTCTCACATACGTAGAGGTTTAAGTTCTCGTTCTTTGATCATTCAAATTTCAACACAACCATGAATTCAATGACTAAAGGATTCTTCCGAGATGAAGACTGGTGAATCTTTGAGTAGCCACATTTCTTTCATATCATTCTTACTGTTAGAGCTTGAAAGGGTGAAGAAGGCGAAATACGCAAAACTTTCGTAGGAAAATCATAGAAGACGGAAATAGCTCAAATATTGTTCGAATATCATGCCATCATTCCGAACACAAATGAAGTAAAATTTCCATCATTTAGATAGTTTAATTTCTGGCCACGAAAAATGAAATTATATAAAAAAATCGAGGATTGCTGATGCATATGACCTTTTTATAAGCACGAGTGGTTTGTAGAAAATTTCTTTTCTGTCGTAATCCTATTACGTACGTCAGCCATACTGTCTTCACACCATCAAACTAATATCTTTCCACAGCAAGTGATACCTTTTTTCACAGAAGGTAGTGTTCACTTACACTGAACAGCTAACTTCGGCGCTGTTACCTCTTCTTTGATACCGGGAGTTCCCACCGGGGTCGGTAGAAGGTCGGTAGGTCCCACCTTGGGTCGACGAAAATTTTAAAGGAATCGAATGGGTTCGAATGTGGTCAATAACCGAATTTGAATTGATGACTGAAGAGTATCGTTAAGATCAAGATCCCATTGATAAAAAGTTATTAAAGTTTATAATTAATTATTTTCAAAGTTACATTACATCTAATAAAAATATTGAATTTCCCTCTTCATTTGTATTCATGCGAATGCGATTGAGTTACCCATTAAAGTCATTCTGAATAATGAATCAGAACTAACGCTAGATTATTAAACCGCTTAATAACAACCTTTACATGCCTTTTGCTTTGGCTTAGGAGCCGTGAAAACAAATGTACAGAAAGTACATTATCCACTTCCTGTTTTGAGTGAGACAACCATCAGAAGCGAAGAAACCTACTCCTCTTTTTAGCCAGGGAAACTGGAACACACTATTTCGAGCAGACACGAGCCAGCCACAGAACAATTCCTGTTTCACGGGACCAGAGCTGGCTTGTTGGAGGGAGGCAAATATTTAACTTCGCGCACAGGCCGCATTACAGCGCACGCCGCGCCGCCCGTCTCGACAGTGCCTGTCCGGCGCGGGACAAGCGCGTCTTTGTTGCGCGGGCAATGGAGACGTCGGGGTTCGTCAGCGGCGAACGCTCGGTGTTTAGAAATGTTCACGAAAACGTAAACACGGCGCTCGCCGCCTCTTCCTCAGCAGGCGCGAGCGGCGCTGAATGAGGCAGAAGAGGGCTCGGACGAGGAAAGGGAGGGCAGAATACGAGCCGTCGACAGGCCGTGCGATGTGAAGATATCCTGACTTCCCCCAGAGATGCCGCGGACGTGCAGACGTTGGCTCTCTAGAAGGTCGCCGAATGACGGCTGCCTCTACGTCAAAAATGAAGTCTCCCTTCCAAAAAAATTTAAAAAGATATTTAAATTAAAAAAAATATTGATATGTCGATATTTAAACGAGACCAATTTATTTTTATCCAATAATAAATCAGAAAATAAGAGATATATCGTCCCTAAAACAAAAAGCTACAAAAATTAAATAAGAAATATGTGTCTTCATGAATCAATATTAATTTTAAGAGTTAATATACAAGTATAAAAAAAATTACAATATCGAGAAACTTAAGAGGTCGAAACAAGCACATAAACCTACATCTCTCGCCTTACGCACAAGACCCTACACGTGTTAGTTATGTCAATATTTTCAATAAGCAAACTGTTTCTACACATTATTTTATTAGATAAAGATACTAATTCAATATACTGTATTCAATCTATGTCAAATAACATTACACCACCAAAAACGTTCAACACTCGTATTGGGATATCGATAGTAATATTGGTGCGAAATGATGTATCAATGTAGAACATATCGCTTCAGTTTCGTGATTTTCCACAGAAATGTCTCTCAACGCTCCTCAATCGCCACGTCCGCCCACCGATTGATTCAAAAGTAACCGACCCAAAAGCTAAATGAATCATCGCTAGCAAATACCTCCAAATCAGTAATCCGACATTCTGGATTAGACGACTAAGACTTTCTTACTTCCCCCAGAGATGTCGCGGACGTGCAGACATTGACTCACAAGAAGGTCTCCGAATGATGACTGCCTCTCCGTCAAAAATAAAGTACCCCCCCCCCGAAAAAATTTAAAAAGATATTTTAATTTTAAAAAAATATCGATATGTCAATATTTTAACGAGACAATTTATTTTTATCTAATTATAGACCAGAAAATAAGAGATATATCTTCCCTAACACAAAAAGCTACCAACATTTAAGTATGGCGAGAAGTAAAAAACAAAAGGGAACTGAATTTAGATGAACTGAAATCAGTGAATTCAGATTCGGGAAAATGTACCCTTGTACTTTCAATTGTGCCTGTAGTTTATGTTTTCGAAGGTAATTAAAATTACCCTCAACAATGTTTGGACTCCCGGGCGTCATGTAAATAAGGTGCAGTTTTTGCGTGGCGTCAACGAGGCAGGTGGCGCGGGGGGCGCGGAGCGGCGGTGCGCGTCGCCCCCCACCCCCTGCACACGCACTACGCGTGGCTGCGTGGGAGCGGCCTGCGCCGCGCCGCGCCGCCGTCACGCACGCCGCCCCGCGCGCCGCCCGTGAAATTGCAGGGGGAGCCCCGCGACGCAGCTGTTCCCATGCACGCCCACGCGACCCGGCGCTCTTTCGCGACTTCGCGGCCCGCATACACATCGGCGATTGGTCCGTTGTGCGAATTAAGGGGGGGGGGAGGTGAAGTTGTGTTGACAGGTGGCGGCGGAGAGCTAGTTGGAATTATTTTGCTTAAATCATCAGATGACATGAAAGACATAATATTACGTGAAATAAACAACTTTTTTTAAATATTAAATTAAAATTCGTTTGTATTAGAACTAAACACAATACGATTATAAGTACGTAATATACTAGTTACTCTAAATCTATTTTGTAATTTGTAATATTATTTTACATTAAATATTTATTTCCGGAAATGTTCTTGAAAAGCATAATTAGTACGTCGTAAAGTAGTGAATTCGACAGTTTATTTCCTGTTACGATGAACTGTGTAGGACTGTCGGGGACAGACCA
Organism: Acheta domesticus; assembly: GCA_031308135.1. Taxonomy (NCBI): domain Eukaryota; kingdom Metazoa; phylum Arthropoda; class Insecta; order Orthoptera; family Gryllidae; genus Acheta; species Acheta domesticus. The sequence goes on along the minus strand of JAHLJT010004567.1, from coordinate 41,414,408 downwards.
GCGGTGCAACTGTTCCCAAGTACGCCCACGCTACTCGCCGCCCCCGCCCCGGCGCTCTTTCGCGACTTCACGGCCCGCACAGACATCGGCAATTACGCCTGCCTTGTGCAAATTAAGGGGGGGGAGGTGAAGTTGTGTTGACAGATGGCGGCAGACAGCTAGTCGGAATTATTTTGCTCTTTTCTCAAATCATCAGATGACACTGTCAACAACGATATTGCTTATGACAAAAACAAAATAATAGATTTTTTAAATATTATTAAATATGGTTTAACCAGAAGTAACTAAACACAATACAATTGTAACTACGTACTATGCTAGTCACTCTAAATATATTTTGTAACTTGTATTATAATTTTGTTAAAGATTTATTTCCGGAAAATATTTCTTGAAAAGTTAAATGATGTCATTAAACCTAGTTGGACAATTTATTTCCGGCTACGATGAGCTATTAAGAACTGACAGGGGGATGCACCGCGACGCAGGTGTTCCCATGCACGCCCGCGCGACCCGCCGCCCCCGCCCCCTGCGCTCATTCGCGACTTTGCGGCCCGCGCGCACATCGGCAATTGTGCTTGCTCCCGCGTTGTGCGAATTAAGAGGGGCAGCGGACCGCTAGACAGAATTCTTTTGCTCTTTCCTCGTTATTACTTATCAAACAAAGAAAACAGTTTATGAAAAAATACTATTAAATTAATAAGATTATACCAGAATTAATATGATTGTAAGTACGTAATATACTAATTACTCTGAAAATATTTTCTAACTTGTAATATTATTTTATTATTTATTTCCGGAAAATATTCTTGAAAAGCCTAATTATGTCATCATGTCCGTATACTCAACAGTTAATTTCTTTTACGATGCGCTTTATAGGAATGGCAGGGTGAAACTTCCCACGCCATCTACTGCTTGCCAGCCCCGGCTCTCTTTCGCGACTTCCCGGTGTACGCAAGCACGCCCGCTCCCGCGTTGGTCACATAAATGACGATTGATTGTGTTGTGTCGACAAGTGCCAATGGAAGTCTAGTAGGAATTTGTTTTTGTTTTTCCCTCAGATCCTCAGATAACAAGGTAATGATTTTGCTGATAAAAAATTATATATTTTTCAAATCATTAAATATTATTTTTTTAAATATAAATAATGTTTGTAAGTCCAACTATCCTAACATAATATATTGTTTAACGAATTTCAAGAATCAAGAAGCACAATAAATAAATCTGGGCACTCACACTTTCCAGAAGTTCGGAGATTTTCTGAATCATTGGGACTATCAATTGATGATAGGACTCCTGCCAGGCCCAAAAGATGGACGGGATACGGAAATAAGATCGCGTGCTGCCCGTGGATCCTTGGATCCTATTCTAGAGAGCTCCTTTGGCATTCGCGCGAACGTGATCAAGGAAACTATATATCAGATCAGGCAGCCTACGAATTCAATTTCTGCAGCCATCTCAACTGCCGACGTTAAAAACGTCAAGTAAATATCAGGAAACTCGCCGTAATCGAAAACGCGACTTCCCAATCATTGGAACATTCCAGAAATTCGAAAAGCGTTTGGTAGCACCTAATTTGTTACTTACTCAAAATGTACTTTTAATTTTGTATTGAGACATTTTTGAAGAAGTTACTTGTAGTATTTTGTGTTTAAATCCAACCTGAATGTTTTGTATGAAACACCTTGAACACAAGTTCCGCTCTTTCAAGGGTGAGGTCGAATTTTAAAATTATGAAATGTAATGATCACTGCTAGCAATAAATATATTAATAATAATAATTGATATAATTTTTTATGTTTAAGTATTAGACTTCCGTCAAATATCCTTGAAAAGGATTGTTTTTAAATCCGTTGTTTCGTACATTATCTCCTATTAACATGTGAATGTAGAAGAACGACAGAAGACGCCCGTGCACGCGTCCGCGATCCACCGGACGCTCTTTCGGGAGGTGGTGCAGTGCACAGCTCCTGCAACTCATGCCGCCCACTGAGTATTAAAGTGGAGTGGTAGTGTATTTACGCTTGACGATGAAAGGCAAATGGAAACTGTTTCGCCTTATTCTCATATCCTCAAACACGATTTTAGGGACAAAAGCAACATTCATCACTAATAAAAAATTGTTTTAATACTAGATTAATACGATTGTTCCAGAACTAATTAAACACAATCAATTTAAGATTTGTTAGTTCTTAAAACATAGGAATAATTTTGAATTACGTCTGAGAAGTATTTCTTTCTGCAAAACACTTGAAAATTAGTAATTCTGTCTTACATTCGACAGTTTCTTTGCCATTAACACGTCCTGTGTAAGAATTGTAGGGAGATCCCTGGGGGTATAACTGTTCTCGCGCACCTGCGATCCCCTCAGAGCGTTAATCGAATTTTCTTTGCTGAAAGCCAATCGGCAACCGATCATAACAAGTTTTTAATTGGCGTGAAAAACATAATTGAATTGAATGAAAAGATGTAATTAAACATTTGTATCGCATTTCTTATGGAAGTAACCAATTGCAACTAAAGCCACTTGCACTTGTTAAAGGTATGTTACAAAATTATAAGCTTTTATGTCAACGCATTTGTTCAGGATTCATGTTCATTTATATGCATGTATATAATGGTGTTACCACACGGAGATGGATTTGGAGTTTGTACCTTAAAGTCCTAGATTTGTTATCTCCTTATGACCGCCTGTACATGTGCGGGCATATTGCCGCAGACCTGCGTGCTAATGAGCCATCGAAATGGGATCCTCAAAACTTCCCACCTTTAATGGTCTTGAACTCCACACGCACATACTTCAAGCAGCAGTTGTTGTATCACTTTCTGTTTAATTGTATGAAGGTCTCTTATTACTCTCATACTTTACGGAACACATTGGCCTAGAAGTTTGCGAGTATAATTAATCTGCCCTCTCGGAGTTGTACTTGGTTTGTTTCTAACTTGACGACCCGCATGTAACGCACGAATTCGCTTGCTGAGTTAAACATGTTTTATCACTCCAAACTGGAGCGATAAGAACATGTATGCTTCTTGGTTCATTTTAAGTATAATTCATAACTTCCCAGATGTCCTACCTTAGTAGTTCAAAAAGTAAAATCTTTCCTCAGATTTTTATAAGAGTAATTGAATGGAAAATAAAAACAAATTAATAGTTTTCCATCATAAGACATTTTGAAGTAAATTGTTCTCTCATTAAATAACGTGATTTCTTAAATATAAGAATGAAATGTAAAATACGAAGAAATCATGTTCGTATTGTAAAATATGAAATGTAAAATACGAAGAAATCATTGTGTTTCCTCAATGAAAATGAAGAAAAGCTACATCGTTTCCGGAACTAAAACGTAACTTTATACGACGAATTACAAAGAAACCGGAAGGCTCTTATGACAGTAACCATCCTGTCCGTCCGCGTCATCGGACTTCTCAGCGTTTAAGCGCCTTGTAAAGCTGCTTCAGCTCGCGATAAATCAGAGGCGGCCTCATTAGATACCATCTAGACTGGAAGGTTGTTGCGGGGGGGAGGGGATTGAGGGTGAAGGGCGCGTCCGGCGCCGAGCCCTTCCGGCCACGTGGGCGGATGGTCCTCCCGCCCGTCGAGTGCCCTGCCCTTCCGCGCCGGCGCAGGGCCGCTGCCCTGCAGGTGGCGTGAAGGGCCGGCCGGCAGGTTACCGCCTCTCATCAGATGCGTTGATACGAACAGGTTTTCGAACAAGTACATAGGTGTGCGAGCAGGAGACCACGCCCCCCCCCCCTGAAAATTTTGAAAGGTGCTCCGTATGCTTGTGTAAAAAAACATTTTACGAGTATTTGCTTATTACGTTTAATCTCTCATTTTCCACTTTTTTTTTAAACTGACACCTTAGGAAATTGTTAGAGGTATAACGAAGAGGCTCTCTTGGACCATCTGGCTACCGAGTAAATGGTTTACCATAAAATAAGTTGTATTTATATACTGTATCATTAAAATTATAAGCCTCATGGCATCTCTTGGTCAGCGTGCTCGCTTTCCAGAGCGCAGCCCTGGGTTCGATTCCCGGTTGAGGGAAGACTATAGTGTGCGTTTTCCTTGCAATGTCCCAGTATTTGTTGCTGTGTGACGATGAGAAAGTTCACTTCTTAGTGTTAGGTTGAGAAAACCGGAATACGGCGTGAGGATGTCTACGTGCTAACCTCACGTACCCTCTTAACCCATGGCCGCGGGGTAGGGACGTCGCAGGTAGACCTGAACCCAGTTCACGGGATGTTCCACCAAGTACATACATACATTAAAATTATAATTTCACTCCATGGAATATTGATTTATTTACTAGTAAAATATACGTGTGTATTTGGCATCCAATTTTTGCCAATTAGCAGTGTTCCCAAGGTCTGGCCCTGTGAATACTTATTAGCCACGACTGGAGTTAAGGGAGACATTTGTCGAGTATGATGTAATCTCATTACCGTACCTCGCTTTTTTGGTCTGCCTGAGCTCCTTCTTTCGTCAGCATGGCTTTAGAAACTCTCCGTAAGCTTCAGCTTCATTTTCCTCTCGGTCGGAAATCGAACCAGGGACAAGCCTCACAACAAGCTAGCACGCTGTCCTTGGGGCATGAGTATATCATATGTAAATTAAAAAAAATCAATGTTAAAAAGGGTTCAGAAATGTATTTGCCACCTTGTAGTCAGACCCTTGCAAGCTTATGAATATTCTAATCAATAGGGAAGACATAGGACCCATTTGAACACTTTTTATTTAATATTTATTTTATTTCGAAGCACAAAATAATTACGTAACACACAACGAAATTAAGTGTTTTTCTGAACTCATAGAAATATTTTTACCTTTTTTCCAGCTTTACATTTTGCGATGAAAAGCCAAATCTTGACTCATACTATCTGTTTAAGGTCCGCCTTATAGCGGGATTCATTTGAAGAATACCACCGAAAATTAATGAAACCTCTTCGCTCACATATTTAAAGTCTGTACTCCTTTACAATGAAAAATTGTAAAGGAAAAAACTGAAGTATTTCATTGCGGCAAGGTCAATAGGATCGCTGCCTGCAGACAGGACATGCTATACCAATTTGGCTCTCCACAACAGAGTACGAATCCCTTTCCCTAGTGAGGGAAGCAGAATTGGCAATACTCAAATGTTCCCCTATTCATGTTTACCGTAGATTCCTCTACACTACTGTCCATTAATGAAAAAGACTCGTACAGTGTAAGCTAGTGGCACCTGCAGAAGGATTCATCTTCAATTTATTCAAGAAAGATAATTCTGAAGTTCTGGATTTTTCTCTCGCTTCATTTAAATGTTATCATTCTTTATGATCTCTATTCCACTAAAAAATAGAAAATAGTCATGATCAACTTCCGGTCTTCGTTTTCCGGCGCGTATCATTCTAGAATCTGTGCAATGCAGTGCCTCGTAATATTACGACAAATTGTATACACGTTCGTATCTTCTTCAGCTTGCGTCCTGTGCAATAGCCATTTCTACACAAGCTCTTCTGTGATTCGTATACGCATTTCATTTGTACATTCGCGTCAACTGCTTCATCTGTTTGTCAGAAAATACACTTGCATTCCAAGTACATATCAGAAATACAAAGCCACGAGGAACGTTTAGCAGAAACATTCACTTCGCAACAGCACCTAATGTAAGAAATAAAAAAGAATTAGAAATGAAAAAAGAAACTTCCTTTTGTTAACGGAGATTGAAAGTACAACTTACAACAATTACACATTTGGTACCAGCACATTAACGTACTCGCCCTATCGTCGCCTAATAGAAAACTATCATTTACTCGTACATACACGTACTGCACTCACAATAACGACAATAAAATTGATTTCACGACATTAATTCAAAACAATCTACATAAATATTGACAATTAGTTGTTGAAGCGATCTGATAATTGTGTGGGAATCATTGCCATGTACTTTTCTTCTTTAAATGCAGGTAGTATTAAAATGAATGTTTTTCACTGAGGGGAAATCAGTGAGAAAATAATTGACCTCATTTGATTACTTCTTTTTCAATATAACTTACATTCATTTTTCTTGATTCCATTAACACGAGACGTATTCTTCATTGCAACACTGAGCCACTACCAGTATTTATGTCTAAGAAAAAGGAAAGGGCGAAATGAATCGATTTGAATACGTGTTTTCCTTAGTCATTGAGAGCGTTCTGGCAATCTCAAGCATTCGAGTTCCTCGACGTCCAGCACTCGCCTGAAAGAAACTTCTCATTTAGGACGAGGTTTTATTGTTCTTTAATATTCTAAAATTAATATTTCCGTTCTACCATTAGGAAACATAAAAATTAAGAAAATGTCAAAAACATTTACAATAGGCGGCGGCAGCTGGCAGCTGGCAAGAGTATGTGGCAATTCCAAATAGCTAGCCCACACCTAAAGGAAATCTAAAACTAATACGGGAAAGTCTGTGCCATTCTGTAGCACCACTAGTTTCATTATAATTTACATTCATTTTTCTTGATGCCATTAACACGAAACGTATTCTTCATTGCAACATTGAGCCACTACCAGTATTTGTGCAAGAAAAAGGAAAGGGCGAAATGAATCGATTTGAATACGTGTTTTCCTTCGTCATTGAGAGCGTTCTCGCAGAGTCGAGCATTCGTTCGTCCAGCACTCGCCTGGAGTCCGGACTTCGCACCTGCGCCGGCGCGAAGGCGCGCGCTCTGTCAATAAACCTGCGCCGCGGCTCATTCCCGCCGCGGGTGACGGCAGGCGCTCGCTCGTATCAGCCGCCTTTTTGCTCACCGCAGCAGCGGACACTTCGCGGCGCGGCGCAGCGCGCAGCAGCCCACCCAAGTTCATTCCTCCGCGCACCGCACTCTCCGCGCAGCCAACGCGCGACAACGATCTTCCATAGCAATCGTGACGCAGAGACTCGTTCCCCCCAACAAATATTTTCTATTGAATGTAGCCTTCGGTGGCTCCTTGGTTAACGCGTTTGCTTTTCCACGGCGCAACCCCTGGTTCCATTTCCGACCGGGCAAAATTATAACTGTGCGCTTTCTTTACAAATGTCCCAGTATCTATATCTATGTGACGCTGAGAAAGCCCACCCTAAGGTTATGAAAACTAGTATATACGATGGAGGGATGTCTTCCTGCTAACCACATGGGCCCCTTATACCATGGCCGAGAAGCAAGGCCATGGCCGAGAAGTTCGGCCGAGGCCCGTAGCGAACTGTCGAGCCAAAGACAGGCATCCAGTAGATAATTTCATTTTCTTACATAAGACACTTAAAGAATAACATTTTATTGCAACTGAATTTACATAGCGTTACATTATAACTTGAAACTTGTCCGTGAAACTTGAACATGGTGTACATGTTTGATTGTTTCCGGGCGTGTCAATTGCTCAGGCCATTAGTCCCATAAGTGTAGTGTATTTCTTTATCGCAGGAGGTAGCGGTGATCTTCCCCTCCCGCTGACTGGCGAGGTACGGCGCCGACCTACACGTCAGTTTGGTGTTTTCCCTCACCAGGGATCTCCCACCAATGAGGCACTGCCCCTGCTGAAACAAGCTCTAAGTTCCCGAATGGTCTACCGACATGTGTGGTAGTGTTAAGCATGTAAGTGTAATTGTAAGAGTAAGTAAGAGGCGAGAATAGGACAAGGACGATAATGGAAAGATTTCGCGCGGTCTGTGGTCCGTTTGCTAGGGTACTGGTCCAGCATTCGGCTGGTGTTGATCGGAGAAATCATGGAAAACTATCGATCAGAGCAGCCAGCAGCTAGAATTCGCTTCCGCATTGCGGATTAATTCGATCTAGCTAAAATCCTATTTAGCAAAAAATCCTGCCAACATCATGGTGTACACGTTTTGTCGTACTTAGTCAAAACTTTGTGGGAAAGGGGGTATTATAAAGACTCTCCAGAACTGGGCGATATAGGGCTACATCCGCACTGCTTCCTACCACTACCGCTCTAACCACTACTGTCGCCGCTTTCGTCTCCGTCATCACGCCGTCATTTTCTTGGTTTAGTCAAAATATTATTGCGATTATAGTTGCATTGTAGATGTGACATAACTTCGTCATTGTTATTCTATTGTGTTACTTTGCACTTTGTAGCCTTCAATAAATCGATTAACAAGTTATGTATTTTTACTAAGAGTCGGCGTACACACTTCCTTTAATGTCCACATCTCCACCACCACAAATTTCCACGTTCCTGAGACTTCGATGTTTAACGATAACTAAGAATGAGGTTCGGTAATGTTGTGAAGAATGCCGACCTCGATGATGCAGGGGCTCCGAGCATCGTCCAATCTCACGGAACAGAAGATTGCAGGTTCGAGTCCCGCATAAGACTTGGGTGCGCTCACCATATGGCGTGGTTGGCCTGTAATACCACAATTCGGACCACATGAATGTAACATCCTTAATAATTCTCATTTTAATTCCATCCTTTATCATTCACCTACATTCAGCATCTACATCTCATGATCACCCACCGGGTAAGTTATCTTAGCTGTTCCTTTTGCAGTGATTGACCGGAAAGTCTTACGGTTCAAGTCTTACGTTCTGCGTCCCACTGGTAGCATATTTTTCGACACTAGCTAGATAGCTTGGGTCAATGCAACCTCTGTCTGGAGGAGAATTCTAGTGACCAGATTCTCTGATCGGTAGTTTTACGTGGTTTCTCTAGCGACCGTATCTAATATTATGGTTTTTCTAGCGAACATATATAATACCAGGTGAAGGTCTGAGCAGTATCTTCATAAACGGGCCACGGACCGCAGGCCATCTGTCACTCCTCATCCTTGCCCTCTCCGCTTGTTCCGTCTGGGTCGATACCCCGCTGAGGTGCGATACCAGGGGGGAAATCACGCAAGGCATGAAGATTTGCGCCGGATCTCATGTTCCAGTTGGGAGAACATCGTCACCACCCGGGAAATAACATGATCAACACGTACGGGAGTAATGAGCATAACATAACGCGCCCGAAAACACTAATCAATTTATCAATCAATCATGATCTTCTCAACGTAATGTGGATGGTAGGGGAATCATCTCTGTGATTTGTGAAGAAAGTCATAAATCTTTCCATTCCATTGCTCAGAAATAACTAGTATATTACTCATCAATCAGAATCCCCTATGGTTTATTAAAGGTGTCGTACTCATTTCAGACAATGATCTCTTGCCTAGCGAATGAAACGCTTGCGGACATCAAGATATGAATTTATGTTGTTATTCATTATTTTGCAATGGATAACTCATTTCCCATGTTTAAGTAAATATTAATGAAACTAATATTAAATTTAAAAAATAAGCCTTGATTGCTTTATGCAACTGTCGGGAAAACAAATTTTACGTATCTAATTAATTTTAATACCTGCATGTAATTATTGTTAATACGTTATTGCACTTAAAATAATAACAATTTAGAGCCTCGCCAGATTTTTAGAGGCTTTTAATTGTTTCTGCTTGCCTCTTTCTAAAAATGAGGAAACGATTTCTCAAAAGGTATATGACTTCTATTACGATGGAAATATTTTAACTGTAGATAAGAGACAATGCAGGTCACAAAAACATCGCAAACCGCCACTTTTTATTCATACGTCACTTGACATTTTTTATTCATATGTCAAGTAACTCTTCGAGTTTACTTTCGGGGAATATAAAACCCTGATCTTCTGTAATCATAAATAAAAAAAATAATGGACCACTATTTATCCCTCATCCCTACAAATGAAACCGCAAAATATCGACAGAAATATACTCAACGACAAGAAATATAACGCAACTTAGTCTTGGATCTCCGACGTATCCTCTACCTTTGACAAGTAAATAATTAAGAGTTTCCATCACATTTCTTATTCGTTTACATCCACATTCTTATTAGCAATTATTTACTGCGCACGCGACTTCGTATATATCCCGAAGACGGAAAGTTTAAATTCATTTGCCTTCAGCAAGGAGCGTGGCCACGCCGAGACGTCGAGAGCCAGCCTGCTCCCAGCGACTCTACTTACGCTCCTCGAGTTTATTTCTGCTCGCTCCCACTCCTCACCGAAAGGCGACAGTGGCTCCTCGTCCACTTGCAGTAATCGTTAATTAACGGCGGCGCGTTGACGTAAAACTGAATCGCGCGGCTGAGCTCACGCGTTCCACGTGTCACCCTCGCGCGGCGCGGCGCACAAAACACGTTCCTTACTGCACGTCTCACGAAGCACGCCGCTGTCACCGGTCGGGAAAATCGCGGCGGCTGATAAAGTAACCCTCAAATTAAAACGAGAAATGTGAATACAGGAGCCCGCATTCCGTATAAATGACATCGAAAAAATATGTATTTACATATGTAGGCGTACTTGGCAATGGCGCGGTACGCCAGGTGTCTGGTGAACGGGTTTCAAAAGTGGCCGTCTGCAGGATTGGAGCTACTTGTTAACTCTTAAACAGAAACATCGGCCTGCTAGATAGCTGTCGTTATTTCAAGTCGTAGTGTGGCAAAACCGATTCGTGTGCGGTTGCATCCTACTTCCTTCTTATTAACCAAACGTCACACAGAGTCATTTGTCACATAGTCTTTCGGATCATGGCAATTTGTTCCCTGGGGGTCACCGCTTCCTGCAAATGTGCAGGTCTCATTGACCGGGTGTCGTTTTACGCAAGGAACGTCAAGGTGTGTTTCGTATCATATAGTGTTCATAATATTTAATAATTTTAGAGACAAAGAGCTTTATAAGGATGATAAGGAATGAATTGATGAAAATGGAATTGGAATTGGAAATAGTGTTGTGAAAACGATCTTATGGAAACTGTTCAAGTAAACGTTACAGATCATTCTCAAAATGAAATATCACAGTTTTACATCAGAATCGACGACGTACAAGGTTAAATATCAAAAACAGGCTCCAGCTAAACAAGAAGAAGTTATAAAATAATTCGTGAACTGACTGGACTGAACACAAAGGCCAATGGATTAGAAAACCTAGAATGATAGAAGTTCGGGAGTGTTAATTTGATCAGGAAACGATTGAAACCAATGTTGCGTATACAGTTTTTCTTTAATTGTCTTCTCCCTTAACAATAATTATCACATTTTTATATATCAGCAAATAATTTTGGGGGCAAAAATTCAAGGTCCCTCAGACGAATGTTTATAATTGTGAACTATTGACACGTATCTGCAAAAGGGTTCAGCAAAATGCAACCAGGGTGAGTCAACGCAAAAGAAGACTAACGAAGTACTTAGGGTCCAGTTCAATACCCAATAGGTTTTAAACACAATTTATATTACCTCAACAATATGTAAAATATTTTATGTTTAAATTTTTAAATTGCACAATTTTATACTACATTATTTCAATATTCATTCTGATTACATGCGTTCACTACTACAATATTAATACAGGATCCCATAATTTGCTCCTACTTGGGGCCCTTCATGTTATTACGAACTTTGGCCCTGATTGTTGCAGGTTTCCAGATCGCTGGTGGCGTTGGTGTAACAGTAAATACACAATAGTTTATTCATAAGCTTTCAAATATAATAAAGTAGAAGTAACATTGTATATCAACATTTCCTAACTCTTAAATTCCATTCGAATTCCAAATTGTTAATTATGTACATTAACAGTATTTGGTTTTTAAAATTAATACCTTCCCATCCCTTCCAGCCTCAGCAGTACATTAAAAATAAATACGCCGTAATATACACGGCAAAATTTCTAAAGCTCTCAAATAAAATTTGCATTAAAAATTATCAGAAACGCAATTGTACGTAATTTAGAATGTGCTTGCAATTCCAATTTCAGAATGCTTAGCAACGTTACAACCAATTAATTTTTTTTCAAAACTGTGCCAGTATTTAAACAAATGATCCTATTTTCACAGAAGTTCGTGCTTATTATTTAAGATGATACCCTTTTCTGTACTCGATTGGTTATTGTAATTTTGAAAAATAGCAATATTTGTTTAAATGCACTGAAGGTAAAATAATATATATTTGTTACAGTAAGATATTTAAGTTAAAAATAAGAATTTAAAAATAGTCAAAAAACTGTGCCTGAAGGAAGGAAGGAAGAAATGAAATGAAGTCATTAATCACGACGTCATTTCCTCGGAACATTTCACGCAGAGACAACTGAATGTGATGAGGGCGGGATCAAATGCCACTGCACTAATTTGTAATCGTCAAGGAAGACCACTTAATCGCGAATTAGATTAAAACGCGAAGGCTTAATGAAGGTAATAAGAAACTTCTTTAACAAGTCATAAACTCTGAACCAGCCACTTTAATACGGAAACGCAAGTATCTTACAGCACAGCTGCGGTATAATTGTGAACCAGAGAGTACTTCAGGGTGATCACGTATTTGATATAACGAAGCGAATGCGACTACTCTCGTTTCGCATGTGTGAAATTAACCCTCAAAACACTCCACCAGAATTATGTTTTCTCTGGCTCATCACGTGCAAAAATCTCATTGCAGCTTAGAATTTCCTCATTAGATACATACGTACGTGCGGATTGTTCCACTCGCGGAGAAATTATGCTGGCTGCCGCCCACTTTTTGCCCTCCGCGCTGCGGTTCTTTGCGCTGCCGAGGTGCAAACGGAGCGTGCTGCGGCGAGCGGCTGCCTCGACGGTGAACCGGAATCCCCAGGGTGCAGCAGTGTGCAACAACACTACGCAAAAAGCACTCAGCAGACCGCCGCGCACTGCGCGAGGAAACGTGGTCTCCTTGGATGGTACGTGTCGTAAAAACGAGGGTCAAGAACCCATACAAAACAAGGGCGGTCCTATTTAACATTACGTTGTAGGCGACGTTCTTGTCTACGGGAAACTTTCCTCTGAGCAAGAAAAGACAGTATCAGAATGAGCCTAAAGAGAGGAAGTTGGCGAAATGGGAAAAGGCAATCGTTACAAAATAGGAGGAGGAAACGGAAACAAAAGGGGGAGTAAATGGAGGAGGGGGAGTAAACTAAAACAACATAGGAACAGAAAAGGAAGATATTGAGAAAGAGAAGGTGCTTTTAGACACAAAAGGAAACAGAAAGAGAAGATATTGAGAGGAGGAAGAGAGAAGATGTGAAAATTGAAGAGAAATGGGAATAGAGAAGTTATAGAGGAATAGAGGTTAGAGAAATAGAAGAATAGAGAAATATATAGAGGTGAATAAAAATCAAATGAAATGAGGAAGGAAGAACAAAGAAAAGAGGAAAGGGAAGAGTAGAGAAAGTATCAAGTACCTCGCCTCAGAAAATCACACAAAAGAAAACGCTCGAAGGTGGAGGGAAATAAATAAGGAAAACGTGGACGAAGACATCAGATATTTGGAAGGAAAGAAGTCGCAAGGTGGATGACACGCAGTATGAAGATAAAATTAAAAAATGGCGAATAGAAGGAAAGAAAAGTACGAAACGAAAAGGCAATGGGGGAAAAATTATGTCTATTATATAAATTACAAAACAGAACAAATGATACCCAAGTGTATAATCCTCCAAGGAAATAGTACATTATGAAATGATGTATTAATACCCATTACATCGAGTTTCATACGGTACTTTTTCTACGACTTTTATAAGTTAAATTTTAAAATGAATAGTTTCGTGGCAATTGATTCAGCCAAGGCCACCTAGCGGACAGCTACCTAAATCTACCCTCGCATGCTGTCGCAGGTGGCTGTGATTACCTGTCCGCCTGCGAGGGAGTACTGCGCTAGTTAAATAGGATCAAGTGAAATTACGATCAACTTTATTTTATGTAATATTCCAAAAAAAAAATACTAATAATGAAAGAAATTAAAACTGAAAATCATAATATAATATTAAATGCAATTTCAATGAACACAATCGAACGAAACATTTGGTAAAGCGATTCCCAATGATTAATTAAGTCAATACTTGGTTTGTAAACTTCTCTGTGATTGGTCACGAATCTGTATCATAATGAAAACTGTATCAAAATGGATATCGTTATGCAACTGGTTGCAGCCATCAAATGGCAGCATTATACAATGGGAGTAGAAAATAACACTAAGTAGCCTGCTCAAAACGCCTACGCAGCAGCGCCTTTTTTCAGCCGCTTCCGTCGCCCCGTGGGCGCGCGGTGGCCGCGTGGCGGCCCGGCGCACGACGCCCAGCGCCCCAGGTGGGCGGGGGAGGTGGCAGGAGGGAGGGGGCGGGGCGCAGATGGCGCGCGGCGCGGTGCAGCGGAGGTGAGCAGCGGAGCGTGCGCTCGCCTCGCCACGCCTCGGCGCCCGAGCGCCCACGCGCCCCTCCGCGCCGCTGCCCCCGCCGTCGCGTCGGTCGCGCCCGCGAATTACTAGTCGCTGGCAGAAAAGGGAAGAAAAGGCAGGGAAAAACATGCGACTCGGAGTGCAACTAAATTTCTTGATATGATGATGACGCCAGAGGAAAGGTAAAAGAGAAAAAATGAGGAAGGAATTAGTGAGGGAAAATAATGGAAAAAAGAATTGTGCGCGTTCATTGCATGATCCTAAAGGTCTACGATGCGTATTTTTCATTTTCAAGATACTTCTCTTTGAGGTTTTCGTAGATAATAACACGCGAGCATTGGATACTTACGAACTCCCGAGTAGCTATGCAATGAGGGAAGTTCTCCGAAAATTTCTAATGTACAAGTCTATTCCGTGAATGAAATAACTTCCAAAAAAGTTTTAGAATACACCAAATAATGAATATAATAGAGTTTTCGCGTTCCGAATTCACACGACAGAGCTGCCTATGATTGATGAATTGCAGCTTGTGAGTGGCCATCCGGAAGAAGTAGTACGAAAAACCGATAATTGTTTTCCAGGATTTACCGTATTTCCAGGATTGGGATATACCTGATGTATAGTTCAATACTATTGGTGTTAACTTCACGAGTGGAACAGTGCAGGTAATTTACAAATTCTCATTGTACGTTTTAGCGAGAAGTATTAGCTAATTAATCGACAATTAGTTTTGAAACATTTCTGCCCTTTCCTTCGTTGCCCTCCCAGTGACGTCCCAGTGGTAGCGGCACCTCCGCCCAAACGCCTCCGCGCACCACTCGAGGACGGAGGTCCTCAAGGGACAACACACACGCCCCTGCACTCCACCTCAGGCCAGTTCACCTTTGGTCACGCGCACACACAGAGGAAAGAGCAGAAATGGAGACAAACGAGGGTCAGAGGGAGAATGGGGAAAGAGAGAGAGAGACAGTAGCTAAATATGATTTAATAAAGATATAGAAAATCTTTATTATGATCCTCAATACCGAGCCTTTTCGAGCATATCTGAAACGAATGCTTTTGATTGGTAAGTAACGGATGACGATGATATGATTTGATTAGTGAGAGAGCAACGGTGTAATGAGAGACAGGACAAATGGAAGCGTCTGCCTGCCAGTAAACTTGTCGCGAACAAGCGTTGTCCACCATTAATTGCACACGGTTCGATCGGAATGATTCCAGAAGCAAAAAGTGAATAGTCTGATCACTGCACCAATGGTTCATCTCAAAAACGTACGGAATCTGAAAGAAGAGAATAAAGATGAGTGTGGGAAGAATATGGAAAATGTGCGGTTGAAAAAGGAAGCAAGAATGTGCGATATGGGAACTCCATTCGGTTTTCAGGTTTGCACTTGTTTTTATTGCTCATTGTATCTTTTGTTCCTTAGTGTATTATTCAGCTACTCCCTTGCGACCATCTCTCCTTTCCATCTGTCCAGTCGCACTCCACCTCTCTCGCCCACGCGCCAACACATTCCACTTGACGCAGCTTCTCCAATGACAGTATCTCCAGGCCCTGAGACATCCGCGTGATGTCAGCAAAAGTTTAAAGTCCTCCTCGCGCGCGAATTGCGATCTGAAAGGGGAGAAGGCGGGACGAAGAAAGAAATGACGGAGAGTATAAAAAGTACAGAAAGATAAGACAAGGAATTGTAATAAGTAGACTTCGTATTTTAGGACAAATGCCGATTTAGTTCCTTTATGAAGTTGTGGAAAATAATTTCGGAAGTTTAAGAATCATGAAAAAAAAGATCTGCTGACAGCATGTGAGTGCCTAATGTGTTCTAAAAGAGGGGGTTGTTGCCTATTTTAATATTTTTGTTGCCTAAAATTGCCTAAAACAGATAATTCTGAAGAATTATTAGCACATTGTAATGCATAAGCAAACTGCGTAAGCATCTGGCATTAACAATTTCTACATACTTTTTGTAAATTTATGTTATCTACATTTCATGTTTTTATGAAATTTTGAGAAAGCTCTGATGATAATAGCTATGCTCTCGAAAATACCTTTGGCCTAAATATACGATATTTAATACCAGATAACACCTTTCTTTTATTTTACCTAATAGTGCATAATTTCATAATTTTGTTACTTATTTCATGTTTTTGTGAGGAAAATTACATAAATTCTCACTTTTTGTGCCTACAATTCCGATGTCTAGTGATAAGATAATGATAGAGGAAATATTCAAGCCACAAAAATGAGGCAAAGGAAAAGGGTGAGTGCGGAAAGACTAAGGGAATGGGAAAGCAGTGTGTGTGTCCATTGCGATCGGAAGAAAAGAGCACGGAAACACATTGTATATTTTCAATTCTCTTTGTCGATTTTGTTCGTGAATTGTAAGTTTTCAGTGCATATTTTCCACGGAAAATTAAATTATATTGAAGTATGTATCCTCTAAATATTTTGACACATTTCTAATTAAATTATGTAATTTGGTGTTTTCCTTATCAATCACACATAAAAAAATATTTTGGAACGCTACTGATATTCCTGAAATGTAAAGAGGATTCCATATCTGCGTCTATGTACGCCTATTCGTCTATTTACAAAAGGAGGAAAACTGCATTACTCGTACCAACTGTGTATACACGCCTCAACAGACGGATTTTTGCCTGATTGAAAATCGATGTCAAAAGTCTATATTATCCCGAGTTGTACTGTTTACAGTGATATTATCGGAATGTAATGAAGCTGGAAAAAGAAATAAATCTTACAAATATTCTTTCATGCATTCATTCAATAAAAATTCTTTTATGCAGAAGAACGTGCTTTTGAGAACAAGAGGTACATAAAACAACGTTCCAAGTGCGAAAGGAGGAAATGTCGAAAGAGTCACCTCTACGGTGAAAGTGGAAACAAGGCCAGTGCAGGTGAACGATGGTCGTCCCTGCAGCGGGAGAGCCCAGGGTTCTTTCCTTGCCCGCAGCCAGGAGGAAAGTGAATAGAGGCGGATATTTTTGGCGGGCAGCGGTATCTTCTGTGTGTGTGTGTGTGTGTGTGTGTGTGGGGTGTGTGTGTGTGTGTGTGTGTGTGTGAGTGTGTGTAAGGCAGAGGGTTACATGCAGATAGTGCTCTGAGCAGCCAGCGGAGAGCGACGAGTGTCAGGCAAGTGACAGTAAAAGGTGCGAGGCGATGGTCGTGGAGGAAGCGAGGCTAGCGCACCGACCGGGCGGCGGCGAGCGGGTGCAGAAAGTGGCAGCGGGTGGCAGGTGATGACGGGCAACGAACTGTGACGGCGGATGGGTAGTAGGAGTATGGGTGGGGGTGGCGACGGACGGCAATGGGGGCGGGGCAGTCAGCGGATGGCTGAGGGTGGGTTAGTAGTAAGAGGTGACTGTGAATGACAGCGGATAGCAGTGGTTGGCAGCGGAGGGCAAATGATGCAATGAATGTCAGGGGATGCCATCGGATGGCAACGAGTGACAGTGAGTGGCGTCCGATGGCAATGGATGTCGGTGAGTGGCGAAAGGTAGCAATGAGTGGTAGATGTTGGCGTCGGATGATAATGGCTGGCACCGGATGGCATCGGATGGCAATGGTTGGCTTTGGGCGGCATCGGATGGCCATGAGTGGCAATGTGTAACACTGAGTGGCCGTGGGTGGCAGTGGATGGCAATGGGTGACCATGAGCGACAGCGAATGGCATCGGATGGCAATGGGGCGGTGAGTGTATGGCGGTGAGAGGCAAGAATGTCAATGGATGGCAGTGGATCAGGGGCGACGGGCAGCGGCGGCAGCGGATGGCAATGGGTTGTAGCGGATGACAATGGGTGGCAGCGGATGGCAATGGCTGACAACGAGCAACAGCAGGAAGCAGCGGATGGCAACGAGTAGCACTGGGTGGCCATGGGTAGCAGCGGATGGCAATAGGTGGCAGTAGTGGCGTTGGATGGCAGCGGATCACGGGTAGCGGGCGGCTGGCGGCGGGGGCGTAGAGGGAGGCGGGCGGCGGCGGCGGCAGCGGGCCTTTCATGAGCGCTCAGCCAAGCTTGACACCCTCGCCCGCCTGCGCCGCCGCATCCGAGGGGTTAGCCGCAGGTGGCGCGGGGCCCGAGGCGAGAATGTTGCCTTTCTTGCGCCGTATGGAGTCGTCTGCCGGAGTCACTCTTCCGGAGAGGAGAGAAGCGTGGGAAGAAGTGCTGCTCTGCGCTCGATTGGAGCATGCTCTTGCATTTTTATCAGGGGAAGACAAGGGAGAATCCAGAGTGCTGAGTAATTACGACGAACGTTCTTCTCATTGCCCCCGACCTTTGTTATGTTCAAGAAAAAAAATACAATATTCAATACGGTGTACAGAAAGACGTTATACGGTTTAGAGTAAGACGAATATCTTAAAATAAAAAAATGATGGAAAAATATTGATTTTGCGAATTTTGTTGTTTTTCGCCAACTTCGGTTTGGTCAATGATCGTTGAAAGGAAAATGCATGTAGGTGAAATGTCTGAAGTAGATATTTATGAAAACGAGAAATACAGTGCAGTTTTTTAAGAAAGAAGATTTTAGAATAATTTTAAAAAAACTTAAGATATGGTTAACGAAATAAATCAATAGTACTCATTGAAAGAATATTTATGAACTTGCATTGTGAGCAGCCCCACAGATTATCACTCTGCAATATACACCTCAATATGCTTCAGAGTGGCTCTTTTCGCTCTTGTGCCCACCAATTTCACAGGTCACCTCATAAAGCGGAACGCCCGCCAGTAAGTGTTTGAGGAGTGTTAGTGCGGTGTTTTTGCAGGGAGCGCGCGGGCGCCCGGGGGAATGAAGGCGCTGGCGAGCGGGATCTTGGCCTGATGCCTCCGCGGGGCGCTGGGCGCAGCGGCGCGTCTCTCCGCGCCTTGTTGAGCGCCCAGCCGTGCGTCTCCGCCCAAACGCCGCGCCGGCGCCCACGCTCGCGCCCACGCCCAACCCCACGCCCACGCTCGCGCCCGCGCCCACGCCAACGCACACGCCCATGCACACGGTCGCACCCGCGCCCATGCTCGCTCCCACGCTCGCGCCCACGCCCACGCTCGCGCCCGCGCTCACGCCCATGCCCGCGCCCATGCCCGCGCCCACGCTCGCGCTCGCGCCCACCCCCGCGCCCACGCTCGCGCCCGCGCCCGCGCCCGCGCCCACCCCCCGCCCACGCCCCCCGCGCAGAAAACGAAGCCCGCGCCCGCATCCTCGCCCGTATCACCGCCCGCACCCGCGCCCGTATCCATGCCAGCGCCCACGCCCGTTAATGCTAATGGGCTTCATAATTACGGATTTTTATTGATTGATTGGGGCGCGTCAACTTCTAAGGTCATTAGTGTCGTAAGTGTAGTGCACTTTTTTGCTCCGGATGTGGCAGTGATGTTCCCCATTGGATGGTGAGATCTGGCGCCGACCTACCGTCGACTAGCCCCATTTCCCATCCAGGTATCTCCCACCAGCGGGGCACCGCCAAAAACTGGAACAAGCTCGAAGTTTCCGACTGGTCTCATAAAGTGGTGTTACATGTGTGGTAGTATAGTGCATGTAAGTGTGTGTATGTAAGGGGTGAGGACAGGACAACGAAGAGGAAGACAAGAGCGCGCGCGGAATATGGCCCTTTTGTTAGGGTATCGCTCCATCGTTCGCCTAGTGTTGATCGGAGAAACCACAGAAAACTACCGATCAGAGGGACTGAATTTGTCCCACCTATGTAGCTAGTGTCGAAAATCCTGCCACCGCAGGAACTCCAACCCAGAACCTCCCGCTCAGAGGCACTGCAGTGACTTCAGTTGATGCCCTGAGCCACCTCTCTCGGGCATAATTACGGATAAGATGGACGTATTTGAAATTTCACTTCTAGTGTAAGAAAGTTCACTCGGTGGTTTCGGCGATATTTCTCCATTTCTTTCGTCTTACCGACGACCGAATTGCTTTGAACGAAAATAACAAAGATTGTTCGTAGGCGAGTAAAGATAAAAATGAGCTTTATAGATATAAAGGTTCCACTTTTGAAAGAAAAATATCATTTCGATATTTTTCTTTAAAAAAATAAATAGAATCCTAGTATTTGTATTACATTAAACGGAAAATCTAAAGTAACATAAGATACTCGTAAATATCTGCATTGCAAATAATCAATGCGGCTGGGCAATTGTTTTAAAACACATTGGTATAATAGTCTCACCTGCGCACAATATTTTATAAATCAATTTCAGGACGAAGATTGCAATATCAAGTAGGTAATGAAGTACTGAAAAAACTTTAACCTCTGATAGTCAATACTCGTTCTGTTACCGCTGTCATTATTTGTTTTTTTTTATTTAGAGCCATGGACATTTCTAACTCCATGGATGTCAGCAAAACCTATAAAACATTTTTTCTTTTGGTATTTTTAAAATGTCACGCATACAGTTAAATTAAATATTATATGCTTTTTTACAGTTAAATTGAAATCATTCTCCTGAAATAATATGAAAACATTGGGGGGCCTTTGAAAAACGGTACATCACATTCACTCAATTATCTATAGTCCATTGTCGCTTGCAGGTCATTCTTTCATTTTCTCTGATCACTTTGTGCTTATAAGGACGTAGCTTGTAAATAGAATGTAAAAAATTATCAAAGAATTCATTTCCTTCGCTTCCTTTTTTATTGCTACAACGCACTTAAAAAGCAATTTCAGATAATTTTCGCACCTGCGAAACATTTTGGGGCCATTTTATTCTGCGCATCTGCGGTTTCCGCGCGCAGCGGGAGCCACCGGCCGCGTTCCTCTTCGCCGCGCAGCGGTCGACCTCTCGACGGAGCGTTGTAGCGATGACAATCTCGCACGTCTGTAAACAATTACTCGATCGGAGCCAATTAGCCGCAACGTATGCGTCCCGTGTAGCCGCGCTCTGGGGTCCGGGATCTACAAAACAAACAGGCCCCGCAGCGCAACAAAACGGAAGAGGATCGGGCTAATTCCATCGCTAATAACACGGCTACTAATCTGATTTTCACCCCCCCTTCTCCTCACCGCTGCGGGGCTACGCGGTGCTGCTGGGCGCGGCGGGGGCAGGAAATTGTGAGGCGGGGGGAGGCGATTAGCAGGCGCGGGGGGGGGAGGGGAGAGGGAGAGAGGAGAGGGAGAGTGTAATTGCCGGATGCGACCGCGTGACCGACCCGAATGCCCCGTCGCCGCCGCTTGTGGAATGCGTCGGAGCTGCTACAGGGGAGGCGCTGCTCTTCATTACACTGAGGGGGTGCCTTGTACCACTCAGCGATCGAAATCTCTTCTTCAGATTGCGACGAATGTAGATGGAGTATGTTGTTGATGATGTGATATATAGTACCTTGTTTTACTAGAAAATAAAATGCAAAAGAAAGATGATTGGGCGTCTGTCTGGCTGCGGGGTGCTCAGGCAGGTAAATAGTCTTCCTTGTATGTCTGAATCATTAATCTAGACCTCTTCTAGAGATCACAATATCAGATATAAAATATTTACGATGTGGTACATACACTACTTCGGTGAAGTTTACAATAATATGTAAATCCCTAATATGGACAATGAATAATAAGTACCTGGTTGTAAATTATTAATGCGATGCTACTTCTGCATTTCTGTTTTTCTGGAAGGAAAATTACTAGAATATCCATCTAATCTTACACTCAAGTTTTGTTACGAGTTACATCGAGACAAAAATATAAAATATACCATTAATTGAAATAAATGTAGCGACTCGGTTCAGAATAATAGACGGATTCATGTAGCCCCATTCGAAACCTGAAACCAAGATATTTCTTTTGGTGAGAATGTCATAAGGTAATTCAAGATATGAATCATCAGAATCATTGTACACATTATCGTCATTCATTTATCGCGGACTTTTTTAGATATGCTTGGATACAAATATATTAAAATTGCCAAGTATCACACAGAAAGATGATACTTAAGCAGCTTAAGATAATTATTTGCTGTACCCCTCAGTTTTCTTCACTTTCCTCAAACTACCACGAGCAATGAAGGTTTTTTCACTACGTCAACAGTTTCCTCAAAATTTAACTTTTCCTATATAGAATACGATGAATAATATGCACAAAGTACACTTTTCTTTCCCTGAATATTGTCCAAGTCATTTTCACTACTTTTCCAAACATCTTCCCATTCAAAACACCACTTCACTCTTAGAGTTATGGGTGATATACTAATCCCATAAAAGACCGTCAATATTTTAAGAAAGTAACCGACGAGATCCGTTACAAATGAAAATAATCAAACAATATTGGTTTATAATTTACTAGTATACTTTCATTTTCTGGCGATAGAAACTATCATTTCTTCAGAAACGCGAAATTCGCTCTTCATTAATCTCACTTCGTTTAATTGATGAAAATACAAAACAAAATCGTGGCTCAAAGAATGATAGAAATTTCGTAGGTTTCAAAAGATAAAGATGTTGAGATTGAAGCAACTTCTGATTACTGTAATCTTCAGTAAATTAGCTGGGCAGCAACAGACGCTCTTTTTGGAGAAAAAAACAAACAGAACGTCAGAATGGCAATAATGTCGATATCAAAATTTGGTGGGATTTCCCTACTTAATCACCAATTTTGTACCGTCTCACAGACTGCTGTGCTATTCACGTACAATCGCCATAAACATCCAAGTTGGAACCGCGTAACATTTCACAGCCATTCGCAGGCTATTATCTCTTGTTGCCAGGCGCGAAGACGTAAGAGCGCAAAAGAAGCGACAACGGAGCGTGGCCTCGCTCCACTCGAATCCTCCGCGGACGCAAAAAGCGCGGATCTGGCGCAATCAGAGGCCTCAGATTGACCGTGTGACGTAAGAGGCAATTTGCGCCTGCGCGCTGCGCCCCAGCTGCGCCGGTGGCTCTGCTGGATCCTCGAGGGGGAAGGGGCGGCCCAACACTGGGCCCAAATGGGCAAAAAATCGCTCTTCGTAACTAAATACATACAAAAAACAACTTCAAAAATAAAAGATTGAAAATATATAGCGATTGAAACGGGAAAAAAACTGTCACAAAATGCGAAGCATTTTTGGAACCTCAGATGAGATTGTAAGAAGGACTTACTATGATATAATTAATTTAGAACTTTAGGACAGTTGAAGTTCTGATACAAAGATACAGATAAAAAAATATTTGTATAAAGATGTATACATATTCATTGTTTGTCCACAAACGTTTCATTTTAAATGGTAGAAAACACGATGTACACAATCAGAAATTTTGTGTCATTTAATACCCAGCAGCCAAAGACGTAGTGGCGCTAGAAGACGCTCAGAATCATTATCTCGGAAGCAGGTGCATGTAATTTTATCAAGGGATCAGCATTTAGCTGGATCCGATTTTTATCCCCAAGGTTGTTAGCCCTGGGAGTATGGAAGATGAAATGATGTAATGAGGGGTGAAAGGATGTCACATTTACAGTATACATAAACATACCCATGCCCAAGGCAGGACTCGAACCCGCGATCCTTCCGTCTGAGATCGCCACGGCATTACTTGCCTTAGGGATCTCGGCCTCCCTTTTTTATTATCTTTTTATGGTACTGAATACTTGCCTGTGTAGTACAGAAAACGGTACAAACGACACTTCCCTTAGAGCGGGAGGTCCTAAGTTCGAGTCCAAACGGTTGCAGGATTTCGGATGTCAGCAAAAAAGTTGAGTCAGAAAGGTCCACAGTCTGGATGTCAATTCTATTCGTGTATCGTACGCCTCCGCGGATCCCTTCAATCAATTCCAGCTGTATTCCAGGTGTAGGGCTCCTCATGCTAATCCATCAGAGCCGAGCAATAGGCAGAACCCCCAACCTCGTGTGGCCCGTCCCATTTGATTCCCAAGGGCTCGGGCTATCACCAAAACGGGAGACCTGTCGGAAGCTTACAGCTTGTCCTGGCTGAAATGGTGCCGCTCTTGGGGAAGATATCTGTGGAGGGGAAAACCCCGAATGTCAACGCCGGATCTCCCGTTCTCCTGGGGTAGGAACTCCGCCACACCCCAGGATGTAACATGTTACTTCACGTACAGGACTAATAGGTTGACGCGCCCTGAACCAATAGTCCCTCCCTCTTAAGCCACTGATTTGGAGGAAATAATCCGGGAGAAGTGGCTCAGGGCATCAACTGCTGTCACTGCAGTACTTCGGACCGGGAGGTCCTAGGTTCGAGTCCCGACTTTGACAGAATTTTCGACACTAGACCGGTCGGGAGCTTAGAGTTGACGGGGCGGTGCCCCGCTGGTGGGCGACATTTGGTTGGGAACAATCCCGCTAGCCGACGGTATGCCGGCGCCGGATCTAGCGGAGGAAGTTCATCGCCAACTCCCGACATGCACTATACTTACGGGACAAAGAAAAATCGTAAACGCACCCGGAATCACTATCATTCATCAATCGAAGGAAATGCAAATTAAGAGACACTCTGTGGGCCCACTGTGTGTCGCGCCGAGGGTCGAGCGCGGAGTGGCATGGGGGGCTGGAGAGGCCGGGGCGCGGGCGGCGCAGGTGCGCGCAGGTGGCCGCGGCGGAAGCGGCGACGCCTCCGTCACGCTGCGCGCCCCGGGCGGCGGCGGCGGCGACGACGCTGCTCCTCAGGAGGCGCAGGCACAGGTGGCGAAGGCGGAGACGGCACCCGGGCGGCCGCCCGGGGCTCCGAACGGCCGACACAACGCCGCTTTTGGCAGTGATACAACACGCCAGGTAATAATAATAATAATAATAATAATAAGAAGAAGAAGAAGAAGAAGAAGAAGAAGAAGAAAATTAAGGAGGAAGGAAGGTGAAAAAAGGAAGAGGAGGTAATGATGTATTATAACCGAAGAAATTAGAAACCATAATGGCAATGATTTCAAATCTCCGAAGTAAGTGTTGGTATTGGAATGACGAGGTGGTAGATGAAAGTAGCTGTGACGAGTGTTGGTCAAAATTTAAAAAATATATCTACGTTAAGGAATAGAGAAATATTATTTGGGGCCTATGTAGGCATTAGCAACTTTATGTTTAATCTATGATTGAAACTGCAAATGCCCTTATAGCAATGGCAAATGCGAGTACATCGCTAATATAATTGAAGACTTTTCGAGATTGAAGCAACTGAGATGGTTTGTAAGAGACAATTGGTTATGCAAAGGAGACCATGATAAAACGTGAATTATATGGTCGCTGTAGGCGGTGATTAATGGGGATGAAATGTATTGAGATATTGAAACTAAGGAAAATGGCGTCGAAGATGAAAAATTCACAGCCGGTTCAATTTTTCATCCACCACAGAAACAAGGCGAAAAGCTCCAAATGTTAATGACATACAAAATTTCAATGAGATTTTACAGACCATTAAGACAAAAAACACGACGATTTAGGCACGACAATTTAGACTTTACTGACTATTAAGACAAACGATTATGACAAAATTCTGAGCTCCTCAAAATCCAGAGGTGCGGTCGGAGGCTGAAGAAATGCCCTGCAGAGCGCGCCGAGTGCCTGCCCGTCTGCGCGAGAGACCCCGCTGCGTCACCTTCTGTCTGCGACAGCGCCCTGAGGAACGCCTGTTTGCTTTAGCGGCGTCCGCATGCCATCGCCGTCCCTCCTGCGACCGTCCGGAATAGGCGGCCTCCAGAGACCTTCAATTGTTCTCGCGGCGGCTGCGGGGCTCAGACGGAGACGTTGCAACGACACGGCCAAACAACGCAGCAGAGGCCACGGAGACGGTAGTGACGTTTGCGGTGACGGCGGGTGTGTGTTGGCTGGACGATGGAGTGCAGTGGCTCCAGTAGTCGAGGTTTGTAGGGAGAGTGACAGCAATGAAAATATTGGCAATAATGACGATGATTCAGAAGGTGATGGAGAAAGTGGTGGTGGTGGTGGTGGTGGTGGTGATGGTGGAGGTGGTGATGGTGATGGTGATGGTGGTGGCGGCGGCAGTGATCTCAAGTACAGACGGGAGAAAACATTGCAATCGGAAATCGTGATGGGCCGCCATGATGGTGAGAGTATATTCTGTCCTAGTTATCTCAGAACCAAATAGCAGGAATTAGCGTCTCATTCCAATTTGAAACATTTATCCTCTTTTAAGTTCACAAAAACTTAATGAAGTTGAAAGTAACCAATATTTAATACATTTAAATTTTTCTGCAATATTTTAATAAAATCCAGTCTTCATTTCTGGAGACTTTTTTAACATTTACGCAGGGGAGTATTCTTGATTTGCGTGTGTTTAATAATTTTGTTAAATCAACTTATAGCAAATAGTCGTCGGAAACCTAAAAAGATATTATTAAAGTAATGACTACCAAATAATATCTCATTTAATAACATTCATATTTACTTTGCAGTTTGTTGGCGTTCTTTACAACCGAATGCTACGCAATAATTTGGCATTTCTGTTGATAGAGGCGAGTGTCTATCATATATCGAGCATCACTAGCAACGCACAAGAGTCATTTAACTCGTAAGAAAGTCTGTGGAAGTAGACGTTCACCGGAGTCCGACTTAACGAGAGACGATGATTTTAGTACTTCAAATCATTTCAGTTGTGCATCCATCTATAATGTTGAGAATCACTGGATGGTGGTGGTGGTGGTGGTGGTGGTGGTGGTGGTGGTGGTGGTGGTGGTGTGGTGGCGGTGGCGGTGGCGACAGCGACAGCGGTGGTGATGGAGATGATAGTTGTAGAAGAGGTTGAGATTGTGGTTGCATCTGAAGTTGACGCTCAGGTGTCACTGGTTGGTAAAGGTAGCACTGCAGTGACATCAACTGATGTGACTGCAGTTCCTTTGACCGGGAGGTCCTATGGTTCGAAGCCCGACGCCAGCAGGATATAAAAATAATTTTCAAAAATTATTCTTTTTATTACAGTTTTAGCACGTATTCTAGTGTTTTGTTTGTTTGTTTTTCTCAAAAATATTGTTAGAAAGATGTTCTATACTTACTTCGTTTTAACATTAACGTGAGACAAATTCTTTGTGATAAATAAACAATAAAACGCCAGTCTCAATGTCGAAGTCGAAGTTGAATCTAAACCTTGAATAAGTTACCATCTTGTTCCTTATAATTCCGATACCCAAGACAACAATAAATCTTTAACCATTTCTCTGACCAATTCTCGCCGGAATTCGTTAGACACCGCTAAGACAGGTTTACTCCATCCCATAATGGAGAGGATTGGAAAAACGGGAAGAGAGAATATTATTTTTTCATTGGTCATTATTCACTTTTTTCGTTTATTAGTAAATGACACAGAAGTTACGACATACAAGTTTTTGTGAAGATTCGAGGAAGCATTCTTTAGGCACTCACAAATGTGTGTAATGTTTCACACGCTGTTTTTTAGGCTATTCTGTTTGGAATACTGCCCATAGTTACATGCAACCAAATTTCAGTAACCGCCGCACTCTAAACACAGCTTACAACACCTTAATTAGACACTTAAATACTACGCAGCCTAATAATACAATACAAAAAGTGAACTTTTGAACGCTGAGGATTCACCGCGAGGCCGGGTTTACAACATGCTAATTTTTTACTCTTTGAGAAATGTGAACGTATTGAGAGAATTGAAACGACTTAATTATTGGAAAGCAGTGTCTTCTTGTTTTCATCAGAAAACTTGTTAGAGTTCTGCATTGTGAAAATTTCGATATTAAATAAGTCCAGTTTACGAAATATTTTGAATTTTTATCAAATTTTGCAGAAAGGAAATAGAAGAAACGAATTCCTTCAAATGAACAAGGAGCAAACCATAATTCGAGGTAAAATCATTATAAATCTGTCCTATTCATTGTACTACGAACTTTTTTTAATGCCGTCTCTTTGCATCTCAGATTATACATATTATATTATACATATTTATATTATACATATGTATTATTCAAATATGATTTCATTAAATGTCCAATATTCGTTGAGATTTATTTAACAGTTAAAGTGATCTAGTGATTTTTGTTCATATAATCTTCTTCGTACCAATTGGCGAAATACACAACATTAAATGCCATTATTCATGGCACTTTTCTCAGCAGTCGAGTGAAGTGATGCGTGAAAATTGTTTCTAAACCTGTCTCTGGTGGCGAAAGCTGTAAAAGTGAAACTACGTTGTAACTGAATAAAATTAGATGAAGAAAGGAACACAAATACCTAACCACAAGGAGACACTTCAAATCAAAACGTTTTCAATCGAGGCAGGTCCGGTACTTCCGCCGTAGAAACTCATTGTCAAGTTATCAACTGTTTTAACAAAGTTCTATCAATTAAAAGTCATTGATTTACACACGAATGCTACTGTTGAATATCATTTCCAAACTTAATATATTAAACAATTTGCCTAATATTTCCGTTGCATATAAATACGTTGCTTAAAAACAGAATTATAAAAAATAATGATATACACATTTCCATGTCATATTCAAACAAAGATCACAGTCTAGAAGCATCGACGAGGAATCCTTACTCGAGGCTATTGGAACATTTTAGGAAATTCAATAACCATTTCAATTAAAAAGAAGTACTTAAAATGACCGGTAATCTTGTAAATATTAAATACATATAAAATGGACAAAACTAATCGTGCATAATTCATAATTAATTTTAATTAATTATGAAACTTTTTATTAATTAGGAAACTAATTAAATCTAGCTTGAGCAATGATTTTATACACTAACCAAAGTAAAAAAAATACCAGAATTTTCGGAAAAATATCCATTCAACTTGAAGTCTACTTTTACAAATGATAAAATTGATATAAATTAATAATATCGTGTAAAGAAATATTATTTTACTTTCTCCCTACGGAGTAGAGAGAAAGTTATGTAATGCTGCGCGAAAAACCGGCGAATTTGGGGGCAGAAAAACTCTTATTACAGGGCTTTGGTAACAAAAAAATTGATAAATCTAGTTGCTGAACATAGAAGAAAATATTCTTTATCACATAGTGTAGCCACAATCCATGTTTTGTAGGTCCTTGATAACGAAAACCGTATGACGGCAAAACGTGTGTCCGCCCGCCCGCCCCGCCCACCCACCCTTATTAATTTATTTCACATTATTGCCGCATGCAATAAAAAACGAATGATTCAAAGAAAAACATAAAAGGGAAAGAAGACCACAGCCCCTTTGAGAAAAGTATTTATATAAGCCACAGCTTAAGGAGAAAAACATAAAATAGTAGTAAATAGTAAATAATATTAGTGTAAATAAATCTCGGTTCTTTGATAGAACAACTCTGGCAAACATATTTTCATGTGAAGCCACTATTACATGCCTCACGACGATTCAGCTTGCGCGTGTAAAAACCCTTCCTCTTTTGAAGGGGAAATGAGTGGAGTCAGAGCAGGGGTGGATCCAGCCGATCATTGCGGATGGGGGGGGGGCGTATCGTAAATTTTTGCTAAATAATAAACATTTATTATATTGTATATTATGTATGTACTGTAGATTTATTATACAATATTATTGTTTAAATAATAACATGATTCGAACATACATATTTGAATCAATTTTTGCCAAATAAAGGAAGGTAAACGAAACATCTAGGGCTTTTGGACGGGGGGACATGGCCCCCACGCCCCCACCCTGGATCCGCCAGTGAGTCAGGGGAAGTTGGCCGTGCTCGCAGGAGCGCCGGGCTGGCCAGGCGTGCAAGCAGCTCGTGCGCGCGCGGTTTGCCCTGCCTACCCCAGAGCATTGGACTGTTGGCCTCCGTGAGATCCGAAACAGGAGGACCAAACCATTTAGGCTCCTAGAGCGTTCGCGGCGAGACCACATGAGTCCCGTGAGACCGCGTGTCGCTGGCCCGGGGCTGACGTGCGTGATTGCACAGACACGCGAAAAAAACACCAGACGAGTGTACA
Source organism: Acheta domesticus (assembly GCA_031308135.1). Taxonomy (NCBI): domain Eukaryota; kingdom Metazoa; phylum Arthropoda; class Insecta; order Orthoptera; family Gryllidae; genus Acheta; species Acheta domesticus. The sequence goes on along the minus strand of JAHLJT010004567.1, from coordinate 41,384,333 downwards.
CTTCCCACACGCGTAAATCAGCAGGCACGACAGTCCACGGCGCGGCTGTCAAAACAGCGGCGGGGCCCGCGGGCAGGCCTCTTCCCAGTGCGGGCGCGCCTTCGTTTGCCCGGCGAACGGTCCCGCTGCACCTGGCCACCCGCCGCCCGCAAGGTCGCTGCGCACTTCGCAAATAGCCAGCCCACCGCCCGAAATTGGTTTACCAGCGGCTACCGTTTGGGTTGGTTGTGGTGTGCTTGGTCGCAGCAGGTTTCCTACTTGACAGCGTTTCCCCGCATGGAAGATTCCATTCGCTTTTGTTGCATTGAGGAGAAATAGTTGATAAGGATTGTATGGATATAATCCGGCAATCATTAAATGGTAGCCAATCACTATTATTATTATTATTATTATTATTATTATTATTATTATTATTATTATTATTGGCGTATCGGCCATTTCTGACCACGCTACACGATTCACGTGTGTGATTTTAGGATTAGCATTTCAGCTGTATCCCGTTGTAAGACAAGGTTGTTACGCCTCGAATTGTAAATTAAGAAATAATAGGATGATGAGGGGTGAAAGGACAATCACAAATACGACCATGCCTACGCAGGACTCCTACCTGCAGCCTCCTCGGCGCAGACGACGGCTGTCGCAACCGTCTGCACCACGAGGCCGGCTTATTATTATTATTATTATTATTATTATTATTATTATTATTATTATTATTATTCTCTTTATTCACAGCTTTCTGGAATTACAGTAATCACACAGATACATATCAAGCATGATCACTTATTACTTACAAGTTAATAAATAGCGTTACAGTATTTACACAGCATTTACCCAACACAGTACATAGCACACAGTATTTACACAACATTTATAAAAATTAAGACCTTTGAATTGTATATAAAAATTTTCAACAAATGTCTTATAAATCTGAACCATAATTCTTCTAACCAAAGACATGTATTAATTATTACCGCTTCTGCATGTTTATCAAAATATTTTTGTTTATATCCAGTTCTTCCAATGACTTTACAGTGACCTTTGGTACGATACCAGTTGCTGAGATTACAATAGGGATTGTCTTCGCATTTTCCAAGGACCATTCCTCCTTCACGACTTGGACCAATTCTCTGTATTT
>JAHLJT010004567.1:41330700-41382198 GCA_031308135.1 Acheta domesticus | reverse complement strand
TCGCTTCCTTTTTTATTGCTACAACGCACTTAAAAAGCAATTTCAGATAATTTTCGCACCTGCGAAACATTTTGGGGCCATTTTATCTGCGCATCTGCGGTTTCGCGCGCAGCGGGAGCCACCGGCCGCGTTCCTCTTCGCCGCGCAGCGGTCGACCTCTCGACGGAGCGTTGTAGCGATGACAATCTCGCACGTCTGTAAACAATTACTCGATCGGAGCCAATTAGCCGCACAACGTATGCGTCCGTGTAGCCGCGCTCTGGGGTCCGGGATCTACAAAACAAACAGGCCCGCAGCGCAACAAAACGGAAGAGGATCGGCTAATTCCATCGCTAATAACACGGCTACTAATCTGATTTTCACCCCCCCCTTCTCCTCACCGCTGCGGGGCTACGCGGTGCTGCTGGGCGCGGCGGGGGCAGGAAATTGTGAGGCGGGGGGAGGCGATTAGCAGGCGCGGGGGGGGGGGAGGGGGAGAGGAGAAGGAGAGGGAGAGTGTAATTGCCGGATGCGACCGCGTGACCGACCCGAAGCCCGTCGCCGCCGCTTGTGGGAATGCGTCGGAGCTGCTACAGGGGAGGCGCTGCTCTTCATTACACTGAGGGGGTGCCTTGTACCACTCAGCGATCGAAATCTCTTCTTCAGATTGCGACGAATGTAGATGGAGTATGTTGTTGATGATGTGATATATAGTACCTTGTTTTACTAGAAATAAAATGCAAAAGAAAGATGATTGGGCGTCTGTCTGGCTGCGGGGTGCTCAGGCAGGTAAATAGTCTTCCTGTATGTCTGAATCATTAATCTAGACCTCTTCTAGAGATCACAATATCAGATATAAAATATTTACGATGTGGTACATACACTACTTCGGTGAAGTTTACAATAATATGTAAAATCCCTAATATGGACAATGAATAATAAGTACCTGGTTGTAAATTATTAATGCGATGCTACTTCTGCATTTCTGTTTTCTGGAAGGAAAATTACTAGAATATCCATCTAATCTTACACTCAAGTTTTGTTACGAGTTACATCGAGACAAAAAATATAAAAATACCATTAATTGAAATAAATGTAGCGACTCGGTTCAGAATAATAGACGGATTCATGTTTGCCCCATTCGAAACCTGAAACCAAGATATTTATTTTTGGTGAGAATGTCATAAGGAATTCAAGATATGAATCATCAGAATCATTGTACACATTATCGTCATTCATTTATCGCGACTTTTTTAGATATGCTTGGATACAAATATATTAAAATTGCCAAGTATCACACAGAAAGATGATACTTAAGCAGCTTAAGATAATTATTTGCTGTACCCCTCAGTTTTCTTCACTTTCCTCAAACTACCACGAGTAATGAAGGTTTTTTCACTACGTCAACAGTTTCCTCAAAATTTAACTTTCCTATATAGAATACGATGAATAATATGCACAAAGTACACTTTTCTTTCCCTGAATATTGTCCAAGTCATTTTCATTACTTTTCCAAACATCTTCCCATTCAAAACACCATTTCACTTTTAGAGTTATGGGTGATATATTAATCGCATAAAAGACGTCAATATTTAAGAAAGTAACCGACGAGACCCGTTACAAATGAAAATAATCAAACAATATTGGTTATAATTTACTAGTATACTTTCATTTTGTGGCGATAGAAATATAATTTCTTCAGAAACGAGAAATTCGCTTCTTCATTAATCTCACTTCTTTAATTGATGAAAATACAAAACAAAATCGTGGCTCAAAGAATGATAGAAATTCGTAGGTTTCAAAAGATAAAGATGTTGAGATTGAAGCAACTTCTGATTACTGTAATCTTCAGTAAATTAGCTGGGCAGCAACAAACGCTCTTTTTGGAGAAAAAAACAAACAGAACGTCAGAATGGCAATAATGTCGATATCAAAATTTGGTGGTATTTCCCCACTAATCACCAATTTTATACCGTCTCACAGACTGCCTGTGCTATTCACGTACAATCGCCATAAAAATCCAAGTTGGAACCGCGTAACATTTCACAGCCATTCGCAGGCATTTCTCTTGTTGCCAAGCGCGAAGAGTAAGAGCGCAAAAGAAGCGACAACGGAGCGTGGCCCTCGCTCCACTCGAATCCTCCGCGGACGCAAAAAGCGCGGATCTGGCGCAATCAGAGGCCTTAGATTGACCGTGTGACGTAAGAGGCAATTTGCGCCTGCGCGCTGCGCCCCAGCTGCGCCGGTGGCTCCGCTGGATCCTCGAGTGGGAGGGGCGGCGAACACTGGGCCCAAATGGCCCAAAAATCGCTCTTTCCTAACTAAATACACCAGACAAAAACATAAAAAATAAAAAGCTTAAAATATAAAGCGGTTGAAACGGGGAAAAATTGTCGCCTTAAAATGGGAGCGTTTTGGAAACTCAGATGAGATTGTAAGAAGGACTAAATGATATATAAAAATTTCGAACTAAGGGACTTCAAGTCTGATACAAAGATATACATAAGTTCTGACACAAAGATATTTGTATAAAGATGTATACATATTCATTTTTGGTCCACAAAAAGTTTAATTTTAAAATGGTTAGAAAACATTATGTATACAATCAGCATTTTTTGCCTCATTTAAACCACAGCAACCAAAGATGTAGTGGCGCTAACAGACTCTCAGAATCATTATATCGGTAACAGGTGGATGTAATTTTATTAAGGGATCAGCATTTAACTGGATCCGACTTTTATCCCCTAGGGTTGTTAGCCCTGGGGTATGGAAGATAAAATGATGATGATGATAATGAGGGGTAAAAGGACAAACACATACGCACATACATTCATAAACACACCCATGCCCGAGGCAGGACTCGAATCCGCGATCCTTCCGTCTGAAATCGCCACGGCACTACTGCCTTAGGGATCTCGGCTATCCGACCAGACGCCATTTGTTTTATTTTTATATTCTTTTTCTGGTATTTGAGATTTGCCTATGTATTACAGAAAAACAGCGGAAATGAAATTACCCGTAGTCCAAACGGTTGCAAGATATTCGACATCAGCTAAAAAAGTAGAGTCAGAAAGGCCACAGTTTGAATGTCAATTCTATTCGTGTATCGTTCGCCTCCGAGGATCCCTTCAATCCATTCCAGGTGTAGGGCTCCTCATGCTAATCCACAGAGCCAAGCAATGGGCAGAACCCCCAACCTCGAGTGGCCCGTTCCCATTTGATTCCAAGGATCGGGCTACCACCATGTCGGATAGACCGGTCGGAAGCTCAGTGCTTGTCCTGTCTGAAACTGGTACCGCTTTTGGTGAGGGGGAAACCCCGAATGTCGACGCCGGATCTCCCGTTCTCGCGGGTAGGAACTGCCGCCACACCCCAGGATGTAACATGTAATTCACGTACGGGACTAAAGGTTGACGCGCCCTGAACCAACAGTCCCTCCCTCTTAAAGCCCACTGATTTGAAGGAAATAATCGGAGAGGTGGCTCAGGGCATCAACTGATGTCACTGCAGTCCTTAAGACCTGGATGTTTTAGGTTCGAGTCCCGACGTTGACAGGATTTTCGACACTAGACCGGGCGGGAGCTTAGAGCTGACGGGGCGTGCCCCGCTAGTGGGCGATACTTGGTTGGGAAAATCCGCTAGCCGAGGTATGCCGGCGACGGATTCAGCGGAGGAAGTTCATCGCACCTCCCGACATGCACTACACTTACGGGACCAAAGAAAGTCGTAGACGCACCCGGAATCACTATCAATCCATCAATGGAAGGAAATGCAAATAAGAGACAATCCGTGGGCCCACTGTGTGTCGCGCCGAGGGTCGAGCGAGGAGTGGCATGATGGGCTGGAGAGGCCGGGGCGCGGCGGCGCAGGTGCGCGCAGGTGGCCGCGGCGGAAGCGGCGACGCTCCGTCACGCTGCGCGCCCGGGCGGCGGCGGCGGCGACGACGCTGCTCCTCAGGAGGCGCAGGCACAGGTGGCGAAGGCGGAGACGGCACCCGGGCGACCGCCAGGGGCTCCGAACGGCCGACACAACGTCGCTTTTGGCAGTGATACAACAAGCCAGGTAAGAAGAAGAAGAAGAAAATTAAGGAGGAAGGGAAGGTAAATGAAGGACTGGAGGTAATTGAAGATATATTATTAACCGAAGAAATTAGAAAACCCAAATAGGAATGATTTCAAATCGCCAAGTATATGTTGGTAACTAGAGATCAATGGAATGACGGGGGATAGACGAAAGTATCTGTCACGAGTGTTGGCCAAAAATATAACAAATATATCTATGTTACGGAATAGAGAAATATTATTTAGGTCCTATGAAGGCTAGCAACTTTATGGTTAATCTATGACTGAAACTGCAAATGCCCCTATAGCACAATGGCAAATGCGAGTACATCGCTAATATATTGAAGACTTTGAATTCGAGATGAAGCAACTGAGATGTTTTTAAGGGAAAATTGGTAATGTAAAGGAGACCATGATAAAACGTGAATATATGGTCGCTATGGGCGGTGAATAATGGGGATGAAATGTATTGAGATATTGAAAATAAGGACAACGGCGTCGAAGATGAAAATTCACAGCCGGTTCAATTTTTTATCCACCACAGAAACAAGGCGAAAAGTCCAAAATGTTAATGACATGCAAAATTTCAATGAGATTTTACTGACGATTAAGGGATATGGCAATATACTGAGTTCTCAAAAATACAGAGGTGCGCTCGGAGGTTGAAAAATGTCAGCATAAGCGCGCCGAAGTGCCTGCCCGTCTGCGCGAGAGACCCGCTGCGTCACCTTCTGTCTGCGACAGCGCCCTGAGGAACGCCTGTTTGCTTTAGCGGCGTCCGCATGCCATCGCCGTCCCTCATGCGACCGTCCGGAATAGGCGGCCTCCAGAGACCTTCAATTGTTCTCGCGGCGGCTGCGGGGCTCAGACGGAGACGTTGCAACGACACGGCCTACAACACAGCAGAAGCGATGGAGATGGTGGTGGCGTTGGCGGTGACGGCGATGTGTGGTTGGCTGGGCGATGGAGTGCAGTGGCTCCAGTAGTCAAGGTTGTAGAGGGAGTGACAGCAATGGAAACAGTGGCAATAATGACGATGATTCAGAAGGTGATTGAGAAAGAGATGCAAGTGGTGGTGGTGGTGGTGGTGGTGGTGATGGTGGTGATGGTGCTGATGATAGTGGTAGTGGTGGTGGTGATGATCGTGGTGGTGGTAGTGGCGGTGGCGGTGGCGGTGGCGGACGGCGGCGGCGGCGGCGGCGGTGATGATAGTTGCAGAAGAGGTTAAGATTGTGGTTACATCTGAGGTTGACGCTCAGGTGTCACTCAACTGGCAAAGGCAGCACTGCAGTGACATCAACTGATGTGACTACAGTTCTCTGACCGGGAGGTCCTATGGTTCGATTCCCGACGCCAGCAGGATATAAAAATAATTTTCAAAAAATCATTCTTTTTATTGCAGTTTTAGCACGTATTCTAGTGTTTTGTTTGTTTGTTTTTCTCAAAAATATTGTTAGAAAAATTTTCTATACTTACTTCGTTTTAATATTAACGTGAGACAAATTCTTTGTGATAATTAAACAATAAACGCCAGTCTCAATGTCGAAGTCGAAGTTGAATCTAAACCTTGAATAAGTTACCATCTTGTTCCTTATAATTCCGATACCCAAGACAACAATAAATCTTTAACCATTTCTCTGACCAATTCTCGCCGGAATCGTTAGACACCGCTAAGACAGGTTTTACTCCATCCCATAATGGAGAGGATTGGAAAAACGGGAAGAGAGAATATTTATTTTTTCATTGGTCATTATTCACTTTTTTCGTTTATTAGTAAAATGACACAGAAGTTACGACATACAAGTTTTTGTGAAGATTCGAGGAAGCATTCTTTAGGCACTCACAAATGTGTGTAATGTTTCACACGCTGTTTTTTAGGCTATTCTGTTTGGAATACTGCCCATAGTTACATGCAACCAAATTTCAGTAACCCGCCGCACTCTAAACACAGCTTACAACACCTTAATTAGAAACTTAAATACTACGCAGCCTTTTCCTAATAATACAATACAAAAAGTGAACTTTTGAACGCTGAGGATTCACCGCGAGGCCGGGTTTACAACATGCTAATTTTTTACTCTTTGAGAAATGTGAACGTATTGAGAGAATTGAAATGACTTAATCATTGGAAAGCTGTTTCTTCTCGTTTTCATCAGAAAACTTGTTAAGAGTTCTGCATTGAGAAAATTTCGACATTAAATAAGTCCAATTTACGAAATATTTTGAATTTTTATCAATTTTTGCAGAAATAGAGGTAACGAATTCATTCAAATGAAACAAGAAGCAAACCATAATTCGAGGTAAAATCATTATAAATTTGTCCCTGTTCATTGTATTACGAAGTTTTTAATGCTGTCTCTCTGCGTCTCAGATAATATACATCTAATATTCAATATCATTTTCATCAAATGTCCAAAGTTCGTTAGGAATTATTTAACAGTTAAAGTGATCCAGTGATTTTTGTTCATATAATCATCTTCGTACCAATTGGCGAAATACACAACCCTAAATGCCATTATTCCTGACAATTTTCTCAGCAGTCGAGTGAACTGATGCGTGAAAATTTGTTTCTAAACCCGTCTCTAGTGGCGAAAGCTGTAAGAGTGAAACTACGTTGTAACCTAAATAAAATCAAATGAAGAAAAGAACACAAATACCCAACCACAAGGAGACACCAATTCAAAACGTTTTCAATCGAGGCAGGTCCGATACTTCCGCCGTAGAAACTCATTGTCAAGTTATCAACTGTTTAAACAAAGTTCTATCAATTAAAAGTCATTGATTTACACACGAATGCTACTGTTGATTATCATTTCCAAACTAAATATATTAAACAATTTGCCTAATATTTACGTTGCATATAAATATGTTGCAAAACAACAGTATTATAAAAAATAGTGATATACACATTTCCATGTCATATTCAAACAATAAAGATAACAGTCTAGTAGCATCGACGAGAAATCCTTACTTGGGGCTATTAGAGGATTTTACCGAACATTTTAGAGAATTGAATAACCGTTTTAATTAAAAAGAATAACTTAAAATGACCAGTTCATGTTAATATTAAATATATTAAAAATGGACAAAACTAAACGTGCATAATTCATAATTAATTTTAATTAACTAAGAAACTTTTTATTAATTAGGAAACTAATTAAATCTAGCTTGAGCAATGATTTTACGCACTAAACAAAGTAAAAAAAAATACCAGAATTTTCGCAAAAATATCCATTCAACTTGAAGTCTACTTTCATAAATGATAAAATTGATATAAATTAATAACATCGTGTAAACAAATATTATTTACTTTCTCCCTACGGAGTAGAGAGAAAGTTATGTAATGCTGCGCGAAAAACCGGCGAATTTGGAGGCAGAAAAACTCTTATTACAGGGCTTTGGTAACAAAAAAAGTGGATAAATCTAGCTGCTAAACATTGAAAACATATTCTTTATCACATAGTGTAGCCAGAATCCATGTTTTGTAGGTCCTTGATAACGAAAAACCGTATGACGGCAAAACGTTTGTCCGCCCGCCCGCCCTTATTAATTTATTTCACATTATTGCCGCATGCAACAAAAAACGAATGATTCAAAGAAAAAACATAAAAGGGAAAGAAGACCACAGCCCCTTTGGGAAAAATATCTTTATAAGCCGCAGCTTAAGGAGAAAATAAACATAAAATAGTAATAAATAGTAAATAATATTATTGTAAATAAAATCTCTGTTCTTTGATAGAACAAATCTGTCAAACATATTTTCATGTGAAGCCACTATTACACGCCTCACGACGATTCAGCTTGCGGGTGTAAAAACCCTTCCTCTTTTGAAGGGGAAATGAGTGGAGTGAGAGCAGTGGTGGATCCAGTCGATCATTGGGGGAGGGGGGGGAGGGTGCATCGTAGATTTTTGTTAAATAATAAACATTTATTATATAGTGTATTATTTATGTACTGTAGATTTATTATAAAATATTATTGTTTAAATAATAACATGATTCGAACATACATATTTGAATCAATTTTGGTTTAGTGGTGAAATGTCGTTGGCATTTAAATTAAATGATCACAGGTGTTGTCATTGCCAACAATGTTATTTAGTCGTTCGTGGCTTCCAGACAGCAGAAAACTGAAGATGATGGCTAAGCCATCGAAAGCTGCTCTTAAAAATAAAATAAATAACATTGTTGGCAATGACAATACCTGTGATCATTTAATTGAATCAATTGTGCCAAATAAAGGAAGGTAAACGAAACCTCTAGGGCTTTTGGACGGGGGGGGGGGACATGGCCCCCACCCTGGATCCGCCAGTGAGTCAGGGGAAGTTGGCCGTGCTCGCAGGAGCGCCGGGCTTGCCAGGCGTGCAAGCAGCTCGTGCGCGCGCGGTTTGCCCTGCCTACTCCAGAGCATTGGACTGTTGGCCTCCGTGAGATCCGAAACAGGACGACCAAACCATTTAGGCTCCTAGAGCGTTCGTGGCGAGACCACATGAGTCCCGTGAGACCGCGTGTCGCTGGCCCGGGGCTGACGTGCGTGATTGCACAGACACGCGAAAAAAACACCAGACGAGTGTACACTTCCCACACGCGTAAATCAGCAGGCACGACAGTCCCACGGCGCGGCTGTCAAAACAGCGGCGGGGCCCGCGGGCAGGCCTCTTCCCAGCGCGGGCGCGCCTTCGTTTGCCCGGCGAACGGTCCCGCTGCACCTGGCCACCCGCCGCCCGCAAGGTCGCTGCGCACTTCGCAAATAGCCAGCCCACCGCCCGAAATTGGTTTACCAGCGGCTACCGTTTGGGTTGGTTGTGGTGTGCTTGGTCGCAGCAGGTTTCCTACTTGACAGTGTTTCCCCGCATGGAAGATTCCATTCGCTTTTGTTGCATTGAGGAGAAATAGTTGATAAGGATTGTATGGATATAATCCGGCAATCATTAAATGGTAGCCAATCACTATTATTATTATTATTATTATTATTATTATTATTATTATTATTATTATTATTGGCGTATCGGCCATTTCTGACCACGCTACACGATTCACGTGTGTGATTTTAGGATTAGCTTTTCAGCTGTATCCCGTTGTAAGACAAGGTTGTTACGCCTCGAATTGTAAATTAAGAAATAATAGGATGATGAGGGGTGAAAGGACAATCACAAATACGACCATGCCTACGCAGGACTCGAGCCTGCAGCCTCCTCGGCGCAGACGACGGCTGCCACAACCGTCTGCGCCACGAGGCCGGTAAACCATTATTATTATTATTATTATTATTATTATTATTATTATTATTATTATTATTATATTATTATTATTCTCTCTTTATTCACAGCTTTCTGGAATTACAGTAATCACACAGATACATATCAAAGCATGATCACTTATTACTTAAAAGTTAATAAATAGAGCTTACAGTATTTACACAACATTTATAAAAATTAAGACCTTTGAATTGTATACAAAAATTTTCAACAAATGTCTTATAAATCTGAACCCATAATTCTTCTAACCAAAGAACATGTATTAATTATTACCGCTTTCTGCATGTTTATCAAAATATTTTTGTTTATATCCAGTTCTTCCACTGACTTTACAGTGACCTTTGGTACGATACCAGTTGCTGAGATTACAATAGGGATTGTCTTCGCATTTTCCAAGGACCATTCCTCCTTCACGACTTGGACCAATTCTCTGTATTTTCCCAGCTTCGTCTGGTAGGTGGTCATGATGTTGTCAACCACCGCGAAGTCCACAAAGAAGACTTTCTTGGATACCCTGTCCCAGATAGTGATATCAGGTCTGTTGTGATGGACGGTTTTGTCTGTCAGGATGCTTCTGTCCCAATACAATTTGTAGGCGGTATTCTCTAGGACCGTTTGGGGATGATACTTATAATATGGTGTTATCACGTGCAGAAGACCGTATTTCTCAGCAAGTTTGGCATGGATAATACGTCCAATGTTGTCATGCCTTATTTTATATTCAGAGGGAGCCAGTACACTACAGCCAGTTAATATATGCTGGATTGTTTCAGATCTTTGGAAACACATTCTGCAATTATAATCTATTATTATTATTAATTAATATAATTATAATTATTAATTATTATTATTTAGTGTATTCGTCATAAATATTTAAAATTGAAGTAAAAATATAAACGTCTGGCACTGACATTCTTGTAACAATAAAAAATACATGCGTAATGACGTAACGCGGAATAGTGGAATATCACATCCATTTTTAGTTACATACTTAACAAGAATTGAAGAGTACGACCTACTGAGGTAGCTCTACAGGTAATGCTGCAGTGCCTATGACCGAGAGGTCCTAGGGTTGGAGTCCCGACAGTGTCAGGATTTTCAAAAGTAGTTATAAAGCTGGGTCGAATTCAGCTGCTGACTAAGAGAAAAATGCCAGCGGCCGGTTGCTCTGATTGGTAGTTTCTCGTAGTTTCGCCAAGCAAGACCAAGCAAATGACAGAGAAATACCCTAACAATGGGGCACGGACCCGTGCGCGATCAATCGTTCCCCTTCCTTGTCCTATCCTCACCCCTTACACAATATTCTTAAATGCACTAAATTACTACACATGTCACACATCACCACGATCTTAGAGCTTGTTTCGGCTGGGGCAGTACCCCACTGGAGGGTAGATACAGGGAGAGAGAAATACCCAGCAAGTCGACCAGCAGGTCGGTGTCGGTTCTCGCCACGCTGAGGGGAAAGAACGCCATCTCAGGCGTTAAAAAACACACACAACACTTACGGGACTAACGACCGAAGCAGTTGGCTCGTCCGTAAACACAATTGAATAGTAAGAATGTTCAAAAGGCATTGAGAGCTATACACGAAAATAAAAGAGAGACGTTGAATGGTCAACAAAAAATATGGTAAGAAATAGTAGTAATTCGCATTACTGCCACTATGAAATGCAGAATAAACGAAAGAAAATTTCACTCATGAAATGACGATCTTCAAGACAATTCAAATCCTAAACCTTGCCTCCGAAAGCGCCTCAGAGATTCGCCATCGATGTAGATGTTTTTATAACATCGATATTTTCATTCTAACATCGATGCTTTTACTTTGTTGATATTTCATTTTTGAATTAAAATATAATAATAAAAACTACAATAAATTTTACATATCCATAATCTGAATATTGTTTAGACAAAAGTCACCAAGAGACAAAAGTAAGTTAGTCGAATTTTTATTAATAAGTATTATTATTTTTGTCTTATCGAAAAAAGGAAATAAAGTTCGTTAATTGTTCTGCAATTTTTTGACTTTGTTTTGTCAGCTGAACCTCAATTATAAGTTCATACACACTACCGACATGAAATCGCGCCCTCCCCCCATGGGTCATAAAATGTTTTTACAACCATCGAAGTTTAAAAACAACGATGGTTTGGGATGGATGTATTTTGAACATAGATTTTCAAAATTTAAGCATCGGTATTCTGAAATAATGATGTTTTATTGTCGATGGTCTTTCCCTAAAGCGCCTCCGCTTTCGTGGCCGAGGAGCGAAACGAGTTCTTTGTCGTGGGGCCTCCTGGCATTCTAATCGCCTCCCCTCCAATTGGCAGCACTCACCCACCGCTCTGTCGCCAAGGTGGCCATCACCATCACGTCTGCCTCGGACTCTCCCCTGGATCGAGGTCACCGCCTACGCCTTCCCCTCTCTTCGTTGCTTTTCTTCTTACCTCCTCCTTGATGATCATTACCAGGCCGTCTAATTGATACCGATTTCTCCGACAGTCATACGTCACTCAACGACCCTTCACAATAGCCTTCTGCAAAGTTGGCTGTAAAGGCAGCTTCCACACTTCCTGTATTCGCCTAGTAGCGAGCGACTACTCGCCCACTCCCGAGCAGCTCATGATCGTTTCCTTCCATGTGTGCAAAAGACACATGCAGTGCAGTGGGTGGGCGGGCACCGAATGTTCGTTGTTCGGCAAATAGCACGCAAACCCATCCACACTCCTGGGGATTCGGCAAGCGGTTGGTCGCTACTCGGCGGATACCGAAAGGGCGGAGGCGCCGAAAGAGTGGCCACTAGTAAATCCGCCACCAGTCCGTATCTCGGCATCATTTTATCTGTTATAACGGAGTGAAAGGGTTATTTTCACAAGACCAATGCAACGCAAGTTACTAACAACTTCAGCATTCCGACAAATTTATTAATGACTCGTGAAATAAATTTTCGTCAGTTTATTAAAATTATCCGTCACAACATTGACCGTAAGCTTGTCAGGCAGTAAATCTTATTGGTCGGAAATTCCCTCCTTGGTGTTCTCAATCAATTTCACAGTGGTATACTACGTAAGTTAATAAATAATTTCTCGGCAGTCGAGAACTCCATCTTTGGCATTTCCCAGCTCAAAATCCTCCTCCTCCATCTCCACCGTCCTGTTTTCTCCGCCAACGCCCCCGCGCCCGCCTCCTCCAGTTCCCGCCTTCGCCTTGGGCGCTCACGACCCTCCCGCCCGCTGCCTGCCTTTTCAGTTATTTAATTATCTGCCCAGCGGCTCGTAACATAATACTCTCTTTGCGGGCGGGTGGGCGGTCGCGCGGCGCGCCCGGGGCGGGGCGGCGCCGTGACGAATAACCACTTTGTTCCCGCTGGACGTTGACGAGTTTCTGGTGCAACCGTCTTTGCAAGGCTCTTCGCCGCTCGCCCACCGCCGCCGCCCTCAACAAGCGACTCCTTCAGGCTGAAGGCCTTCGCGTCGCGGTGCTTCGCCGCACAATGGGCCCGAATGGGCCGGACGGCGCTAAACGGGACGCACGCCAAATTGGCAACTGTCGCATCAAAATGCGAAAACCTGAGAGACATATGATTTATGTTGCAAGTAAACCATAAAAATAATGTATTTTCAAGTGTACTTCTTCGCAACATTTGAAGTAATTCATTTGCTTTTCGTTTAATGTATTATTTTGATTTTCAAATTTCATTTCAATAACTTACCTAATATTTTATTTTAAAATACATTTTGTTTTAGAAGTGTTCTTCATAAAGCTCCTCAAGTAAAAAAAAAGAGAGAGAAAAATGTTACAAGTGTTTCTTAAATTTCATTTTGTACGATGGTTTATGGTACTATTAGTTGTATAAGGATGTTACAGATTTCCAACTTAATAATAATGTACTTATGGATTCGTAAGAACAATTTTTTGCAAAAAATAAAAGAGACAATTCAAACAATAGTTTAACATTACTAAAAACATTTATTAAATTATTTAAGACTAAACAGCTTTACAATATTTAATACAATTAATTTTAAACCGAATTTCGAATTTTTAATATTAATTTTAATCATATACATATAACGCTCGGATCACTTTAACGCTTCTTCCCAAACGCCTCGTAGAGCAAAAGCATGAGTCATTTCATTACGATATTCAATTCATTAATAAATATTAAAATTATATTTCACTTTATAAATTAAAATGTTTGTGTCTCAGCTCACAGAAGTGTTCGCGGGCTTGAGGTGCCGTTTCGCCCCACTGGCAGCCGCTGGAGGGCAGCACTCGAATTAATAAAACTCCACGAGCGGGCCGGACTTTCTTCGAAGGCGGAAGCTCGTGATTAAGGCAACTGAAGAAGAAGAAGAGGTGGAGGAGGCGCGAGGGGGAAAGGTCTCGAGTAGCGCGGGGCAACCGGTTCGGCGTGCGCGCCCGCCGCGGGCGCCGCCTGCCAGGGCTAGGCGGGGCGGGGCGGGACCAGGCGGGATGGGACGCGGCGGGGCAGGCGGGATGGGGTGCGGCGGGACGGGGCGGGGCGAAGTGGCGCGGGGCGGGATGGGTAGGGGCGGGGAGGGCGGGGCGGGAGTGGCGGGGAGGGGCAGGGAGTGGCGGGGAGGGGCGGGGAGGGGCGGGGAGGGCGGGGAGGGGCGAGGAGGGGCGGGGAGGGGCGAGGACGAGCGGTGAGAGGCGAGGAGGGGCGGGAAGGGGCGGGAAGGGGCGTGACGCGGCTCTCGTAAGAGGTCAGGGAGTCGAACCAGATGCCACGGGCGCGGGCCGACCTTTCATTGATTGATTAGTTTTATTTCCGAGCGCGTCATCTGTTAAGGTCATTAGTCTTGTAAGTTTAATGCGTGTTATATTTGGGGTGGTAGAGTTGTTTCTTGCCCGCTAGAACATGCGATTTGGTACCAAATTACACGTCGGTTCGTAAGAGACACCGTCTCAACCGCAAGTTCCCGACTAATCTACGGAGATGTGTTGTAGTGTACTGGATGTAAGTACGTGTGTGTATAAACGGGGAGAGGAGAGGACAAGGATGAGGAAGGAAAGGAAACGCCCAGATCACGGCCCATTTGATTAGGACTGTTCCAACATTCGCCCGGAACTGATCTGAGAAACAACGAACAACCGAGAGAGGTTGCTCAGGGCATCAACTGATGTCTCTGCAAAGACCTAGGTCCAGGTTCGTCCTCCCAGTCTTCGGTTCGACTCCCGACTGTGACAGGATTTTCGACACTTGGTACTTAGGTCCAATTCAGGCCGTCTGGAGAATTCTAGTGGCCAGCTGCTCTGATCGCTAGTTTTCTGTGGTTTCTCCGATCAGTACCAAGTGAATGTCGAAACAGTACCCTAACAGACGTGTTATGGACCGGACGCGATCTTTCCTTCCTCTTCCTTGTCCTATCCTCACCTCTTACTTATACGTAATCGGATTTTCGTACGGATTTTCGACACTTGGTACTTAGGTCCAATTCAGGCCGTCTGGAGAATTCTAGTGGCCAGCTGCTCTGATCGCTAGTTTTCTGTGGTTTCTCCGATCAGTACCAAGTGAATGTCGAAACAGTACCCTAACAGACGTGTTATGGACCGGACGCGATCTTTCCTTCCTCTTCCTTGTCCTATCCTCACCTCTTACTTATACGTACTTACACTTACCTGCACCACACTATCACATATGTCGGTGGCTTAATTAGAGGTAGTCCCGACTGGGACTGGGCCCCGCTGGTGGGAAATAGTACCTGGTTAGGAAAAATATCGCTAGCCGACAGAAGGTCGACGCCGGATTTCACCATCTATCAGCTGGTAAAGATCACCGCCACCTCTGGACAACACACACTACATTTACGGGACTCAAGACCTTAGCAGATGACATGTCCGGAATCACTAATCAACCAATTAACAACGAACAACTTCCGATCGGAGCATCCGGCCTCTACAATTTTCTTCCGGGCAGCGACTGAATTCGGCTACCGCTCTGCAATATCCAAACTCCTCCACCGTCGGGATTCGAACCCTAGACCCGGTCAGAGACGCTCCGGATGCAACGCGTTGCCCCCTGAGGTATCGCGGACGGCTCGCGTCACGAGGCGGTCGGGGGAGTCGAACCAGATGCCACGGGCGCGGGCCGCCCGGCACCGGAAGGCGGTGGATGGCGTCGCGCGAGAACGACGCGGTCCAGGAAGCCGTACGGGTTTGGGTTGGGCGCGCGCAGCTGCGCGCCCGCGCCGCAGGAGGCGCTGCCAGGGGGAGGCGGGCGGCGCCACGCCGTTACACGAAGCGGTAAATTAAGACGCGCGCTTCGGATATTGAATGCAAGAGAAGTTGCATCGCAGGGAAGAAATTCTGATCGTTATTATTGAACGGTTTTTTGATACGAGGAGTGCGAGTTCGTTGGCGCTCTGACCATTTTGCTTCCTATTTCGTACTGCAGGTAGTTCAAACTCTCGTTTACCATTTTTACATGGTCTCTTTTCATTGTAATCTCTAAAAAGATACATTATCCGGCTGTTTTTAATCATGTGCAAACAATTTCAATGTATATAGTAGATTATCATGAGAATGATAAAGCATTGGAACTCACGCTCAAATAAATACTCCATTCAATACTTTGCATCCACACTTAAAACTATTATTATGATTGTAAATGAAGCACACTGACACTGAGACGAATATTGTAAAATTAGGCAACCTAGAGAAATTACTAATGAAAAAGTGCGACGCAAACAATTGAAAATATTGATGTTTTAACGACAAATAAAGATATTGAAATCTTCAGTTTGTGGTGTTAATGTATTTTCCTGTATCTCTGTATTAATAAAAATCAACCGTGGAAAAAGTCTATTTAATTTTGACATCATCTGATATATACTTCGGTTTTTCTTTCTTGGCGCACGGTATTTCACATCGTTCTCGGTTGTACCGCTAGGAGTCGCATGATCGCGACTGTATCGAGCAGTGCGATCATGCGTCTTCTGGCGGCACAACGGAGAACGACGCGAAATACCGTGAGATACTCCATTTTATTGACACATGCCCAGGCGCCAAGAAAGAAAAACCGAAGTATAATGAACCAAAAATGTTAGTTCCCAGAAGTTCACTATCACTGGAGTCGACTCTATCTCGTTTAGGTCCAATGGTCTGCGTCGTAGAACCGACCCAGATTTCGGGAGAGGAAACAACATCCGCGCCTGATATCGGCAACAAAGTGTCACTTGCGTTTCTCACACTGGAGGCGATAAGAGACAATTTCCGCAAAGCAGCTTCCCACTGCTTCCATCGTCCCGACCTCCCTTATCTGCGATAGGCGGCGAGGCGCCACCGCCCTCGCCCAGCGGAGTCACGACCTTCCCCGAGGGACCACAACCGCCAGGCGCCGGCACGTCCTCTCCCAGGGAGTGAATTTGCACGCCGACTCTTGATGGAAAATTTTGTCCTAATGGCTTAAATTTGAGAATTCTGTGGTCGCAGGAGTAAAAGTTCTTAAGTCAAAAATACTTACTTCAAAAAAAAGAGTTCTATTATTGAGTCGTAAGCTATATTAACCAGATGAAGCTATATTTCCCAACGCTTTTCTCTCGTTAAGGAGACAACATGAATTCAGTCGTTTTACTAAAATAAATATAGATACTTAACTTGTAGTTTTAGTACTTAAACCAATATCACGGAGTAAAATTCTTAAATCAATTTCCTGGCGATATTGGCTTAAGTACTGAAACTACAAGTTAAGTATCTATATTTAATTTTAGTAAAACGACTGAATTCATGTTGACTCCGTAACGAGAGAAAAGCGTTGGGAAATATAGCTTCATCGGGTTAATATAGCTTACGACTCAATAATAGAACTCTTGTTTTCTCCCAACTAAGATTTTTGACTTGAGAACTTTTAATCCGCGACCACAGAATTCTCGAAATTTAAGCCATTAGGGCAAAATTTTCCATCAAGAGTTGGCCCTAAAATTAAGTACTCGTATAATTCCAGCCCTGTTCTTTAAATGTGGTGTATTGTCATTTTTTATCCCACCAGTCACAGAGAGACTACATCAGTAAGGAAATTTCGAAAATTGATGTTTCGGCAGTAAAATCGGAATTATTCTACTTGTACAATGTCTAAAACGAAGAACATACAATCCTAATCCACACCAGTAAATATCTAGGTTAAGCAACTAAGTCTTCAAGATATCAATGAAGACATGTACTAGAATTTTCACCGTAGAAGTGAAATAGAGTGATATATTAACAGGATACAACAAAAAAACAAGAAATACTTATAAACAACAGTTTATGGAGGTCGCAAAGCAACGGGAACTTCGTATTGCTGAGCAATAATATATACGTATATTGTCGCCATACTATCCCGACTAGAATTCAAAACTTAAAGGCTATTATTATGTTCGCTATGAATTTTCACACTGGAAATGCTTGGAAACATGTAATACTTATTTAATATTCAATATATTTTCTTTATAAAGAACAAGTGCCATAGATGGAGAAAAGTGAAATGATTTTATTATGTAAAGAAGTATTACTGTAAAACTAGGATACGTAAGATATTTTATTCCTTCTAAATCCATTCAAGAGATGTTTTAATTTTTATTTTCTCTGCTCCGTCGAAAGCAAAAGTTAACAAACAATTAAATTCGAAGTAAAAAAAAATTTTAAGTGGCCATAGTTGGTGCTTCTGCCCTATACTACATAGCCCCGGAGGAGGATGCATCTGCGTGGATTGCGAATTGACAAGGGGGAGCAGGAGAAAGATCTGAATCTGGGGCGAGAGAACAAAAACTTTCAAAACCATTCTTAGGAAATGTCGATACTGTACTGCGTAAGAGGATGTGGAATTTTGAATGCTCCCCTATGGAGAAAATTACCATTTCACACACTGCGTCTGCAACTTGTAATTCTTTAAACACAAGAAAAGTATAAATAATACTTAATTTATTATGATTCTTTCTCAACCACAATATTAAAAATTGTGCAGAGCACACAAACAGGTCGTGCTAATATTCAAATCATGAAGTAGTATATCTATAGAAAAATCGTAAAGATGTAGAATGCACGTAGTAGCACTAGTATGCACATAGCATTATACGAAGTAGTTATAATGAAATTTCGATGAAAGATTTACTCCGAAATTAAGTGAATGCGAAATGATCAATTTCATCCTCCCTTACCATGATGTAAATTCGTTTTATAGTAAGAGGAAGAATAAAAACATGATACAAGACCGATGTAAACAACAGCTTAATTGATAAATGCTATGAATCATAGAAATAATTTCTCACAACGCAAACAATACTTTTTAACTGACTTCAAAAAGGATTTAATTCACAATTAATTTTAAAATGTTTTCACCTGGAATTTCTGCTAATAAATCCCGATTATTTCTTTTCATTTGCCTCAAAGCTCCCTGTGGTAGCAGGCTTATTTATTCAATGTTGATAATGGGATCCGATGATATAATAAATAATGAAATGCTACAACACTTCATCCCTGCAAACCACACTAGCACATAAACTTCAGAACCTAAATCAGACACGGGGAAGTTTCCAAAATGGATATTATCCATTTGACCTGTCTCCACATGAGGCCCTGTGATTTTGAAAATCTTTTAAATTGAAGAGGTACTTCATAAAAACCCTATCCTTATCCTCATTCTCATTAATTACATACCACATTAAATTGATAACAGTGACGCTGTGAAAGTCCTCTTCCCTTGGGGTTATAATGGTTTCTTCAATATTACACAATATTAGGCTTCTATTTAGCGTTGGGTGAGATCATTTATCTTATTCATTTTGATTTTTTCAATAAACTGTTCTTGTGTTCAACCTAAATCAAGATTAAAGGTAATTGGGACTTTACATACTGGAACCATCGCCAGTTTCAGAATCTGGAAGTTCTAGACTGCAGACGTCTCATCAGATCCCGTTACTTCACCTGAAAAGGCCAGTGGTAGGACAAAACATCTATTGCTCCAATGACGAAGGATTCCAGGCAGAAAATAACAATAGGGCTAAAGAAATCAAGGTTGTGGAAACAACAGTCTTGACACAAAACCTTCTACAAGAAATCGTCGGAAAGGCACGATCTCGAGAGGTGGCCAATAGCAGTGCAGAGCAGAGAACAGAAAGGACAGGAGCGAGGGTTCGACGAGGCCTTATGTCTTCACCTACACCACAAGACCATGGGTCACATTCAATGGTAGAGGCTAGCCTGCCCGGATAATGACTCACAATTATAACTAAAAACCATCAAAACGCATTAATAAGGGCCAATCAAATACTTTTCTTCGATTTTCATCGTATGACTTGAATTGCAGTCACAATGGCCGTACCAAGAAACTCAACATGGCCGAAGCCGGGTCTCTCCGGTTTGGCATACGCATTGAGGTATGATCATGGTGAAATGATACGAGAGATGGTGCAGGTTATGAGATGGAGGGTATCCTTGGAAAAAAGAAGTGCAAATGGAAGACACACAAAGGAATTTGGGATCAGACCGCTCAATCCATAAATTCCACAGGGTTCCACGAGATCTGAACACCTTAAAATGTTTCGTGACTATAATCATAAATATTATTCACGGTAAGAGCGAACGAATAAATTCTGCCTGACCAACAGCCCTGCAGTCCAAATATTACACGTAATTTACTTTTGTTATAAATTGGGTGTTGTTTTCTGATATTTTCAAATTTGAAAATTCTCGTAAATAAAGTTTAGACACTAAATTTATATTATGAACTTTATTTATACGAGCCTTTGCGGAAAGACAAAAACTTCAGTTTTTTTTTATCAAATGCGATAAAAAAAAGTTTCCTCACTAACCTATCCTTCCGCATTACGTTCAAATGAATTTGGACATGTCACTATGAAGTTGTCTAATGCCAGGAGATTTAATAAACAAAGGAATAGCAAATTGTCATTTTACATCGTAAAATAGCCTTGACAGATTCGCACCATTCACACACAGTGTAGTTAAGCGGATCTGACCAACAAGTTAGCGTATTTTCGATACCAGAGAAAGAGAGAATGAGGGTGGGATAAATATTGTTTCAAGTTAGTTTTATTGTCTAACACTTACAATTATGTTCAAAAACGTTTTTATTTACCAAAGAGAATTATACCAACTTGAAATACTGGTATAAATTTTATATTTCTGGTTTTTTATATATATATATTATATATATATATATATATATATATATATATATATACAAACTCTAGCCCTCCGTACAGACTGGGTACTGGGAAGTGCAAGCTGCATTTAGTGCGAATTAGAACACCTTATTCTTTTTTTACCAGTTTCTTCTTCCGGAGTAAAATAGCTTAAGATCTTGTCAGATCACATCATTTCTATTCGCGTTATGGGGTAGTAATTATGAAGTTCCACCAAGAGGTCCAATCAAAACTAGTTTTAAGGTAATTTCCTTTCAATCCTGAATAATTAATTGCCGAAGTTAACAGAGATGCTTTGTTTAAACACAGTGCCTGAAATCGTTACATTCTGAACTAGCGTGTGTGCACGGCCGAAGCTGCTACATACACGTGTTTCCTGTACATTACATTGCACTCTCATATTGCAAACAGGTATCCGCACGCACCTGAGATAATAACACGGAGCGTCAGACTACCCGCCTAAAACCTGCCTATTTACCCTTCCCAGTTCGTTTCCTCACCGTACTGACTTCTATTTTCCTTCCTCCTAGCTGTTATCTCTTTCTCTCTTCCCCTTTTCTCCGGCCCCCTCTCTCGCCCTCCCTCCCTCTCCCTCTCTCGCCCTCCCTCCCTCTCGCCCTCCCTCCCTCCCTCTCGCCCTCTCGCCCTCCCTCTCGCCCTCCCCTCCCTCTCCATCTCTAGCCCTCCCTCTCTCTCTCACCCTCCTTTCCTCTCTCGCCCTCCCTCTCTCCCTCTACACTTTGTCCCCTTCTCTCCCCTCCCTGTTTCTCATCACTCTTTCCTGCCACCGTATCTATTCCTCTTCAGTCATTTCGTCATGTACCCAGTTTCCCCACCAATTCCTCCGCAACTCTTCCTCGTCATCAATCATAGGCCTTCATTTCTCTCCGCCACTGGCTCCACCCTGCCAGCGGGCGGCCGGCGCGCAGGTTGCGGGCGGGGGGCTGCGGGCGGTGGGCTGTGGGCGGCGGGCGTGTCGAGCAGGCCACGGGGCGCGTGCCGTCGGCCGCTCCTTGCTCTACCCGCGGCTCCGCACGAGCCACGGCCTAACGGGACCGAACTAACCGGCCCAGATGTCCCGCGCACCTACGCTCGGCTACGTGCTCTTAGTGTTAGTGTCGCCCTCATCCACGCGACCATCTCACAGACGGAGATACGGATCAAGCAAGTTCTAACTAGAGCTGAGTCCAATTACTGGGAGCTATAGTAAGTTGAAGTGGTTGAATGGGTATCTGAACTTCCCTTGCTTTGATTACAAGTTCACAAAGAGGTACACATCTACAAATAGCAAAACATCACGGGTAAATATCATAATGGTAATGCTGTATCAAGTTGACAAGAGTGATAAATTTTTGTGTACGCCAACCATTCGATTGATACAGATCCTAATGGTATGATCATCTACCGAGAATGGACAGTTCACATATCCTCCCACAAAGTTTTAAATGTAAACCTCAAGGTGGAAATGTGGATCATCCAAAACTGTGGTGGAATGACCAAATAGAATTCCTAGAGACGGAACAGGTCTAAAGGCCTAACCATGATGCTGTGTTTTCGGTTTTAAATATAAAATTTTACTACGTAGTTTACAGTACTGTATAAATGAGAAGTGTATGAATGTTTTTAGAGCTGTGCTTAACAATCAAAATCATCCAATACATATGGTTTAAATAACACAGAAAATGTAGTACAAAAACTTTGTTTTTATTTATTTGCTATATAATTATGTAAATTAACAGCGTAACCTTTTTAACCTAAGACATATTGTCTGTTATGAAATTAGCGCTAGCGAAGAACACGCAAAGATTGAGAAAATAAAATTCCATTGATTCTTCTAAAAGTCCCTTTACTCAGCATTATTCAACTTTATTATTTTGACAAAGCAAAAACGAGAAACTTACCTTGGTAATCAAGTTATACCGAAGGGGTATCTCCTTCAGCATGAAAAGTACCTTTCGAGCGGACTCTGAACCCAATAAAAGGTGGCCAAGCTAAAGGTGAAATTAGCAAAAGCGCCGCAGTAATTGCCAAGAGCTCCGACGGAGAGCTCCAAATGCTAATTGAGTTCGGTGCACGCGCGCACGCACGATCGCCGCATGGTCACGGCTGCGGACGGCGGCGTGGCCACCGAGAACATTCTAGGTGGCAATGACGGCGGGCGGCCAGGTTTCTATACTTCGATTTTTCTGTTGCGGCCTATGACATTCGGTCATTGTTACACCTCCTGCCTTATAAAATGAATCGTTTTAATTAATTCGCCGACAGTCACGGTGGTCGGGTTTATCTATATAAATGAAACAAAGTCGGCTTAGTTACACCATTTATAACTCAAAAACGGCTGGACCAATTTTAATTATCTGGTTTGTTGGATACATATCCGTCACGAATTGTGGAACAACTATTAAAATATGGGGAAAATGGCGCTGTAGGTAAAAAACTAAATATTCGTATCAAATACAACCCGCTGCACTCGGTAGGAGTTTTGAATCTGTATCGTTAAATAACTCCTAAACAAAGCGTTCCAGGGTCATTGAAAACTAAAATTATGAAGCTACAGGCCTCAAAGAAACGTTTCTCACACCGTAATATACAGGATGAGATCTTTTTGAACATTCTATTATATTTTTGCTGGTTGACGCTTCTCGATATTACTCCACATGCTCAGAGACGTACAGAATCTGCAACTAAATCTGAATGAGAGGGGCACAGAGAAGCAAAGACAGAGACAGACAAAGAGAGACCAGAGATATATGACAGGGACAGGGTCAGGGAGACGGAAAGAAAGACGGAGAGAGGCGGAGAGACGTAGAGAAAAAGAGAGAGAAGGAAAGATGTTGAGAAAGGGAGAGGGAAGGAGAGAGAGGGGGATACAGGGCAGAACAATGTCTGACGGGCTCCGCTAGTTACTTTACAAGTATAATTGAGATTTAAGCGACAAAACAAAGTCAAAAATATGCAGAACAATTTACAGACGTTTATTATGTTGGATAAGACAAAAATAACACACTACATTTATTAATAAAAATTCCACTAACTCTGATTTCACTCTTGGTGACTTTGGTCTAAAAAATGTTCTAATTGTATGTGAAAATTATTGTAGTTTTTTTTTAATTATTATATTATTCATTCAAAAATAAATTATCAACCACGTAAAAACATCGAACTCAAAACATCAATGTTAATAAAACATCGCATCCAATAAATCGATGTTAAATACATTGATGTTTGTATAAATATCGATGTTTTGAAAACATCGACGTCGGTGTCGCAAAGCCAATGTGCAGTAAGAGAAGCCCCTTTCATCCCACATCCTGCGGCGAGCTGAGAAAGGCCTCCTGCGATGACCAAGCGCTCAAGCGTTCAGGTTCAGTTTTGTTAATTGTTATTTTATTTTAGTGTGCTTTGTCAATTAAAACTTAATTGTAAATTAAAGAACACTGCCATTGTCAAATTAAATTCTCCCCCGTGCCAACGTAAATGTTTCAAAGTCACTAAGGTTTTTGGGCGATGTACAGTAGAGACGCGGTAATTCGGGTT
The DNA here is from genome assembly GCA_031308135.1 of Acheta domesticus. Lineage (NCBI taxonomy): Eukaryota > Metazoa > Arthropoda > Insecta > Orthoptera > Gryllidae > Acheta > Acheta domesticus. The sequence continues at coordinate 41,358,204 of JAHLJT010004567.1, read as the reverse complement.
AATCTCCGATTCCGCGCAATCGCGGATGAAAACAAAACCAAAGACCACGTGTGCCAGTGTTAATAAGTCTGAATTGTTGTAACCGGTTCGCGCTCATGTATATCTGTATGAATATTATGTAGACTACTTATAATTTTAATAAAATCAGCACATTAAATCTGACTTCATTATACGTTATAGCTGAAACTTCCGTAACGTATTTTCCTTTTTTTTCGTAAAATTCGAGATTTTTGTAATCCGAGGTACCATTATCCCCGATTACCTAGGATAATCGCAACTCTACTGTATTCTGAGTTGGGCAGTATTTAAATACTTGTATTTGAAATATGTATTTTAAAAACATTTTGGATTTGAAAAACTGTATTTCTCAGATTTTTAGACATGTATTTTAGAGATGTATTTAAATAAATTAGATAGGTGTATTTTAAAAAAAGGAATACTTAAAATACTTGAAGTACAGATGAAGATAACGAGGATAGTTTCTTTTTGTTTGATCCTCCTAGTGAATGAACCTCATAATAAACATAAATAAAAGCTCCTCTCATCGGTTGAATTTGAATTCTCTTCATTTGTAAATGATAAATCATTAAAAATGCTGGATAATTATCCGACAGTAAAAATTATTTTATTCCTTATAACACTAGTTTGTGTTCATCAGCGCCAGTTCAACAACTGATTTTATTTACGAGTTTTATACATTTCCCAACTAGGGGTATTCTGCCTGATAATTTGTTTGAAAAACTATACATTTTAAAATAAAATTCCATTTATTTGATTTAGACATATTTTTGATATCATTTTATATTTGAAAGTATTTTTATGAAAGTCTAAGTGAAAGTGATTTATATTTGAAAGCTTTTAGTTATGGTTCAGAAATGCATGACTGTCAATTAGTAATTTATTGTAATTGACAATTACAAAATACCGTTGCAATAAAAGAGTTCTCATGCAAATTCATTGTATTTACTGTATTTTGAATATTTGAAGAATTTTAAATACATATGTATTTAGCCATTCAAAACCTAATGTATTTAGAGAATGTATTTAAATACTTCTTTACAAACAATTTTGGCGAAGTATTTAAATTCTAAATTTCAAGTATTTTGCCCAACCCTGACTGTATTGTTAACATGAATGTGTTAATTTTGAACGTGTTTTGTTCGTCGATGTCGCATTCCTTCTAGGCATGCGCGGTGCATGCGGCGGGGGGCGGGCACGTGCAGGGCGGGACTCGGCGGGTGCGGGGCGTTGTCAGTGTTGCCAGACGGTCTTAAGCAATTCCCCCAAGATAGCGCTGAGAAACCCCCCAAAAACCGACAAAAAATTTAAAAAATACGCTTATTTCATAGTTTAAAATATATGGGAGGTATGGAAATGAAAGAAATACGAAAAATATTGTTAATTATAAATGATGATATTTATATTTTACAGTTAACTTGTCAGTTACAGTTAAATTGAAACAATATTAAGAATTTTTAATTACAACAAATATATTATATTTCATTTTCATAAATAAATAATGTATTATTTATTTTGCTGTCTAGTGCCAACCCTACTATTCATGATACAAGGCATATGTACTCACTGGAATGCAATACATATGTTTTTATTAAATTAAAATATTTCATTAAATAACACAATATAACATTTTTTTCACAATATAACACAAATTTAACATTTTAAGAACTCAATTAAATCCCCCCCCCAAGAAAATCACCAAATACATTTGCCCCGTAAAACAACTCCCAAAGACCAAAAAATCCCCTAAAGTTAGGGGGAAAATCCCTATTCTGGCAACACTGCACCGCGGCGAAGCAAAGCAAACGGCGGAGGGTTTCTCGAGCACCCCGCGGCGCGGCCGGTGCCTTCAAAGGCTCCGCCAGGGGCGCTCATCCGGGACCGGGCGCCCCCGCACGAGCCTCGCCGCCACGCCGAGTGCGCCAGCTCTCGATAGCCCACGATCGACTCGAGCACCGCTCCGCAGGCACGTCGCGCCGGATTTTTGCGCAAACGATACGACCGAAGGATTTGCCGGGAAGTCGGGGTTGAAGTGGAGTCGCTAAAAAGGGCGCTTTGGCACGGATTAGAGAACAGCAATCGACTGCGTTTTTGAGCCTCCGCGCATGAGCCAACTCGAAATGTACTCGAAGTGATAGCGGAACCCGATATTCCACTGGATTTAGGCGCCATTTAGCGCCTCCTTGAATCGCATGCTTATCCATCAATGGGCCTCGCTACACATTACTGAATTTTTTCCAACTTGGCAGCAGAGTGTATTGAGAATCTGTATATTCCCATTAATGCAACATGAAGTTGGTGGCATTAATCAGAATATACCATTATCTGCTTTATATGGTGTTACATTTATTTAATATTATAATTACATAAAATATACTAGTATATACAGATGAGTGATTAATGGGCAGCTCTTGGTGAACAAATGCGAATCAAGAGGAAGCGGTACTATGGGAATTTAGCGTACTCTGTTGCCGTAGTTCGGAACTTCTCATCATCGAACCAAAACATTAATGCAACACTTATCTCGACTTCACCTGCTATTGATATCGATATTACTGTCGCCATAAGTTTCATCGTTCCAAAACTTCGTAATATCGCGTTATTGCACATATTCTGCGTGAGGAGTGAATTCCCATACTCAATTGCGTTACTGCTTACTCGATACAGCTGACGTAATGCGACAGCAACGTTCCAAGAAAGAGGCTGAAATTAGCTCGTATTACCGTTTTGCGTAGCGGAAAAGCAGCGTGTCTGGGCACTATAGAGAGTCAGAAAAGCCTCTCTGCAGTGGCACCTCGCTGGTGAGACGGCTAGCAATAGAAGGTATGTTGGTAGCACGAGCAGCAGCTTGAAAACGCAAATTGTGTACTAAACTCACCACAATCATAATAGATGCTGGAAGTGTTTTCCTCTTTTCTTGTTTCCCAGTGATCTGGTTGCTTCCAAAGTAAAAGAATGTTTTTTTTAATTGAAGGCCTTGGTTCGGCTCAGTGCGGACAGACCTTCCTGGCGCACTGTACAGTAATCCCTCAACCTTCGCGAGAGTTAAGTTCCCAAAAACCTCGCGAATGTTAAATCCGCGAATGTTAAGTCTACCTTTTAATGAAGAAAGGTGGGTTAGGTCCCTGGACATCGAAAAACTGTTAAAAAAAAGAAAAAAACCTGACAATGAATTACAGTAGAACTGATTAAGCGCTACTACAAACAGAATTCACAATTAACATTCCAAAATGAAGAAATAAAATAATGTCTGAAACTTATTTCAAAGTTGAAAATGATTGGATACAAGATTTGCTAATTTTTTTTGTTTCATCACCTTTCTCGCTGTTCTAAAATCCAAATATGGAAGAGTTCCTGCTTGTATTCTTTCTTCAATTTCGAAGTTATTTCCATGTTTGGATCACATTCGAATGCCAGTTCCACAAGAGCTTGTTGAATTTAGAACGCCATCAACAGTTTTGACATTGCAGTTGCTTCAGGACGCAGTTTCACTTCCGTTACTTCAGCATTACCGTCGATGAGGTTTTCTTCACTGACGATTTCCCGAAGCTCCTCTACCACGAGCTCATTATAATGAGAGTTGCACAGATCCTGAATGGCTTTTCTGTTCATTTGGCCAAAACCCATACCTCCAATTTGACGCATCTGAATTGAATTATTTTACAATTGTGTAATTTTATAAATGTGAATTGACATTTCATCTGTGAAATTTTTGAAGAAAGTTATACTTCCAGCTCCGAGGTCTGCCGAGTTCGCTTTCCAGATGATGATGATGATGATGATGAATGATGATAAAGGAAATGAAATGTGCTCGCTTTCAAAGAAAATGTAGTACTACCAAAAGACGCACTCGCGAATGTTGAAGTCGCGAATGTTAAAAACCGATAGCAGAAATGCTACCAGTTTTAACATTCTCTAATCGCGAATGTTCGAAACTCGCGAATAGCAAATCCGCGGATGTCGAGGGATTACTGTATTAGTAATATACATTTTGTTTCGCCAGCGACGCGACGAACCGACGGGCGTACGGACAGACGCACAGCAATAGTGGACAGACGAGCAGGCAGACGGATGGTACAGGCTGGCAGACACGAAGGCGAATAGGCAAACGGACGGTCAGATGCATACAAGGAGGGTTAGTTTCTGAAAAAACTATTACAGGGGTTTCTTATTCCTACAAAATTTCGTGATCGATTTTTCGTACGCTCAACACCCAACCCTCTTCTGTACATACGAGAAAATAAAACACGACGATAAATTGTAAAAGTGATTGCCCGTTTCTTAAGTTCCCTCTTGATCGAGTTCGCAATCCAAGCTTCCAGGTTTTGCTCTGAAGCGCACGAATAGTGCTTGTGTGTCCGCACATTCCTAAACAATCTGCCTACACTTACGGAACAATTCGAGCATTTATCGCGCATACTTTTCTACCCAGTTATCTTCAAATTAATCTGATTGATTCCTTTAAATTAAATTTTATTTATTTATTGTCGCATCAACTATCAGATCTTCAAGAGTTGCGACATCTTCAATATTTGAGATTTTTTACCAAATTCCACAGTTTTGGGTTTCGCTGGTTTACATTTTTAACTTGTTTTAACATTACAGTTTTAACGTATGATTATGAAGATTCTTTGGGTGTATTGAGATAAATAGTTATTGGCAAGCTAGTGAAATGTTGCTATTTTCATCAATCTCTGTGACTGATTTTCTGCGAAAATGCTGCTCATCCCAAAATTTAGTGTTACTATCCAATATCAATTTACACAATGAAAATAGGAAGATTAAATGGTTTGACCCATGTAAAAACGTGAAACACAATATGAAACAAACTAGTGGTGCTACCGAAATAGACTTACTTTCCCGTATTAGTTCTTATTTCCTTTGGTCTCGGCTAGCTATTCGGGCAGGACACACTCTCTTCCCAGCTGTCCATCTATCGCCGCTCAAACTACATTTTTTTGCACATTTTCTTAATTTTTCGGTTCCTTTATAGTAGCACGGAAATATTATTTTCAGAATATTAAAGAACAGTAAAATATCGTCGTAAATGGCAATTTCCTTTGAAAAATTTGGAGCCGTTTTTCAGAAAATAACGTTTAAGCGCTATTGTAAATGCAAAATTTGAATATCTTTTTTCACAGGAATCTTTTGCGATTTCGAAAACTTCATTTGAAGCACATGAACTCACAAAAACAATAATGTTTACAAATTGCTGGATATGTGCATATTAACAGTGCGAGAGATCGTTAAAAAAATACATTTGTGTAATTTTTGAAAAAAACTAATACATCAAAATGAACTTTACGTCATATTAAAGAGTGCAATTTTAACTATCCGTTCGAGAAGTTTGAAGAAATAATTTGGAGCCATTTATGATGACATGGCGTTTAAGCTTTTCTGAAAATACGGGATTTTGAGCTAGTTTGCACAGAAAACGCTTGTGTTTTCGGGAAACTTTATTTGACATTATTTAAAGCACATCTACTCATAAATATAATAATGTGAACAAATCGCCGTTAGTGTAAATATTAATGAAGTGAGAGAAAAGTAAGAAACAAATAATTTTTTGCAATTTATGAAAGAAACAAAAGAATAGTGCAATATGGCGTTTATGTCATCTCATAGAGTACATTAGGCATGACCCTTGCCAAAAGTTAAAAGAAAAATTTAGAGCCTCCTTTTGAGAAAATCTTGTTTCTGTAATTTTTTAAAATAGCACATATTGCACGCATTATTGCGCGAAAACTACTAAAATTTTCAAAAAAATGTACATGACCTTTAATGAAAGAACTCACTATGTAGAACAATTTTATTTGAAGGAAAAATCTCTATCTTTAATTTTGTTGTTATAGGAAGTGGCCGAAAAAAATTCAAACTTTTGGAATTTTCAAAACGTCAGAATTAACTGCTGAAATTAGGATCTATACCTCCTTAATAGTGTATTTTTACTCTATTCTTATAAGAGAATAAGAAAAATTTGGAGCCAGTTTTTGAGAAAATTCTGGGAATGTTAGGGGGCCTTCATGTAAATCCCCCCAAAAATTAATGAATGTTTTTCAAAATCTCAGAGTTTCGACTCAGGCCAGATGGCCAGGGGTTTCTTCAATTTGGAAAAAATCTTACGCATAGTTTAGGCGCTAGTGTTGTTCACATACACCGGACGGACGGACGGACGGACGGACGGACGTTTTGTTTTCAATTGGTGTTTCGGTATCAAAACTGGGATTCTGGCTACACCATGTGTTAGAAGATTTTTTTAGCAACTAATTTTTCTATATTCTACGTATATTAATCTGTATATACGTATGTATACAGAAAAGTAAAAAATTATGAAACCATGTCACGGAATAAGATCATACAAATGAAAGTCAAAAATGTTCATGAAATGAAGTACTTGAAAATGAAGTAAGCAACAAATGCTTTTGAAGGAGAACAGTCTTTTCGAAAATAATTAAAACACACGCCAATAATTTCAGAATCAAAACGAATATTTTTACCTCAGATTTCTTGCGTTATCTAGATTATTCTGCACAACGAAACAGCGCGAAAATTAACAATGAGTGAGACATTTTGCCGTCTAGTAATAGCTACAAAACAATTATATATATGTACAAAATATTAAAATCCTGCAAATCCGAGTTAAACAATTGCGTTTGTCCTCAGAAATGGCAAGTCAATAAATCGAAACAATGAAGCTTAAAGAAACCACACGATCACAAAATGTGAACTTCAAATTCTTCGTTACCCTTATTCTATAGAACAATCGCATATCCGTGGTTTACATCCGACTCTCGAAATTCAATCGGAACGAAGTCACCTATTCAATTTTCGACAATCAATGCTTAAAACCATGTCGATATTTCCTATCAAACCTATGCTGTTTTCTAGAAGACAAAAGCACATCATCAAAGAAAACAGAAGGTTCATAAAACGACATTCGAAAGAATTCTGTTACAGTCGAAACAACAATTGAGTATTCAAATAGTTTTCATTTGAAAGTCGTAGGTCGGCGAGGTCCGGAAATATTGCCTTATAGGAATTATCCCGTTCCCTTTTCAAGCACCTGCCCGGATATCATTAAGCATGCGAAATCCAACTTTTGTAAGAAACCAGCATCGCATTACAAATTTTCTTTGGCAATAATTCTAAGAATCAAAAAACGACAGTTAATTTTTGTGTTGTACGTACCTTTGGTATCTTAATTCTAAAAACATTGAGAGGTCACACACTTTACTTTTACAATAATTACTGAAAGCTTTATAACGAAAGGACTTGATCTTAATTGGTAATTATTCAAGAGGAACAATCAGAATTTTCAAGATCACAAACTGTGTTAACCCTGCAGGTACACACTGGGGTTCGGTGTACCCCAACATCTTTTGAAATTCACAGAGTGAAAACTTCTGAAGAGTGCTGCATAATGCTTTACGTAAAATTGCTTTGGAACTTTACTTTGCCTTATGCTTTGCACTACCTCAGATGGTGCCAAGACGTAGCCATGGACAGAAGCTCTTTCGTCAGTGGCGCGAATAGATTTTGCTAGCCCCCAGAGTGTAGCTTCTGGTCGTAAATTTGCAAGGTGAATAATTTTAGTTTATGTGCTAAGAACTTTAATGAAATATTATTAGCTGTATTGTGTGTTGATAGTGCCGAATAAACTGCACACATAAATTGCAAATTTTCAAATACAGTAAAACCTAAGACGGAACCCGCATAAGATGGAAACCTGTCTTCGCCTGAGAAAAGCTAACAACGGACTATTTTGCAAAGCAAAGGACATTGATGGAAACCTGCCTAATGCCGAAAGGGAAAGAAATTTTCAGTACAACATTACTAAAAACTTTGGATAAAATCAAAACAAATATTGTTTTAAAATTAAATATTGACCTGTAATTACAGCGACATCATACCACGAGACACTCACACGTACCGTGCTGGATACTCCGATTGAAATTTTACCAGCTTGTTCAGAACCTCTCAAAACCACCACATGCAAATTTTTAAGTGCTATAAAGCATTGCAAGTAGTGTTTTAAGACAATAAGTATGAAGACCTTGCATGACCTTTCTGCCTGTCTAAGCACGGAAATCGCCGCGCGCCTCCGGACCTGCGGCCGTTACTCGTAATCGCGCCGCCGCTATCAGTCTTTCGGCAGGGTGTCAATTGCCTCGGAGGGCATGTAGTAAGCAGGGTAACAAAAACTGTTGTTTACGTGGCAGGTTAAGACAGACAAGAAGGTCGAACATATGGATGAATAATCCAAATAAAATTATTGCAAAGATATGGGTTTCCTGAAATTGAAACCTCAATATACAATAATAAATAAATAAATAACCAATTCAAATAGAAATAAAATTACTGTAAAGATATTGGTCCCTGAAATTGAAATCTCAATGTACAATCAATTATAAATAAATAAATAGATGCTTACACGCTTACTTGAATGCATGCAGGTGCGGAGGTCACGAAAGGTCTCGATGCAAAACGCCTCTAAAACATTTCTAGTGCTCCATAGCACTTCAAAATTTGGATATGTAGTATTTTCAAGGTGTTGTACCTGCTGGCGAAATTTCATGGAGAACCTGAGTACGATGAAGCTGGGTGTCAGAACTGTGCTCGTTCGTTTTTTTCAACTACCCTCGTCCGAATATCGAATTTCCTTCGTCACTCGTGGGAAAGCCTCTGTTTATTTGTAACAGAAATGACCATCATAAGAGCATTTTTTCTATAACAAGCAAAACCTTTAGAACTGGGCTGCTGTATGCCCCCGTCAACTTCGATGCGGACCAACCACCGTTTGCTTTACATCGGCCACTCAAGATGTCGATAGCATCTGAGCACGGTTTTGGATGGAAGATTCGAACCGATCCAAGTCATATGTAAACTCTGGCCAGGAGTATACAATACCTTAGCAATCATCGACATCGGGCATTCAAGAATGAAAATAACTTGCTTATATATTTCATTTAGGATGTCTACGTCTACTGAAGAAATAAAATTCACAAAGTATTGCAAAAGCAGGAAATTTGAGTTGACCAGAAATTAGCGTATGATATATCATACAATGGGCTATAATGGGTTAAACCATAGAAAGAAGAGAAAAACGATCGATGTTCCGCATCAAGTGACGTTGTACATGGAAAACTTTTCTTTTATAATTTACTTTGTGCAACCCATTTTCGTTAGTTAAATTCAGACCCTTGAAAATGCCCAGCCTACCACTTGTATTTAAAATACCAGCAGGCTCTCAGATACTGTAAAATAATTATAATAATATAATTATATATAATTTATATATAAATAATCTCTATTATTATTCATGGCACTGGCAGATGTTTTGAGAGTGATAATTACTTTTGCGAGAAAAATGTGAGTTTGATATGAAAGTTAAACAAGATAGATCGATCGAATAGCCGGTCAAAAGTTCCGCTTAGTTTGCGAGGGGCATTAATGATAAGAACTGAAGCCAGTTTCGTAAAGTGCAGACAAGATACGGAAAATGCATGTATCCTGAACAGGGGCTCAGTTCGTCTGTTTTGCCGTGCCACAAATATTATTGCAAATTCCAAGAAAATATTTTTGATTTTGGTTGTAACACTGCACATCAAATATATATTGAAACCCCACGATAGTTCTTTGTATTGAGCTGGGTTTTATAAGTAAAATTTATAGTAGTTTCGGCTGAGATAACATAAGGCATATCCTTTAAAACGAATGTCACTTACTATCTGAGTTATAATAGAAGCAGATCGACAAACACTAATTTTTAAAGGGTTAAATATTTAAAGAATGAAGCCAGAATCGAAAGAAGTAGTCCACAAATGAAAGAGTTAGGAATACGTAAGACCTAGCATTGAGAATATGAACTAATGACATAGCGATCCTCAAAATTTTCCCAAAATGATGACTGTCAGGAGCATATTGAAGCAACTCATCCATCTCGCTTTCCAATTTTGGCAAAACCCGAAAATATGAAAAGGCACAATAGGATCTAGTTGCCTCAAGTTTCATGTGGTACAAACCCTCGCCAAATTCTGTGACACCTGCTGGTGTGACAATACTGTACTACAAACAAATTCATACTGTCGCATGATAGCCGCAACAAACAAACCGGATATTGTTATTCGGGATTTGGATAGAAACACAGATGTTACTGTCCCATGCTACCAGAATGTAGCCAGAACGTAACCTTAAATACAAAAGTTCCGAAATCGAAATGAGCCGGATGTGCGGGTGTTACAGTTCGTACATATTGTTATTGGGACTTCGGAATTTGTTCTGCAAAATTAATGTAAAAATTATTCAAATTCCCTCGTCATTCAAAAGGATGGGAGGACGGAAGACATCGGGTTATTGCAAACAACCCATAATTTGGGCGAAGAATTGTAGAGGCATCTACAGCATCTGGATCTGCTCTTTAGGAAGGTACCCGTATTTGCGGCCTGGAATACATTTTATATTTAAAAGACATTAACACCTTAAGTCGTAAATTCACGGATAATAATGATGATTGTTCGGGCTCGAACTTTTAGGTGCTCAAAAACCGGAAAATCGTATTTTTATGTGCTTAAAAATGTGTTAAAACCAATAAATATTTATTACCCGTTTGAAAAACTGCAACCAAGGTCGAGATAATTGTTGAAGTCACATGTCATCCTCTTTATCATTCCGCACATTTTGTAAGTACAATCTAAGGAAGTTTTGGTGCTGCTCATATTAGGGAGCTTTTTGTACGTCTTAATGGGCAGCAATCGACTGCAATCTCCTTCTGCGCATGCGCAAATGCACAAAAGTGATGCGATACTTGAGTTGCGCATGCGCACACGATCGAGATTGCAGTCGATTACTGCCTGTTGAGGTGAGTTTTTGCACCCTCGAACGTGAAGGACCATCAATCTTCTGCGCATGCGCAGATGAACTTAAGTGACGCGAAACTGGAACTGCGCATGAGCGGAAGATCGATAGTGCTTCACGTTCGAGGATGCAAAATCTCCCTATTAAGAGTGTTATAGCTCGGAGTATAATTGATCTGAATCGATCGTAGTGTTAGAAATGACCCTCAGACGCTTGGACTGTCCGGAACCAGACTCACTCCACTCAAGGGAAGTCACACAATAACTTGATTTGTAACCAATCTCTGAATTCCAAACTGGCACATCTTTCACCGTATAGCCAAAAACTATAAAATATTAAACTTGAAAAATTTACAAAATATTCACTTACGGTATTCAAAAACAATTTTTTCGAAATATCTAATAATATTCATTTCGCAGAAAATATTTATTTTATTCAATTTAATCACTATTTATTTTTAAGTGATAAGCTATTTGTTACATGGGAACTATGGGGCGCAACTAGAATTTATGCTGAACTCTCAACACTCAAAATGAAGGGGAGAAATAATGTATATACCGAAAAGATGATTAATGATTACGGAACACATTTTAATTATAATTTGAATGAGTTAGAACCATTTGTGTTGCATATATCTACTTATTTTGGTATAATTACGTATTTTACTTATTGCTTCAACTGTGATGATCGAGATGATCACAAAATTTGAATTTAAAACATCTGCAGAAGAACCTTACAAAGGCTGTGGAATACGCATGGATTGAAAAGTTGTGTGTTATCGAAAGTGACTAGCTTAAAACATCAGTAGCTAAGCTAGGAGAGAAAGAGTGACAATGACAAAATTGCCCTTGCCAACATGGAAAAAACATTGGGTCAATTAGCCCTAGGAAATCACCCACTCTGCCATCCATATGATACGTACTTAAAGAACGGCTTTGTAAATTAGAAAGCAGACTCAGACATCCTGGTAAAGTGTTACATTTACAAGAAGCTCTTGGTACACGCAGTATTCATACTTCCGGAATTATGCTTGTTACTCTTGTTTTATTTTGCAGATGCGACAGACGGCAATGGCACTACAATTGGCACCACGTCTGTACAATACGACACAGTAATGTGTGAAATAGTGCTCAGAAAGAGCAATCGGCAATTCGAGAAAGAAAATTTCTCCGCTGGCACTGACCTTCCTCTCCAGTCGCAGCCGTCGTCCAGGACGTTGGCGTAGGCGTCGAGGGCGTCGACATCGAGAGCGTCGGCGTCGCCGGCGGGGGCGCCAACGAGGGCTTCGGCGCCGAGGGCGTCGGCGTCGAGGGCGTCGGCGTCGAGGGCGTCGGCGTCGGGGGGCAGGCGCGGCGTCGCGGCGCACGCGGCCAGCAGCAACAGCAGCAGCGCCGTGACCGGGGGCGGCAGCAGGGTCGCGGGCGGCGGGGGCGACTGACCCATCGCTCGTGCGGCGCGCGCGAGCCCCGTCACAGCATGGCGGCCCGCGCGAACTGAGACGAGCGGACGAGAACGCACAACAAAAAACCGATTCGGGGTTAGAGCCCGGAACGTTCTTCGGCGGTTTCGCTGGAGCTGCTGGTGGTGACGGAATTTGTCAGTTGATGCCGGTCCCGGTAACGTGGACTTGGAGAAGTGACTTGGTGATGTGACTTGGTGATGTAACTCGGTGACGTGACTCGGTGATGTAACTTAGTGGTGTGACTTCGCAATGACTTGGTGACGAGAGTTGATGTGGCTTGGTGACGACTCGCCGTGTCTTGGTGATGAGACTTGATGTGACCTGGTGACGAGACTTGAAGTGACTGCTTTACGGCAACGTTTGTCAAGAGCAGTGCCTGCAGTGCAACGCTGCGTCCTCCGTGCGCAGTGCGGCGTGGCGTGGCGTGGCGCAGAGAGCGAGCGGCGTGGCCTCTTATCGCGAGCGCGTGCCCTGGCTGTCAACACACGTGAGCGCCGCGCCCTCTCACTTATCGCGGCGCCTAATTGCCTCGCGGCGCGCGCTTCTGTCGCCTCCCTTGGAACGTGCTTTCGCTTTCCTTCAGGGCGGTGCCGGTGAACTGCAAGCGGAGCTGTTCGCGCCGTGCGATACCTGTAGTTCTCTTGCAGGTAGCACCTTGAGGAATGCGGTTGGGCTTTGAGGGTTGCAAACGACGCGTTAACGTAGTGTTTCGGCCAACAATCTATGAAAACTAGTCAACAATCATAAGAGTGTCAAATTAAAATGTTTTCACGTTATCGAACTGTACAAAGTTCGATAAAGAAATCATCCGATATAACACCAATTAGGCACTGCTATTACTGTTTATTCATCTGACATAGCTTTTCAGTCAAATTTACGTAGGTTTTTTGTTATTATGCTTTTGTACTCCAAGACAATCTTTCAAGTTAATGTCATTAATAGTACGTCTTGTATATGATAACTCAAGTATTCTGTTTGAATGTTTCGTTAAGGTAGACGAGACTGTCGATTATGTAAAGTTCAGAAACACGATCAGTTGTAGATTGATAGTCAAAATATCCACACTAATTTAAAATATGTTATCATAACTTCTATACTAAATATTCATTTAACGAAAAACAGAGGTACTTAGATTCCATTAACGAAGTATGTAGGCAGCCTGTTTATCATATAAAATGTGCAGTCCAATTGTCATAATTAATGGCACAAAACGAACAAGTCACACTAAAAAAGTCTTCCTTTTCCATATCAAAAACAAAGTATTTTTAGAAGTCTCAAAGCTGAAATTACGTCATTTATTGTCACTTTTCACCTACCATTTTTAATGACGTACGAGACGTCTAGGTAATTAAACCAATCAGAAACATCACAATCTTTCAATTCGTGTCAAACAGAAGTAAAAATCTATATTGGCCAAATGTGTTTCCAAAAACAATTTCATTCACTCAACAAAAACAGACAAGGCATGACACATCACGTCACATTTTGCCGGAATGACCACAAGCACAACGAATTCTCTGGAAACTTCACATGACCACCCGACAACATACCACGTGACGCAGTTTCTCCAAGAACGTCACACGCGCTGCAGTGGGAACGCACACGTCACTCACGCGTGCACACGCACGCGCCCTCCACAAAAACCAACCGTCCGTCACGCGGCACGCGCGTTCGAAAAAAACCACCACCGGCACCGCAGCGCTGCACGCGGCGGCGGGACGCAACTCGCCGCCCGGCGGGGGGGGGGAGAGGCGGGCCTTGGAACGTGCTGGACCAGAGGGGGAGGGGGGATGGCAGGGGGGAGGTGGCGGGCGTCGCGGCGCCGACGCGTCGTGGCCGTCGTGAAGGTGTCGCGCACGTGCGCGCGGTGCGGCGAGAGTCGCGTGGTGAGCGGCGGCGGTGCTGCGGCCGGAGCTCGATCTCGGGGCTGCCGGCGGCGGCGGCGGCGCTCGGCGACTGCTGCGGCCGAGGCCGCCATGCGGCGCGCCGCCCGGTCCGCCCGCCCGCCCGCGCCGCGCGCCCTGCCCCGCCCCCGCCCGCGCCCGCGCCCCGCTGCAGCCGCAGCCGCGCAGCCTGCCGGCCGCGCCGCCCAAACAACACCGCGCACTATGGGAGACGGCCCCGACACGACGGCCAAACGTCGGAAACTGGAGTTTGCTTTCAAGCGGCAGGAGGGGATGAGTTGAATGGGCTACCTCCGAAGAACCAAGAAGGAGAAGAACGTGTCTTTAGCGAACGTCTGCCCTGAAAATGTACAATAATAATGTAATAATATTGGTATAGGGCTCGTATTAATAAACTCTTCTTGACAAAGAAGAAACACACACACAAATATTTACATTTGATCCACTTCAATGCTGTTTAGTGAACTCTTCTATAGAAATGAAGATTGATAGCGAGAGTTTTAAAAACTGACCATCGAAAATTAATAAAGTACGAATTCACTTGTTGAATATATACTTTTTCAATACAAACGCGATAAGTTTTAAAGATGTGGCGAAATGCTGTACTGCTACTAAATCTGGTGCAAAGTATGTTTTTTATAAGCACCTCCAGCTGCTGACAGCAACCCCTCTGACCTTGGAAGCAAATTTTGGAAGAGAAGCCCTCATGGCAGTCATGACTGAAAAGTAGCAGCATCTTAGAAACGGTCCAAAGGGTAGGCATTTAGTATATGAGATATAGTAAAGGAAACTTAAAAATGTGTGTTCTTAACTTTTTATACTTAAAATTAATTTTAATTTATAAAACCATAATACACTGTCTTTTTATACAATTAAATTCGTAATGGCCTCAAACAAACTTACTAAAACAGTTTAATTTGATATCATTTTCAAAATAGTTCTACTATATTGAATCCTCTACATTCTTCATTGAGTTCTTTATCTCTGAATAACCACTATTATCGACAACTAAAATACCGGGTAAGCATACTGTTGATTTCAAAAGATATCTTTTACGCCGTCATTATTGACTGTCATTTTGTTTTTTTACTTAAATTCATATTTGTAACAAGGAAAGTCCTACATTAACTTGTCGTAATTATCTAATTAACCTTCTAATTAACTTCTCGTAGTAAAAATACGCCGTAGTGAATATGCCATTATGTTTCTTCCGAATTTTGATATTAGATTCGTTACCAATCAAAACCAATTTCAAGGATCCGCACTTCCTTTTGAATTCTGTTGCGCTTTTTTCGAAATGTCGCAGTCTTATTGCATTTTATCCCTTCAGCCAGGGTCTCCGCGCCTTTAGTAATAGGTGTTCCCAAAGAGTCTCTCATCCAGGAATCCTTGGTGTCTCGAGTTGCTTAACTTCTGTAACTTCATGAAACGTAGGTACGCAATTCGGCTAACGGCGCCGACCATTTAGTAAACGCTTTCATATCTGTTGTCACGCGGTAAAAGTTCTTAAGTCAATTTTTGGCAAAACAGGGTTAAGTACTGAAACTACAAATTAAGTATCTATATTTTAGTTTTAGTAAAACAAACGAATTCAAATGTTGCCTCCTTAACGACACAAAAGCGTCGGGAAATAGTGTTGAGCATAGGAAAAAGCGTTGGCTCAATAAGATTTAACCCTTGTTTTATCCAAATTAAGATTTTTGACTTAAGAACGTTTACGCCGTGACCACAGATGTTTTGCCCGTCTGTAGGAGGTCCTGCCTTCACTGTGAGGGGCGCAGCGAGCATAGTGCACCGGCTCTCCGGCCGTCCGCTGCGGCGCGGAGCAGCGCAGCTCCGATGCCGAAGGGCTTGCACAGCGCAAGGCGGCGTAGCGGATTGCCTCATTGAGGGCCACGCAGGTGCCCGCATCGAATGGACGAGGCAGACTTCAGTCCTTTGCTGCCTTGAATTAAAGCCCAACCTGCGCGCCCCATCACGTTCTTGTTTTTATTACACGCTCTTATTTTGATTCTCGCGGCGACCTCCTTTATTTGAACGCAGATTTTCGTTGTCGTTGTTTTAAGGAAGGTAGAAACTTGAAACTTGAGGGTATGACCAACAGCAATACAACTTAATGCAAGTTTCATGGTCAAAATGATTTATTTCCATTCGAATAGGAAGCGTTCTTTCTTGATAAAATGTATCACTTCAAATTATTCTAAAAGCTTAAAAGTGAGAAATGTGTGTTACAAGTGACCAGAGCATGTAGTGATCACAAGATATCCCCTATCCAGCTGCAATGAGACATCTTCCCGAGAAAAAATGACAAGGTACCATTTAGACCATCAAATGATTTGACTCAAATCCTTCTCCAAACATTTTTAAGACGTTTAATTAAAATAAAATAATAAAATTAAATTCACCATACACATCACCGAGGAATAAATAATTTTTGCTTAAAACCTTTTTAAAAGCATATTTAATGCATTATTCACATCACCGAAATAGAAAGGAACCATTTTTCAATTCGGTGCTCTTAAATTCTGAAAACATTAATCTGTGCTTTCCGGTGGGTAAGTGCTTTTCATTACGTCTCTTATTACACAAACGAGGGCTTTACCACACAATCCAGTTGGCACAATGCCTTCTAAACGATGACTTCGTAATAGGTGTAACATTAAAGTTCCCCAAACGCCTCACAATGGAAACTAAATTCGAAAACTACCTTGCGAATACGGCTCGTGACTTAGTGTCGTGTCGAGAATCTCTGGTTCAGCCTCGAGGATGAGCAGAGCTCCCGCTTTTCGCCCTC
Organism: Acheta domesticus; assembly: GCA_031308135.1. Lineage (NCBI taxonomy): Eukaryota > Metazoa > Arthropoda > Insecta > Orthoptera > Gryllidae > Acheta > Acheta domesticus. The sequence goes on along the minus strand of JAHLJT010004567.1, from coordinate 41,341,172 downwards.
GGCGTTCGCATGACCTCAGCACGAGCGTGTTCCGCGCTCTCGCGCCTGCAAAGCGATCATGTGTCTGATGAATGCACGGCGCATCACCCACGACCCGAAAGAAACTTGCAACGCTCAGCCACAAATCCCTTAATCACGCGCTCTCGGCTGCCCCAGCTCTCTTTTCGCGTAATTCCTTTCTAGGAAAGCGAGGCGCATTCATGACGGTCTTTATACCTTTTTTTTTATACTTTTTTTCTCGTTTGCGGATGTGCACCCCCTTTACTAGTTTTCAACTTCTGTCGAATAATATTTTCTTGATATTCGGGATCAAATTTCGGTCAACACCAACATTAGAACAGCACGTTCAGATTCCTAGAGCTTGAAAAGTAGATTCCTGGACCGCCAAGATGCGGGGAACCAAGCGAAGTATAAAAAAAAGTGCACCACTTGTTATTTGTGGAGGAGCTTACCCTTAAATAAATGAATAGATATTTCTGTAATCTTAATGTCAAAAATTAATTGTTAAAATAGTTTGTCAAATTGTAAAAACTTTGAAAATGCTGTCTGGGTATTGAAGTGAGTACAATTTACGAACATAAATCCCACACATAATAATTGAGTAACCTGCGTGTGTCCTGCGTCTATCACTCACGGTTAGACTGTTTCCCGTCCACCAATCGAGACAAAGACAATCGACGCGCCTCGATCTCCTGGTGGGGAACAGTTCTCGAATTATTTGAAATCGTTATTATTATTTTTATATTTCAAAAAATAAATAGTAGATGGTAGAGGATCTGACTAAGTCGTGGGGAATGTCTAGCATGGGAGAAAAATATTATTGACTCCTTTAAGTCCACCGTTTCGGGCAATCGACGCATCTCCGTGTACTGGTGGGGAATTGGCCATTTTAAAGCTACGTAGTAAAATATTATTATTTGAGCCGCTCGCGTTAGAACCACGTCTTCAACGAGTTTGATCCCGGTATAAAGGAAACCTTGTCCACTGGCCGCAAATCCTCCTCATCACGGGATTATGTGACGAAGCGCAGCTGCTCCTTCCCTGGCCGTCCACTGCGCTCGCTTCGCTTCCTGGAAGGCAGCGCCCGCAGGGGATTCCCAGAGAGAAGTGCCACGCAGGGCAGCCACCCCCGCGGCAGCCGACGATCAACATCGCTAGTGAAGATAGATTTTAGGAATTGCTAAAAATGCGAAATGTTACCAAACTAAAAAATTGGTAATTGTTGTTTGACGGTTTGTGTAGCACATTTCTGAAGGTTTTCAATCTGATAAAAGGACAAATCATTTACAAAATGCAAAATGATCGTGAATCTGCGATATTATTGCTACATTGCATTGTATGGTTTTCTTCGTGTTCGTTCTGCGTTTGCCCCACAGGGGGGAATCGCTGTGACGTAGGTTGCCGCGATTTCTCGTGGAGAGTCGTGGACGACCCCCTTGGACCCTGGCGGCACTCACGTCGTTAGCTTCAAAGTGGAGGTAGTGAGTAGGCCAGGCTGTTCTAACTCGGACTCTCACGGGCACGGGCGCCCGCGGGCGCCCGCGAGCTCGCCCGCGGGCAATCGTGGCTAGCCTAAGAGAAGGTTGTGGAGGGGGAAGCGCTCTTATCACATTCGTTGTTCTTTTCGTGGAAGCAACGTGAGTAGTGCGATGGCTGGCAGTGGAAGCTACAACGCCTTTTTCTGTCTCACCGGAAACCTTGCCATCGTCGATGCAGTTGGAGATAAGATTTGAAGGACTTCCTACTACTAAAGAACAGATATTTTAATACTCTTAATTTGTTGCGATGATATCGGAATTTGCATGTGGAAGTCTTCTCCAAGCTTGATAAAATGCAGCTAAGATTATATCTATGTTTGCGTCAACAAATTGTTAGCAGCTTTTCTCTGCAATGAAAATAATAAAAAACAAAGAAAGAACCCAACTGCAGGACAAGACATTGAAGAGCGTTCTACGTATTGCAACAGCCGAATGACTGACACCAGACATTGCTTCACTTGTTAAGAAAAATATGTCTAAAATTAATTTCATAAAGTATTGTTGAATTGAATCGAATTTTACGTTTCTTGTTAAACCTCTCCTGAGCGTGAGATATCTTTCTGATCATGAGCTCCGGCGTGCCCTCCGCTCCCCAACCTAACCGCTCCCTGCTTCTGCTATCAGCGACAAATTGTCGCCAAAGGCCAAGGCCAACTCGTGCCCCGATGGCTCATATTTCGCCAGGCGCCGGCAGCGAGTGTTGACACAGCAGTCTGCGCCAGAGAGTATAAGTCTGCGCCCGCCAGTCTCCGCCAGTGCCCGCGGTGGCTCGTGGGCGCCCGCGTGCCCGCCCGCGGGTAGCTGAGTTGGAACGGAACAGCCTGGAGTAGGCGATGCTAAGCTCCTGGTTGCCGGGCTTGTTTTCAAAATGCAAATTTGTAAAACTTAAAGTGCTAAATTGTACTATCACTATCAGCATTGGCGAGGACATGCAATGATGGCTTAGTGCACACAAAGTGTGTTTAGAATTCCTAGTTTCGAGGAAACTAAGCTTAAAAAGTTTTTGTAAAGTTGCTGTTAATTATGGAGCGACAATGTTTGCTTCTGGTAAAAGCAGTATCCCTCTTCTACGGACATAATCTTTGCACACTAGATCGATATTATGAACGAGGGGTCTCCAAAACCAATATTAATTCAAAAATGACAATCATAGATAAACAATGTTTGTGCATCGATGTGTAAAATTTTGATGTTGTGTAATTTAAATGAACTTGCGTGATCTGCGAGAGTAAGTGGAATGGGAGGGTGAACGTATGAGCAAATAGGAATTTTGTAAATTCGTAATTAAAAAATTACATTTTAAAAAGTTAGCATTTTTGTAGGCCGAGGGACACAGGCAAAAACGCTATTCTGTTAGCAGATTAGTTTTAAAGGGATGCTAACTGTAAGTTAATAAGATTAGCTCTAGCTTGATAAAACGTATTCCATCCACTGCCGCAAAATCCAAGTAGAACTGTGGTAGGTAACAATGGCAATAAAGGGACGTGTTGCTTGCTTCCACTCATTGAAGGTAGGCCTTGAATCTCTTCGCGATTTGGAGATAGATCGTAAAATATATAACACAAGAGAATTTATAAGCACAATAATCCCTGTGCTAGTTACGTACGGATATGACTGATTGCTCGTGATTCCGGGCCACTACAGAGATCATTAGTCCAGTAAGTGTAGTGCGTGTGTTTTCATAGGGGGGTGGCGGTGATCTTTCACCGCTGGATGGCGTGATTCGGCGCCGACCTACTGTCGACTAGCGGGGTTTCCCAAACCAGGTATCTCCCACCAGCGGGGCACCGCCCCAGCCGGGACAAGCTCTCAGCTCCCGACCGGTCTCCCGGCATGTATGGTAGTGTAGTGCGTTTTAGTGTGTGTGTGTGTGTGTGTGTGTGTGTGTGTGTGTGTGTGTGTGTTAGGAGTGAGGATAGGACAGGGAAGAGGAAGGAAATATCGCGCGTTTGTTAGGGTACTGATCCGGCATTCACCTGGTGTTGATCGAACAAATCACGGAAAACTACCGATTAGAGCAACCGGTCGCTAGAATTCTCCTTCAGACAGCGACTGAATTCGATCTAGCTGACAAACTAGTGTCGAAAATCCTGCCGCTGTCGGGACTCGAACCTAGGACCTCCCGGTCAGAGGGACTGCAGTGACATCAGTTGATGCACTGAGCGATCTCTCCTGGTAAGTACGGATATGCAACACATAGTCCGAAGAGATAAAAGTTCGTCAACATCAATATTTTTTTTTCATTCACTGGTCTTTCTTTCATCTAGTATTAACTCCTCTGTATTCCCAGTATTTCCCCGCCCAGGTCTGCCGTGCCCTTTCCCCTTGGTGGATTTGGCGCGGTCGTTGATGCAACGCAGGCTGCAGCTGCACCTCGAAGAACGATTGGCTGACGACTGGTGGACGGTGGCGCCACTCCGGCGCCGGACGCCTGCTCAACGTCGAGCTGACGATGGACGCCGCCGCCGCGACGCCGCGCCGGCGCCACGGTCATCTTTCGATCGTCTTTCGCCTCCCATGTTGTTGTTAAGGTTCATAGAAAGGGCACAGAGAACGATGATAATTGGGCACGTGACACATTATTCCACGTGACTCGGGATTCCCCGGTATTTGTTTCATAGTCGCAAGAAGAACGAGAGAAAATTGGGATCTCCCTAATCTTTCGTCGCTGTTAAAAATGTCCCTCCGCGAACTCCCCGATGACGAGGTATGTCATGGGGCACGTCTCGTGGCATTCAGACACTAAACTAGTTAGACTAGTACTAGATGTATAATAAATTGGTTGCAACTTTTGGATATTTTGTTTGTAAAAATGTTTATCAATAGTGTTTGACATAGAATTAGGTAACAATAGAACTCTAGAGTCACGATGTCGTTTTAGTAGTTTATTTTTATGGAGACGTCTGATGAATGAGTAATGAGTAAACCTCGGATTTTAGGACAAATGCCTATTAAGTTGCTTTCGGCCGTTAAGGACTACTAATTACAGATAATTACAGATAATTACAGATGTTTACAAATCATGAGAAAATAGATCTACTGAAAGCGTCTAATAGTGCCTAAAATGTCCTAAAAGGGCGGTTGATGCCTATTTTAATATGCTTTTGCCTAAAACTGCCTAAAACAAGTTATTTTCAAGAATACTTGTCCAAAAAAATGTGATGGAATACGCAATCGACAACGCACCGAAATCTCTCACCCAAAATATGGAACCCAAGGAACCCTACAAGTCCATATAATAAGGAAATTTCACGCTCGTCTCCGATAAGCACGCACTTCTTTGGCAATTGCATCCTTTCCTGGTGCAACTGCGCTGTTGACAGGTCAAGGCTTATCCCCGCAGCGCGTCGTCTTCGAGGCGAGGAAAAACACAGGTCAGGCAAAAGTCTACTCTCGGACATGCGAAGATTACAAAATACGGTCCGGTTAAATGGGTCGTGTGGCACAATTGTTGGCGGGGGGGGGACGAGTGAAGAAGTTCCAGGAGAAGAGGGCATGATAAATGTGACCAAATTTGTTTGCTTCTATTAAATTTATCTCAGTGAAAAGTTCATTTTCAGCCTTCAAAATGATTTTGATAGATAAGATAGCCTAATAGTAAAAAATTTGGAGAAAATATTGATTATATACTACACTGCTAATTATGAAATTGAATAAAATATGCTTTCAATCTCTCATAAATGTAAAAATACTCTTTCCTGCGTATTAAAAATTGCCTAATTTAATCTTTTGGGAGCAGTTCTAGTTGTCAGAAATATAGCTTTTTGATGTCTATTTTCTGCCTGGCTTATTAATTTTGTACCGATTTTAAGTACCTAAATCATCGATTTTCATTCTTAGTAGTGTCTAATTTCATAATTTTATTACTTATTTTAGGTGCCTAAATCCTCACTTCTTTTGCCTAAAATTCCGAGGTCTAGTAATGAGTCAAGCGTTTAATCGTCAATCAGATGCAGTTTCAACAAACTTTGTGAGAAATGAGCAAGAAAATATTTTGAAGGCCTGAGTAAAAGATATTTCGATTAATAATCGTTTTAATTAAAAAAGGAAGGATTATTTGTCGAATTCAGTCATTACTAGAGTTCACATCAAGAAATCGCAATTTTATTTCTCTTAGTTTTTTCATTATCATTTGTTTTCTATCCGAAAACCTTTTTAACTGTCTATAAACTTTACTCAAAACAAGATAAAATTATAACATTCCATCTCACATTCGAGCCAAAAGATAGTAAAGTAGCTCATTATTTCCTTTTGGAAATATTTCGTTCCTTTTAGAGAAGAGTTGGTTTACAGGGCGGCAGGTCATTGAACACCGATTTCTCGCGGAAGCGGTACCTATATAGAATTCCTTGTTCGCCCATCGACAGAAACATTGCTTGTGTCCGTCGGAACGTTTTTTAATACATGCCACCATTAAAATAAATATAAAAACGGTATTCGCGGTGGTGATGGTGGTGTGCTGCCAGGACGGCCGGGGTTTGCAATGTTTAACGAGTGTGTCTCAAAGTCTGCGCTTCATTTGTCAGAATCTGTAGAATGAAGTACGGGGTGAGAATCCATTTAGTGATTATACTATTCTCATCGACGCCTCATAAATATGGCTCAAATATGCCCTATTGCTAATATGTACTATTAGTTATTTACAAGACCATCTTCAATTCTCAGACCTTCATGTAGAAAAAACATGGCCGCCATATAGGTTGGGCGTACTTCGCTCACCAAGCAAGCACACGCGGGAAATTTGAATGTGTACAGCACTCAAAAGTTAGAATTTACTCGTGATAATTTCATTCAATGTTTACATTAACTGGATTTAATTACTAAGTTACTTATGAAGCTATTATACTTACAGAAACAGTGCAGTTTACATTGTAGTCTGGAAATATCAAGATAGGTTGAATTTAAGAAGAAATACATTGCAGACTGGACACTGCATTTTAAAGGAAATAAGCTTGTGAGCAAAGCAAAAAAATATACAAAATTTAGGCGCACCTGTGGATGATATTTTTTCCTCAATATCTATTGAATAAGGATGAGCATTCAGAAATAAAACAAGTGGATATATCTAAAGCGTTCCTATGTATTTTCAAAAATCTTTAGATGTAGCAATTTACACTTTGTATGAGCTCATAATAGAAATTCGTAGTAATAATAATAATACATTTGTACAGTAGAAAGTTAGTGCAAGTTCAATCATACTTTTATACACAGAAAATGATTGGCCTTTATTATTTAGGACAGCACATAGCAATAATTTGGCTAACAGAAAACTAATTTTCTTCAGCATTTTTATTAAAGATCACTACATTTACAGCAACATTTTAGGAATTCATTTTATTCCCATAACAACATTACATTTGCTTTAGAGTACACAGCCTAAGAAATCGTCAATGACTTGCCTTCAATTGCACAAAATGAATCAGAAGCACTTGAAAAAGTATTGAGTCAGAATAAAACATAATGCAACATTACGCAACATTTTTCTGTGGTTTATAAGAACAATCAAAGGATATGCAAACACCTGACTTCACATCAGTTATACTGTACATATTTACCTCAATATTCATTTAGAAATAATCACAGGTAATAATATAATCAGAGTATACAAAATACATTTCTTTACAGCAATAAAATAATAAATGGTATCATCCAAAATAAAATTTCATTTGTGTTAAATAGCAACAGAAATCCTTATAAATTCACTTTCTTTTATTATCAGAGCTGAGATTTATATGGAGTACTTATAAAAAAATGTTCAAAATATTGTCTAACCAGTTTCATAAATAGAAATTCACCATTACAACTTGATACTTGGAGCAATACCAGTATAATTACCTTTACACAAAAATATACAAGACGTTAGTATTCTACGTTAGTTATAAAACAAGGAAGAACATGTACCTAAAAATTACAAAAGTATGTCCCACCTCTAAATATGGAAGTGAGTTACAAACCCTTAAGAAAAAGGATTGGAGTCAGTTTTAGGCTGCTGAAACGCAGATTCTAACAAGAGTGAAGAAATGTAGGTGAAAAGATAAAAAAAAAGAATACATGCACATCAGGAAAGAATTTAACATTTTCTCATTGCAATAATGAACAGTATAGAACATACTACCAAGAAAATGTTGATAAAATGAATGATATCCAATATCCAAAGGCTACGTCTTACACTCCAAGGTGAAGTGATGTGGAAACAACAGGAGCGGTGGAAGATACTGAAAAGAGGCCTAAATTGTATTGTAATTTTCCTCACACAAGAGCAAGGGACATTTTAACTGGTGAATTTCTGTAGCTTCAGTTTGTATCCTTTATCGCCAGAATTAGAATTGTAAGATTTTTTCTTTTTGCTCCAAGCTTTTAGCTAATTCCTTTGAAGTATGCCTTTCATTTAAAACTTTATGATAATTATTAGTAAAACTATTACTCAATACTTTACAGATTTCTTTACTATTTCATCAGGGTAACACCACATATGCACTCTTTACCAATATCATTGACACTACTCTCATATATTTGAATACCTAATGTTATTACTGCATTTTGCTGGGTTTTTAATTTTAAAAATTCTTTTTCAAAAGTGTGGCTTATATAATGATCTGAATAAAGCAAAAGTTGTTGCAGCTAATGTAATCATGAAAGATGAAGGACATTTCAACCCACCTCTATTCAGTTCTTTAAAAGACTCATACATTTCTTTTTCACAATCCAAATGCATTTCCTCATGCGATTGCAGCATGTGGTGACATTCATCACAGATTCTTTGTTTATCTAACACTAAAAGAACTTTCGTACTCGTATAGCTGGCAATACAGACAAGAATCTTTGGGAAACTGAAACGTAGAAGTGTCTGAAGCCTAGTAGTTCGATCTACATCCCGGCACACAACACGAGCGACCCATATTTCAGTTTTGTGAAGGTCACTTTTCTGAAGATCGCAGAAAATATACTAAACAACTACTCACGATTAAGACTCAACCTTCGCTTTCATAAATAAGCACACAATCTACTTATAACACACGTAATCATATACTCTCTGCACCTAACCACATGGAACGCACGTGAAACACAGGTCACTATCACCCAACCGGTACCGGCGCCATTTTGCCTGGTATCGATACCTACATGAAGGTCTGAGAATTGAAGATGGTCTTGGTTATTTATTGAGAAAATATGCATTGACCTATTATCGTCCGAATTCATTTCGCTGACAGTCGCGCGCATTCATTCTTCGACACAGTGCGAGATAGTGCTTACTTACTAATTGTAAGCAGTATAAGCACATGGTCTGTTGTAAATGTGTGTTGAGCCCTGTAGCCCTATTTGCAAAATAAGATTGTCATTAAAAAAAAATAAACAAAATTAGTATACGATATCACGGTCTAGTCAATTTAATATTAGTGTATTAACATTTAATAAGTATTTTAATATCGTATTCAAGGAACAAGGTAACAATCGTATAATAGTGCCAGTGTTCATTCCAGTTTTCATCATTTATTTCGAAAGCTTTTAGAGATCATTGAAATTGAGATTAGAAGACGATCGCTCCCACGCATTTTATTCTGTTTTGTTTGAGCGGGCGCTGGTCTCCCGCTGAGCTATTTCCCCGCCGCGCCGCGTCTCGCCGCGCCGCAGCGGGCGCCTGCTACCGGTTCGCGGGGCGGCGAGCTCGCATTCCCGAAAGGTCGCTATCCCTGGGCGACCTTTGCGTTCGTCGCGGGCCGAGGGGGGCGGGGGCGGAGGTGTCGCGCAGCGGGGCCACCCGCGCGAGGCGACGAGGAGGTGCGACAACGGCGCTCTCAGGCAGGGCCCGTGGGCGGGACCCCGCGCCGCCCGCCCCGAGACGTTTCACAGCCCCACTCCGCTCCGCTCCAACCCCGCCCCGCCCCGCCCCTCCCCACCACGCCACGCCCCGTCACGGCGCGCCACTCCACGCCCCGCCAAACCCCGCCACGCCACACCACGCCACGCCCGTCACGGCGCGCCACTCCACGCCCCGCCAAACCCCGCCACGCTCCGACCCCGCCATGCCCACGCCACGCTCCGCCGCTCCCCGCCACGCCCCGCCCTGCCACTCCTCGCCGCGCTCCGCCCCGCCATTCCTCGCCATGCCCCGCCACGCCACAGCCACACCGCGCCCCGTAACTCCCCAGCCACGCAACGCCCCGCCACGCAACGCTCCGCCACGCAACGCCCACCGTTCCCCGGCGCTCCCCGCCACACCCCGCTCCACGCCTCCCCCCGCCCACTCTCTGCTCCACCTCGCCCCGCCCCGCCACCGCTCCCTCCCGCCCAAGGCGCTGCCAACCTCCGCCACGACCACACGACCGATCTTGCTCTCACTGTCAGAAACGGCCCATTATAAGAATGCATGTTAGAGGTTACGTATGTAATAAACAATAAGATATTGTGCCATTACAAGAAATTGATTTAAAAAGAGAAATTGTCTTTTTTCCTAGTAGAAGAGCCGAGCCCTTGCCAGAACAACTTCTCGTTACTTGCATCGTAGCAAATCTGACAATCGCACCTGGTATTAAAGTACTACTGATGGATGTGAAACCTGCAGTAAAAGTATTTTCCGGAGGTAATATTTTTTCTTGATCAATTCAATGTCGTGGAATCAGTGGAATGAAAAAGTTTAAAACCACATTTCCTGAATATTAGATATAGTATTAGTTTTTGGCCAATTACAAATAACCTTCCTCAAAAGTAGATTGGAAGGTAATTTTGCTATATGATTAATAATTGTAAAGAGAGAAAAATATATTTTTTCTATCAATAAGTCCAACAGAAAATGTTTTGTTTAAATTCATGTTGTAACATGATCACTAGCGTCAACACGCTAACGCGAAAAGGTTGTGTGTTCAAAATTGTCTTGTTGTGTGGTATGATTCGAGACAGAAAAAAAAAAGTCACACTGTACAAGTGTACATATAT